>CM038675.1:31184305-31863571 GCA_021605145.1 Aegilops bicornis | reverse complement strand
GCCCATCGGTATGGAGTTTCTTCACCATGCGTTTTACACCGATACTTGTGACCTAAGCGGCAGTGCCACAAATAAATTGCACTATCATTATCAACTCTTGCATCTTTTGGCTTCAACATTATGAATATGTGTATCACTCTTTGTCGAGATTCAACAAGAATAGACCTTTCTTCAAGGGTGCATGACCATAAAGATATTATTCATATAAATAGAACAACCATTATTCTCTGATTTAAATGAATAACCGTCTGCGCGTTAAACAAGATCCAGATATAATGTTCATGCTCAGCGCTGGCACCAAATAACAATTATTTAGGTCTAAAACTAATCCCGAAGGTAGATGTAGAGGTAAGCGTGCCGAACCGCGATCACGTTGACTTTGGAACCATTTCCCGCGCATCGTCACCTCGTCCTTTGCCGATTGCTTTCGACTATTCCGTAGTCCTGTTTTGAGTTGCAAATATTAGCAGAACCGATATCAAATACCGGTGCTACTCTGAGCTCTAGTGAAGGTACACATCAATAACATGTATATCACATATACCTTTGTTCACCTTGCCATCCTTTTTATCCGTAAATACTTGGGGCAGTTCCGCTTCCGAATTGTCCGGTGCGCTTGCGGTAAAAACTTCGATTTCAGGCTTAGGTCCGGACTTGGGTTTCTTCTCTTGATCAGCAACTTTCTTGCTGTTCTTTTGATTTCCCTTCTTCTTCCCTTTGCCCTTTTCTTGAAACTAGTGGTCTTGTTGACCATCAACACTTGATGCTCCTTTTGATTTCTACCTCCGCAGCTTTTAGCTTTCCATGAAGAGCTCAGGAATTATCTTAGTCATCCCTTGCATATTATAGTTCATCACGAAGCTCTTGTAGCTTGGTGGCGATGATTGGAGAATTCTGTCAATGACACTATCATCCGGAAGATTAACTCGGCTGAATTAAGTGATTGTTATACCCGGACATTTTGAGTATGTGCTCCTTGTGAACTATTCTCCTCCATCTTGCAGCTATAGAACTTATTGGAGACTTCATATCTCTCAATCGGGCATTTAGCTTGAAATATTAACTTCAACTCCTGGAACATCTCATATGCTCCATAGCGTTCAAAAGCGTCGTTGAAGACCGGTTCTAAACCGTAAAGCATGGCAGCTGCTTGAACTATAGAGTAGTCATCAGCTTCTGCTTTGCGAGGCGTTCATAACCACGGCTCAAGCATCTCTGTGCGAACTGTCGCAGTACGGTGCTTCCGGGGCGTAATTTTACGGCAGCAATGAGCCGGATAATCCTCGAGATTACGGACCCGGTCCGTGTAATTGCTACCATCATCTTTCAACTTTGCTTTCTCAAAGGAGCATTAAAATTCAACGGAACAACGGCACGAGCCATCTATCTACATCAAACATAGACAAGCAAAAATACTATCGGGTACTAAGTTCATGATAATTTTAAGTTTGATTAATCATATTAAAAACTCCCACTTAGAGCGAGACATCTCTCTAGTCATCTAAGTGATCACGTGATCCATATCAACTAAACCGTGTCGATCATCACGCATTGAGGCGGAGTAGTTTCAGCGGTGAACATCACTATGTTGATCATATCTACTATATGATTCACGTTCGACCTTCGGTCTCCGTGTTAAAGAGGCCATATCTGTTATATGCTAGGCTCGTCCAAGTTTAACCTGAGTATTCGGCGTGTGCAACTGTTTTTTGCACCGTTGTAGATAGACGTTAGAACTTATCACACCCGATCATCACGTGGTATGCAGGTACTCTGAACTTTGGCAGCGGTGCATACTAGAGGAGAACACTTCTTGATAATTTTAGTGAGAGATCATCTTATAATGCTACCGTCGATCAAAGCAAGATAAGATGCATAAAGGATAAACATCACATGCAATCAATATAAGTGATATGATATGGTCATCATCATCTTTTTGCTTGTGATCTCCATCGCTAAATGGCTTAAAATCATGATCACCATGTCGTCACCGGTAGCGACACCTTGATCTCCATCGTAGCATCGTTGTCGTCTACGCCAATCTTATAGCTTCACGACTATCACTGCCGTTTAGTAATAAAGTAAAGCATTACATCAGCGATTGCATTGCATACAATAAGCGACAACCATATAGCTCTGCCGATTCTTAGAATAACTCGGTTACAAAACATGATCATCTCATACAATAAAATATAGCATCACGTCTTGACCATATCACATCACAACATGCCACCGCAAAAACAAGTTAGGCGTCCTCTACTTTGTTGTTTGCAAGTTTTACTGCAATGGCTGCTACGGGCTGTGAAACAAGAACCGTTCTTACCTACGCATCAAAACCTAGCGATAGTTTGTCAAATAGACTCTGTTTTAACCTTCTCAAGGACCGGGCGTAGCCATACTCAGTTCAACTAAAGTTGGAGAGACAGTCTTCACAAGCCATCTATGTACAAAAGCACGTCGAGGAACGGTCTACAGCGTAAGCGTCTGGCGTAAGAGTTGGTCGGATCGTCTCGTCCAACAATGCCGCTGAAAGAAGAGTGGAAATATGCCCTAGAGGCAATAATAAATAATACATACCATGGAACGAGTGGCATCCGAGCCTGGTTTTATGCGTTGATGTCATATGCACGAGTAGAACACAAGTGAGTTGTGGACGATACAAGTCATACTGCCTACCAGCATGTCATACTTTGGTTCAGCGGTATTGTTGGGCCAGGGCGATCCGGGACCAACATTACGCGTGCTCTTCTACGAGACCGGTTCCCTCGGCATGCTTTGCACATAGATGAAACTGCGAACTGTCTCTCAACTTTAGTTGAACCGAGTGTGGCTACGCCCGGTCCTTGAGAAGGTTAAAAGCGGAGTCTATTTGACAAACTATCGTTGTGGTTTGATGCGTGGAAAGAAACGGTTCTTGCTCGAACCCGTAGCAGCCCACGTAAAACTTGCAACAACAAAGTAGAGGGCGTCTAACTTGTTTTTGCAGGGCATGTTGTGATGTGATATGGTCAAGGCGTGATGCTATATTTTATTGTATAGAGATGATCATGTCTAAAGTTTATGATTAGTGAACCATATTACCCGAACGCTTTATCATGAACTGTCTGATAGTATTTGCAAATTGTGGATGTCAACCGCGTTGTTGCTTCCCTATGTTTTTATATGTGTTCCTAGAAAATTGTATTGAAAATGTTAGTAGCAATGATGCGGATTGGATCCGTGATCTGAGGTTTATCCTCATTCTATGCCTGCAAAGAATTATGTCCTTGATGCACCAGGTAGTGGACCTATTGCAGAAGGCGGATGCATCTGGGGCGTTATGAGCGTTTGGCTAGCTCAATATGATGACTACTTGATAGTTTAGTGCACCATACTTAACGGCTTAGAATCGGGACTTCAAAGGCGTTTTGAGCGTCATGGACCATATGAGATGTTCCAGAATTGAAGTTAATATTTCAAGCAAATACCGAGTTGAGAGATATGAAGTCTCCAACAAGTTCTATAGCTAAAAGATGGAAGGAATCGCTCAACTAGTGAGCATGTTCTCAGATTATGCGGGTACTTCAATCGCTTGAATCAAGTGGGAGTTAATCTTCCGGATAAGATAGCGATTGACAGAATTCTCTAGTCACCATCACTAAGTTACTAGAACTTACGTGATGAACTATAGTATGCAAGGGATGGCGAAAAGCGATTCCCGAGCTCTTCGTGATGTTGAAATCAACGAAGGTAGAATCAAGAAAAGAGCATCAAGTGTTGATGATTGACAAGACCACTGGTCTCAAGGAAAAGGGCAAAGGGAAGAAGGGGAACTTCAAGAAGAGCGGCAAGCAAGTTGCTGCTCAGTGAAGAAGCCCAGAAATGCGGACCTAAGCACGAGACTAAGTGCTTTTGCTGCAATGGAACTGGTCACTAGAAGCGGAACTACCCCAAGTATTTGGCGGATAAGAAGGATGGCAAAGTGAACAAAGGTATATTTGATATGCAGATTATTGATGTGTATTTTACTAGTGTTACGTAGCAAACCCTCGGTATTTGATACTGGTTCGGTTGCTAAGAGTAGTAACTTGAAGCAGGAGTTGCAAAATGAGCAGAAACTAGTTGAAGGGGAAGTGACGATGAGTGTTGGAAGTAGTTCCAAGATTGATTTGATCATCATCACACACTCCCTATACTTTCGGGATTAGTGTGGAACCTAAATAAGTGTTATTTGGTGTTGAGCATAAATATGATTTGATCATGTTTATTGCAATACGGTTATTCATTTAAGTAAGAGAATAAATTGTTGTTACATTTACATGAATAAAACCTTATATGGTTACACACCCAATGAAAATGGTTCATTGGATCTCGATCATAGTGATACACATATTCATAATATTGAAACCAAAAGATGCAGCGTTAATAATGATAGTGCAACTTATTTGTGGCACTGCCCGTTTAGGTCATATTGGTGTAAAGCGCATGAAGAAAACTCCATCTTGATGGACTTTTGGAATCACTTGATTATGAATCATTTGATGCTTGCGAACCGTGCCTTTTGGGCAAAGGTGACTAAAACTCCGTTCTCGGAACAATGGAACAAACTCTTGACTTATTGGAAATAATACATACCGATGTATGCGATTCAATGAGTGTTGATGCTTGTGGCAAGTATCATTATTTCTGACCTTCACGAGATGATTTGAGCGGATATGCGTATATCTTCTTGATGAAACATAAGTCTGAAATAGTTGAAAAGTTCAAAGAATTTCAGAGTGAAGTAGAAAATCATCGTAACAAGAAAATAAAGTTTACGCAATCTGATCGTAGAGATGAATATTTGAGTTCTGAGTTTGGTCTTCAATTAAAACAATGTGGAATAGTTTCACAGCTCACGCCACCTGGAACACCACAACGTTATGGTGTGTCCGAACATCGTAACCGTACTTTATTTTGATATAGTGCGATCAATGATGTCTCTTACCGATTTACCAATATCGTTTTGGGGTTATGCATTAGAGACAGCTGCATTCACGTTTAATAGGGCACCATCTAAATCCGTCGAGGCGACACCGTATGAACTATGGTTTAACGGTAAACCCTAAGGTATCGTTTCTTAAAGTTTGGAGTTGTGATGCTTATGTGAAAAAGTTTTCACTGATAGCTCGAACCCAAATCGAGAGAAGTCGTCTTCATAGAATACCCAAAAGGTAACTATTGGGTACACCTTCTATCCACAAGATCCGAAGGCAAGTTATTCGTTGCTAAGGTGGATCCTTTCTAGAGAAGAAGTTTCTCTCGAAAGAAGTGAGTGGGAGGAAAGTAGAACTTGATGAGGTAATTGTACCTTCTCCCTTATTGGAAAGTAGTTCATCACGAAATCAGTTCGATGATTCCTACACCAATTAGTGAGGAAGTTAATGATGATGATCATAAAACTTGAGATCAAGTTGCTACCAAACCTCGTAGGTCTTCGAGCAAAATCCGCACTGTGAAGTACGGTAATCGTGTTCTGGAAGTCATGTTACTAGACCATGATGAACCTCACGAACTATGAGGAAGCGATGATGAGCCCAGATTCAGCGAAATGGCTTGAGGCCATAAAATGCGAGAAAGGATCCATATATGAGAACAAAGTGTGGACTTTGGTTGACTTGCTCGATGATCAGCAAGTCAAGTTAAATAAATGGATCTTCAAGAGGAAGACAGATGATGATAGTAGTGTTACTATCTACAAAGCTCGACTTGTCGCAAAAGGTTTTCGACAAATTCAAAGTGTTGACTACAATGAGATTTTCTCAAAGCTGTAGCGATTCTTAAGTCTGTCCGAATCATGTTAGCAATTGTCACATTTTATGAGATCTGGCAAATGGATGTCAAAACTACATTCTTTAATGGATTTATTAAAGAAGAGTTGTATATGATGCAACGGAAGGTTTTGTCAATCCTAAAGGAGCTAATAAAATGTGCAAGCTCAATGATCCATCTATGGATTTGGTGCAAGCATCTCGGAGTTGGAATAAACGCTTTGATAGTGTGATCAAAGCATATGGTTTTATACAGACTTTTGGAGAAGCCTGTATTTACAAGAAAGTGAGTGGGAGCACTACAACATTTACGATAAGTATATGTGAATAACATATTGTTGATCGAAATAATGTAGAATTATTACGCAAAGCATAAAGGAGTATTTGAAAGGAGTTTTTCAAAAGGGACCTCGGTGAAGCTGCTTACATATTGAGCATCAAGATCTATAGAGATGGATCAAGGCGGCTTGATAAGTTTTTCAATAAATACATACCTTGTCAAGATTTTGAAGTAGTTCAAAATGGAGCAGTCGAAAAGAAAAGTTCTTGCTGTGTTACAAAGGTGTAAAATTGAGTAAGACTCAAAGCCCGACCACTGCGAGAAGATAGAAAGAGAATGAAAGTCATTCCTATGCCTCAGCCATAGGTTCTATAAAGTATGCTATGTTATGTACCAGGACCTATTGTATACCTTGCTCTGAATTTGGCAAGGGAGTACAATAGTGATCTAGGAAGTAGATCCTTTGGACATTGGTCAAGAACATCCTTAGTGAGGACTAAGGAAATATTTCTCGATTATGGAGGTGATAAAAGAGCCCGTCGTAAAGAGTTACATCGATGCAAGCTTTTTATACTGATCCGGATGACTCTAAGTCTCAATGCGGATACATATCGTAAGTGGGAGCAATTAGCTAGAGTAGCCCGTCTTTGAGCATTGTAGACATAGAATATTTGCAAAATACATCTGACTCACGAATGTAGCAGACCCGTTGACTAAGCTTCTCTCACGAGCAAAACATGATCATCCCTTAGTACTCTTTGGGTGTTAATCACATAGCGATGTGAACTAGATTATTGACTCTAGTAAATCCTTTGGGTGTTGGTGGCATGGCGATGTGAACTATGGGTGTTAATCACATCTGAGATGTGAATATCGGTGTTGAATCACATGATGATGTGAACTAGATTATTGACTCTAGTGCAAGTGGGAGGCTGAAGGAAATATGCCCTAGAGGCAATAATAAAGTTATTATAAATTTCCTAATTTCATGATAAAAGTTTATTATTCATGCTAGAATTGTATTAACCAGGAAACAAAATACATGTGTGAATACATAGACAAACATAGTGTCACTAGTGTGCCTCTACTTGACTAGCTCGTTGAATCAAAGATGGTTAAGTTTCCTAGCCATAGACATGAGTTGTCATTTGATTAACGGGATCACATCATTAGGAGAATGATGTGATTGACATGACCCATTCCGTTAGCCTAGCACTTGATCGTTTAGTATGTTGCTATTGCTTTCTTCATGACTTATACATGTTCCTGTAACTATGAGATTATGCAACTCCGTTTACGGAGGAACACTTTGGGTACTACCAAGCGTCCTGGCGTAACTGGGTGATTATAAAGGAGTACTACAGGTGTCTCCAAAGGTACTTGTTGGGTTGGCGTATTTCGAGATTAGGTTTTGTCACTCCGATTGTGGAGAGGTATCTCTGGGCCTTCTCGGTAATACACATCACATAAGCCTTGCAAGCATTACAACTAATGAGTTAGTTGTGAGATGATGTATTACGGAGCGAGTAAAGAGACTTACGATGTGAGATTGAACTAGGTATTGGATACCGACGATCGAATCTCGGGCAAAAATAAACTATACCGATGACAAAGGGAACAACGTATGTTGTTATGCGGTTTGACCGATAAAGATCTTCGTAGAATATGTAGGAACCAATATGGGCATCCAGGTTCCGCTATTGGTTATTGACCGAGAATGGTTCTAGGTCATGTCTACATAGTTCTCGAACCCGTAGGGTCCATACGCTTAAGGTTTCGATGGCGGTTATATTATGAGTTTATGAGTTTTGATGTACCGAAGGAGTTCGGAGTCCCGGATGAGATCAGGGACATGGCGAGGAGTCTCGAAATGGTCGAGGCGTAAAGATCGATATATTGGACGACTATATTCGGACATCGGAAAGGTTCGAA
Source organism: Aegilops bicornis (assembly GCA_021605145.1). Lineage (NCBI taxonomy): Eukaryota > Viridiplantae > Streptophyta > Magnoliopsida > Poales > Poaceae > Aegilops > Aegilops bicornis. The sequence goes on along the minus strand of CM038675.1, from coordinate 31,855,570 downwards.
TGATTGAGTATTTTTGGAGTACCGGGTAGTTACGGAGAAGCAATGGGCCTTGATGGGCTTTAGTGGGAAGAGGAGAAAGGGCCAAGGGGCTGCTGCGCCCCCTCCCCTCTAGTCCGGGTGGACTAGGGAAAGGGGCCAGCCACCTTTCCTTCTCCTCCACTTCCTTCTCCTTCCTCCCCTCTTGGTGGACTCCTACTAGGACTTGGAATCCTAGTAGGACTCCACACCTGGCCGCACCTATTGCCTTGGCCGGCCTCCTCCTCCTCCATCCTTTATATACGGGGGCAGGGGGGCACCCCAGAAAACACAAGTTGATCTACGGATCTTTCCTTAGCCGTGTGCGGTGCCCCCTTCCACCATAAGTATTGATGCACCGAAGTTTGTTCGGAGTCCCGGATGTGATCACGGACATGACGAGGAGTCTCGAAATGGTCGAGACATAAAGATTGATATATTGGAAGCCCCCCTCTCTCTCTTTCCCCAACAGTGGCATCAGAGCCTGGTTTTATGCGTTGATGTCATATGCATGAGTAGAACACAAGTGAGTTGTGGACGATACAAGTCATACTGCCTACCAGCATGTCATACTTTGGTTCAGCGGCATTGTTGGGCCAGGCGATCCGGACCAACCTTACAGCGTCACGCTTACGCGAGACCGGTTCCCTCGGCGTGCTTTGCACATAGATGGCTTGCGGAAGACTGTCTCTCCAACTTTAGTTGAACCGAGTATAGCTACGCCCGGTCCTTGAGAAGGTTAAAAGCGGAGTCTATTTGACAAACTATCGTTGTGGTTTTGATGCGTAGGTAAGAACGGTTCTTGCTCAGCCCGTAGCAGCCACGTAAAACTTGCAACAACAAAGTAGAGGACGTCTAACTTGTTTTTGCAGGGCATGTTGTGATGTGATATGGTCAAGGCGTGATGCTATATTTTATTGTATGAGATGATCATGTTTTGTAACCGAGTTATCGGCAATGGCGAGGAGCCATATGGTTGTCGCTTTATTGTATGCAATGCAATCGCGATGTAATGCTTTACTTTATTACTAAGCGGTAGTGATAGTCGTGGAAGCATAAGATTGGCGAGGCGACAGCGATGCTACGATGGAGATCAAGGTGTCGCGCCCGGTGGCGATGGTGATCATGGCGGTGCTTGGCGATGGAGATCACAAGCACAAGATGATGATGACCATATCATATCACTTATATTGATTGCATGTGATGTTTATCCTTTATGCATCTTATCTTGCTTTGATTGACGGTAGCATTATAAGATGACATATCCCCTCTTCCGTAGAGGACGTCTAACTTGTTCATCAGTGATAATGATAGTGATAAAGATGCAGAGTTGATAATGATAGTGCAACTTATTAGTGGCATCCGAGCCTGGTTTTATGCGTTGATGTCATATGCACGAGTAGAACACAAGTGAGTTGTGGACGATACAAGTCATACTGCCTACCAGCATGTCATACTTTGGTTCAGCGGCATTGTTGGGCGAGGCGATCCGGACCAACCTTACAGCGTGCGCTTACGAGACCGGTTCCCTCGGCGTGCTTTGCACATAGATGGCTTGCGGAAGACTGTCTCTCAACTTTAGTTGAACCGAGTATGGCTCGCCCGGTCCTTGAGAAGGTTAAAGCGGAGTCTATTTGACAAACTATCGTTGTGGTTTTGATGCGTAGGTAAGAACGGTTCTTGCTCAGCCCGTAGCAGCCACGTAAAACTTGCAACAACAAAGTAGAGGACGTCTAACTTGTTTTTGCAGGGCATGTTGTGATGTGATATGGTCAAGACGTGATGCTATATTTTATTGTATGAGATGATCATGTTTTGTAACCGAGTTATCGACAACTGGCAGGAGCCATATGGTTGTCGCTTTATTGTATGCAATGCAATCGCGATGTAATGCTTTACTTTATTACTAAGCGGTAGTGATAGTCGTGGAAGCATAAGATTGGCGGGCGACAACGATGCTACGATGGAGATCAAGGTGTCGGCCCGGTGGCGATGGTGATCATGGCTGATTGCTTGGCGATGGAGATCACAAGCACAAGATGATGATGACCATATCATATCACTTATATTGATTGCATGTGATGTTTATCCTTTATGCATCTTATCTTGCTTTGATTGACGGTAGCATTATAAGATGATCTCTCACTAAAATTATCAAGAAGTGTTCTCCACAGTATGCACCGTTGCCAAAGTTAAGTAGTACCCGGACACCACGTGATGATCGGGTGTGATAAGTTCTCGTCCATCTACAGCGGGTGCAAAACAGTTACACGCGGAATACTCAGGTTAAACTTGGCGAGGCCTAGCATATAACAGATATGGCCTCCGGAACACGGAGACCGAAAGGTCGAGCGTGAATCATATAGTAGATATGATCAACATAATGATGTTCACCGTTGAAACTACTCCGTCTCACGTGATGATCGGACACGGTTTAGTTGATATGGATCACGTGATCACTTAGATGACTAGAGATGTACGTCTAAGTGGGAGTTTTAATATGATTAATTGAACTTAAATTTATCATGAACTTAGTACTGATAGTATTTTGCTTGTCTATGTTTCTTGTAGATAGATGGCTCGTCTTTGCTGTTGTTCCGTTGAATTTTAATGCGTTCCTTGAGAAAGCAAAGTTGAAAGATGATGGTAGCAATTACGGACTGGAGTCCGTAACTTGAGGATTATCCTCATTGCTGCACGAGAAAAATTACGTCTGGAAGCACCGGGTGGGTAGCGAACTGCTGCGGAATCTTTGAGCGAAGTTATGAACGTCTGGCAAAAGCGAGGCTGATGACTACTCTATAGTTCAGTGTGCCATAGCTACGGCTTAGAACCGGGTCTTCAACGGCGTTTTGAGCGTCATGGAGCATATGAGATGTTCCAGGAGTTGAAGTTAATATTTCAAGCAAATGCGGATTGAGAGATATGAAGTCTCCAATAAGTTCTATAGCTGCAAGATGGAGGAGAATAGTTACGTCGGTGAGCACATACTCAAAATGTCTGGGTATAACAATCACTTAATTCAGCTGGGAGTTAATCTTAGGATGATAGTGTCATTGACAGAATTCTCCAATCACGCCACCAAGCTACAAGAGCTTCGTGATGAACTATAATATGCAAGGGATGACTAAGACAATTCCTGAGCTCTTAGCGATGCTAAAAGCTGCGGAGGTAGAAATCAAAAGGAACATCAAGTGTTGATGGTCAACAAGACCACTAGTTTCAAGAAAAAGGGCAAAGGGAAGAAGAAGGAAACTTCAAAAAGAACAGCAAGAAAGTTCTTGATCAAGAGAAGAAACCCAAATGCGGACCTAAGCCTGAAATCGAAAGTGTTTTTCTTGCAAGCAGACCGGACCTTTGGAAGGAACTGCCCCAAGTATTTGGCGGATAAAAGGATGGCAAGGTGAACAAAGGTATATGTGATATACATGTTATTGATGTGTACCTTACTAGAGCTCGTAGTAGCACTTTTGGGTATTTGATCTTTGGTTACATTTGCTAATATTTGCAACTCGAAAACGAGGACTACGGAATAGTCGAGCACCGGCAAAGGGCGAGGTGACGATCTTGGCGTGGAAATGGTTCCAAAGTCAATGTGATCGCAATTGACACGCTACCTCTACATCTACCTTCGGGATTAGTTTTAGACCTAAATAATTGTTATTTGGTGCCAGCGTTGAGCATGAACATTATATCTGGATCTTGTTTAATGCGAGGCGGTTATTCATTTAAATCAGAGAATAATGGTTGTTCTATTTATATGAATAATATCTTTTATGGTCATGCACCCTTGAAGAATGGTCTATTCTTGTTGAATCTCGACGGTAGTGATACACATATTCATAATGTTGAAACCAAAAGATGCAGAGTTGATAATGATAGTGCAACTTATTTGTGGCACTGCCGTTTAGGTCATATCGGTGTAAAACGCATGAAGAAACTCCATCTTGATGGGCTTACGGAATCACTTGATTATGAATCACTTGGTACTTGCGAACCGTGCCTCATGGGCAAGATGACCAAAACGCCGTTCTCGGAACTATGGAGCGATGCAACTGATTTGTTGGAAATCATACATACTGATGTTTGTGGTCCAATGAATGTTGAGGCCTTGTGGCGGTATCGTTATTTTCTCACCTTCACAGATGATTTGAGCAGATATGGATATATCTACTTAATGAAACACAAATCTGAAACATTTGAAAAGTTCAAAGAATTTCAGAGTGAAGTGGAAAATCATCGTAACAAGAAAATAAAGTTTCTACGATCTGATCGTGGAGGTGAATATTTGAGTTACGAGTTTGGTTTACATTTGAAACAATGTGGAATAGTTTACATAACTCACGCCACGGAACACCACGGAGAAATGGTGTGTCCGAACGTCAGAATCGTGCTTTACTAGATATGGTGCGATCTATGATGTCTATTTCCGATTTACCGCTATCGTTTTGGGGTTATGCTTTAGAGGCGGCGCATTCACGTTAAATAGGACACCGTCAAAATCCGTTGAGACGACGCCTTATGAACTGTGGTTTGGTAAGAAACCAAAGTTGTCGTTTCTTAAAGTTTGGGGCTGCGATGCTTATGTGAAGAAACTTCAACCAGATAAGCTCGAACCCAAATCGGAAAAATGTGTCTTCATAGGATACCCAAAGGAAACTGTTGGGTACACCTTCTATCACAGATCTGAAGGCAAGACTTTCGTTGCTAAATTCGGATCCTTTCTAGAGAAAGAGTTTCTCTCGAAAGAAGTGAGTGGGAGGAAAGTAGAACTTGATGAGATAACTGTATCTGCTCCCTTATTGGAAAGTAGTTCATCACAAGAAATGGTTCTGTGACAACTACACCAATTAGTGACGAAACTAATGATGATGATCATGAAGCTTGAGATCAAGTTACTCTTGAACCTCGTGGGTCGACCAGAATAAAATACGCACCAGTGAATGCGGTAATCCTATTACGGAAGTCATGTTACTTGACCATGGCGAACCTACAAACTATGAAGAAGCGATGGTGAGCCCAGATTCAGCGAAATGGCTGGAAGCCATGATATCTGTGTTGGTATCCATGTATGAGAACAAAGTTTGTACTTTGGTTGACTTGCCCGATGATCGGCAAGCCATTGAAAATAAATGGATCTTTAAGAAGAAGACTGAAGCCGATGGTAATGTAACCGTCTACAAAGCTCGACTTGTTGCGAAAGGTTTTCGACAAGTTCAAGGGGTTGACTACGATGAGACTATCTCACCCGTAGCGATGCTTAAGTCTGTCCGAATCATGTTAGCAATTGCCGCATTTTATGATTATGAAATTTGGCAAATGGATGTAAAAACTGCATTCTTGAATGGATTTCTAGAAGAAGAGTTGTATATGATGCAACCAGAAGGTTTTGTCGATCCAAAAGGTGCTAACAAAGTGTGCAAGCTCCAACGATCAATTTATGGTGCAGTGCAAGCCTCTCGGAGTTGGAATAAGCGCTTTGATAGTGTGATCAAAGCATATGGGTTTATCTGAGACTTTTGGAGAAGCTTTGTATTTACAAGAAAGTGAGTGGGAGCTCAGTAGCATTTACGATATTATATGTGGACGACATATTATTAATTGGAAATGATATAGAATTTCTGGATGGCATAAAAGGATACTTGAATAAAAGTTTTTCAATGAAAGACCTCGGTGAAGCTGCTTACATATTGGGCATCAAGATCTATAGAGATAGATCAAGGCAGCTTAATTGGACTTTCACAAAGCACATACCTTGATAAAATTTTGAAAAAAGTTCAAAATGGATCGAGCAAAGAAAGGTTTTTGCTGTGTTGCAAGGTATAAGATTGAGTAAGACTCAATGCCCGACCACGGCAGAAGATAGAGAGAAAATGAAAGATGTTCCCTATGCTTCAGCCATAGGCTCTATCATGTATGCAATCTGTGTACGGACCTGACGTATGCTTAGCCATAAGCTTGGCAGGAAGGTACCAAAGTAATCCAGGAATGGATCATCGGACAGCGGTCAAGAACATCTGAAATACGAAAAGGACTAAGGATATGTTTCTACGTATATGGAGGTGACAAAGAGCTAGTAAATGGCAGTTACGTCGGCATAGCTTTGACACTGATCGAGACGATTCTAAATCGCAAACCCGGATCGTGTTTTTATTAAGCGGTGGAGCTGTCGGTTGGTGCAGTTCTAAACAAAGCGTCGTGGCGGGATCTACATGTGAAGCGGAGTACATAGCTGCTTCGGAAGCGACAAATGAAGAATGCGGATGAAAGAGTTCATTTCCGATCTAGGTGTCATACCTAGTGCATCGGGACCGATGAAGATCTTACGTGACAATACTGGTGCAATTGCCTTGGCAAAGGAATCCAGATTTCACATAAGGACCAAGCACATCAAGAGACGCTTCAATTCCATTCGGGACCAAGTCCAAGTGGGAGACATAGAGATTTGCAAAATACATACGGATCTGAATGTTGCAGACCCGTTGACTAAGCCTCTTCCACGAGCAAAACATGATCAGCACCAAGACTCCATGGGTGTTAGGATCATTACTTTGTAATCTAGATTATTGACTCTAGTGCAAGTGGGAGGCTGAAGGAAATATGCCCTAGAGGCAATAATAAAGTTATTATTTATTTCCTTATATCATGATAAATGTTTATTATTCATGCTAGAATTGTATTAACCGGAAACATAATACATGTGTGAATATATAGACAAACAGTATGTCACTAGTATGCCTCTACTTGACTAGCTTGTTAATCAAAGATGGTTATGTTTCCTAACCATGAACAAGGAGTTGTTATTTGATTAAACAAGGTCACATCATTAGTAGAATGATCTGATTGACATGACCCATTCCGTTAGCTTAACACTTGATCGTTTAGTATGTTAATGCTTTCTTCATGACCCATACATGTTCCTATAAACTATGAGATTATGCAACTCCGTTTACGGAGGAACACTTTGGGTACTACCAAAGCGTCACAACGTAATGGGTGATTATAAAGGAGTACTACAGGTGTCTCCAAAGGTACTTGTTGGGTTGGCGTATTTCGAGATTAGGTTTTGTCACTCCGATTGTCGGAGAGGTATCTCGAGCCTTCTCGGTAATGCACATCACTTAAGCCTTGCAAGCATTACAACTAATGAGTTAGTTGTGAGATGATGTATTACGGAGCGAGTAAAGAGACTTACCGTAACGAGATTAAACTAGGTATTGGATACCGACGATCGAATCTCGGGTAAGTAACATACCGATGACAAAGGGAACAACGTATGTCGTTATGCGGTTTGACCGATAAAAGATCTTCGTAGAATATGTAGGAACCAATATGGGCATCCAGGTTCCGCTATTGGTTATTGACCGAGAATAGTTCTAGGTCATGTCTACATAGTTCTCGAACCCGGAGGGTCCGCACGCTTAACGACTGTTGGGGAACGTGGTAATTTCGAAAATTTTCCTACGATCACGCAAGACCATGGTGATGGCATAGCAACGAGAGGGAAGAGTGTCCGTCCATGTACCCTCGTAGACTGAAAGCGGAAGCGTTATAACAACGGTTGATGATGTAGTAAATGCGTCTTCACGATCCGACCGATCCAAGCACCGAACGTCACGGCACCTCCGAGTTACGCACCGCGTTCAGCTCGATGGCGATCCCGGACTCCGATCCAGCAAAGTGTCGGGGATGAGTTCCGTCAAGACGACGGCGTGGTGACGATGTAGATGCTTCACCGACGCGGGGCTTCGCCTAAGCTCCTGACGATATGACTTCTCCGGCGCAGGCTTCGCCTAAGCTCTCTGACGATATGACCGAGGTGGAATATGGTGGAAGGGGCACCGCACACGGCTAAGGAAAGATCCGTAGATCAACTTGTGTGTCTTGGGGTGCCCCTGCCCCGTATATAAAAGGCAGGGGAAGGTGGCCGGCCCAAGGGGGCGCGCAAGGAGTCCTACTCCCTCGGGAGTAGGACTCCCCTCAATCCTAGTTGGATTAGGATTCCGGAGGAAAGAGAGAGAGGGGGCGGCCCACCTTTCCTAGTCCTAATAGGACTAGGGAAGAAGCGTAGCGACCACCTAGGGCTGGCCCTCTCTCCTTTCCACTAAGGCCCATTATGGCCCATGTAGTTCGGGGGTTCGGTAACCTCCGGTACTCGGTAAATTCGATTTCACTCGGAACCCTTAGAAGTCCAAACATTGGCTTCCAATATATCAATCTTTATGTCTCGACCATTTCGAGACTCCTCGTCATGTCCGTGATCACATCCGGGACTCCGAACAAACTTTGGTGCATCAATACTTATAAACTCATTATGAACTGTCATCGAAACGTTAAGCGTGCGGACCCTACGGGTTCGAGAACTATGTAGACATGACCTAGAACTATTCTCGGTCAATAACCAATAGCGGAACCTGGATGCCCATATTGGTTCCTACATATTCTCTGAAGATCTTTTATCGGTCAAACCGCATAACGACATACGTTGTTCCCTTTGTCATCGGTATGTTACTTACCCGAGATTCGATCGTCGGTATCCAATACCTAGTTTAATCTCGTTACGGTAAGTCTCTTTACTCGTTCCGTAATACATCATCTCACAACTAACTCATTAGTTGTAATGCTTGCAAGGCTTAAGTGATGTGCATTACCGAGAAGGCTGGAGATACCTCTCCGACAATCGGAGTGACAAAACCTAATCTCGAAATCGCCAACCCAACAAGTACCTTTGGAGACACCTGTAGTACTCCTTTATAATCACCCGATTCGTTGTGACGTTTGGTAGTACCCAAAGTGTTCCTCCGGTGGCAGAGTTGCATAATCTCATAGTTTATAGGAACATGTATGGGTCATGAAGAAAGCATTAACATACTAAGCGATCAAGTGTTAAGCTAACGGAATGGGTCATGTCAATCAGATCATTCTACTAATGATGTGACCTTGTTTAATCAAATAACAACTCCTTGTTCATGGTTAGGAAACATAACCATCTTTGATTAACAAGCTAGTCAAGTAGAGGCATACTAGTGACATCTTTGTTTGTCTATATATTCACACATGTATTATGTTTCAGGTTAATACAATTCTAGCATGAATAATAAACATTTATCATGATATAAGGAAATAAATAATAACTTTATTATTGCCTCTAGGGCATATTTCCTTCAGTCTCCCACTTGCACTAGAGTCAATAATCTAGATTACAAAGTAATGATCCTAACACCCATGGAGTCTTGGTGCTGATCATGTTTTGCTCGTGGAAGAGGCTTAGTCAACGGTGCGCAACATTCAGATCCGTATGTATTTTGCAAATCTCTATGTCTCCCACTTGGACTTGGTCCCGAATGGAATTGAAGCGTCTCTTGATGTGCTTGGTCCTCTTGTGAAATCTGGATTCCTTTGCCAAGGCAATTGCACCGATATTGTCACGGAAGATCTTCATCGGTCCCGATGCACTAGGTATGACACCTAGATCGGAAATGAACTCTTTCATCCAGACTCCTTCATTTGCTGCTTCAAGCAGCTATGTACTCCGCTTCACATGTAGATCCCATACGACGCTTTGTTTAGAACTGCACCAACCGACAGCTCCACCGTTTAATAAAACACGTATCCGGTTTGCGATTTAGAATCGTCCGGATCGGTGTCAAAGCTTGCGTCGGCGTAACCGTTCTGACTAGCTCTTTGTCACCTCCATATCGAGAAACATATCCTTAGTCCTTTTCGGGTATTTCAGGATGTTCTTGACCGCTGTCCGATGGATCCATTCCTGGATTACTTTGGTACCTTCCTGCCAAGCTTATAGCTAAGCATACGTCAGGTACACAGCATTGCATACATGATAGAGCCTATGGCTGAAGCATAGGGAACATCTTTCATTTTCTCTCTATCTTCTGCTGTGGTCGGGCATTGAGTCTTACTCAATCTTATACCTTGCAACACAGGCAAAAACCTTTCTTTGCACGATCCATTTTGAACTTTTTCAAAATTTTATCAAGGTATGTGCTTTGTGAAAGTCCAATTAAGCGTCTTGATCTATCTCTATAGATCTTGATGCCCAATATGTAAGCAGCTTCACCGAGGTCTTTCATTGAAAAATTTTATTCAAGTATCCTTTTATGCCATCCAGAAATTCTATATCATTTCCAATTAATAATATGTCGTCCACATATAATATCGTAAATGCTCTGAGCTCCCACTCACTTTCTTGTAAATACTGAGGCTTCTCCAAAAGTGCATATAAACCCATATGCTTTGATCACACTATCAAAGCGTTTATTCCAACTCCGAGAGGCTTGCACGGACCATAAATTGATCGTTGGAGCTTGCACACTTTGTTAGCACCTTTTGGATCGACAAAACCTTCTGGTTGCATCATATACAACTCTTCTTCTAGAAATCCATTCAAGAATGCAGTTTTTACATCCATTTGCCAAATTTCATAATCATAAAATGCGGCAATTGCTAACATGATTCGGACAGACTTAAGCATCGCTTCTGGTGAGAAAGTCTCATCGTAGTCAACCCCTTGAACTTGTCGAAAACCTTTACGCAACAAGTCGAGCTTTGTAGACGGTTACATTACCATCGGCGTCGATCTTCTTCTTAAAGATCCATTTATTTTCAATGGCTTGCCGATCATCGGCAAGTCAACCAAAGTCAAACTTTGTTCTCATACATGGATCCCATCTCAGATTTCATGGCTTCCGACCATTTCGCGGAATCTGGGCTCACCATCGCTTCTTCATAGTTTGTAGGTTCGCCATGGTCAAGTAACATGACTTCGAGAATAGGATTACCGTACCACTGCAGTGCGTATTTTATTCTGTCGACATCTGAGGTTCGATAGTAACTTGATCCGAAGCTTCATGATCATCATCATTAGTTTCGTCACTAATTGGTGTAGTTGTCACAGGAACCATTTCTTGTGATGAACTACTTTCCAATAAGGGAGCAGAATCTGATTATCTCATCAAGTTCTACTTTCCTCCCACTCACTTCTTTCGAGAGAAACTCTTTCTCTAGAAAGGATCCGAATTTAGCAACGAAAGTCTTGCCTTCAGATCTGTGATAGAAGGTGTACCCAACAGTTTCCTTTGGGTATCCTATGAAGACACATTTTTCCGATTTGGGTTCGAGCTTTGAAGTTTCTTCACATAAGCATCGCAGCCCCAAACTTTAAGAAACGACAACTTTGGTTTCTTACCAAACCACAGTTTATAAGGCGTCGTCTCAACAGTTTTGACGGTGTCCTATTTAACGTGAATGCGGCCGTCTCTAAAGCATAACCCCAAAATGATAGCGGTAAATCGGAAATAGACATCATAGATCGCACCATATCTAGTAAAGTACGATTCTGACGTTCGGACACACCATTTCTACGTGGTGTTCGGGTGGCGTGAGTTGAAACTATTCCACATTGTTTCAAATGTAAACCAAACTTCGTAACTCAAATATTCACCTCCACGATCAGATCGTAGAAACTTTATTTTCTTGTTACGATGATTTTCCACTTCACTCTGAAATTCTTTGAACTTTTCAAATGTTTCAGATTTGTGTTTCATTAAGTAGATATATCCATATCTGCTCAAATCATCTGTGAAGGTGAGAAAATAACGATACCCGCCGCGTGCCTCAACATTCATTGGACCACAAACATCCGTATGTATGATTTCCAACAAATCATTGCACGCTCCATAGTTCCGGAGAACGGCGTTTTGGTCATCTTGCCCATGAGGCACGGTTACATAAGTACCAAGTGATTCATAATCAAGTGATTCGAAGCCCATCAAGATGGAGTTTCTTCATGCGTTTTACACCGATATGACCTAAACGGCGGTGCCACAAATAAGTTGCACTATCATTATCAACTCTGCATCTTTTGGCTTCAACATTATGAATATGTGTATCACTACTGTCGAGATTCAACAAGAATAGACCTTTCTTCAAGGGTGCATGACCATAAAAGATATTATTCATATAAATAGAACAACCATTATTCTCTGATTTAAATGAATAACCGTCTCGCATTAAACAAGATCCAGATATAATGTTCATGCTCAACGCTGGCACCAAATAACAATTATTTAGGTCTAAAACTAATCCCGAAGGTAGATGTAGAGGTAGCGTGCCGACCGCGATCACATTGACTTTGGAACCATTTCCCACGCGCATCGTCACCTCGTCCTTTGCCGATTGCTCGACTATTCCGTAGTCCCCTGTTTGAGTTGCAAATATTAGCAGCAGAACCGATATCAAATACCAGTGCTACTACGAGCTCTAGTAAGGTACACATCAATAACATGTATATCACATATACCTTTGTTCACCTTGCCATCCTTTTTATCCGCCAAATACTTGGGGCAGTTCCGCTTCCAGTGTCCGGTCTGCTTGCAGTAAAAACACTCAGTTTCAGGCTTAGGTCCGGACTTGGGTTTCTTCTCTTGATCAGCAACTTTCTTGCTGTTCTTTTGAAGTTTCCTTCTTCTTCCCTTTGCCCTTTTCTTGAAACTAGTGGTCTTGTTGACCATCAACACTTGATGCTCCTTTTTGATTTCTACCTCGCAGCTTTTAGCATCGCGAAGAGCTCAGAATTGTCTTAGTCATCCCTTGCATATTATAGTTCATCACGAAGCTCTTGTAGCTTGGTGGCGATGATTGGAGAATTACATCAATGACACTATCATCCGGAAGATTAACTCCCAACTGAATTAAGTGATTGTTATACCCAGACATTTTGAGTATGTGCTCCTTGACGTAACTATTCTCCTCCATCTTGCAGCTATAGAACTTATTGGAGACTTCATATCTCTCAATCCGGGCATTTGCTTGAAATATTAACTTCAACTCTGGAACATCTCATATGCTCCATGGCGTTCAAAACGTCGTTGAAGACCCGGTTCTAAGCCGTAAAGCATGGCACACTGAACTATAGAGTAGTCATCAGCTACTGCTTTGCGGACGTTCATAACTTCGGCTCAGCATCTCGCACGAGGCTGTCACCCAGCGGTGCTTCGGGGCGTAATTTTTACGTGCAGCAATGAGGATAATCCTCAGTTACGGACCCAGTCCGTGTAATTGCTACCATCATCTTTCAACTTTGCTTTCTCAAGGAACGCATTAAAATTCAACGGAACAACAACGAGCCATCTATCTACATCAAACATAGACAAGCAAAATACTATCAGGTACTAAGTTCATGATAATTTTAAGTTTGATTAATCATATTAAAAACTCCCACTTAGACAGACATCTCTCTAGTCATCTAAGTGATCACGTGATCCATATCAACTAAACCGTGTCCGATCATCACGTGAGACGGAGTAGTTTCAACGGTGAACATCACTATGTTGATCATATCTACTATATGATTCACGTTCGACCTTTCGGTCTCCGTGTTCCGAGGCCATATCTGTTATATGCTAGGCTCGTCAAGTTTAACTCGAGTATTCAGCGTGTAAACTGTTTTGCACCCGTTGTAGATGGACGTAGAACTTATCACACCCGATCATCACGTGGTGTCCGGGTACTACGAACTTTGGCAACGGTGCATACTGGGAGAACACTTCTTGATAATTTTAGTGAGAGATCATCTTATAATGCTACCGTCAATCAAAGCAAGATAAGATGCATAAAGGATAAACATCACATGCAATCAATATAAGTGATATGATATGGTCATCATCATCTTGTGCTTGTGATCTCCATCGCCAAGCACCGCCATGATCACCATCGTCACCGGGCGCGACACCTTGATCTCCATCGTAGCATCGTTGTCGTCTCGCCAATCTTATGCTTCCACGACTATCACTACCGTTTAGTAATAAAGTAAAGCATTACATCGCGATTGCATTGCATACAATAAGCGACAACCATATGGCTCTCGCCGATTGCCGATAACTCGGTTACAAAACATGATCATCTCATACAATAAAATATAGCATCACGTCTTGACCATATCACATCACAACATGCCCTGCAAAAACAAGTTAGACGTCCTCTACTTTGTTGTTGCAAGTTTTACGTGGCTGCTACGGGCTGAGCAAGAACCGTTCTTACCTACGCATCAAAACCACAACGATAGTTTGTCAAATAGACTCCGCTTTTAACCTTCTCAAGGACCGGGCGTAGCCACACTCGGTTCAACTAAAGTTGGAGAGACAGTCTTCCGCAAGCCATCTATGTGCAAAGCACGTCGAGAACCGGTCTCGCGTAAGCGTACGCGTAAGGTTGGTCCGGATCGTCTCGTCCAACAATGCCGCTGAACCAAAGTATGACATGCTGGTAGGCAGTATGACTTGTATCGTCCACAACTCACTTGTGTTCTACTCGTGCATATGACATCTACGCATAAAACCTGGCTCTGATACCACTGATGGGGAACGTGGTAATTTCGAAAATTTTCCTACGATCACGCAAGACCATGGTGATGGCATAGCAACGAGAGGGAAGAGTGTCCGTCCACGTACCCTCGTAGACCGAAAGCGGAAGCGTTATAACAACGCGGTTGATGTAGTCGAACGTCTTCACGATCCGACCGATCCAAGCACCGAACGTACGGCACCTCCGAGTTCTGCACACGTTCAGCTCGATGACGATCCCCGGACTCCGATCCAGCAAAGTGTCGGGGATGAGTTCCGTCAGCACGACGGCGTGGTGACGATGTAGATGCTTCACCGACGCAGGGCTTCGCCTAAGCTCCACGACGATATGACTTCTCCGGCGCAGGGCTTCGCCTAAGCTCTACGACGATATGACCGAGGTGGAATATGGTGGAAGGGGGCACCAGACACGGCTAAGGAAAGATCCGTAGATCAACTTGTGTGTCAAGGGGTGCCCCTGCCCCGTGATATATAAAGGAGGCAAGGGGAGGTGGCGGCCCTAGGGGAGGCGCACCAGAGGAGTCCTACTCCCACCGGAGTAGGACTCCCCCTTCCTAGTTGGACTAGGATTGGAGGAGGAGAAGGGGAAGGCGCCGCCTTCCTTGTCCTATTCGGACTAGAGGGGAGGGGCGCAGCCCACCTTGGCCTGCCCTTCCTCTTCTCCTATGGCCCATTAAGGCCCATTGACCTCCCGGGGTTCGGTAACCTCCGGTACTCGGTAAAATCCCGATTTCACCGGAACACTTCCGATGTCCAAATGTAGGCTTCCAATATATCAATCTTTATGTCTCGACCATTTCGAGACTCCTCGTCATGTCCGTGATCACATCCGGGACTCGAACAAACTTCGGTGCATCAATACTTATAAACTCATAATGAACTCATCATCGAAGCGTTAAGCGTGCGGACCCTACGGGTTCGAGAACTATGTAGACATGACCTAGAACCATTCTCGGTCAATAACCAATAGCGGAACCTGGATGCCCATATTGGTTCCTACATATTCTACGAAGATCTTTATCGGTGAAACCGCATAACGACATACGTTGTTCCCTTTGTCATCGGTATGTTACTTACCCGAGATTCGATCGCCGGTATCCAATACCTAGTTCAATCTCGCTATCGTAAGTCTCTTTACTCGTTCCGTAATACATCATCTCACAACTAACTCATTAGTTGTAATGCTTGCAAGGCTTTAAGTGATGTGCATTACCGAGAAGGCTCGAGATACCTCTCCGACAATCGGAGTGACAAAACCTAATATCGAAATACGCCAACCCAACAAGTACCTTTGGAGACACCTGTAGTACTCCTTTATAATCACCCAGTCACGTTGTGACGTTTGGTAGTACCCAAAGTGTTCCTCCGTAAACGGAGTTGCATAATCTCATAGTTTATAGGAACATGTATGGGTCATGAAGAAAGCATTAACATACTAAGCGATCAAGTGTTAAGCTAACGGAATGGGTCATGTCAATCAGATCATTCTACTAATGATGTGACCTTGTTAATCAAATAACAACTTCTTGTTCATGGTTAGGAAACATAACCATCTTTGATTAACAAGCTAGTCAAGTAGAGGCATACTAGTGACATCTTGTTTGTCTATATATTCACACATGTATTATGTTTCCGGTTAATACAATTCTAGCATGAATAATAAACATTTATCATGATATAAGGAAATAAATAATAACTTTATTATTGCCTCTAGGGCATATTTCCTTCAGTCTCCCACTTGCACTAGAGTCAATAATCTAGATTACAAAGTAATGATCCTAACACCCATGGAGTCTTGGTGCTGATCATGTTTTGCTCGTGGAAGAGGCTTAGTCAACGGGTCTGCAACATTCAGATCCGTATGTATTTTGCAAATCTCTATGTCTCCCACTTGGACTTGGTCCCGAATGGAATTGAAGCGTCTCTTGATGTGCTTGGTCCTCTTGTGAAATCTGGATTCCTTTGCCAAGGCAATTGCACCAAAGATTGTCACGTAAGATCTTCATCGGTCCCGATGCACTAGGTATGACACCTAGATCGGAAATGAACTCTTTCATCCAGAGACTCCTTCATTTGCTGCTTCAAGCAGCTATGTACTCCGCTTCACATGTAGATCCCGCCACGACGCTTTGTTTAGAACTGCACCAACCGACAGCTCCAGCGTTTAATAAAAACACGTATCCGGTTTGCGATTTAGAATCGTCCGGATCAGTGTCAAAGCTGCGTCGACGTAACCGTTCTGACTAGCTCTTTGTCACCTCCATATACGAGAAACATATCCTTAGTCCTTTTCGGGTATTTCAGGATGTTCTTGACCGCTGTCCGATGATCCATTCTGGATTACTTTGGTACCTTCCTGCCAAGCTTATGGCTAAGCATACGTCAGGTCTGGTACACTGACATTGCATACATGATAGAGCCTATGGCTGAAGCATAGGGAACATCTTTCATTTTCTCTCTATCTTCTCATTGTGGTCGGGCATTGAGTCTTACTCAATCTTATACCTTGCAACACAGGCAAAAACCTTTCTTTGCACGATCCATTTTGAACTTTTTCAAAATTTTATCAAGGTATGTGCTTTGTGAAAGTCCAATTAAGCGTCTTGATCTATCTCTATAGATCTTGATGCCCAATATGTAAGCAGCTTCACCGAGGTCTTTCATTGAAAAACTTTTATTCAAGTATCCTTTTATGCCATCCAGAAATTCTATATCATTTCCAATTAATAATATGTCGTCCACATATAATATCGTAAATGCTCTGAGCTCCCACTCACTTTCTTGTAAATACAGGCTTCTCCAAAAGTCTGTATAAACCCATATGCTTTGATCACACTATCAAAGCGTTTATTCCAACTCCGAGAGGCTTGCACCAGACCATAAATTGATCGTTGGAGCTTGCACACTTTGTTAGCACCTTTTGGATCGACAAAACCTTATGGTTGCATCATATACAACTCTTCTTCTAGAAATCCATTCAAGAATGCAGTTTTTACATCCATTTGCCAAATTTCATAATCATAAAATGCTTCAATTGCTAACATGATTCTGACAGACTTAAGCATCGCCACGGGTGAGAAAGTCTCATCGTAGTCAACCCTTGAACTTGTCGAAAACCTTTCGCAACAAGTCGAGCTTTGTAGACGGTTACATTACCATCGGCGTCAGTCTTCTTCTTAAAGATCCATTTATTTTCAATGGCTTGCCGATCATCGGGCAAGTCAACCAAAGTCCAAACTTTGTTCTCATACATGGATCCCATCTCAGATTTCATGGCTTCCAGCCATTTCACGGAATCTGGGCTCACCATCGCTTCTTCATAGTTTGTAGGTTCGCCATGGTCAAGTAACATGACTTCCAGAATAGGATTACCGTACCACTGCAGTGCGTATTTTATTACTTCGACATACGAGGTTCGATGAGTAACTTGATCACGAAGCTTCATGATCATCATCATTAGTTTCGTCACTAATTGGTGTAGTTGTCACAGAACCATTTCTTGTGATGAACTACTTTCCAATAAGGGAGCAGATCTGATTATCTCATCAAGTTCTACTTTCCTCCCACTCACTTCTTTCGAGAGAAACTCTTTCTCTAGAAAGGATCCGAATTTAGCAACGAAAGTCTTGCCTTCAGATCTGTGATAGAAGGTGTACCCAACAGTTTCCTTTGGGTATCCTATGAAGACACATTTTTCCGATTTGGGTTCGAGCTTATCTGGTTGAAGTTTCTTCACATAAGCATCGCAGCCCCAAACTTTAAGAAACGACAACTTTGGTTTCTTACCAAACCACAGTTTATAAGGCGTCGTCTCAACGGATTTTGACGGTGTCCTATTTAACGTGAATGCGGCCGTCTCTAAAGCATAACCCCAAAATGATAGCGGTAAATCGGAAATAGACATCATAGATCGCACCATATCTAGTAAAGTACGATTCTGACGTTCGGACACACCATTTCTCTGTGGTGTTCGGGTGGCGTGAGTTGCGAAAACTATTCCACATTGTTTCAAATGTAAACCAAACTCGTAACTCAAATATTCACCTCCACGATCAGATCGTAGAAACTTTATTTTCTTGTTACGATGATTTTCCACTTCACTCTGAAATTCTTTGAACTTTTCAAATGTTTCAGATTTGTGTTTCATTAAGTAGATATATCCATATCTGCTCAAATCATCTGTGAAGGTGAGAAAATAACGATACCCGCCAAGGCGTGCCTCAACATTCATTGGACCACAAACATCGGTATGTATGATTTCCAACAAATCAGTTGCACGCTCCATAGTTCCGGAGAACGGCGTTTTGGTCATCTTGCCCATGAGGCACGGTTCGCAAGTACCAAGTGATTCATAATCAAGTGATTCCGAAGCCCATCAAGATGGAGTTTCTTCATGCGTTTTACACCGATATGACCTAAACGGCGGTGCCACAAATAAGTTGCACTATCATTATCAACTCTGCATCTTTTGGTTTCAACATTATGAATATGTGTATCACTACCGTCGAGATTCAACAAGAATAGACCATTCTTCAAGGGTGCATGACCATAAAAGATATTATTCATATAAATAGAACAACCATTATTCTCTGATTTAAATGAATAACCGTCTCGCATTAAACAAGATCCAGATATAATGTTCATGCTCAACGCTGGCACCAAATAACAATTATTTAGGTCTAAAACTAATCCCGAAGGTAGATGTAGAGGTAGCGTGCCGACCGCGATCACATTGACTTTGGAACTATTTCCCACGCGCATCGTCACCTCGTCCTTTGCCAGTGCTCGTCTATTCCGTAGTCCCTGTTTCGAGTTGCAAATATTAGCAATGAACCAGTATCAAATACCAGGTGCTACTACGAGCTCTAGTAAGGTACACATCAATAACATGTATATCACATATACCTTTGTTCACCTTGCCATCCTTTTTATCCGCCAAATACTTGGGGCAGTTCCGCTTCAAAGGTCCGTGCGCTTGCGGTAAAACACTCAGTTTCAGGCTTAGGTCCAGACTTGGGTTTCTTCTCTTGATCAGCAACTTTCTTGCTGTTCTTTTGAAGTTTCCTTCTTCTTCCCTTTGCCCTTTTCTTGAAACTAGTGGTCTTGTTGACCATCAACACTTGATGTTCCTTTTTGATTTCTACCTCCGCAGCTTTTAGCATCGCGAAGAGCTCAGAATTGTCTTAGTCATCCCTTGCATATTATAGTTCATCACGAAGCTCTTGTAGCTTGGTGGCGGTGATTGGAGAATTACATCAATGACACTATCATCCGGAAGATTAACTCCCAGCTGAATTAAGTGATTGTTATACCCGGACATTTTGAGTATGTGCTCAACGACGTAACTATTCTCCTCCATCTTGCAGCTATAGAACTTATTGGAGACTTCATATCTCTCAATCCGGGCATTTGCTTGAAATATTAACTTCAACTCCTGGAACATCTCATATGCTCCATGACGTTCAAAACGTCGTTGAAGACCCGGTTCTAAGCCGTAAAGCATGGCACACTGAACTATAGAGTAGTCATCAGCTCGCTTTGCCGACGTTCATAACTTCGGCTCAAAGATTCCGCAGCAGGCCTGTCACCCAGCGGTGCTTCCAGGGCGTAATTTTTACGTGCAGCAATGAGGATAATCCTCAAGTTACGGACCCAGTCCGTGTAATTGCTACCATCATCTTTCAACTTTGCTTTCTCAAGGAACGCATTAAAATTCAACGGAACAACAAAGACGAGCCATCTATCTACAGTAAACATAGACAAGCAAAATACTATCAGGTACTAAGTTCATGATAAATTTAAGTTCAATTAATCATATTAAAACTCCCACTTAGGCAGACATCTCTCTAGTCATCTAAGTGATCACGTGATCCATATCAACTAAACCGTGTCCGATCATCACGTGAGACGGAGTAGTTTCAACTGAACATCATTATGTTGATCATATCTACTATATGATTCACGTTCGACCTTCGGTCTCCGTGTTCCGAGGCCATATCTGTTATATGCTAGGCTCGTCAAGTTTTAACACGAGTATTCCGCGTGCAGTAACTGTTTTGCACCCGTTGTAGATGGACGTAGAACTTATCACACCCGATCATCACGTGGTGTCCGGGTACTACTGAACTTTGGCAACGGTGCATACTGGGGAGAACACTTCTTGATAATTTTAGTGAGAGATCATCTTATAATGCTACCGTCAATCAAAGCAAGATAAGATGCATAAAGGATAAACATCACATGCAATCAATATAAGTGATATGATATGGTCATCATCATCTTGTGCTTGTGATCTCCATCGCCAAGCACCGTCATGATCACCATCGTCACCGGGCGCGACAACTTGATCTACATCGTAGAATCGTTGTCGTCTCGCCAATCTTATGATTCCACGACTATCACAACCGTTTAGTAATAAAGTAAAGAATAACATCTCGATTGCATTGAATACAATAAAGCTACAACCATATGGCTCTCGCCGATTGCCGATAACTCGGTTACAAAACATGATCATCTCATACAATAAAATATAGCATCACGTCTTGACCATATCACATCACAACATGCCCTGCAAAAACAAGTTAGACGTCCTCTACTTTGTTGTTTGCAAGTTTTACGTGGCTGCTACGGGCTGAGCAAGAACCGTTCTTACCTACGCATCAAAACCACAACGATAGTTTGTCAAATAGACTCCGCTTTTAACCTTCTCAAGGACCGGGCGTAGCTATACTCGGTTCAACTAAAGTTGGAGAGACAGTCTTCCAGAAGCCATCTATGTGCAAAGCACGTCGAGGGAACCGGTCTCGGCGTAAGCGACGCTGGCGTAAGGTTGGTCCGGATCGTCTCGTCCAACAATGCCGCTGAACCAAAGTATGACATGCTGGTAGGCAGTATGACTTGTATCGTCCACAACTCACTTGTGTTCTACTCGTGCATATGACATCAACGCATAAAACCAGGCTCGGATGCCACTTTGTTGGGGAACGTGGTAATTTGAAAATTTTCCTACGATCACGCAAGACCATGGTGATGGCATAGCAACGAGAGGGAAGAGTGTCCGCCCACGCACTCGTGAGACCGAAAGCGGAAGCGTTATAACAACGCGGTTGATGTAGTCAGACGTCTTCACGATCCGACCGATCCAAGCACCGAACTACGGCACCTCCGAGTTACGCACACGTTCAGCTCGATGGCGATCCCGGACTCGATCCAGCAAAGTGTCGGGGATGAGTTCCACAAGACGACGTGGCAGGACGATGTAGATGCTCCACCGACGCAGGGCTTCGCCTAAGCTCCACGACGATATGACTTCTCCGCGCAGGGCTTCGCCTAAGCTCTCTGACGATATGACCGAGGTGGAATATGGTGGAAGGGGCACCGTGACACGGCTAAGGAAAGATCCGTAGATCAACTTGTGTGTCAAGGGGTGCCCCTGCCTCAGATATAAAGGAGGCAAGGGGAGGTGGCCGGCCCTAGGGGAGGCGCACCAGAGGAGTCCTACTCCCACCGGAGTAGGACTCCCCTTCCTAGTTGGACTAGGATTGGAGGAGGGAGAAGGGGAAGGCGCCGCCCCTTCCTTGTCCTATTCGGACTAGAGGGGAGGGGGCGCAGCCCACCTTGGCCTGCCCTTCCTCTTCTCCTATGGCCCATTAAGGCCCATTGACCTCCGGGGTTCCGGTAACCTCCGGTACTCAGAAAATCCCGATTTCACCGGAACACTTCCGATGTCCAAATGTAGGCTTCCAATATATCAATCTTTATGTCTCGACCATTTCGAGACTCCTCGTCATGTCCGTGATCACATCCGGACTCGAACAAACTTCGTGCATCAATACTTATAAACTCATAATGAACTGTCATCGAAGCGTTAAGCGTGCGGACCCTACGGGTTCGAGAACTATGTAGACATGACCTAGAACTATTCTCGGTCAATAACCAATAGCGGAACCTGGATGCCCATATTGGTTCCTACATATTCTACGAAGATCTTTTATCGGTCAAACCGCATAACGACATACGTTGTTCCCTTTGTCATCGGTATGTTACTTACCCGAGATTCGATCGTCGGTATCCAATACCTAGTTTAATCTCGCTACCGGTAAGTCTCTTTACTCGCTGCAATACATCATCTCACAACTAACTCATTAGTTGTAATGCTTGCAAGGCTTAAGTGATGTGCATTACCGAGAAGGCCTGGAGATACCTCTCCGACAATCGGAGTGACAAAACCTAATCTCGAAATACGCCAACCCAACAAGTACCTTTGGAGACACCTGTAGTACTCCTTTATAATCACCCGGTTACGTTGTGACGTTTGGTAGTACCCAAAGTGTTCCTCCGTAAACGGAGTTGCATAATCTCATAGTTTATAGGAACATGTATGGGTCATGAAGAAAGCATTAACATACTAAGCGATCAAGTGTTAAGCTAACGGAATGGGTCATGTCAATCAGATCATTCTACTAATGATGTGACCTTGTTAATCAAATAACAACTTCTTGTTCATGGTTAGGAAACATAACCATCTTTGATTAACAAGCTAGTCAAGTAGAGGCATACTAGTGACATACTGCTTTGTCTATATATTCACACATGTATTATGTTTCCGGTTAATACAATTCTAGCATGAATAATAAACATTTATCATGATATAAGGAAATAAATAATAACTTTATTATTGCCTCTAGGGCATATTTCCTTCAGTCTCCCACTTGCACTAGAGTCAATAATCTAGATTACAAAGTAATGATCCTAACACCCATGGAGTCTTGGTGCTGATCATGTTTTGCTCGTGGAAGAGGCTTAGTCAACGGGTCCGCAACATTCAGATCCGTATGTATTTTGCAAATCTCTATGTCTCCCACTTGGACTTGGTCCCGAATGGAATTGAAGGCGTCTCTTGATGTGCTTGGTCCTCTTGTGAAATCTGGATTCCTTTGCCAAGGCAATTGCACCAGTATTGTCACGAAGATCTTCATCGGTCCCGATGCACTAGGTATGACACCTAGATCGAAATGAACTCTTTCATCCAGACTCCTTCATTTGCTGCTTCAAGCAGCTATGTACTCCGCTTCACATGTAGATCCCGCCACGACGCTTTGTTTAGAACTGCACCAACCGACAGCTCCACCGTTTAATAAAAACATGTATCCGGTTTGCGATTTAGAATCGTCCGGATCGGTGTCAAAGCTTGCCGACGTAACCGTTCTGACTAGCTCTTTGTCACCTCCATATACGAGAAACATATCCTTAGTCCTTTTCGTGTATTTCAGGATGTTCTTGACCGCTGTCCGATGATCCATTCCTGGATTACTTTGGTACCTTCCCGCCAAGCTTATGGCTAAGCATACGTCAGTCCAGTACACAAAGATTGCATACATGATAGAGCCTATGGCTGAAGCATAGGAACATCTTTCATTTTCTCTCTATCTTCTGCTGTGGTCGGGCATTGAGTCTTACTCAATCTTATACCTTGCAACACAGGCAAAAACCTTTCTTTGCACGATCCATTTTGAACTTTTTCAAAATTTTATCAAGGTATGTGCTTTGTGAAAGTCCAATTAAGCGTCTTGATCTATCTCTATAGATCTTGATGCCCAATATGTAAGCAGCTTCACCGAGGTCTTTCATTGAAGAACTTTTATTCAAGTATCCTTTTATGCCATCCAGAAATTCTATATCATTTCCAATTAATAATATGTCGTCCACATATAATATCGTAAATGCTACTGAGTTCCCACTCACTTTCTTGTAAATACAGGCTTCTCCAAAAGTCTCATATAAACCCATATGCTTTGATCACACTATCAAAGCGTTTATTCCAACTCCGAGAGGCTTGCACTGCACCATAAATTGATCGTTGGAGCTTGCACACTTTGTTAGCACCTTTTGGATCGACAAAACCTTCTGGTTGCATCATATACAACTCTTCTTCTAGAAATCCATTCAAGAATGCAGTTTTTACATCCATTTGCCAAATTTCATAATCATAAAATGCGGCAATTGCTAACATGATTCGGACAGACTTAAGCATCGCTACGGGTGAGAAAGTCTCATCGTAGTCAACCCTTGAACTTGTCGAAAACCTTTCGCAACAAGTCGAGCTTTGTAGACGGTTACATTACCATCGGCGCCAGTCTTCTTCTTATAGATCCATTTATTTTCAATGGCTTGCCGATCATCGGGCAAGTCAACCAAAGTCCAAACTTTGTTCTCATACATGGATCCCATCTCAGATTTCATGGCTTCCAGCCATTTCATGAATCTGGGCTCACCATCGCTTCTTCATAGTTTGTAGGTTCGCCATGGTCAAGTAACATGACTTCGTAATAGGATTACCGTACCACTCACGGTGCGTATTTTATTCTGGTCGACCCACGAGGTTCAAGAGTAACTTGATCTGAAGCTTCATGATCATCATCATTAGTTTCGTCACTAATTGGTGTAGTTGTCACAGGAACCATTTCTTGTGATGAACTACTTTCCAATAAGGGAGCAGAATCTGATTATCTCATCAAGTTCTACTTTCCTCCCACTCACTTCTTTCGAGAGAAACTCTTTCTCTAGAAAGGATCCGAATTTAGCAACGAAAGTCTTACCTTCAGATCTGTGATAGAAGGTGTACCCAACAATTTCCTTTGGGTATCCTATGAAGACACATTTTCCGATTTGGGTTCGAGCTTATCTGGTTGAAGTTTCTTCACATAAGCATCGCAGCCCCAAACTTTAAGAAACGACAACTTTGGTTTCTTACCAAACCACAGTTCATAAGGCGTCGTCTCAACGGATTTTGACGGTGTCCTATTTAACGTGAATGCGGCCGTCTCTAAAGCATAACCCCAAAACGATAGCGGTAAATCGGAAATAGACATCATAGATCGCACCATATCTAGTAAAGTACGATTACGACGTTCGGACACACCATTTCTCTGTGGTGTTCCGGGTGGCGTGAGTTGTGAAAACTATTCCACATTGTTTCAAATGTAAACCAAACTTCGTAACTCAAATATTCACCTCCACGATCAGATCGTAGAAACTTTATTTTCTTGTTACGATGATTTTCCACTTCACTCTGAAATTCTTTGAACTTTTCAAATGTTTCAGATTTGTGTTTCATTAAGTAGATATATCCATATCTGCTCAAATCATCTGTGAAGGTGAGAAAATAACGATACCCGCCGCGTGCCTCAACATTCATTGGACCACAAATATCAGTATGTATGATCTCCAACAAATCAGTTGCACGCTCCATAGTTCCGGAGAACGGCGTTTTGGTCATCTTGCCCATGAGGCACGGTTCGCAAGTACCAAGTGATTCATAATCAAGTGATTCCAGAAGCCCATCAGTATGGAGTTTCTTCATGCGTTTTACACCGATATGACCTAAACGGCGGTGCCACAAATAAGTTGCACTATCATTATCAACTCTGCATCTTTTGGTTTCAACATTATGAATATGTGTATCACTACTGTCGAGATTCAACAAGAATAGACCATTCTTCAAGGGTGCATGACCATAAAAGATATTATTCATATAAATAGAACAACCATTATTCTCTGATTTAAATGAATAACCGTCTCGCATTTAAACAAGATCCAGATATAATGTTCATGCTCAACGCGGGCACCAAATAACAATTATTTAGGTCTAAAACTAATCCCGAAGGTAGATGTAGAGGTAGCGTGCCGACCGCGATCACATTGACTTTGGAACCATTTCCCACGCGCATCGTCACCTCGTCCCTTTGCCAAAGGTTTCGACTATTCCGTAGTCCCTGTTTCGAGTTGCAAATATTAGCAATGTAACCGGTATCAAATACCCAGGTGCTACTACGAGCTCTAGTAAGGTACACATCAATAACATGTATATCA
Source organism: Aegilops bicornis (assembly GCA_021605145.1). NCBI lineage: Eukaryota > Viridiplantae > Streptophyta > Magnoliopsida > Poales > Poaceae > Aegilops > Aegilops bicornis. The sequence goes on along the minus strand of CM038675.1, from coordinate 31,829,303 downwards.
CATATACCTTTGTTCACCTTGCCATCCTTTTTATCCGCCAAACACTTGGGGCAGTTCCGCTTCCAGTGTCCGGTCTGCTTGCAGTAAAAACACTTTCGATTTCAGGCTTAGGTCCAGACTTGGGTTTCTTCTCTTGATCAAGAACTTTCTTGCTGTTCTTTTTGAAGTTTCCCTTCTTCTTCCCTTTGCCCTTTTTCTTGAAACTAGTGGTCTTGTTGACCATCAACACTTGATGTTCCTTTTTGATTTCTATCTCCGCAGCTTTTAGCATCGCGAAGAGCTCAGGAATTGTCTTAGTCATACCTTGCATATTATAGTTCATCACGAAGCTCTTGTAGCTTGGTGGCAGTGATTGGAGAATTCTGTCAATGACACTATCATCCGGAAGATTAACTCCCAGCTGAATTAAGTGATTGTTATACCCAGACATTTTGAGTATGTGCTCACCGACGTAACTATTCTCTTCCATCTTGCAGCTATAGAACTTATTGGAGACTTCATATCTCTCAATCCGGCATTTGCTTGAAATATTAACTTCAACTCCTGGAACATCTCATATGCTCCATGACGTTCAAAACGTCGTTGAAGACCCGGTTCTAAGCCGTAAAGCATGGCACATCGAACTATAGAGTAGTCATCAGCTCTGCTTTGCAGACGTTCATAACTTCGGCTCGGCATCTGCAGTGAGGCCTGTCACCCAGCGGTGCTTCCAGGACGTAATTTTTACGTGCAGCAATGAGGATAATCCTCAAGTTACGGACCCAGTCCGTAATTGCTACCATCATCTTTCAACTTTGCTTTCTCAAGGAACGCATTAAAATTCAACGGAACAACAAAGACGAGCCATCTATCTACAAAGAAACATAGACAAGCAAAATACTATCAGTACTAAGTTCATGATAAATTTAAGTTCAATTAATCATATTAAAACTCCCACTTAGACAGACATCTCTCTAGTCATCTAAGTGATCACGTGATCCATATCAACTAAACCGTGTCCGATCATCACGTGAGACGGAGTAGTTTCAACGGTGAACATCATTATGTTGATCATATCTACTATATGATTCACGTTCGACCTTTCGTCTCCGTGTTCCGAGGCCATATCTGTTATATGCTAGGCTCGTCAAGTTTAACCTGAGTATTCGCGTGTGCAACTGTTTTGCACCCGTTGTAGATGGACGAGAACTTATCACACCCGATCATCACGTGGTGTCCGGGTACTACGAACTTTGGCAACGGTGCATACTCAGGAGAACACTTCTTGATAATTTTAGTGAGAGATCATCTTATAATGCTACCGTCAATCAAAGCAAGATAAGATGCATAAAGGATAAACATCACATGCAATCAATATAAGTGATATGATATGGTCATCATCATCTTGTGCTTGTGATCTCCATCGCCAAGCACCGTCATGATCACCATCGTCACCGTAGCGACACCTTGATCTCCATCGTAGCATCGTTGTCGCCTCGCCAATCTTATGCTTCCACGACTATCACTACCGTTTAGTAATAAAGTAAAGCATTACATCGCGATTGCATTGCATACAATAACGACAACCATATGGCTCCTGCCAGTTGCCGATAACTCGGTTACAAAACATGATCATCTCATACAATAAAATATAGCATCACGTCTTGACCATATCACATCACAACATGCCCCGCAAAAACAAGTTAGACGTCCTCTACTTTGTTGTTGCAAGTTTTACGTGGCTGCTACGGGCTGAGCAAGAACCGTTCTTACCTACGCATCAAAACCACAACGATAGTTTGTCAAATAGACTCCGTTTTAACCTTCTCAAGGACCGGGCGTAGCTATACTCGGTTCAACTAAAGTTGGAGAGACAGTCTTCCGAAGCCATCTATGTGCAAAGCACGTCGAGGAACCGGTCTCGGCGTAAGCGTCTGGCGTAAGGTTGGTCCGGATCGTCTCGTCCAACAATGCCGCTGAACCAAAGTATGACATGCTGGTAGGCAGTATGACTTGTATGACCAGGCTCGGATGCCACTGTTGGGGAACGTAGTAATTTCAAAAATTTCCTACGCACACACAGGACCATGGTGATGGCATAGCAACGAGAGGGAGAGTGTTGTCTACGTACCCTCGTGAGACCGTGGCGGAAGCGATCACAACGTAGAGGAAGTAGTCGTACTTTCTCCTCGCGATCCTGCCGATCCCAGCGCCGTTACTCCGGCACCTCCGAGTCGATGATGGCGTAGAGGAAGTAGTTGTACGTTCTCCTCACGATCCAGCCGATCACAGCGCCGTTACTCCGGCGCCTCCGAGTTCTTGGCACACGTTCAGCTCGATGACGCTCCACGGGCTTCGATCCAGCAAAGCTCCGGGGAGAGGGAGTTTCGTCAGCACGACGGCGTGGTGATGATCTTGATGTTTCACCGACGCAGGGCTTCGCCTAAGCACCGCTACGATATGACCGAGGTGGAATATGGTGGAGGGGGGCACCGCACACGGCTAAGGAACGATCTCAAGGATCAACTTGTGTGTCTATGGGGTGCCCCTGCCCCGTATATAAAGGAGCAAGGGAGGGAGGAGGCGGCCCTATGTTTGGCCACAGGGGAGTCCTACTCCCACCGGGAGTAGGATTCCCCTTTCCTAGTCCAACTAGGAATCCTTCCATGTAGGGGAGGAAGGGAGAAGGAAGTGGAGGAGTAGGAAGGTGGCGGCCCCTTTCCCTAGTCCAATTCGGACTAGAGGGAGGGGCGCAGCAGCCTTTTTCCTCTTCCCACTAAAGCCCATCAAGGCCCATTACTTCTCCGTAACTACCCGGTACTCCGAAAAATACCGAATGACTCGGAACCTTTCCGAACTCCGAATATAGTCGTCCAATATATCGATCTTTACGTCTCGACCATTTCGAGACTCCTCGTCATGTCCCCGATCTCATCCGGGACTCGAACTCCTTCGGTACATCAAAACTCATAAACTCATAATATAAGCATCATCGAAACCTTAGCGTGCGGACCCTACGGGTTCGAGAACTATGTAGACATGACCTAGAACTATTCTCGGTCAATAACCAATAGCGGGACCTGGATGCCCATATTGGCTCCTACATATTCTACGAAGATCTTTATCGGTCAGACCGCATAACAACATACGTTGTTCCCTTTGTCATCGGTATGTTACTTGCCCGAGATTCGATCGTCGGTATCCAATACCTAGTTCAATCTCGACACCGGCAAGTCTCTTTACTCGTTCTGTAATGCTTCATCCCGTAACCAACTCATTGGTCACATTGCTTGCAAGGCTTATAATGATGTGCATTACCGAGAGGGCCCAGAGATACCTCTCCGACAATCGGAGTGACAAAACCTAATCTCGAAATACGCCAACCCAACATGTACCTTTGGAGACACCTGTAGTACTCCTTTATAATCACCCGATTCACGTTGTGACGTTTGGTAGCACCAAAGTGTTCCTCCGTAAACGGAGTTGCATAATCTCATAGTTACAGGAACATGTATAAGTCATGAAGAAAGCAATAGCAACATACTAAGCGATCAAGTGCTAGGCTAACGGAATGGGTCATGTCAATCAGATCATTCTCCTAATGATGTGATCCCGTTAATCAAATGACAACTCATGTCTATGGTTAGGAAACATAACCATCTTTGATTAACGAGCTAGTCAAGTAGAGGCATACTAGTGACACTCTGTTTGTCTATGTATTCACACATGTATTATGTTTCCGGTTAATACAATTCTAGCATGAATAATAAACATTTATCATGATATAAGGAAATAAATAATAACTTTATTATTGCCTCTAGGGCATATTTCCTTCAGTCTCCCACTTGCACTAGAGTCAATAATCTAGTTCACATCATCATGTGATTCAACACCAATATTCACATCTGTATGTGATTAACACCCATAGTTCACATCGTCATGTGACCAACACCCAAAGGGTTTACTAGAGTCAATAATCTAGTTCACATCGCTATGTGATTAACACCCAAAGAGTACTAAGGTATGATCATGTTTTGCTCGTGAGAGAAGCTTAGTCAACGGGTCTGTCATATTCAGAGCCGTATGTATTTTGCAAATATTCTATGTCTACAATGCTCTGCACGGAGCTACTCTAGCTAATTGCTCCCACTTTCAATATGTATCCAGATTGCGACTTAGAGTCATCTGGATCAGTGTAAAACGCTTGCATCGATGTAACTTTTTACGACAGGCTCTTTTATCACCTCCATAATCGAGAAATATTTCCTTAGTCCTCACTAAGGATGTTCTTGACCAATGTCCAGTGATCTACTCCTAGATCACTATTGTACTCCCTTGCCAAATTCAGAGCAAGGTATACAATAGGTCTGGTACATAGCATAGCATACTTTATAGAACCTATGGCTGAGGCATAAGGAATGACTTTCATTCTCTTTCTATCTTCTGCCGTGGTCGGGCTTTGAGTCTTACTCAATTTTACACCTTGTAACACAGGCAAGAACTCTTTCTTTGACTGTTCCATTTTGAACCTTTTCAAAATCTTGACAAGGTATGTACTTATTGAAAACTTATCAAGCGTCTTGATCTATCTCAATAGATCTTGATGCTCAATATGTAAGCAGCTTCACCGAGGTCCTTCTTTGAAAAACTCCTTTCAAATACTCCTTTATGCTTTGCAGAATAATTCTACATTATTTCCGATCAACAATATGTCATTCACATATACTTATCAGAAATGCTGTAGTGCTCCCACTCACTTTCTTGTAAATACAGGCTTCTCCAAAAGTCTATATAAAACCATATGCTTTGATCAACTCATCAAAGCGTATATTCCAACTCCGAGATGCTTGCACCAGTCCATTGATGGATCGCTGGAGCTTGCACATTTTGTTAGCTCCTTTAGGATTGACAAAACCTTCTGGTTGCATCATATACAACTCTTCTTTAATAAATCCATTAAAGAATGTAGTTTTGACATCCATTTGCCAGATTTCATAAAATGTGGCAATTGCTAACATGATTCGGACAGACTTAAGAATTGCTATAGTTGAGAAAATCTCATTGTAGTCAACACCTTGAACTTGTCGAAAACCTTTTTGTGACAAGTCGAGCTTTGTAGATAGTAACACTACTATCAGTGTCCGTCTTCCTCTTGAAGATCCATTTATTTAACATGGCTTGCTGATCATCGAGCAAGTCAATCAAAGTCCATACTTTGTTCTCATACATGGATCCTATCTCAGATTTTATGGCCTCAAGCCATTTCGCGGAATCTGGGCTCATCATCGCTTCCTCATAGTTCGTAGGTTCATCATGGTCTAGTAACATGACTTCCAGAATATGATTACTACACCACTCTGGTGCGGATCTTATTCTGGAAGACCTACGAGGTTCTGTAGTAACTTGATCTGAAGTTTCATGATCATCATAGCTTCCTCACTAATTGGTGTAGTAGTCACGGGAACTGATTTACGTGATAAACTACTTTCAATAAGGGAGAAGGTACAATTACCTCATCAAGTTCTACTTTCCTCCCACTCACTTCTTTCGAGAGAAACTCCTTCTCTAGAAAGGATCCATTCTTGACAACGAATGTCTTGCCTTTTGGATCTGTGATAGAAGGTGTACCCAACATTTTGGGTATTCTATGAAGACGCACACTTCTCCGAATTGGGTTCGAGCTTATCGGTGAAAACTTTTTCACATAAGCATCACAACTCCAAACTTTTAAGAAAGCGACAGCTTAGGTTTCTTGTTAAACCATAGTTCATATGGTGTCGTCTCAATGGATTTAGATGGTGCCCTATTTAACGTGTATGCAGCTGTCTCTAATGCATATCCAAAAAATGATAGTTGTAAACCGATAAGAGACATCATAGATCGCACAATATCAATTAAAGTGCGGTTACGAAGTTGGGTCACACCATAACATTGTGGTGTTCTGTGGCGTGAGCTGTGAAACTATTCCACATTATTTTAATTGAAGACCAAACTCGTAACTCAATTATTCGTCTTTGCGATTAGATCGCAGAAACTTTATTTTCTTGTGACGATGATTTTTCCACTTCACTCTGAAATTCTTTGAACCTTTCAACTATTTCAGACTTATGTTTCATCAAGTAGATATACCCATATCTGCTCAAATCATCTTGTGAAGGTCGAGAAAATAACGATACTTGCCACGAGCCTTCATACTCATTGGTGCGCATACATCGGTATGTATTATTTCCAATAAGTCGGTAGCTTCGTTCCATTGTTCGAAGAACGGAGTTTTAGTCATCTTGCCCAAAAGGCACGGTTCGCAAGCATCAAATGATTCATAACCAAGTGATTTGAAAGTCCATCGGCATGGAGTTTTCTTCATGCGCTTTACACCAATATGACCTAAACGGCGGTGCCACAAATAAGTTGCACTATCATTATTAACTTTGCATCTTTTGGTTTCAATATTATGAATATGTGTATCACTATGATCGAGATCCAATGAACCATTTTCATTGGGTGTGTAACCATATAAGGTTTTATTCATGTAAACAGAACAACAATTTATTCTCTTACTTAAATGAATAACCGTATTGCAATAAACATGATCAAATCATATTTATGCTCAACACCACTAATCCCGAAAGTATAGGGAGTGTGTGATGATGATCAAATCAATCTTGGAACTACTTCCAACACTCATCGTCACTTCCCCTTCAACTAGTTTCTGTTCATTCTGCAACTCCCGTTTCAAGTTACTACTCTTAGCAACTGAACCAGTATCAAATACCGAGGGGTTACTATGAACACTAGTGAAGTACACATCAATGATCTGTATATCAAATATACCTTTGTTCACTTTGCCATCCTTCTTATCCGCCAAATACTTGGGGTAGTTCCGCTTCCAGTGACCAGTTCCATTGCAGCAAAAGCACTTAGTCTCAGGCTTAGGTCCAGACTTGGGCTTCTTCACTCGAGCAGCAACTTGCTTGCCGTTCTTCTTGAAGTTCCCCTTCTTCCCTTTGCCTTTTTCTTGAGACTAGTGGTCTTGTCAATCATCAACACTTGATGCTCTTTCTTGATTTCTACCTTCACGATTTCAACATCATGAAGAGCTCGGGAATTGTTTTCGTCATCCCTTGCATACTATAGTTCATCACGAAGTTCTAGTAACTTAGTGATGGTGACTAGAGAATTCTGTCAATCGCTATCTTATCTGGAAGATTAACTCCCACTTGATTCAAGCGATTGAAGTACCCAGACAATCTGAGCACATGCTCACTAGTTGAGCGATTCTCCTCCATCTTTTAGCTATAGAACTTGTTGGAGACTTCATATCTCTCAACTCGGGTATTTGCTTGAAATATTTAACTTCAATTCCTGGAACATCTCATATGGTCCATGACGTTCAAAACGTCTTTGAAGTCCCGATTCTAAGCCGTTTAAGCATGGTGCACTAAACTATCAAGTAGTCATCATATTGAGCTAGCCAAAGCGTTCATAACGTGCGCATCTTGCTCTTGCAATAGGTCTGTCACCTAGCGGTGCATCAAGGACATAATTCTTACGTGCAGCAATGAGGATAAACCTCAGATCACGGATCCAATCCGCATCATTGCTACTAACATTTTTCAATACAATTTTCTCTAGGAACACATATAAAAACATAGGGAAGCAACAACGCGAGCTATTGATCTACAACATAATATGCAAAATACTACGGGACTAAGTTCATGATAAATTAAAGTTCAATTAATCATATTACTTAAGAACTCCCACTTAGATAGACATCTCTCTAGTCATCTAAGTGATTACGTGATCCAAATCAACTAAACCATGTCCGATCATCACGTGAGATGGAGTAGTTTCAATGGTGAACATCACTATGTTGATCATATCTACTATATGATTCACGTTCGACCTTCGGTCTCCGTGTTCCGAGGCCATATCTGTTATATGCTAGGCTCGTCAAGTTTAACTCGAGTATTCCGCGTGTGCAACTGTTTTGCACCCATTGTAGATGGACGTAGAACTTATCACACCCGATCATCACGTGGTGTCTGGGTACTATGAACTTTGGCAACGGTGCATACTCAGGGAGAACACTTCTTGATAATTTTAGTGAGAGATCATCTTATAATGCTACCGTCAATCAAAGCAAGATAAGATGCATAAAGGATAAACATCACATGCAATCAATATAAGTGATATGATATGGTCATCATCATCTTGTGCTTGTGATCTCCATCGCCAAGCACCGTCATGATCACCATCGTCACCGGGCGCGACACCTTGATCTCCATCGTAGCATCGTTGTCGTCTCGCCAACTATTGCTTCTACGACTATCGCTACTCCTTAGAGATAAAGTAAAGCAATTACATGGCGTTGCATTTCATACAATAAAGCGACAACCATATGGCTCCTGCCGATTGCCGATAATTCGGTTACAAAACATGATCATCTCATACAATAAAATATAGCATCACGTCTTGACCATATCACATCACAACATGCCCTGCAAAAACAAGTTAGGCGTCCTCTACTTTGTTGTTGCAAGTTTTACGTGGCTGCTACGGGCTGAGCAAGAACCGTTCTTACCTACGCATCAAAACCACAACGATAGTTTGTCAAATAGACTCCGCTTTAACCTTCTCAAGGACCGGGCGTAGCCACACTCGGTTCAACTAAAGTTGGAGAGACAGGTCTTCCGAAGCCATCTATGTGCAAAGCACGTCGAGGGAACCGGTCTCGCGTAAGAGTACGCGTAAGGTTGGTCCGGATCGTCTCGTCCCAACAATACCGCTGAACCAAAGTATGACATGCTTTGGTAGGCGGTATGACTTGTATCGTCCACAACTCACTTGTGTTCTACTCGTGCACATGACATCAACGCATAAAACCAGGCTCGATACCACTTGTTGGGGAACGAGTAATTTCAAAATTTTCCCTCGCACACAGGACCATGGTGATGGCATAGCAACGAGAGGGGAGAGTGTTGTCTACGTGCCCTCGTGAGACCGTGAAGCGGAAGCGACCACAACGTAGAGGAAGTAGTCGTACTTTCTCCTCGCGATCCTGCCGATCCCAGCGCCGTTACTCCGGCACCTCCGAGTCGATGATGGCGTAGAGGAAGTAGTCAGACGTTCTCCTCACGATCCAGCCGATCCTGGCGCCCGTTACTCGGCGCCTCGAGTTCTTGGCACACGTTCAGCTCGATGGCGCTCCACGGGCTTCGATCCACAAAGCTCCGGGAGAGGGAGTTTCACAAGACGACGGCGTGGTGATGATCTTGATGTTTCACCGACGCAGGCTTCGCCTAAGCACCGCCACGATATGACCGAGGTGGAATATGGTGGAGGGGGCACCGCACACGGCTAAGGAGCGATCTCAAGGATCAACTTGTGTGTCTATGGGGTGCCCCTGCCCCGTATATAAAGGAGCAAGGGAGGGAGGAGGCCGGCCCTATGTTTGGCGCCACAGGGGAGTCCTACTCCCACCGGGAGTAGGATTCCCCTTTCCTAGTCCAACTAGGAATCCTTCCATGTAGGGGAGGAAGGGAGAAGGAAGTGGAGGAGTAGGAAGGTGGCGGCCCCTTTCCCTAGTCCACCCGGACTAGAGGGAGGGGGCGCAGCAGCCTTTTCCTCTTCCCACTAAAGCCCATCAAGGCCCATTACTTCTCCCGTAACTACCCGGTACTCGAAAAATACCGAATCACTGGGAACCTTTCCGAACTCCGAATATAGTCGTCCAATATATCGATCTTTACGTCTCGACCATTTCGAGACTCCTCGTCATGTCCCCGATCTCATCCGGGACTCCGAACTCCTTCGGTACATCAAAACTCATAAACTCATAATATAAGCATCGCCGAAACCTTAAGCGTGCGGACCCTACGGGTTCGAGAACTATGTAGACATGACCTAGAACTATTCTCGGTCAATAACCAATAGCGGGACCTGGATGCCCATATTGGCTCCTACATATTCTACGAAGATCTTTATCGGTCAGACCGCATAACAACATACGTTGTTCCCTTTGTCATCGGTATGTTACTTGCCCGAGATTCGATCGTCGGTATCCAATACCTAGTTCAATCTCGACACCGCAAGTCTCTTTACTCGCTCTGTAATGCTTCATCCCGTAACCAACTCATTGGTCACATTGCTTGCAAGGCTTATAATGATGTGCATTACCGAGAGGGCCCAGAGATACCTCTCTGACAATCGGAGTGACAAAACCTAATCTCGAAATACGCCAACCCAACATGTACCTTTGGAGACACCTGTAGTACTCCTTTATAATCACCCGATTACGTTGTGACGTTTGGTAGCACCAAAGTGTTCCTCCGGTAAACAGGAGTTGCATAATCTCATAGTTACAGGGAACATGTATAAGTCATGAAGAAAGCAATAGCAACATACTAAGCGATCAAGTGCTAGGCTAACGGAATGGGTCATGTCAATCAGATCATTCTCCTAATGATGTGATCCCGTTAATCAAATGACAACTCATGTCTATGGTTAGGAAACATAACCATCTTTGATTAACGAGCTAGTCAAGTAGAGGCATACTAGTGACACTCTGTTTGTCTATGTATTCACACATGTATTATGTTTCCGGTTAATACAATTCTAGCATGAATAATAAACATTTATCATGATATAAGGAAATAAATAATAACTTTATTATTGCCTCTAGGGCATATTTCCTTCAGTTAAGGAAAATTTTCGAAATTACCACGTTCCCCAACAGTGGTATCAGAGCCTGGTTTTATGCGTAGATGTCATATGCACGAGTAGAACACAAGTGAGTTGTGGACGATACAAGTCATACTGCCTACCAGCATGTCATACTTTGGTTCAGCGGCATTGTTGGACGAGACGATCCGGACCAACCTTACGCCAGACGCTTACGCGAGACCGGTTCTCGACGTGCTTTGCACATAGATGGCTTGCGGAAGACTGTCTCTCCAACTTTAGTTGAACTGAGTATGGCTACGCCCGGTCCTTGAGAAGGTTAAACGGAGTCTATTTGACAAACTATCGTTGTGGTTTTGATGCGTAGGTAAGAACGGTTCTTGCTCAGCCCGTAGCAGCCACGTAAAACTTGCAACAACAAAGTAGAGGACGTCTAACTTGTTTTTGCAGGGCATGTTGTGATGTGATATGGTCAAGACGTGATGCTATATTTTATTGTATGAGATGATCATGTTTTGTAACCGAGTTATCGACAACTGGCAGGAGCCATATGGTTGTCGCTTTATTGTATGCAATGCAATCGCGATGTAATGCTTTACTTTATTACTAAGCGGTAGTGATAGTCGTGGAAGCATAAGATTGGCGAGACGACAACGATGCTACGATGGAGATCAAGGTGTCGCGCCCGGTGACGATGGTGATCATGACGGTGCTTGGCGATGGAGATCACAAGCACAAGATGATGATGACCATATCATATCACTTATATTGATTGCATGTGATGTTTATCCTTTATGCATCTTATCTTGCTTTGATTGACGGTAGCATTATAAGATGATCTCTCACTAAAAATTATCAAGAAGTGTTCTCTCGAGTATGCACCGTTGCCAAAGTTCGTAGTACCCGGACACCACGTGATGATCGGGTGTGATAAGTTCTACGTCCATCTACAACGGGTGCAAAACAGTTGCACACGCGAATACTCGAGTTAAACTTGACGAGCCTAGCATATAACAGATATGGCCTCGGAACACGGAGACCGAAAGGTCGAACGTGAATCATATAGTAGATATGATCAACATAGTGATGTTCACCGTTGAAACTACTCCGTCTCACGTGATGATCGGACACGGTTTAGTTGATATGGATCACGTGATCACTTAGATGACTAGAGAGATGTCTGTCTAAGTGGGAGTTTTTAATATGATTAATCAAACTTAAAATTATCATGAACTTAGTACACGATAGTATTTTGCTTGTCTATGTTTGATGTAGATAGATGGCTCGTCTTTGTTGTTCCGTTGAATTTTAATGCGTTCCTTGAGAAAGCAAAGTTGAAAGATGATGGTAGCAATTACACGGATCGGGTCCGTAATCGAGGATTATCCTCATTGCTGCACGTAAAAATTACGTCTGGAAGCACATTTGGGTGACAGCTGCTGCAGATCTTTGAGCAGAAGTTATGAGCGTCCGCAAAGCAGAGCTGATGACTACTCTATAGTTCGGTGTGCCATGCTTTACGGCTTAGAACCGGGTCTTCAACGACGTTTTGAACGTCATGGAGCATATGAGATGTTCCAGGAGTTGAAGTTAATATTTCAAGCAAATGCCCGGATTGAGAGATATGAAGTCTCCAATAAGTTCTATAGCTGCAAGATGGAGGAGAATAGTTCACAAGGAGCACATACTCAAAATGTCCGGGTATAACAATCACTTAATTCAGCTGGGAGTTAATCTTCCGGATGATAGTGTCATTGATGTAATTCTCCAATCATCGCCACCAAGCTACAAGAGCTTCGTGATGAACTATAATATGCAAGGGATGACTAAGACAATTCCTGAGCTCTTGGCGATGCTAAAAGCTGCGGAGGTAGAAATCAAAAGGAACATCAAGTGTTGATGGTCAACAAGACCACTAGTTTCAAGAAAAGGGCAAAGGGAAGAAGAAGGAAACTTCAAAAGAACAGCAAGAAAGTTGCTGATCAAGAGAAGAAACCCAAGTCTGGACCTAAGCCTGAAATCGAGTGTTTTTACCGCAAGCAGACCGGACCTTTGGAAGCGGAACTGCCCCAAGTATTTGGCGGATAAAAAGGATGGCAAGGTGAACAAAGGTATATGTGATATACATGTTATTGATGTGTACCTTACTAGAGCTCGTAGTAGCACTGGTATTTGATCTTTGGTTACATTGCTAATATTTGCAACTCAAAGCAGGGGGACTACGGAATAGTCGAGCAGCGGCAAAGGGCGAGGTGACGATGCTTGGCGTGGGAAATGGTTCCAAAGTCAATGTGATCGCGGTCGGCACGCTACCTCTACATCTACCTTCGGGATTAGTTTTAGACCTAAATAATTGTTATTTGGTGCGGCGTTGAGCATGAACATTATATCTGGATCTTGTTTAATGCGAGACGGTTATTCATTTAAATCGAGAATAATGGTTGTTCTATTTATATGAATAATATCTTTTATGGTCATGCACCCTTGAAGAATGGTCTATTCTTGTTGAATCTCGACGGTAGTGATACACATATTCATAATGTTGAAACCAAAAGATGCAGAGTTGATAATGATAGTGCAACTTATTTGTGGCACCGCCGTTTAGGTCATATCGGTGTAAAACGCATGAAGAAACTCCATCCTGATGGGCTTCTGGAATCACTTGATTATGAATCACTTGGTACTTGCGAACCGTGCCTCATGGGCAAGATGACCAAAACGCCGTTCTCCGGAACTATGGAGCGTGCAACTGATTTGTTGGAAATCATACTGATGTTTGTGGTCCAATGAATGTTGAGGCACGCGGCGGGTATCGTTATTTTCTCACCTTCACAGATGATTTGAGCAGATATGGATATATCTACTTAATGAAACACAAATCTGAAACATTTGAAAAGTTCAAAGAATTTCAGAGTGAAGTGGAAAATCATCGTAACAAGAAAATAAAGTTTCTACGATCTGATCGTGGAGGTGAATATTTGAGTTACGAGTTTGGTTTACATATGAAAAAATGTGGAATATTTTATAAAATCACGCCACCCGGAACACCACAGAGAAATGGTGTGTCCGAACGTCGTAATCGTACTTTACTAGATATGGTGCGATCTATGATGTCTATTTCCGATTTACCGCTATCGTTTTGGGGTTATGCTTTAGAGACGGCCGCATTCACGTTAAATAGGACACCGTCAAAATCCGTTGAGACGACGCCTTATGAATGTGGTTTGGTAAGAAACCAAAGTTGTCGTTTCTTAAAGTTTGGGGCTGCGATGCTTATGTGAAGAAACTTCAACCAGATAAGCTCGAACCCAAATCGGAAAAATGTGTCTTCATAGGATACCCAAAGGAAACTGTTGGGTACACCTTCTATCACAGATCTGAAGGTAAGACTTTCGTTGCTAAATTCGGATCCTTTCTAGAGAAAGAGTTTCTCTCGAAAAGAAGTGAGTGGGAGGAAAGTAGAACTTGATGAGATAATCGTATCTGCTCCCTTATTGGAAAGTAGTTCATCACAAGAAATGGTTCTGTGACAACTACACCAATTAGTGACGAAACTAATGATGATGATCATGAAGCTTGAGATCAAGTTACTCTTGAACCTCGTGAGTCGACGAGAATAAAATACGCACTGTGAGTGGTACGGTAATCCTATTACGAAGTCATGTTACTTGACCATGGCGAACCTACAAACTATGAAGAAGCGATGGTGAGCCCAGATTCCGCGAAATGGCTGGAAGCCATGAAATCTGAGATGGGATCCATGTATGAGAACAAAGTTTGGACTTTGGTTGACTTGCCCGATGATCGGCAAGCCATTGAAAATAAATGGATCTATAAGAAGAAGACTGACGCCGATGGTAATGTAACCGTCTACAAAGCTCGACTTGTTGCGAAAGGTTTTCGACAAGTTCAAGGGTTGACTACGATGAGACTTTCTCACCCGTAGCGATGCTTAAGTCTGTCCGAATCATGTTAGCAATTGCCGCATTTTATGATTATGAAATTTGGCAAATGGATGTAAAACTGCATTCTTGAATGGATTTCTAGAAGAAGAGTTGTATATGATGCAACCAGAAGGTTTTGTCGATCCAAAAGGTGCTAACAAAGTGTGCAAGCTCCAACGATCAATTTATGGTCTGGTGCAAGCCTCTCGGAGTTGGAATAAACGCTTTGATAGTGTGATCAAAGCATATGGGTTTATCTGAGACTTTTGGAGAAGCTTTGTATTTACAAGAAAGTGAGTGGGAGCTCTGTAGCATTTACGATATTATATGTGGACGACATATTATTAATTGGAAATGATATAGAATTTCTGGATGGCATAAAAGGATACTTGAATAAAAGTTTTTCAATGAAAGACCTCGGTGAAGCTGCTTACATATTGGGCATCAAGATCTATAGAGATAGATCAAGACGCTTAATTGGACTTTCACAAAGCACATACCTTGATAAAATTTTGAAAAAGTTCAAAATGGATCAGGCAAAGAAAGGTTTTTTGCCTGTGTTGCAAGGTATAAGATTGAGTAAGACTCAATGCCCGACCACAGCAGAAGATAGAGAGAAAATGAAAGATGTTCCTATGCTTCAGCCATAGGCTCTATCATGTATGCAATGCTGTGTACCAGACCTGACGTATGCTTAGCCATAAGCTTGGCAGGAAGGTACCAAAGTAATCCAGGAATGGATCATCGGACAGCGGTCAAGAACATCCTGAAATACGAAAAGGACTAAGGATATGTTTCTCGTATATGGAGGTGACAAAGAGCTAGTAAATAGCAGTTACGTCGGCATAAGCTTTGACACCGATCAGACGATTCTAAATCGCAAAACCGGATACGTGTTTTTATTAAGCGGTGGAGCTGTCGGTTGGTGCAGTTCTAAACAAAGCGCCGTGGCGGGATCTACATGTGAAGCGGAGTACATAGCTGCTTGGAAGCAGCAAATGAAGGAGTCTGGATGAAAGAGTTCATTTCCGATCTAGGTGTCATACCTAGTGCATCGGGACCGATGAAGATCTTCTGTGACAATACTGGTGCAATTGCCTTGGCAAAGGAATCCAGATTTCACAAGAGGACCAAGCACATCAAGAGACGCTTCAATTCCATTCGGGACCAAGTCCAAGTGGGAGACATAGAGATTTGCAAAATACATACGGATCTGAATGTTGCAGACCCGTTGACTAAGCCTCTTCCACGAGCAAAACATGATCAGCACCAAGACTCCATGGGTGTTAGGATCATTACTTTGTAATCTAGATTATTGACTCTAGTGCAAGTGGGAGACTGAAGGAAATATGCCCTAGAGGCAATAATAAAGTTATTATTTATTTCCTTATATCATGATAAATGTTTATTATTCATGCTAGAATTGTATTAACCGAAAACATAATACATGTGTGAATATATAGACAAACAGTATGTCACTAGTATGCCTCTACTTGACTAGCTTGTTAATCAAAGATGGTTATGTTTCCTGACCATGAACAAGGAGTTGTTATTTGATTAAACAAGGTCACATCATTAGTAGAATGATCTGATTGACATGACCCATTCCGTTAGCTTAACACTTGATCGTTTAGTATGTTAATGCTTTCTTCATGACCCACACATGTTCCTATAAACTATGAGATTATGCAACTCCGTTTACGGAGGAACACTTTGGGTACTACCAAACGTCACAATGTAATCGGGTGATTATAAAGGAGTACTACAGGTGTCTCCAAAGGTACTTGTTGGGTTGGCGATTTCGAGATTAGGTTTTGTCACTCCGATTGTCGGAGAGGTATCTCCAGCCTTCTCGGTAATGCACATCACTTAAGCCTTGCAAGCATTACAACTAATGAGTTAGTTGTGAGATGATGTATTACGGAACGAGTAAAGAGACTTACGGTAACGAGATTAAACTAGGTATTGGATACCGACGATCGAATCTCGGGTAAGTAACATACCGATGATAAAGGGAACAACGTATGTCGTTATGCGGTTTGACCGATAAAAGATCTTCGTAGAATATGTAGGAACCAATATGGGCATCCAGGTTCCGCTATTGGTTATTGACCGAGAATAGTTCTAGGTCATGTCTACATAGTTCTCGAACCCGTAGGGTCCGCACGCTTAACGTTTCGATGACAGTTCATAATGAGTTTATAAGTATTGATGCACCGAAGTTTGTTCGGAGTCCCGTATGTGATCACGGACATGACGAGGAGTCTCGAAATGGTCGAGACATAAAGATTGATATATTGGAAGCCTATGTTTGGACTTCGGAAGGGTTCCGAGTGAAATCGGGAATTTACCGGAGTACCGGGAGGTTACCGGAACCCCCCCGGGAACTACATGGGCCATAATGGGCCTTAGTGGAAAGGAGAGAGGGCCAGCCCTAGGTGGCCGCGCGCCCCCCCCCCTTCCCCTAGTCCTATTAGGACTAGGAAAGGTGGGCCGGCCCCCCCTCTCTCTCTTTCCCCCTCCGGGAATCCTAATCCAACTAGGATTGGAGGGGGAGTCCTACTCCCGGAGGGAGTAGGACTCCTTGGTGCGCCCCCTGGGCCGGCCACCTTCCCGGGCTCCTTTATATCTGGGGCAGGGGGCACCCCAAGACACACAAGTTGATCTACGGATCTTTCCTTAGCCGTGTGCGGTGCCCCTTCCACCATATTCCACCTCGGTCATATCGTCAGAGAGCTTAGGGCGAAGCCCTCGCGCCGGAGAAGTCATATCGTCGCGGAGCTTAGGCGAAGCCCTGCGTCGGTGGAGCATCTACATCGTCACCACGCCGTCGTGCTGACGGAACTCATCCCCGACACTTTGCTGGATCGGAGTCCGGGGATCGTCATCGAGCTGAACGTGTGCAGAACTCGGAGGTGCCGTGACGTTCGGTGCTTGGATCGGTCGGATCGTGAAGACGTCGACTACATCAACCGCGTTGTTATAACGCTTCGCTTCGGTCTCACGAGTGCGTGGACGGACACTCTTCCCTCTCGTTGCTATGCCATCACCATGGTCTTGCGTGATCGTAGGAAAATTTTCGAAATTACCACGTTCCCCAAGAATCAACAGTTCCCCAACAGTGGCATCCGAGCCTGGTTTTATGCGTTGATGTCATATGCACGAGTAGAACACAAGTGAGTTGTGGACGATACAAGTCATACTGCCTACCAGCATGTCATACTTTGGTTCAGCGGTATTGTTGGACGAGACGATCCGGACCAATCTTGCAGCGTCACGCTTCTGCGAGACCGGTTCCCTCGGCGTGCTTTGCACATAGATGGCTTGCGGAAGACTGTCTCTCCAACTTTAGTTGAACCGAGTGTGGCTACGCCCGGTCCTTGAGAAGGTTAAAACGGAGTCTATTTGACAAACTATCGTTGTGGTTTTGATGCGTAGGTAAGAACGCTTCTTGCTCAGCCCGTAGCAGCCACGTAAAACTTGCAACAACAAAGTAGAGGACGTCTAACTTGTTTTTGCAGGGCATGTTGTGATGTGATATGGTCAAGACGTGATGCTATATTTTATTGTATGAGATGATCATGTTTTGTAACCGAGTTATCGGCAACTAGCGTGAGCCATATGGTTGTCGGTTTATTGTATGAAATGCAACGCCTGTAATTGCTTTACTTTATCACTAAGCGGTAGCGATAGTCGTAGAAGCAATAGATGGCGAAACGACAACGATGCTACGATGGAGATCAAGGTGTCGCTACCGGTGACGATGGTGATCATGACGGTGCTTCGGAGATGGAGATCACAAGCGCCAAGATGATGATGGCCATATCATATCACTTATATTGATTGCATGTGATGTTTATCCTTTATGCATCTTATCTTGCTTTGATTGACGGTAGCATTATAAGATGATCTCTCACTAAAATTATCAAGAAGTGTTCTCCTGAGTATGCACCGTTGCCAAAGTTCGTAGTACCCGGACACCACGTGATGATCGGGTGTGATAAGTTCTCGTCCATCTACAACGGGTGCAAAACAGTTGCACACGCAGAATACTCGAGTTAAACTTGACGAGCCTAGCATATAACAGATATGGCCTCGGAACACGGAGACCGAAAGGTCGAACGTGAATCATATAGTAGATATGATCAACATAGTGATGTTCACCGTTGAAACTACTCCGTCTCACGTGATGATCGGACACGGTTTAGTTGATATGGATCACGTGATCACTTAGATGACTAGAGAGATGTCTGTCTAAGTGGGAGTTCTTAAGTAATATGATTAATTGAACTTTAATTTATCATGAACTTAGTCCTGGTAGTATTTTGCAAATTATGTTGTAGATCAATAGCTCGCGTTGTTGCTTCCCTATGTTTTTATATGTGTTCCTAGAGAAAATTGTATTGAAAAATGTTAGTAGCAATGATGCGGATTGGATCCGTGATCTGAGGTTTATCCTCATTGCTGCCTGAAGAATTATGTCCTTGATGCACCGCTAGGTAGCAGACCTATTACAGGAGCAGATGCGCAGGGCGTTATGAACGTTTGGCTAGCTCAATATGATGACTACTTGATAGTTTAGTGCACCATGCTTAACGGCTTAGAGTCGGGACTTCAAAGACGTTTTGAGCGTCATGGACCATATGAGATGTTCCAGGAGTTGAAGTTAATATTTCCAGCAAATACCGAGTTGAGAGATATGAAGTCTCCAACAAAGTTCTAAAGCTAAAAGATGGAGGAGAATCGCTCAACTAGTAAGCATGTGCTCAGATTATGCAGGTACTTCAATCGCTTGAATCAAGCGGGAGTTAATCTTCCAGATAAGATAGTGATTGACAGAATTCTCTAGTCACCATCACTAAGTTAGTAGAACTTCGTGATGAACTATAGTATGCAAGGGATGACGAAAACGATTCGAGCTCTTCGTGATGTTGAAATCGTGAAGGTAGAAATCAAGAAAGAGCATCAAGTGTTGATGATTGACAAGACCACTAGTCTCAAGGAAAAGGGCAAAGGGAAGAAGGGGAACTTCAAGAAGAGCGGCAAGCAAGTTGCTGCTCGAGTGAAGAAGCCCAAGTCTGGACCTAAGCACGAGACTAAGTGCTTTTGCTGCAATGGAACTGGTCCTCGAAGCGGAACTACCCCAAGTATTTGGCGGATAAGAAGGATGGCAAAGTGAACAAATGTATATTTGATATAAAGATCATTGATGTGTTTTTCTCTAGTGTTAGTAGTAACCCCTCTTTATTTGATACTGTTTCAGTTGCTAAGAGTAGTAACTTTAAACGGGAGTTGATGTATGAACAGAAACTTGTTGAAGGTGAAGTGACGATGAGTGTTGGAAGTAGTTCCAAGATTGATTTGATCATCATCACACACTCCCTATACTTTCGGGATTAGCATGGAACCTAAATAAGTGTTATTTGGTGTTGAGCATAAATATGATTTGATCATGTTTATTGCAATACGGTTATTCATTTAAGTAAGAGAATAAATTGTTGTTACATTTACATGAATAAAACCTTATATGGTTACACACCCAATGAAAATGGTTCATTGGATCTCGATCATAGTGATACACATATTCATAATATTGAAACCAAAAGATGCAAAGTTAATAATGATAGTGCAACTTATTTGTGGCACTGCCGTTTAGGTCATATTGGTGTAAAGCGCATGAAGAAAACTCCATCTTGATGGACTTTCGGAATCACTTGGTTATGAATCATTTGATGCTTGCGAACCGTGCCTTTTGGGCAAGATGACTAAAACTCCGTTCTTGAACAATGGAGCGAGCTACCGACTTATTGGAAATAATACATACCGATGTATGCAGACCAATAAGTATGAAGGCTCGTGGCAAGTATCGTTATTTTCTCGACCTTCACAAGATGATTTGAGCAGATATGGGTATATCTACTTGATGAAACATAAGTCTGAAATAGTTGAAAGGTTCAAAGAATTTCAGAGTGAAGTGGAAAAATCATCGTAACAAGAAAATAAAGATTCTGCGATCTAATCGCAAAGACGAATAATAGAGTTACGAGTTTGGTCTTCAATTAAAATAATGTGGAATAGTTTCACAGCTCACGCCACCTGGAACACCACAATGTTATGGTGTGTCTGAACGTCCTAACCGCACTTTATTTGATATGGTGCGATCTATGATGTCTCTTATCGGTTTACCACTATCATTTTGGGGTTATGCATTAGAGACAGCTGCATTCACGTTTAATAGGGCACCATCTAAATCCGTTGAGACGACACCATATGAACTATGGTTTAACAGTAAACCTAAGCTGTCGTTTCTTAAAAGTTTGGAGTTGTGATGCTTATGTGAAAAAGTTTTCACCTGATAAGCTCGAACCCAATTCGGAGAAGTGTGCGTCTTCATAGAATACCCAAAATGTTGGGTACACCTTCTATCACAGATCCGAAAGTCAAGACATTCGTTGTCAAGAATGAATCCTTTCTAGAGAAGGAGTTTCTCTCGAAAGAAGTGAGTGGGAGGAAAGTAGAAACTTGATGAGGTAATTGTACCTTCTCCCTTATTGGAAAGTAGTTCATCACAGAAATCAGTTCTAGTGATTCCTACACCAATTAGTGAGGAAGTTAATGATGATGATCATGAAACTTCAGATCAAGTTGCTACCAAACCTCGTAGGTCTTCCAGAGTAAGATCCGCACTGAGTGGTACGGTAATCATGTTCGGAAGTCATGTTACTAGACCATGATGAACCTACGAACTATGAGGAAGCGATGATGAGCCCAGATTCCGCGAAATGGCTTGAGGCCATGAAATCTGAGATAGGATCCATGTATGAGAACAAAGTATGGACTTTGATTGACTTGCTCGATGATCAGCAAGCCATGTTAAATAAATGGATCTTCAAGAGGAAGACGGACAATGATAGTAGTGTTACTATCTACAAAGCTCGACTTGTCACAAAAGGTTTTCGACAAGTTCAAGGTGTTGACTACAATGAGATTTTCTCAACTGTAGCGATTCTTAAGTCTGTCCGAATCATGTTAGCAATTGCCACATTTTATGAAATCTGGCAAATGGATGTCAAAACTACATTCTTTAATGGATTTATTAAAGAAGAGTTGTATATGATGCAACCAGAAGGTTTTGTCAATCCTAAAGGAGCTAACAAAATGTGCAAGCTCCAGCGATCCATCAATGGACTGGTGCAAGCATCTCGGAGTTGGAATATACGCTTTGATGAGTTGATCAAAGCATATGGTTTTATCTGAGACTTTTGGAAAAGCCTGTATTTACAAGAAAGTGAGTGGGAGCACTACAGCATTTCGATAAATATATGTGAATGACATATTGTTGATCGGAAATAATGTAGAATTATTCTCGCAAAGCATAAAGGAGTATTTGAAAGGAGTTTTTCAAAGAAGGACCTCGGTGAAGCTGCTTACATATTGAGCATCAAGATCTATTGAGATAGATCAAGGCGCTTGATAAGTTTTCAATAAGTACATACCTTGTCAAGATTTTGAAAAGGTTCAAAATGGAACAGTCAAAGAAAGAAGTTCTTGCCTGTGTTACAAGGTGTAAAATTGAGTAAGACTCAAAGCCCGACCACGGCAGAAGATAGAAAGAGAATGAAAGTCATTCCTTATGCCTCAGCCATAGGTTCTATAAAGTATGCTATGCTATGTACGGACCTATTGTATACCTTGCTCTGAATTTGGCAAGAGAGTACAATAGTGATCTAGGAGTAGATCCTTTGGACATTGGTCAAGAACATCCTTAGTGAGGACTAAGGAAATATTTCTCGATTATGGAGGTGATAAAAGAGCCCGTCGTAAAGAGTTACATCGATGCAAGCTTTTTACACTGATCCAGGATGACTCTAAGTCTGAATCTGGATACATATTGAAAGTGTGAGAAATTAGCTAGAGTAGATCATTGCTGATCATTGTAGACATATAATTTTCTCAAAATACATACGGCTCTGAATATGACAGACCCGTTGACTAAAGCTTCTCTCACGAGCAAAACATGATCATACCTTAGTACTCTTTGGGTGTTAATCACATAGCAATGTGAACTAGATTATTGACTCTAGTAAACCCTTTGGGTGTTGGTCACATGACGATGTGAACTATGGGTGTTAATCACATACAGATGTGAATATTGGTGTTGAATCACATGATGATGTGAACTAGATTATTAACTCTAGTGCAAGTGGGAGACTGAAGGAAATATGCCCTAGAGGCAATAATAAAGTTATTATTTATTTCCTTATATCATGATAAATGTTTATTATTCATGCTAGAATTGTATTAACCGGAAACATAATACATGTGTGAATACATAGACAAACAGAGTGTCACTAGTATGCCTCTACTTGACTAGCTCGTTAATCAAAGATGGTTATGTTTCCTAACCATAGACATGAGTTGTCATTTGATTAACGGGATCACATCATTAGGAGAATGATCTGATTGATATGACCCATTCCGTTAGCCTAGTACTTGATCGTTTGGTATGTTGCTATTGCTTTCTTCATGACTTATACATGTTCACTGTAACTATGAGATTATGCAACTCCGTTTACGGAGGAACACTTTGGTGCTACCAAGCGTCACAACGTAATCGGGTGATTATAAAGGAGTACTACAGGTGTCTCCAAAGGTACATGTTGGGTTGGCGTATTTCGAGATTAGGTTTTGTCACTCCGATTGTCGGAGAGGTATCTCTGGGCCCTCTCGGTAATGCACATCATTATAAGCCTTGCAAGCAATGTGACCAATGAGTTGGTTACGGGATGAAGCATTACTGAGCGAGTAAAGAGACTTGCGGTGGCGAGATTGAACTAGGTATTGGATACCGACGATCGAATCTCGGGCAAGTAACATACCGATGACAAAGGGAACAACGTATGTTGTTATGCGCGGTCTGACCGATAAAGATCTTACGTAGAATATGTAGGAACCAATATGGGCATCCAGGTCCCGCTATTGGTTATTGACCGAGAATAGTTCTAGGTCATGTCTACACAGTTCTCGAACCGTAGGGTCCGCACGCTTAAGGTTTCGATTCGGTTATATTATGAGTTTATGAGTTTTGATGTACCGAAGGAGTTCGGAGTCCCGGATGAGATCGGGGACATGACGAGGAGTCTCGAAATGGTCGAGACGTAAAGATCGATATATTGGACGACTATATTCGGAGTTCGGAAAGGTTCGAATGATTCGGGTATTTTTCGAGTACCGGTAGTTACGGAGAAGTAATGGGCCTTGATGGGCTTTAGTGGGAAGAGGAAAAGGCTGCTGCGCCCCCTCCCTCTAGTCCGAATTGGACTAGGGAAAAGGGGCCGCCACCTTTCCTACTCCTCCACTTCCTTCTCCCTTCCTCCCCTACAAGGAAGGATTCCTAGTTGGACTAGGAAAGGGGAATCCTACTCCGGTGGGAGTAGGACTCCCCTTGGCGCCAAACATAGGGCCGGCCTCCTCCTCCCTTGCTCCTTTATATACGGGGCAGGGGCACCCCATAGACACACAAGTTGATCCTTGAGATCGTTCGTTAGCCGTGTGCGGTGCCCCCTCCACCATATTCCACCTCGATCATATTGTAGCGGTGCTTAGGCGAAGCCCTCGCGACGGTGAAACATCAAGATCGTCACTGCGCCCGTCGTCTTGTGGAACTCCCCTCCGGAGCTTTGCTGGATCGAAGCCCGTGGGCGTCATCGAGCTGAGCGTGTGCCAAGAACTTCGGAGGCGCCGAGTAACGGGCGCTGTGATCGGCTGGATCGTGAGAAGAACGTCGACTACTTCCTCACGTCATCATCGACTCGGAGGTGCGAATGCTTGGCGCTGGGATCGGCAGGATCGCGAGGAGAAAGTACGACTACTTCCTCTACGTTGTGATCGCTTCCGCTTACGGTCTCACGATGCGTGAGACAACACTCTCCCCTCTCGTTGCTATGCCATCACCATGGTCCTGTGTGCGTGGGAAAATTTTTGAAATTACTGCGTTTCCCAACGGTGGCATCCGAGCCTGGTTTTATGCGTTGATGTCATATGCACGAGTAGAACACAAGTGAGTTGTGGACGATACAAGTCATACTGCCTACCAGCATGTCATACTTTGGTTCAGCGGTATTGTTGGGCGAGACGATCCGGACCAACCTTACGCCAGACGCTTACGCGAGACCGGTTCCCTCGGCGTGCTTTGCACATAGATGGCTTTATGAAGACTGTCTCTCCAACTTTAGTTGAACCAAGTGTGGCATACGCCCGGTCCTTGAGAAGGTTAAACGGAGTCTATTTGACAAACTATCGTTGTGGTTTTGATGCGTAGGTAAGAACGGTTCTTGCTCAGCCCGTAGCAGCCACGTAAAACTTGCAACAACAAAGTAGAGGACGTCTAACTTGTTTTTGCAGGGCATGTTGTGATGTGATATGGTCAAGACGTGATGCTATATTTTATTGTATGAGATGATCATGTTTTGTAACCGAGTTATCGGCAACTGGCAGGAGCCATATGGTTGTCGCTTTATTGTATGCAATGCAATCGCGATGTAATGCTTTACTTTATTACTAAGCGGTAGTGATAGTCGTGGAAGCATAAGATTGGCGAGACGACAACGATGCTACGATGGAGATCAAGGTGTCGCGCCGGTGACGATGGTGATCATGGCGGTGCTTGGCGATGGAGATCACAAGCACAAGATGATGATGACCATATCATATCACTTATATTGATTGCATGTGATGTTTATCCTTTATGCATCTTATCTTGCTTTGATTGACGGTAGCATTATAAGATGATCTCTCACTAAAAATTATCAAGAAGTGTTCTCCTGAGTATGCACCGTTGCCAAAGTTCGTAGTACCCGGACACCACGTGATGATCGGGTGTGATAAGTTCTACGTCCATCTACAACGGGTGCAAAACAGTTGCACACGCAGCGAATACTCAGGTTAAACTTGGCGAGCCTAGCATATAACAGATATGGCCTCGGAACACGGAGACCGAAAGGTCGAGCGTGAATCATATAGTAGATATGATCAACATAGTGATGTTCACCGTTGAAACTACTCCGTCTCACGTGATGATCGGACACGGTTTAGTTGATATGGATCACGTGATCACTTAGATGACTAGAGAGATGTCTGTCTAAGTGGGAGTTTTTAATATGATTAATTGAACTTTAATTTATCATGAACTTAGTCCTGGTAGTATTTTGCAAATTATGTTGTAGATCAATAGCTCGCGTTATTGCTTCCCTAAGTTTTTATATGTGTTCCTAGAGAAAATTGTATTGAAAAATGTTAGTAGCAATGATGCGGATTGGATCCGTGATCTGAGGTTTATCCTCATTGCTGCCTGAAGAATTATGTCCTTAATGCACCGCTAGGTGACAGACCTATTGCAGGAGCAGATGCATACGTTATGAGCGTTTGGCTAGCTCAATATGATGACTACTTGATAGTTTAGTGCACCATGCTTAACGGCTTAGAATCGGGATTTCAAAGGCGTTTTGAGCGTCATGGACCATATGAGATGTTCCAGGAGTTGAAGTTAATATTTCAAGAAAATACCGAGTTGAGAGATATGAAGTCTCCAACAAGTTCTATGGCTAAAAGATGGAGGAGAATCGCTCAACTAGTGAGCATGTGCTCAGATAGTGCAGGTACTTCAATCGCTTGAATCAAGTTGGAGTTAATCTTCCGGATAAGATAGCGATTGACAGAATTCTCTAGTCACCATCACTAAGTTACTAGAACTTCGTGATGAACTATTCGAGCTCTTCATGATGTTGAAATCGGCGAAGGTAGAAATCAAGAAAGAGCATCAAGTGTTGATGATTGACAAGACCACTAGTCTCAAGGAAAAAGGCAAAGGGAAGAAGGGGAACTTCAAGAAGAGCGACAAGCAAGTTGCTGCTCGAGTGAAGAAGCCCAAGTCTGGACCTAAGCCTGAGACTAAGTGCTTTTGCTGCAATAGAACTGGTCACTAGAAGCGGAACTACCCCAAGTATTTGGCGGATAAGAAGGATGGCAAAGTGAACAAGGGTATATTTGATATACAGGTTATTGATGTGTGCTTTACTAATGTTTATAGTAGCCCCTGAGTATTTGATACTTGTTCGGTTGCTAAGATTAGTAACTTGAAACAGGAGTTACAGAATAAAAACTAGTTGAAGGGAAGTGACGATGAGTGTTGGAAGTAGTTCCAAGATTGATATGATCATCATCGCACACTCCCTATACTTTCGGGATTAGTGTGGAACCTAAATAAGTGTTATTTGGTGTTGAGCATAAATATGATTTGATCATGTTTATTGCAATACGATTATTCATTTAAGTAAGAGAATAAATTGTTGTTACATTTACATGAATAAAACCTTATATGGTTACACACCAAATGAAAATGGTTCATTGGATCTCGATCATAGTGATACACATATTCATAATATTGAAACCAAAAGATGCAAAGTTAATAATGATAGTGCAACTTATATGTAGCACTGCCGTTTAGGTCATATTGGTGTAAAGCGCATGAAGAAAACTCCATGTTGATGGACTTTTGGAATCACTTGATTATGAATCATTTGATGCTTGCGAACCGTGCCTTTTGGGCAAGATGACTAAAACTCCGTTCTCGGAACAATGGAACAAGCTACTGACTTATTGGAAATAATACATACCGATGTATGCGATTCAATGAGTGTTGATGCTCGTGGCAAGTATCATTATTTTCTGACCTTCACAGATGATTTGAGCAGATATGCGTATATCTTCTTGATGAAACATAAGTCTGAAATAGTTGAAAAGTTCAAAGAATTTCAGAGTGAAGTAGAAAATCATCGTAACAAGAAAATAAAGTTTCTGCAATCTGATCGTGGAGATGAATATTTGAGTTACGAGTTTGGTCTTCAATTAAAACAAAGTGGAATAGTTTCACAGCTCACGCCACCTGGAACACCACAACGTTATGGTGTGTCCGAACGTCGTAACCGTACATTATTTTGATATGGTGCGATCAATGATGTCTCTTACGGATTTACCAATATCGTTTTGGGGTTATGCATTAGAGACAGCTGCATTCACGTTTAATAGGGCACCATCTAAATCCGTTGAGGCGACACCGTATGAACTATGGTTTAACAGTAAACCTAAGCTGTCGTTTCTTAAAAGTTTGGAGTTTTGATACTTATGTGAAAAAGTTTTCACCGATAAGCTCGAACCCAAATCGGAGAAGTGCGTCTTCATAGAATACCCAAAGGTAACTATTGGGTACACCTTCTATCACAGATCCGAAAGTCAAGACATTCGTTGTCAAGAATGAATCCTTTCTAGAGAAGGAGTTTCTCTCGAAAGAAGTGAGTGGGAGGAAAGTAGAAACTTGATGAGGTAATTGTACCTTCTCCCTTATTGGAAAGTAGTTCATCACAGAAATCAGTTCTAGTGATTCCTACACCAATTAGTGAGGAAGTTAATGATGATGATCATGAAACTTCAGATCAAGTTGCTACCAAACCTCGTAGGGTCTTCCAGAGTAAGATCCGCACTGAGTGGTACGGTAATCATGTTACGGAAGTCATGTTACTAGACCATGATGAACCTCACGAACTATGAGGAAGCGATGATGAGCCCAGATTCCGCGAAATGGCTTGAGGCCATGAAATCTGAGATAGGATCCATGTATGAGAACAAAGTATGGACTTTGATTGACTTGCTCGATGATCAGCAAGCCATGTTAAATAAATGGATCTTCAAGAGGAAGACGGACACCGATAGTAGTGTTACTATCTACAAAGCTCGACTTGTCACAAAAGGTTTTCGACAAGTTCAAGGTGTTGACTACAATGAGATTTTCTCAACTGTAGCGATTCTTAAGTCTGTCCGAATCATGTTAGCAATTGCCACATTTTATGAAATCTGGCAAATGGATGTCAAAACTACATTCTTTAATGGATTTATTAAAGAAGAGTTGTATATGATGCAACCAGAAGGTTTTGTCAATCCTAAAGGAGCTAACAAAATGTGCAAGCTCAATGATCCATCAATGGACTGGTGCAAGCATCTCGGAGTTGGAATATACGCTTTGATGAGTTGATCAAAGCATATGGTTTTATCTGAGACTTTTGGAAAAGCCTGTATTTACAAGAAAGTGAGTGGGAGCACTACAGCATTTCTGATAAATATATGTGAATGACATATTGTTGATCGGAAATAATGTAGAATTATTCTCGCAAAGCATAAAGGAGTATTTGAAAGGAGTTTTTCAAAAGAAGGACCTCGGTGAAGCTGCTTACATATTGAGCATCAAGATCTATTGAGATAGATCAAGACGCTTGATAAGTTTTCAATAAGTACATACCTTGTCAAGATTTTGAAAAGGTTCAAAATGGAACAGTCAAAGAAAGAAGTTCTTGCCTGTGTTACAAGGTGTGAGATTGAGTAAGACTCAAAACCCGACCACGGCAGAAGATAGAAAGAGAATGAAAGTCATTCCCTATGCATCAGTCATAGGTTCTATAAAGTATGCTATGCTATGTACGGACCTATTGTATACCTTGCTCTGAATTTGGCAAGGAGGTAAAATAGTGATCTAGGAGTAGATCACTGGACATTGGTCAAAGAACATCCTTAGTGAGGACTAAGGAAATATTTCTCGATTATGGAGGTGATAAAAGAGCCCGTCGTAAAGAGTTACATCGATGCAAGCTTTTTACACTGATCCAGATGACTCTAAGTCTGAATCTGGATACATATTGAAAGTGGGAGCAATTAGCTAGAGTAGCTCCGTGCAGAGCATTGTAGACATAGAATATTCGCAAAATACATACGGCTCTGAATATGACAGACCCGTTGACTAAAGCTTCTCTCACGAGCAAAACATGATCATACCTTAGTACTCTTTGGGTGTTAATCACATAGCAATGTGAACTAGATTATTGACTCTAGTAAACCCTTTGGGTGTTGGTCACATGACGATGTGAACTATGGGTGTTAATCACATACAGATGTGAATATTGGTGTTGAATCACATGATGATGTGAACTAGATTATTGACTCTAGTGCAAGTGGGAGACTGAAGGAAATATGCCCTAGAGGCAATAATAAAGTTATTATTTATTTCCTTATATCATGATAAATGTTTATTATTCATGCTAGAATTGTATTAACCGGAAACATAATACATGTGTGAATACATAGACAAACAGAGTGTCACTAGTATGCCTCTACTTGACTAGCTCGTTAATCAAAGATGGTTATGTTTCCTAACCATAGACATGAGTTGTCATTTGATTAACGGGATCACATCATTAGGAGAATGATCTGATTGATATGACCCATTCCGTTAGCCTAGTACTTGATCGTTTGGTATGTTGCTATTGCTTTCTTCATGACTTATACATGTTCTGTAACTATGAGATTATGCAACTCCGTTTACGGAGGAACACTTTAGGTGCTACCAAACGTCACAACGTAACTGGGTGATTATAAAGGAGTACTACAGGTGTCTCCAAAGGTACATGTTGGGTTGGCGTATTTCGAGATTAGGTTTTGTCACTCCGATTGTCGGAGAGGTATCTCTGGGCCCTCTCGGTAATGCACATCATTATAAGCCTTGCAAGCAATGTGACCAATGAGTTGGTTACGGGATGAAGCATTACTGAGCGAGTAAAGAGACTTGCGGTGACGAGATTGAACTAGGTATTGGATACAGACGATCGAATCTCGTGCAAGTAACATACCGATGACAAAGGGAACAACTAAAGTTGTTATGCGGTCTGACCGATAAAGATCTTCGTAGAATATGTACGAACCAATATGGGCATCCAGGTCCCGCTATTGGTTATTGACCGAGAATAGTTCTAGGTCATGTCTACACAGTTCTCGAACCGTAGGGTCCGCACGCTTAAGGTTTCGGCGATGGTTATATTATGAGTTTATGAGTTTTGATGTACCGAAGGAGTTCGGAGTCCCGGATGAGATCGGGGACATGACGAGGAGTCTCGAAATGGTCGAGACGTAAAGATCGATATATTGGACGACTATATTCGGAGTTCGGAAAGGTTCGAATGATTCGGTATTTTGAGTACCGGGTAGTTACGGGAGAAGTAATGGGCCTTGATGGGCTTTAGTGGGAAGAGGAAAAAGGCTGCTGCGCCCCCCCTCCCCTCTAGTCCGAATTGGACTAGGGAAAAAGGGGCCGGCCACCTTTCCTACTCCTCCACTTCCTTCTCCCTTCCTCCCCCTACAAGGAAGGATTCCTAGTTGGACTAGGAAAGGGGGAATCCTACTCCCGGTGGGAGTAGGACTCCCCTTGGCGCCAAACATAGGGCCGGCCTCCTCCTCCCTTGCTCCTTTATATCACGGGGCAGGGGCACCCCATAGACACACAAGTTGATCCTTGAGATCGTTCCTTAGCCGTGTGCGGTGCCCCCTCCACCATATTCCACCTCGATCATATTGTAGCGGTGCTTAGGCGAAGCCTGCGACGGTGAAACATCAAGATCGTCACCACGCCGTCGTCGTCGACGGAACTCCCCTCCCGGAGCTTTGCTGGATCGAAGCCCGTGGGCGTCATCGAGCTGAGCGTGTGCCAAGAACTTCGGAGGCGCCGGAGTAACGGGCGCTGTGATCGGCTGGATCGTGAGAAGAACGTCGACTACTTCCTCTACGTCATCATCGACTCGGAGGTGCCGGAGTAACTTGGCGCTGGGATCGGCAGGATCGCGAGGAGAAAGTACGACTACTTCCTCTACGTTGTGATCGCTTCCGCTACGGTCTCACGAGGGTACGTAGACAACACTCTCCCCTCTCGTTGCTATGCCATCACCATGGTCACTGTGTGCGTAGGGAAAATTTTTGAAATTACTGCGTTTCCCAGCGGTGGCATCCGAGCCTGGTTTTATGCGTTGATGTCATATGCACGAGTAGAACACAAGTGAGTTGTGGACGATACAAGTCATACTGCCTACCAGCATGTCATACTTTGGTTCAGCGGTATTGTTGGGCGAGACGATCCGGACCAACCTTACGCCAGACGCTTACGCGAGACCGGTTCCTCGGCGTGCTTTGCACATAGATGGCTTGCGGAAGACTGTCTCTCCAACTTTAGTTGAACCAAGTGTGGCTACGCCCGGTCCTTGAGAAGGTTAAAAGCGGAGTCTATTTGACAAACTATCGTTGTGGTTTTGATGCGTAGGTAAGAACGGTTCTTGCTCAGCCCGTAGCAGCCACGTAAAACTTGCAACAACAAAGTAGAGGACGTCTAACTTGTTTTTGCAGGGCATGTTGTGATGTGATATGGTCAAGACGTGATGCTATATTTTATTGTATGAGATGATCATGTTTTGTAACCGAGTTATCGGCAACTGGCAGGAGCCATATGGTTGTCGCTTTATTGTATGCAATGCAATCGCGATGTAATGCTTTACTTTATTACTAAGCGGTAGTGATAGTCGTGGAAGCATAAGATTGGCGAGGCGACAACGATGCTACGATGGAGATCAAGGTGTCGCTACCGGTGGCGATGGTGATCATGGCGGTGCTTGGCGATGGAGATCACAAGCACAAGATGATGATGACCATATCATATCACTTATATTGATTGCATGTGATGTTTATCCTTTATGCATCTTATCTTGCTTTGATTGACGGTAGCATTATAAGATGATCTCTCACTAAAATTATCAAGAAGTGTTCTCCTGAGTATGCACCGTTGCCAAAGTTAAGTAGTACCCGGACACCACGTGATGATCGGGTGTGATAAGTTCTCGTCCATCTACAACGGGTGCAAAACAGTTGCACACGCGGAATACTCGAGTTAAACTTGACGAGCCTAGCATATAACAGATATGGCCTCGGAACACGGAGACCGAAAGGTCGAGCGTGAATCATATAGTAGATATGATCAACATAGTGATGTTCACCGTTGAAACTACTCCGTCTCACGTGATGATCGGACACGCGGTTTAGTTGATATGGATCACGTGATCACTTAGATGACTAGAGAGATGTCTGTCTAAGTGGGAGTTTTTAATATGATTAATTGAACTTTAATTTATCATGAACTTAGTCCTGGTAGTATTTTGCAAATTATGTTGTAGATCAATAGCTCGCGTTATTGCTTCCCTAAGTTTTTATATGTGTTCCTAGAGAAAATTGTATTGAAAAATGTTAGTAGCAATGATGCGGATTGGATCCGTGATCTGAGGTTTATCCTCATTGCTGCCTGAAGAATTATGTCCTTAATGCACCGCTAGGTGACAGACCTATTGCAGGAGCAGATGCATACGTTATGAGCGTTTGGCTAGCTCAATATGATGACTACTTGATAGTTTAGTGCACCATGCTTAACGGCTTAGAATCGGGATTTCAAAGGCGTTTTGAGCGTCATGGACCATATGAGATGTTCCAGGAGTTGAAGTTAATATTTCAAGAAAATACCGAGTTGAGAGATATGAAGTCTCCAACAAGTTCTATGGCTAAAAGATGGAGGAGAATCGCTCAACTAGTGAGCATGTGCTCAGATAGTGCAGGTACTTCAATCGCTTGAATCAAGTTGGAGTTAATCTTCCAGATAAGATAGCGATTGACAGAATTCTCTAGTCACCATCACTAAGTTACTAGAACTTCGTGATGAACTATTCCCGAGCTCTTCATGATGTTGAAATCGACGAAGGTAGAAATCAAGAAAGAGCATCAAGTGTTGATGATTGACAAGACCACTAGTCTCAAGGAAAAGGCAAAGGGAAGAAGGGGAACTTCAAGAAGAGCGGCAAGCAAGTTGCTGCTCGAGTGAAGAAGCCCAAGTCTGGACCTAAGCACGAGACTAAGTGCTTTTGCTGCAATAGAACTGGTCACTAGAAGCGGAACTACCCCAAGTATTTGGCGGATAAGAAGGATGGCAAAGTGAACAAGGGTATATTTGATATACAGAGTTATTGATGTGTGCTTTACTAATGTTTATAGTAGCCCACAGTATTTGATACTTGTTCGGTTGCTAAGATTAGTAACTTCGAAACAGGAGTTACTGAGAATAAAAACTAGTTGAAGGGGAAGTGACGATGAGTGTTGGAAGTAGTTCCAAGATTGATATGATCATCATCGCACACTCCTATACTTTCGGGATTAGTGTGGAACCTAAATAAGTGTTATTTGGTGTTGAGCATAAATATGATTTGATCATGTTTATTGCAATACGATTATTCATTTAAGTAAGAGAATAAATTGTTGTTCTGTTTACATGAATAAAACCTTATATGGTTACACACCAAATGAAAATGGTTCATTGGATCTCGATCATAGTGATACACATATTCATAATATTGAAACCAAAAGATGCAAAGTTAATAATGATAGTGCAACTTATATGTAGCACTGCCGTTTAGGTCATATTGGTGTAAAGCGCATGAAGAAAACTCCATGTTGATGGACTTTTGGAATCACTTGATTATGAATCATTTGATGCTTGCGAACCGTGCCTTTTGGGCAAGATGACTAAAACTCCGTTCTTCGGAACAATGGAACAAGCTACTGACTTATTGGAAATAATACATACCGATGTATGCGATTCAATGAGTGTTGATGCTCGTGGCAAGTATCATTATTTTCTGACCTTCACAGATGATTTGAGCAGATATGCGTATATCTTCTTGATGAAACATAAGTCTGAAATAGTTGAAAAGTTCAAAGAATTTCAGAGTGAAGTAGAAAATCATCGTAACAAGAAAATAAAGTTTCTGCAATCTGATCGTGGAGATGAATATTTGAGTTACGAGTTTGGTCTTCAATTAAAACAAAGTGGAATAGTTTCACAGCTCACGCCACGGAACACCACAACGTTATGGTGTGTCGAACGTCGTAAACGTACATTATTTTGATATGGTTCTATCAATGATGTCTCTTACTGAATTACCAATATCATTATTGGGTAATGCATTAGATACAGCTGCATTCACGTTTAATAGGGCACCATCTAAATCCGTTGAGGCGACACCATATGAACTATGGTTTAACATTAATCCTAAGCTGTCGTTTCTTAAAAGTTTGGAGTTTTGATACTTATGTGAAAAAGTTTTCACCTGATAAGCTCGAACCCAAATCGGAGAAGTGCGTCTTCATAGAATACCCAAAGGTAACTATTGGGTACACCTTCTATCACAGATCCGAAAGTCAAGACATTCGTTGTCAAGAATGAATCCTTTCTAGAGAAGGAGTTTCTCTCGAAAGAAGTGAGTGGGAGGAAAGTAGAAACTTGATGAGGTAATTGTACCTTCTCCCTTATTGGAAAGTAGTTCATCACAGAAATCAGTTCTAGTGATTCCTACACCAATTAGTGAGGAAGTTAATGATGATGATCATGAAACTTCAGATCAAGTTGCTACCAAACCTCGTAGGTCTTCCAGAGTAAGATCCGCACCAGAGTGGTACGGTAATCATGTTCGGAAGTCATGTTACTAGACCATGATGAACCTACGAACTATGAGGAAGCGATGATGAGCCCAGATTCCGCGAAATGGCTTGAGGCCATGAAATCTGAGATAGGATCCATGTATGAGAACAAAGTATGGACTTTGATTGACTTGCTCGATGATCAGCAAGCCATGTTAAATAAATGGATCTTCAAGAGGAAGACGGACAGCGATAGTAGTGTTACTATCTACAAAGCTCGACTTGTCACAAAAGGTTTTCGACAAGTTCAAGGTGTTGACTACAATGAGATTTTCTCAATCATGGCGATTCTTAAGTCTGTCCGAATCATGTTAGCAATTGCCACATTTTATGAAATCTGGCAAATGGATGTCAAAACTACATTCTTTAATGGATTTATTAAAGAAGAGTTGTATATGATGCAACCAGAAGGTTTTGTCAATCCTAAAGGAGCTAACAAAATGTGCAAGCTCCAAATGATCCATCAATGGACTGGTGCAAGCATCTCGGAGTTGGAATATACGCTTTGATGAGTTGATCAAAGCATATGGTTTTATCTGAGACTTTTGGAAAAGCACGTATTTACAAGAAAGTGAGTGGGAGCACTACAGCATTTCTGATAAATATATGTGAATGACATATTGTTGATCGGAAATAATGTAGAATTATTCGCAAAGCATAAAGGAGTATTTGAAAGGAGTTTTTCAAAAGAAGGACCTCGGTGAAGCTGCTTACATATTGAGCATCAAGATCTATTGAGATAGATCAAGGCGCTTGATAATTTTTCAATAAGTACATACCTTGTCAAGATTTTGAAAAGGTTCAAAATGGAACAGTCAAAGAAAGAAGTTCTTGCCTGTGTTACAAGGTGTGAGATTGAGTAAGACTCAAAACCCGACCACGGCAGAAGATAGAAAGAGAATGAAAGTCATTCCCTATGCATCGGTCATAGGTTCTATAAAGTATGCTATGCTATGTACGGACCTATTGTATACCTTGCTCTGAATTTGGCAAGGAGTAAAATAGTGATCTAGGAGTAGATCCTTTGGACATTGGTCAAAGAACATCCTTAGTGAGGACTAAGGAAATATTTCTCGATTATGGAGGTGATAAAAGAGCCCGTCGTAAAGAGTTACATCGATGCAAGCTTTTACACTGATCGAGATGACTCTAAGTCTGAATCTGGATACATATTGAAAGTGGGAGCAATTAGCTAGAGTAGCTCCGTGCGAGCATTGTAGACATAGAATATTCATAAAATACATACGGCTCACGAATATGACAGACCCGTTGACTAAAGCTTCTCTCACGAGCAAAACATGATCATACCTTAGTACTCTTTGGGTGTTAATCACATAGCAATGTGAACTAGATTATTGACTCTAGTAAACCCTTTGGGTGTTGGTCACATGACGATGTGAACTATGGGTGTTAATCACATACAGATGTGAATATTGGTGTTGAATCACATGATGATGTGAACTAGATTATTGACTCTAGTGCAAGTGGGAGACTGAAGGAAATATGCCGTAGAGGCAATAATAAAGTTATTATTTATTTCCTTATTTCATGATAAATGTTTATTATTCATGCTAGAATTGTATTAACCGAAACATAATACATGTGTGAATACATAGACAAGCAGAGTGTCACTAGTATGCCTCTACTTGACTAGCTCGTTAATCAAAGATGGTTATGTTTCCTAACCATAGACATGAGTTGTCATTTGATTAACGGGATCACATCATTAGGAGAATGATCTGATTGATATGACCCATTCCGTTAGCCTAGTACTTGATCGTTTGGTATGTTGCTATTGCTTTCTTCATGACTTATACATGTTCCTGTAACTATGAGATTATGCAACTCCGTTTACGGAGGAACACTTTGGTGCTACCAAAGCGTCCTGGCGTAACTGGGTGATTATAAAGGAGTACTACAGGTGTCTCCAAAGGTACATGTTGGGTTGGCGTATTTGAGATTAGGTTTTGTCACTCCGATTGTCGGAGAGGTATCTCTGGGCCCTCTCGGTAATGCACATCATTATAAGCCTTGCAAGCAATGTGACCAATGAGTTGGTTACGGGATGAAGCATTACTGAGCGAGTAAAGAGACTTGCGGTGACGAGATTGAACTAGGTATTGGATACCGACGATCGAATCTCGGGCAAGTAACATACCGATGACAAAGGGAACAACGTATGTTGTTATGCGGTGCGACCGATAAAGATCTTCGTAGAATATGTAGGAACCAATATGGGCATCCAGGTCCCGCTATTGGTTATTGACCGAGAATAGTTCTAGGTCATGTCTACACAGTTCTCGAACCGTAGGGTCCGCACGCTTAAGGTTTCGATGACAGTTATATTATGAGTTTATGAGTTTTGATGTACCGAAGGAGTTCGGAGTGCCGGATGAGATCGGGGACATGACGAGGAGTCTCGAAATGGTCGAGACGTAAAGATCGATATATTGGACGACTATATTCGGAGTTCGGAAAGGTTCGAATGATTCGGTATTTTTCGAGTACCGGTAGTTACGGGAGAAGTAATGGGCCTTGATGGGCTTTAGTGGGAAGAGGAAAAAGGCTGCTGCGCCCCCCCTCCCCTCTAGTCCGAATTGGACTAGGGAAAAGGGGGCCGGCCACCTTTCCTACTCCTCCACTTCCTTCTCCCTTCCTCCCCCTACAAGGAAGGATTCCTAGTTGGACTAGGAAAGGGGGAATCCTACTCGGTGGGAGTAGGACTCCCCTTGGCGCGCCAAACATAGGGCCGGCCTCCTCCCTCCCTTGCTCCTTTATATCACGGGGCAGGGGGCACCCATAGACACACAAGTTGATCCTTGAGATCGTTCCTTAGCCGTGTGCGGTGCCCCCTCCACCATATTCCACCTCGATCATATTGTAGCGGTGCTTAGGCGAAGCCTGCGGCAGTGAAACATCAAGATCGTCACCACGCCGTCGTCTTGTGGAACTCCCCTCCCGGAGCTTTGCTGGATCGAAGCCCGTGGAGCGTCATCGAGCTGAGCGTGTGCCAAGAACTTCGGAGGCCGAGTAACGGCGCTGTGATCGGCTGGATCGTGAGAAGAACGTCTGACTACTTCCTCTACGTCATCATCGACTCGGAGGTGCTGGAGTAACGGGCGCTGTGATCGGCTGGATCGTGAGAAGAACGTCTGACTACTTCCTCTCGTCATCATCGACTCGGAGGTGCGAGTAACGGGCGCTGGGATCGGCAGGATCGCGAGGAGAAAGTACCACTACTTCCTCTACGTTGTGATCGCTTCGCCACGGTCTCACGAGTGCGTAGACAACACTCTCCCCTCTCGTTGCTATGCCATCACCATGGTCCTGTGTGTGCGTAGGAAAATTTTTGAAATTACTGCGTTACCCAACAGTGGCATCCGAGCCTGGTTTTATGCGTTGATGTCATATGCACGAGTAGAACACAAGTGAGTTGTGGACGATACAAGTCATACTGCCTACCAGCATGTCATACTTTGGTTCAGCGGTATTGTTGGACGAGACGATCCGGACCAACCTTACGCCAGACGCTTACGCTGAGACCGGTTCCCTCGGCGTGCTTTGCACATAGATGGCTTGCGGAAGACTGTCTCTCCAACTTTAGTTGAACCGAGTGGCTACGCCCGGTCCTTGAGAAGGTTAAAAGCGGAGTCTATTTGACAAACTATCGTTGTGGTTTTGATGCGTAGGTAAGAACGGTTCTTGCTCAGCCCGTAGCAGCCACGTAAAACTTGCAACAACAAAGTAGAGGACGTCTAACTTGTTTTTGCAGGGCATGTTGTGATGTGATATGGTCAAGACGTGATGCTATATTTTATTGTATGAGATGATCATGTTTTGTAACCGAGTTATCGGCAATGGCAGGAGCCATATGGTTGTCGCTTTATTGTATGAAATGCAAACGCCTGTAATTGCTTTACTTTATCACTAAGCGGTAGCGATAGAAGCAATAGATGGCGTGGCGACAACGATGCTACGATGGAGATCAAGGTGTCGCGCCGGTGGCGATGGTGATCATGACGGTGCTTCGGAGATGGAGATCACAAGCGCAAGATGATGATGGCCATATCATATCACTTATATTGATTGCATGTGATGTTTATCCTTTATGCATCTTATCTTGCTTTGATTGACGGTAGCATTATAAGATGATCTCTCACTAAAAATTATCAAGAAGTGTTCTCCCTGAGTATGCGCCGTTGCCAAAGTTCGTAGTACCCAGACACCACGTGA
Source organism: Aegilops bicornis (assembly GCA_021605145.1). Lineage (NCBI taxonomy): Eukaryota > Viridiplantae > Streptophyta > Magnoliopsida > Poales > Poaceae > Aegilops > Aegilops bicornis. The sequence continues at coordinate 31,790,028 of CM038675.1, read as the reverse complement.
TGATCGGGTGTGATAAGTTCTCGTCCATCTACAACGGGTGCAAAACAGTTGCACACGCAGAATACTCGAGTTAAACTTGACGAGCCTAGCATATAACAGATATGGCCTCGGAACACGGAGACCGAAAGGTCGAACGTGAATCATATAGTAGATATGATCAACATAGTGATGTTCACCGTTGAAACTACTCCGTCTCACGTGATGATCGGACACGGTTTAGTTGATATGGATCACGTGATCACTTAGATGACTAGAGAGATGTCAGTCTAAGTGGGAGTTCTTAAGTAATATGATTAATTGAACTTTAATTTATCATGAACTTAGTCCTGGTAGTATTTTGCAAATTATGTTGTAGATCAATAGCTCGCGTTGTTGCTTCCCTATGTTTTTATATGTGTTCCTAGAGAAAATTGTATTGAAAAATGTTAGTAGCAATGATGCGGATTGGATCCGTGATCTGAGGTTTATCCTCATTGCTGCACAGAAGAATTATGTCCTTGATGCACCGCTAGGTGACAGACCTATTACAGGAGCAGATGCAGACGTTATGAACGTTTGGCTAGCTCAATATGATGACTACTTGATAGTTTAGTGCACCATGCTTAACAGCTTAGAATCGGGACTTCAAAGACGTTTTGAACGCAATGGACCATATGAGATGTTCCAGGAGTTGAAGTTAATATTTCCAGCAAATACCCGAGTTGAGAGATATGAAGTCTCCAACAAAGTTCTAAAGCTAAAAGATGGAGGAGAATCGCTCAACTAGTGAGCATGTGCTCAGATTATGCAGGTACTTCAATCGCTTGAATCAAGCGGGAGTTAATCTTCGAGATAAGATAGTGATTGACAGAATTCTCTAGTCACCATCACTAAGTTAGTAGAACTTCGTGATGAACTATAGTATGCAAGGGATGACGAAAACGATTCCCGAGCTCTTACGTGATGTTGAAATCGACGAAGGTAGAAATCAAGAAAGAGCATCAAGTGTTGATGATTGACAAGACCACTAGTCTCAAGGAAAAGGGCAAAGGGAAGAAGGGGAACTTCAAGAAGAGCGGCAAGCAAGTTGCTGCTCGAGTGAAGAAGCCCAAGTCTGGACCTAAGCCTGAGACTAAGTGCTTTTGCTGCAATGGAACTGGCCACTCGAAGCGGAACTACCCCAAGTATTTGGCGGATAAGAAGGATTGCAAAGTGAACAAAGGTATATTTGATATACAGATCATTGATGTGTACTTCACTAGTGTTCGTAGTAACCCCTCAGTATTTGATACTGGTTCGGTTGCTAAGAGTAGTAACTTGAAACGGAGTTGCGTAATGAACAGAAACTAGTTGAAGGGGAAGTGACGATGAGTGTTGGAAGTAGTTCCAAGATTGATTTGATCATCATCACACACTCCCTATACTTTCGGGATTAGCATGGAACCTAAATAAGTGTTATTTGGTGTTGAGCATAAATATGATTTGATCATGTTTATTGCAATACAGTTATTCATTTAAGTAAGAGAATAAATTGTTGTTCTGTTTACATGAATAAAACCTTATATGGTTACACACCCAATGAAAATGGTTCATTGGATCTCGATCATAGTGATACACATATTCATAATATTGAAACCAAAAGATGCAAAGTTAATAATGATAGTGCAACTTATTTGTGGCACTTGCCGTTTAGGTCATATTGGTGTAAAGCGCATGAAGAAAACTCCATCTTTGATGGACTTTCGGAATCACTTGGTTATGAATCATTTGATGCTTGCGAACCGTGCCTTTTGGGCAAGATGACTAAAACTCCGTTCTTGAACAATGGAGCGAGCTACCGACTTATTGGAAATAATACATCTTGATGTATGCAGACCAATAAGTATGAAGGCTCGTGGCAAGTATCGTTATTTTCCGACCTTCACAAGATGATTTGAGCAGATATGGGTATATCTACTTGATGAAACATAAGTCTGAAATAGTTGAAAGGTTCAAAGAATTTCAGAGTGAAGTGGAAAAATCATCGTAACAAGAAAATAAAGATTCTGCGATCTAATCGCAAAGGCGAATAATAGAGTTACGAGTTTGGTCTTCAATTAAAATAATGTGGAATAGTTTCACAGCTCACGCCACAGAACACCACAATGTTATGGTGTGTCCGAACGTCAGAACCGCACTTTATTTGATATGGTGCGATCTATGATGTCTCTTATCGGTTTACCACTATCATTTTGGGGTTATGCATTAGAGACAGCTGCATTCACGTTTAATAGGGCACCATCTAAATCCGTTGAGGCGACACCATATGAACTATGGTTTAACGGTAAACCTAAGCTGTCGTTTCTTAAAAGTTTGGAGTTGTGATGCTTATGTGAAAAAGTTTTCACACGATAAGCTCGAACCCAATTCGGAGAAGTGTGCGTCTTCATAGAATACCCAAAATGTTGGGTACACCTTCTATCACAGATCCGAAAGTCAAGACATTCGTTGTCAAGAATGAATCCTTTCTAGAGAAGGAGTTTCTCTCGAAAGAAGTGAGTGGGAGGAAAGTAGAAACTTGATGAGGTAATTGTACCTTCTCCCTTATTGGAAAGTAGTTCATCACAGAAATCAGTTCTAGTGATTCCTACACCAATTAGTGAGGAAGTTAATGATGATGATCATGAAACTTCAGATCAAGTTGCTACCAAACCTCGTAGGTCTTCAAGAGTAAGATCCGCGCAGAGTGGTACGGTAATCATGTTACGGAAGTCATGTTACTAGACCATGATGAACCTACGAACTATGAGGAAGCGATGATGAGCCCAGATTCCGCGAAATGGCTTGAGGCCATGAAATCTGAGATAGGATCCATGTATGAGAACAAAGTATGGACTTTGATTGACTTGCTCGATGATCAGCAAGCCATGTTAAATAAATGGATCTTCAAGAGGAAGGCGGACAGCGATAGTAGTGTTACTATCTACAAAGCTCGACTTGTCACAAAAGGTTTTCGACAAGTTCAAGGTGTTGACTACAATGAGATTTTCTCAAGCGTAGCGATTCTTAAGTCTGTCCGAATCATGTTAGCAATTGCCACATTTTATGAAATCTGGCAAATGGATGTCAAAACTACATTCTTTAATGGATTTATTAAAGAAGAGTTGTATATGATGCAACGAGAAGGTTTTGTCAATCCTAAAGGAGCTAACAAAATGTGCAAGCTCAGCGATCCATCAATGGACTGGTGCAAGCATCTCGGAGTTGGAATATACGCTTTGATGAGTTGATCAAAGCATATGGTTTTATCTGACTTTTGGAAAAGCCTGTATTTACAAGAAAGTGAGTGGGAGCACTACTGACATTTACTGATAAATATATGTGAATGACATATTGTTGATCGGAAATAATGTAGAATTATTCTGCAAAGCATAAAGGAGTATTTGAAAGGAGTTTTTCAAAAGAAGGACCTCGGTGAAGCTGCTTACATATTGAGCATCAAGATCTATTGAGATAGATCCAGTCGGGTGTGAGGTTTTCAATCAGTTCATACCTGGTCAAGATTTTGAAAAGGTTCAAAATGGAACAGTCAAAGAAAGAAGTTCTTGCACTGTGTTACAAGGTGTAAAATTGAGTAAGACTCAAAGCCCGACCACGGCAGAGAAGATAGAAAGAGAATGAAAGTCATTCCTTATGCCTCAGCCATAGGTTCTATAAAGTATGCTATGCTATGTACGGGACCTATTGTATACCTTGCTCTGAATTTGGCAAGAGTACAATAGTGATCTAGGAGTAGATCCTTTGGACATTGGTCAAGAACATCCTTAGTGAGGACTAAGGAAATATTTCTCGATTATGGAGGTGATAAAAGAGCCCGTCGTAAAGAGTTACATCGATGCAAGCTTTTTACACTGATCCAGATGACTCTAAGTCTGAATCTGGATACATATTGAAAGTGGGAGCAATTAGCTAGAGTAGCTCCGTGCAGAGCATTGTAGACATAGAATATTAAAAATACATACGGCTCTGAATATAGCCAGACCGTTGACTAAAGCTTCTCTCACGAGCAAAACATGATCATACCTTAGTACTCTTTGGGTGTTAATCACATAGCAATGTGAACTAGATTATTGACTCTAGTAAACCCTTTGGGTGTTGGTCACATGACGATGTGAACTATGGGTGTTAATCACATACAGATGTGAATATTGGTGTTGAATCACATGATGATGTGAACTAGATTATTGACTCTAGTGCAAGTGGGAGACTGAAGGAAATATGCCCTAGAGGCAATAATAAAGTTATTATTTATTTCCTTATATCATGATAAATGTTTATTATTCATGCTAGAATTGTATTAACCCGGAAACATAATACATGTGTGAATACATAGACAAGCAGAGTGTCACTAGTATGCCTCTACTTGACTAGCTCGTTAATCAAAGATGGTTATGTTTCCTAACCATAGACATGAGTTGTCATTTGATTAACGGGATCACATCATTAGGAGAATGATCTGATTGATATGACCCATTCCGTTAGCCTAGTACTTGATCGTTTGGTATGTTGCTATTGCTTTCTTCATGACTTATACATGTTCCTGTAACTATGAGATTATGCAACTCCGTTTACGGAGGAACACTTTGGTGCTACCAAGCGTCACAACGTAATCGGGTGATTATAAAGGAGTACTACAGGTGTCTCCAAAGGTACATGTTGGGTTGGCGTATTTCGAGATTAGGTTTTGTCACTCCGATTGTCGGAGAGGTATCTCTGGCCCTCTCGGTAATGCACATCATTATAAGCCTTGCAAGCAATGTGACCAATGAGTTGGTTACGGGATGAAGCATTACAGAGCGAGTAAAGAGACTTGCGGTGGCGAGATTGAACTAGGTATTGGATACCGACGATCGAATCTCGGGCAAGTAACATACCGATGACAAAGGGAACAACGATATGTTGTTATGCGGTCTGACCGATAAAGATCTTCGTAGAATATGTAGGAACCAATATGGGCATCCAGGTCCCGCTATTGGTTATTGACCGAGAATAGTTCTAGGTCATGTCTACACAGTTCTCGAACCGTAGGGTCCGCACGCTTAAGGTTTCGATGACAGTTATATTATGAGTTTATGAGTTTTGATGTACCGAAGGAGTTCGAGTCCCGGATGAGATCGGGGACATGACGAGGAGTCTCGAAATGGTCGAGACGTAAAGATCGATATATTGGACGACTATATTCGGAGTTCGGAAAGGTTCGAATGATTCGGGTATTTTTCGAGTACCGGGTAGTTACGGGAGAAGTAATGGGCCTTGATGGGCTTTAGTGGGAAGAGGAAAAGGCTGCTGCGCCCCCTCCCTCTAGTCCGAATTGGACTAGGGAAAAGGGCCGACCACCTTTCCTACTCCTCCACTTCCTTCTCCCTTCCTCCCCTACAAGGAAGGATTCCTAGTTGGACTAGGAAAGGGGAATCCTACTCGGTGGGAGTAGGACTCCCCTTGGCGCGCCAAACATAGGGCCGGCCTCCTCCTCCCTTGCTCCTTTATATACGGGGCAGGGGCACCCCATAGACACACAAGTTGATCCTTGAGATCGTTCCTTAGCCGTGTGCGGTGCCCCCTCCACCATATTCCACCTCGATCATATTGTAGCGGTGCTTAGGCGAAGCCTGCGACGGTGAAACATCAAGATCGTCACCACGCCGTCGTCTTGACGGAACTCCCTCCGGAGCTTTGCTGGATCGAAGCCCGTGGGCGTCATCGAGCTGAGCGTGTGCCAAGAACTCGGAGGCGCGAGTAACGGCGCTGTGTGATCGGCTGGATCGTGAGGAAGAACGTCACGACTACTTCCTCTACGTCATCATCGACTCGGAGGTGCGAGTAACGGCGCTGTGATCGGCTGGATCGTGAGAAGAACGTCGACTACTTCCTCTACGTCATCATCGACTCGGAGGTGCCGGAGTAACTTGGCGCTGGGATCGGCAGGATCGCGAGGAGAAATGCGACTACTTCCTCTACGTTGTGATCGCTTCCGCCACGGTCTCTGAGTGCGTAGACAACACTCTCCCCTCTCGTTGCTATGCCATCACCATGGTCCTGTGTGTGCGTAGGAAAATTTTTGAAATTACTGCGTTACCCAACAGAATTTTCGAAATTACCACGTTCCCCAACAGTGGTATCAGAGCCAGGTTTTATGCGTTGATGTCATATGCACGAGTAGAACACAAGTGAGTTGTGGACGATACAAGTCATACTGCCTACCAGCATGTCATACTTTGGTTCAGCGGCATTGTTGGACGAGACGATCCGGACCAACCTTACGCCAGACGCTTACGCGAGACCGGTTCCCTCGGCGTGCTTTGCACATAGATGGCTTGCGGAAGACTGTCTCTCCAACTTTAGTTGAACCGAGTATAGCTACGCCCGGTCCTTGAGAAGGTTAAAAGCGGAGTCTATTTGACAAACTATCGTTGTGGTTTTGATGCGTAGGTAAGAACGGTTCTTGCTCAGCCCGTAGCAGCCACGTAAAACTTGCAAACAACAAAGTAGAGGACGTCTAACTTGTTTTTGCAGGGCATGTTGTGATGTGATATGGTCAAGACGTGATGCTATATTTTATTGTATGAGATGATCATGTTTTGTAACGAGTTATCGGCAATGGCAGGAGCCATATGGTTGTCGCTTTATTGTATGCAATGCAATCGCGATGTAATGCTTTACTTTATTACTAAGCGGTAGTGATAGTCGTGGAAGCATAAGATTGGCGAGACGACAACGATGCTACGATGGAGATCAAGGTGTCGGCGCGGTGGCGATGGTGATCATGACGGTGCTTGGCGATGGAGATCACAAGCACAAGATGATGATGACCATATCATATCACTTATATTGATTGCATGTGATGTTTATCCTTTATGCATCTTATCTTGCTTTGATTGACGGTAGCATTATAAGATGATCTCTCACTAAAAATTATCAAGAAGTGTTCTCCACGAGTATGCACCGTTGCCAAAGTTCAGTAGTACCCGGACACCACGTGATGATCGGGTGTGATAAGTTCTCGTCCATCTACAACGGTGCAAAACAGTTGCACACGCGGAATACTCAGGTTAAAACTTGACGAGCCTAGCATATAACAGATATGGCCTCGGAACACGGAGACCGAAAGGTGAGCGTGAATCATATAGTAGATATGATCAACATAATGATGTTCACCGTTGAAACTACTCCGTCTCACGTGATGATCGGACACGGTTTAGTTGATATGGATCACGTGATCACTTAGATGACTAGAGAGATGTCTGTCTAAGTGGGAGTTTTAATATGATTAATTGAACTTAAATTTATCATGAACTTAGTACTGATAGTATTTTGCTTGTCTATGTTCTTGTAGATAGATGGCTCGTCTTTGTTGTTCCGTTGAATTTTAATGCGTTCCTTGAGAAAGCAAAGTTGAAAGATGATGGTAGCAATTACGGACTGGGTCCGTAACTTGAGGATTATCCTCATTGCTGCACGGAAAAATTACGTCCTGGAAGCACCGCTGGGTGGCGAACTGCTGCAGATCTGAGCGAAGTTATGAGCGTCTGGGCAAAGCAGAGCTGATGACTACTCTATAGTTCGGTGTGCCATGCTTTACGGCTTAGAACCGGGTCTTCAACGACGTTTTGAGCGTCATGGAGCATATGAGATGTTCCAGAGTTGAAGTTAATATTTCAAGCAAATGCGGATTGAGAGATATGAAGTCTCCAATAAGTTCTATAGCTGCAAGATGGAGGAGAATAGTTACGTCGGTGAGCACATACTCAAAATGTCAGGGTATAACAATCACTGAATTCAGCTGGGAGTTAATCTTCCGGATGATAGTGTAATTGACAGAATTCACCAATCACAGCCACCAAGATACAATAGCTACGTGATGAACTATAATATGCAATGGATGACTAAGACACTTCTGAGCTCTTGGCGATGCTAAAAGCTGCGGAGGTAGAAATCAAAAAGGAACATCAAGTGTTGATGGTCAACAAGACCACTAGTTTCAATAAAAAGGGCAAAGGGAAGAAGAAGGAAACTTCAAAAGAACAGCAAGAAAGTTGCTGATCAAGAGAAGAAACCCAAGTCTGGACCTAAGCACTGAAATCGAGTGTTTTACTGCAAGCAGACGGACCTTTGGAAGCGGAACTGCCCCAAGTATTTGGCGGATAAAAAGGATGGCAAGGTGAACAAAGGTATATGTGATATACATGTTATTGATGTGTACCTTACTAGAGCTCGTAGTAGCACCTTGGGTATTTGAATCTTTGGTTACATTGCTAATATTTGCAACTTCGAAGCAGGGACTACGGAATAGTCGAGCCTTCGGCAAAGGACGAGGTGACGATGCGGCGTGGGAAATGGTTCCAAAGTCAATGTGATCATGATCGGCACGCTACCTCTACATCTACCTTCGGGATTAGTTTTAGACCTAAATAATTGTTATTTGGTGCCAGCGTTGAGCATGAACATTATATCTGGATCTTGTTTAATGCGAGACGGTTATTCATTTAAATCAGAGAATAATGGTTGTTCTATTTATATGAATAATATCTTTTATGGTCATGCACCCTTGAAGAATGGTCTATTCTTGTTGAATCTCGACGATAGTGATACACATATTCATAATGTTGAAACCAAAAGATGCAGAGTTGATAATGATAGTGCAACTTATTTGTGGCACTGCCGTTTAGGTCATATCGGTGTAAAACGCATGAAGAAACTCCATACTGATGGGCTTCTGGAATCACTTGATTATGAATCACTTGGTACTTGCGAACCGTGCCTCATGGGCAAGATGACCAAAACGCCGTTCTCCGGAACTATGGAGCGTGCAACTGATTTGTTGGAGATCATACATACTGATATTTGTGGTCCAATGAATGTTGAGGCCTGGCGGGTATCGTTATTTTCTCACCTTCACAGATGATTTGAGCAGATATGGATATATCTACTTAATGAAACACAAATCTGAAACATTTGAAAAGTTCAAAGAATTTCAGAGTGAAGTGGAAAATCATCGTAACAAGAAAATAAAGTTTCTACGATCTGATCGTGGAGGTGAATATTTGAGTTACGAGTTTGGTTTACATTTGAAACAATGTGGAATAGTTTAGCAACTCACGCCACCGGAACACCACAGAGAAATGGTGTGTCCGAACGTCGTAATCGTACTTTACTAGATATGGTGCGATCTATGATGTCTATTTCCGATTTACCGCTATCGTTTTGGGGTTATGCTTTAGAGACGGCCGCATTCACGTTAAATAGGACACCGTCAAAATCCGTTGAGACGACGCCTTATGAACTGTGGTTTGGTAAGAAACCAAAGTTGTCGTTTCTTAAAGTTTGGGGCTGCGATGCTTATGTGAAGAAACTTCAACCAGATAAGCTCGAACCCAAATCGGAAAAATGTGTCTTCATAGGATACCCAAAGGAAACTGTTGGGTACACCTTCTATCACAGATCTGAAGGTAAGACTTTCGTTGCTAAATTCGGATCCTTTCTAGAGAAAGAGTTTCTCTCGAAAGAAGTGAGTGGGAGGAAAGTAGAACTTGATGAGATAATCAGATTCTGCTCCCTTATTGGAAAGTAGTTCATCACAAGAAATGGTTCTGTGACAACTACACCAATTAGTGACGAAACTAATGATGATGATCATGAAGCTTGAGATCAAGTTACTACTGAACCTCGTAGGTCGACGAGAATAAAATACGCACTGCAGTGGTACGGTAATCCTATTGGAAGTCATGTTACTTGACCATGGCGAACCTACAAACTATGAAGAAGCGATGGTGAGCCCAGATTCGCGAAATGGTGGAAGCCATGAAATCTGAGATGGGATCCATGTATGAGAACAAAGTTTGGACTTTGGTTGACTTGCCCGATGATCTGCAAACCATTGAAAATAAATGGATCTATAAGAAGAATACTGCGCCGATGGTAATGTAACCGTCTACAAAGCTCGACTTGTTGCGGAAGGTTTTCGACAAGTTCAAGGGGTTGACTACGATGAGACTTTCTCACCGTAGCGATGCTTAAGTCTGTCCGAATCATGTTAGCAATTGCCGCATTTTATGATTATGAAATTTGGCAAATGGATGTAAAAACTGCATTCTTGAATGGATTTCTAGAAGAAGAGTTGTATATGATGCAACCAGAAGGTTTTGTCGATCCAAAAGGTGCTAACAAAGTGTGCAAGCTCCAACGATCAATTTATGGTCTGGTGCAAGCCTCTCGGAGTTGGAATAACCGCTTTGATAGTGTGATCAAAGCATATGGGTTTATCTGAGACTTTTGGAGAAGCCTGTATTTACAAGAAAGTGAGTGGGAACTACTGTAGCATTTACGATATTATATGTGGACGACATATTATTAATTGGAAATGATATAGAATTTCTGGATGGCATAAAGGATACTTGAATAAAAGTTTTTCAATGAAAGACCTCGGTGAAGCTGCTTACATATTGGGCATCAAGATCTATAGAGATAGATCAAGGCGCTTAATTGGACTTTCACAAAGCACATACCTTGATAAAATTTTGAAAAAGTTCAAAATGGATCAGGGCAAAGAAAGGTTTTTGCCTGTGTTGCAAGGTATAAGATTGAGTAAGACTCAATGCCCGACCACAGCAGAAGATAGAGAGAAAATGAAAGATGTTCCTATGCTTCAGCCATAGGCTCTATCATGTATGCAATGCTGTGTACTGCACTGACGTATGCTTAGCCATAAGCTTGGCAGGAAGGTACCAAAGTAATCCAGGAATGGATCAACTTTGGACAGCGGTCAAGAACATCCTGAAATACGAAAAGGACTAAGGATATGTTTCTCGTATATGGAGGTGACAAAGAGCTAGTAAATGGCAGTTACGTCGGCGATAGCTTTGACACTGATCAGACGATTCTAAATCGCAAACCCGGATACGTGTTTTTATTAAGCGGTGGAGCTGTCAGTTGGTGCAGTTCTAAACAAAGCGTCGTGGCGGGATCTACATGTGAAGCGGAGTACATAGCTGCTTCGGAAGCAGCAAATGAAGGAGTCTGGATGAAAGAGTTCATTTTCGATCTAGGTGTCATACCTAGTGCATCGGGACCGATGAAGATCTTCTGTGACAATACTGGTGCAATTGCCTTGGCAAAGGAATCCAGATTTCACAAGAGGACCAAGCACATCAAGAGACGCTTCAATTCCATTCGGGACCAAGTCCAAGTGGGAGACATAGAGATTTGCAAAATACATACGGATCTGAATGTTGCGGACCCGTTGACTAAGCCTCTTCCACGAGCAAAACATGATCAGCACCAAGACTCCATGGGTGTTAGGATCATTACTTTGTAATCTAGATTATTGACTCTAGTGCAAGTGGGAGACTGAAGGAAATATGCCCTAGAGGCAATAATAAAGTTATTATTTATTTCCTTATATCATGATAAATGTTTATTATTCATGCTAGAATTGTATTAACCGGAAACATAATACATGTGTGAATATATAGACAAACAGTATGTCACTAGTATGCCTCTACTTGACTAGCTTGTTAATCAAAGATGGTTATGTTTCCTAACCATGAACAAGAAGTTGTTATTTGATTAACAAGGTCACATCATTAGTAGAATGATCTGATTGACATGACCCATTCCGTTAGCTTAACACTTGATCGTTTAGTATGTTAATGCTTTCTTCATGACCCATACATGTTCCTATAAACTATGAGATTATGCAACTCCCGTTACCGGAGGAACACTTTGGGTACTACCAAGCGTCACAACGTAATCGGGTGATTATAAAGGAGTACTACAGGTGTCTCCAAGCGTACTTGTTGGGTTGGCGTATTTCGAGATTAGGTTTTGTCACTCCGATTGCTGGGAGAGGTATCTCCAGGCCTTCTCGGTAATGCACATCACTTAAAGCCTTGCAAGCATTACAACTAATGAGTTAGTTGTGAGATGATGTATTACGGAACGAGTAAAGAGACTTACGGTAGCGAGATTGAACTAGGTATTGGATACCGACGATCGAATCTCGGGTAAGTAACATACCGATGACAAAGGGAACAGCATTATGTCGTTATGCGGTTTGACCGATAAAGATCTTCGTAGAATATGTAGGAACCAATATGGGCATCCAGGTTCCGCTATTGGTTATTGACCGAGAATGGTTCTAGGTCATGTCTACATAGTTCTCGAACCCGTAGGGTCCGCACGCTTAACGTTTCGATGACAGTTCATTATGAGTTTATAAGTATTGATGCACGAAGTTTGTTGAGTCCCGGATGTGATCACGGACATGACGAGGAGTCTCGAAATGGTCGAGACATAAAGATTGATATATTGGAAGCCTACATTTGGACATCGGAAGTGTTCGGGTGAAATCGGGATTTACGGAGTACCGGAGGTTACGGAACCCCGGGAGGTCAATGGGCCTTAATGGGCCATAGGAGAAGAGGAAGGGCAGGCCAAGGTGGGCTGCGCCCCCTCCCCTCTAGTCCGAATAGGACAAGGAAGGGGGCGCGCCTTCCCCTTCTCCCTCCTCCAATCCTAGTCCAACTAGGAAGGGAGTCCTACTCCCGGTGGGAGTAGGACTCCTCCTGTGCGCCTCCCCTAGGGCGGCCACCTCCCCTTGCCTCCTTTATATCTGAGGCAGGGGCACCCCTTGACACACAAGTTGATCTCACGGATCTTTCCTTAGCCGTGTCTGGTGCCCCTTCCACCATATTCCACCTCGGTCATATCGTCGTAGAGCTTAGGCGAAGCCCTGCGCCGGAGAAGTCATATCGTCGTGGAGCTTAGGCGAAGCCCTGCGTCGGTGGAGCATCTACATCATCACCACGCCGTCGTGCTGACGGAACTCATCCCCGACACTTTGCTGGATCGGAGTCCGGGATCGTCATCGAGCTGAGCGTGTGCGTAACTTCGGAGGTGCCGTCGTTCGGTGCTTGGATCGGTCGGATCGTGAAGGCGTCTGACTACATCAACAGCGTTGTTATAACGCGCTTCGCTTCGGTCTCTGAGTGCGTGGACGGACACTCTTCCCTCTCGTTGCTATGCCATCACCATGGTCGCCTCCCCCCTTGGGCCGGCCACCTTCCCCCCTGGCTCCTTTATATACGGGGGCAGGGGGCACCCCAAGAGCCATCGCCATAGGTTCTATAAAGTATGCTATGCTATGTACCAGACCTATTGTATACCTTGCTCTGAATTTGGCAAGAGAGTACAATAGTGATCTAGGAAGTAGATCCTTTGGACATTGGTCAAGAACATCCTTAGTGAGGACTAAGGAAATATTTCTCGATTATGGAGGTGATAAAAGAGCCCGTCGTAAAGAGTTACATCGATGCAAGCTTTTTACACTGATCCGGATGACTCTAAGTCTGAATCTGGATACATATTGAAAGTGGGAGCAATTAGCTAGAGTAGCTCCGTGCGAGCATTGTAGACATAGAATATTCGCAAAATACATACGGCTCTGAATATGACAGACCCGTTGACTAAAGCTTCTCTCACGAGCAAAACATGATCATACCTTAGTACTCTTTGGGTGTTAATCACATAGCAATGTGAACTAGATTATTGACTCTAGTAAACCCTTTGGGTGTTGGTCACATGACGATGTGAACTATGGGTGTTAATCACATACAGATGTGAATATTGGTGTTGAATCACATGATGATGTGAACTAGATTATTGACTCTAGTGCAAGTGGGAGACTGAAGGAAATATGCCCTAGAGGCAATAATAAAGTTATTATTTATTTCCTTATATCATGATAAATGTTTATTATTCATGCTAGAATTGTATTAACGGAAACATAATACATGTGTGAATACATAGACAAACAGAGTGTCACTAGTATGCCTCTACTTGACTAGCTCGTTAATCAAAGATGGTTATGTTTCCTAACCATAGACATGAGTTGTCATTTGATTAACGGGATCACATCATTAGGAGAATGATCTGATTGATATGACCCATTCCGTTAGCCCTAGTACTTGATCGTTTGGTATGTTGCTATTGCTTTCTTCATGACTTATACATGTTCACTGTAACTATGAGATTATGCAACTCCGTTTACGGAGGAACACTTTAGGTGCTACCAAGCGTCACAACGTAACTGGGTGATTATAAAGGAGTACTACAGGTGTCTCCAAAGGTACATGTTGGGTTGGCGTATTTGAGATTAGGTTTTGTCACTCCGATTGTCGGAGAGGTATCTCTGGGCCCTCTCGGTAATGCACATCATTATAAGCCTTGCAAGCAATGTGACCAATGAGTTGGTTACGGGATGAAGCATTCTGAGCGAGTAAAGAGACTTGCGGTGGCGAGATTGAACTAGGTATTGGATACCGACGATCGAATCTCGGGCAAGTAACATACCGATGACAAAGGGAACAACGCATGTTGTTATGCGGTCTGACCGATAAAGATCTTACGTAGAATATGTAGGAACCAATATGGGCATCCAGGTCCCGCTATTGGTTATTGACCGAGAATAGTTCTAGGTCATGTCTACACAGTTCTCGAACCGTAGGGTCCATACGCTTAAGGTTTCGGCGATAGTTATATTATGAGTTTATGAGTTTTGATGTACCGAAGGAGTTCGAGTCCCGGATGAGATCGGGGACATGACGAGGAGTCTCGAAATGGTCGAGGCGTAAAGATCGATATATTGGACGACTATATTCGGAGTTCGGAAAGGTTCGAATGATTCGGGTATTTTTGAGTACCGGTAGTTACGGGAGAAGTAATGGGCCTTGATGGGCTTTAGTGGGAAGAGGAAAAGGCTGCTGCGCCCCCCCTCCCCTCTAGTCCGAATTGGACTAGGGAAAAGGGGGCCGGCCACCTTTCCTACTCCTCCACTTCCTTCTCCCTTCCTCCCCCTACAAGGAAGGATTCCTAGTTGGACTAGGAAAGGGGGAATCCTACTCCCGGTGGGAGTAGGACTCCCCTTGGCGCGCCAAACATAGGGCCGGCCTCCTCCCTCCCTTGCTCCTTTATATACGGGGGCAGGGGGCACCCCATAGACACACAAGTTGATCCTTGAGATCCTTCCTTAGCCGTGTGCGGTGCCCCCCTCCACCATATTCCACCTCGATCATATTGTAGCGGTGCTTAGGCGAAGCCTGCGGCAGTGAAACATCAAGATCGTCACCACGCCGTCGTCTTGATGGAACTCCCTCCCCGGAGCTTTGCTTTGGATCGAAGCCTGTGGAGCGCCATCGAGCTGAGCGTGTGCCAAGAACTTCGGGCGCCGGAGTGCTTGGCGCTGTGATCGGCTGGATCGTGAGAAGAACGTCGACTACTTCCTCTACGTCATCATCGACTCGGAGGTGCCGGAGTAACAGGCGCTGGGATCGGCAGGATCGCGAGGAGAAAGTACGACTACTTCCTCTACGTTGTGATCGCTTCCGCCACGATCTCACGAGGGTGCGTAGACAACACTCTCCCCTCTCGTTGCTATGCCATCACCATGGTCCTGTGTGTGCGTGGGAAATTTTTGATATTCTGCGTTACCCAACGGTGGCATCCGAGCCTGGTTTTATGCGTTGATGTCATATGCACGAGTAGAACACAAGTGAGTTGTGGACGATACAAGTCATACTGCCTACCAGCATGTCATACTTTGGTTCAGCGGTATTGTTGGGCGAGGCGATCCGGACCAACCTTACGCCAGACGCTTTACGCTGAGACCGGTTCCCTCGGCGTGCTTTGCACATAGATGGCTTGGAAGACTGTCTCTCCAACTTTAGTTGAACTGAGTAGCTCGCCCGGTCCTTGAGAAGGTTAAAACGGAGTCTATTTGACAAACTATCGTTGTGGTTTTGATGCGTAGGTAAGAAGCGGTTCTTGCTCAGCCCGTAGCAGCCACGTAAAACTTGCAACAACAAAGTAGAGGACGTCTAACTTGTTTTTGCAGGGCATGTTGTGATGTGTTATGGTCAAGTCGTGATGCTATATTTTATTGTATGAGATGATCATGTTTTGTAACCGAGTTATCGGCAACTGGCAGGAGCCATATGGTTGTCGCTTTATTGTATGAAATGCAAACACCCTGTAATTGCTTTACTTTATCACTAAGCGGTAGCGATAGTCGTAGAAGCAATAGATGGCGTAAACGACAACGATGCTACGATGGAGATCAAGGTGTCGCGCCGGTGACGATGGTGATCATGACGGTGCTTCAGAGATGGAGATCACAAGCGCAAGATGATGATGGCCATATCATATCACTTATATTGATTGCATGTGATGTTTATCCTTTATGCATCTTATCTTGCTTTGATTGACGGTAGCATTATAAGATGATCTCTCACTAAAAATTATCAAGAAGTGTTCTCCTGAGTATGCACCGTTGCCAAAGTTCGTAGTACCCGGACACCACGTGATGATCGGGTGTGATAAGTTCTCGATCCATCTACAACGGGTGCAAAACAGTTGCACACGCAGAATACTCAGGTTAAACTTGACGAGCCTAGCATATAACAGATATGGCCTCGGAACACGGAGACCGAAAGGTCGAACGTGAATCATATAGTAGATATGATCAACATAGTGATGTTCACCATTGAAACTACTCCGTCTCACGTGATGATCGGACATGGTTTAGTTGATTTGGATCACGTGATCACTTAGATAACTAGAGAGATGTCTGTCTAAGTGGGAGTTTTTTTAATATGATTAATTGAACTTAAATTTATCATGAACTTAGTCCTGGTAGTATTTTGCAAATTATGTTGTAGATCAATAGCTCGCGTTGTTGCTTCCCTATGTTTTTATATGTGTTCCTAGAGAAAATTGTATTGAAAAATGTTAGTAGCAATGATGCGGATTGGATCCGTGATCTGAGGTTTATCCTCATTGCTGCACAGAAGAATTATGTCCTTGATGCACCGCTAGGTGACAGACCTATTGCAGGAGCAGATGCGGGCGTTATGAACGTTTAGCTAGCTCAATATGATGACTACTTCATAGTTTAGTGCACCATGCTTAATGGCTTAGAATCGGGACTTCAAAGGCGTTTTGAGCGTCATGGACCATATGAGATGTTCCAGGAATTGAAGTTAATATTTCAAGCAAATACCCGAGTTGAGAGATATGAAGTCTCCAACAAGTTCTATAGCTAAAAGATGGAAGGAATCGCTCAACTAGTGAGCATGTTCTCAGATTGTCCGGGTACTTCAATCGCTTGAATCAAGTGGGAGTTAATCTTCCGGATAAGATAGCGATTGACAGAATTCTCTAGTCACCATCACTAAGTTACTAGAACTTCGTGATGAACTATAGTATGCAAGGGATGACGAAAAGCGATTCCCGAGCTCTTCGTGATGTTGAAATCAACGAAGGTAGAAATCAAGAAAGAGCATCAAGTGTTGATGATTGACAAGACCACTGGTCTCAAGGAAAAGGGCAAAGGGAAGAAGGGGAACTTCAAGAAGAACGGCAAGCAAGTTGCTGCTCGAGTGAAGAAGCCCAAGTCTAGACCTAAGCACGAGACTAAGTGCTTTTGCTGCAATGGAACTGGTCACTAGAAGCGGAACTACCCCAAGTATTTGGCGGATAAGAAGGATGGCAAAGTGAACAAAGGTATATTTGATATGCAGATTATTGATGTGTATTTTACTAGTGTTCGTAGCAAACCCTCGGTATTTGATACTGGTTCAGTTGCTAAGAGTAGTAACTTGAAACGGGAGTTGCAAAATGAATGAAACTAGTTGAAGGGGAAGTGACGATGAGTGTTGGAAGTAGTTCCAAGATTGATTTGATCATCATCACACACTCCCTATACTTTCGGGATTAGTGTGGAACCTAAATAAGTGTTATTTGGTGTTGAGCATAAATATGATTTGATCATGTTTATTGCAATACGGTTATTCATTTAAGTAAGAGAATAAATTGTTGTTCTGTTTACATGAATAAAACCTTATATGGTTACACACCCAATGAAAATGGTTCATTGGATCTCGATCATAGTGATACACATATTCATAATATTGAAACCAAAAGATGCAACGTTAATAATGATAGTGCAACTTATTTGTGGCACTTGCCGTTTAGGTCATATTGGTGTAAAGCGCATGAAGAAAACTCCATGCCGATGGACTTTTGGAATCACTTGATTATGAATCATTTGATGCTTGTAACCGTGCCTTTTGGGCAAGGTGACTAAAACTCCGTTCTCCGGAACAATGGAACAAGCTACTGACTTATTGGAAATAATACATACCGATGTATGCGATTCAATGAGTGTTGATGCTTGTGGCAAGTATCATTATTTTCTGACCTTCACAGATGATTTGAGCAGATATGCGTATATCTTCTTGATGAAACATAAGTCTGAAATAGTTGAAAAGTTCAAAGAATTTCAGAGTGAAGTAGAAAATCATCGTAACAAGAAAATAAAGTTTATGCAATCTGATCGTATAGATTAATATTTGAGTTACGAGTTTGGTCTTCAATTAAAACAAAAGTGGAATAGTTTCACAGCTCACGCCACAGAACACCACAACGTTATGGTGTGTCCGAACATCGTAACCGTACTTTATTTTGATATGGTGCGATCAATGATGTCTCTTACCGATTTACCAATATCGCTTTTGGGGTTATGCATTAGAGACAGCTGCATTCACGTTTAATAGGGCACCATCTAAATCCGTTGAGGCGACACCGTATGAACTATGGTTTAACGATAAACCTAAGTATGTCGTTTCTTAAAGTTTGGAGTTGTGATGCTTATGTGAAAAAGTTTTCACCGATAAGCTCGAACCCAAATCAGAGAAGTGCGTCTTCATAGAATACCCAAAGGTAACTATTGGGTACACCTTCTATCACAAGATCCGAAGGCAAGTTATTCGTTGCTAAGGTGGATCCTTTCTAGAGAAGAAGTTTCTCTCGAAAGAAGTGAGTGGGAGGAAAGTAGAACTTGATGAGGTAATTGTACCTTCTCCCTTATTGGAAAGTAGTTCATCACAGAAATCAGTTCCAGTGATTCCTACACCAATTAGTGAGGAAGTTAATGATGATGATCATAAAACTTCAGATCAAGTTGCTACCAAACCTCGTAGGTCTTCCAGAGCAAAATCCGCACTAGAGTGGTACGGTAATCGTGTTACGGAAGTCATGTTACTAGACCATGATGAACCTACGAACTATGAGGAAGCGATGATGAGCCCAGATTCATGAAATGGCTTGAGGCCATAAAATCTGAGAAAGGATCCATATATGAGAACAAAGTGTGGACTTTGGTTGACTTGCTCGATGATCAGCAAGTCAAGTTAAATAAATGGATCTTCAAGAGGAAGACAGATGATGATAGTAGTGTTACTATCTACAAAGCTCGACTTGTCGCAAAAAGGTTTTCGACAAATTCAAAGTGTTGACTACAATGAGATTTTCTCAAACTGTAGCGATTCTTAAGTCTGTCCGAATCATGTTAGCAATTGTCACATTTTATGAGATCTGGCAAATGGATGTCAAAACTACATTCTTTAATGGATTTATTAAAGAAGAGTTGTATATGATGCAACAAGAAGGTTTTGTCAATCCTAAAGGAGCTAACAAAATGTGCAAGCTCCAGCGATCCATCTATGGACTGGTGCAAGCATCTCGGAGTTGGAATAAACGCCCGATAGTGTGATCAAAGCATATGGTTTTATACAGACTTTTGGAGAAGCCTGTATTTACAAGAAAGTGAGTGGGAGCACTACAACATTTCTGATAAGTATATGTGAATAACATATTGTAGATCGGAAATAATGTAGAATTATTCTGCAAAGCATAAAGGAGTGTTTGAAAGGAGTTTTTCAAAGAAAGACCTCAGTGAAGCTGCTTACATATTGAGCATCAAGATCTATAGAGATAGATCAAGACGCTTGATAAGTTTTTCAATGAGTACATACCTTGACAAGATTTTGAAGTAGTTCAAAATGGAACAGTCAAAGAAAGAGTTCTTGCCTGTGTTACAAGGTGTGAAATTGAGTAAGACTCAAAACCCGACCACGGCGAGAAGATAGAAAGGAATGAAAGTCATTCCCTATGCCTTGGCCATAGGTTCTATAAAGTATGCCATGCTGTGTACCAGATCTATTGTATACCCTACACTGAGTTTGGCAAGGGAGTACAATAGTGATCTAGGAGTAGATCACTGAACAGCGGTCAAAATTATCCTTAGTGGAATAAGGATATGTTTCTCGATTATGGAAGTGACAAAAGGTTCGTCGTAAAGGGTTACTTCGATGCAAGTTTTGACAACGATCTGGATGACTCTAAGTCTCGATCTATATACAAATTTAAAGTGTGAGCAATTAGCTAGATTAGCTCTGTGCAGAGCATTGTAGACATAGAAAATTGCAAAATACATAACGGATCTGAATATGAAAGACCCGTTGACTAAGATTCTCTCACAAGCAAAACATGATCGCACCTTAGTACTCTTTGGGTGTTAATCACATAGCGATGTGAACTAGATTACTGAATCTAGTAAACCCTTTGGGTGTTGGTCACATGGCGATGTGAACTATGGATGTTAATCACATGATGATGTGAACTATCGATGTTAATCACATGGTGATGTGATCTAGATTATTGACTCTAGTGCAAGTGGGAGACTGAAGGAAATATGCCCTAGAGGCAATAATAAAGTTATTATTTATTTCCTTATATCATGATAAATGTTTATTATTCATGCTAGAATTGTATTAACCGAAACATAATACATGTGTGAATACATAGACAAACAGAGTGTCACTAGTATGCCTCTACTAGACTAGCTTGTTAATCAAAGATGGTTATGTTTCCTAACCATAGACAAAGGAGTTGTCATTTGATTAACAAGGTCACATCATTGGTTGAATGATCTGATTGACATGACCCATTCTGTTAGCCTAGCACTTGATCGTTTAGTATGCTGCTATTGCTTTCTTCATGACTTATACATGTTCCTGTAACTATGAGATTATGCAACTCCGTTTACGGAGGAACACTTTGGGTGCTACCAAGCGTCACAACGTAAGCTGGGTGATTATAAAGGAGTACTACAGGTGTCTCCAAAGGTACATGTTGGGTTGGCGATTTCGAGATTAGGTTTTGTCACTCCGATTGTCGGAGAGGTATCTCTGGCCCTCTCGGTAATGCACATCACTATAAGCCTTGCAAACAATGTAGCTAATGAGTTAGTTACGGAATGATGCATTACGTAACGAGTAAAGAGACTTGCCGGTAACGAGATTGAACTAGGTATTGGATACCGACGATCGAATCTCGGGCAAGTAACATACCGATGATAAAGGGAACAACGTATGTTGTTATGCGGTTTGACCGATAAAGATCTTAAGTAGAATATGTAGGAGCCAATATGGGCATCCAGGTCCCGCTATTGGTTATTGACCGAGAATAGTTCTAGGTCATGTCTACATAGTTCTCGAACCCGTAGGGTCCGCACGCTTAAGGTTTCGATGACAATTATATTATGAGTTTATGAGTTTTGATGTACCGAAGGAGTTCGGAGTCCCAGATGAGATCGGGGACATGACGAGGAGTCTCGAAATGGTCGAGACGTAAAGATCGATATATTGGACGACTATATTCGGAGTTCGGAAAGGTTCCGAGTCATTCGGGTATTTTTCGGAGTACCGGAGAGTTACGGGAATTCGCCGGGGAGAAGTATTGGGCCTTATTGGGCCCTGCGGGAAAGAGAGAGGGGCTGCCTAGGGCAGGCCGCGCCCCCCCCCATGGCCTAGTCCGAATTGGACTAGGGGGAGGGGCCGCACCCCCTCCTTCCTTCCCTTCTCTCTTCCCCTTCCTTGTCTCCTACTCCTAATACATGGAAGGACTCCTAGTTGGACTAGGAAAGGGGGAATCCTACTCCCGGTGGGAGTAGGACTCCCCATGGCGCGCCCCTCCTAGGGCCGGCCTCCTCCTCCCTCCCTCCTTTATATACGGGGGCAGGGGCACCCCATGGACACACAAGTTGATCTACGGATCGTTCCTTAGCCGTGTGCGGTGCCCCCTCCACCATATTCCACTTGGTCATATCGTAGAGCTTAGGCGAAGCCCTGCGCCGGAGAAGTCATATCGTCGCGGAGCTTAGGCGAAGCCCTGCGTCGGTGGAGCATCATCATCGTCACCACGCCGTCGTGCTGACGGAACTCATCCCCGACGCTTTGCTGGATCGGAGCCCGGGGATCGCCATCGAGCTGAACGTGTGCGTAACTTCGGAGGTGCCGTGACGTTCGGTGCTTGGATCGGTCGGATCGTGAAGACGCACGACTACATCAACCGCGTTGTTATAACGCTTCCGCTTTCGGTCTACGAGGGTACGTGGACAGACACTCTCCCCTCTCGTTGCTATGCCATCACCATGGTCCTGTGTGTGCG
Source organism: Aegilops bicornis (assembly GCA_021605145.1). NCBI lineage: Eukaryota > Viridiplantae > Streptophyta > Magnoliopsida > Poales > Poaceae > Aegilops > Aegilops bicornis. The sequence continues at coordinate 31,767,669 of CM038675.1, read as the reverse complement.
TAGGAAATTTTTTGAAATTACTGCGTTCACCAACAGTGTACTGAAGGAAATATGCCCTAGAGGCAATAATAAAGTTATTATTTATTTCCTTATTTCATGATAAATGTTTATTATTCATGCTAGAATTGTATTAACCGGAAACATAATACATGTGTGAATATATAGACAAACATAGTGTCACTAGTATGCCTCTACTTGACTAGCTCGTTGAATCAAAGATGGTTAAGTTTCCTAGCCATAGACATGAGTTGTCATTTGATTAACGGGATCACATCATTAGGAGAATGATGTGATTGACATGACCCATTCCGTTAGCCTAGCACTTGATCGCTTAGTATGCTGCTATTGCTTTCTTCATGACTTATACATGTTCCTGTAACTATGAGATTATGCAACTCCCGTTTACGGAGGAACACTTTGGTACTACCAAACGTCACAACGTAATCGGGTGATTATAAAGGAGTACTACAGGTGTCTCCAAAGGTACATGTTGGGTTGGCGTATTTCGAGATTAGGTTTTGTCACTCCGATTGTCGGAGAGGTATCTCTGGGCCTTCTCGGTAATACACATCACATAAGCCTTGCAAGCATTACAACTAATGAGTTAGTTGTGAGATGATGTATTACGGAACGAGTAAAGAGACTTGCCGGTAACGAGATTGAACTAGGTATTGGATACCGACGATCGAATATCGGGCAAGTAACATACCGATGACAAAGGGAACAACGTATGTTGTTATGCGGTTTGACCGATAAAGATCTTCGTAGAATATGTAGGAACCAATATGGGCATCCAGGTTCCGCTATTGGTTATTGACCGAGAATAGTTCTAGGTCATGTCTACATAGTTCTCGAACCCGTAGGGTCCGCACGCTTAAGGTTTCGATGGCGGTTATATTATGAGTTTATGAGTTTTGATGTACCGAAGGAGTTCGGAGTCCCGGATGAGATCGGGGACATGACGAGGAGTCTCGAAATGGTCGAGACGTAAAGATCGATATATTGACGACTATATTCGGACATCGGAAAGGTTCGAATGATTCGAGTATTTTTCGAGTACCGGGTAGTTACGGGAGAAGCAATGGGCCTTGATGGGCTTTAGTGGGAAGAGGAGAAAGGGCCAGGGCTGCTGCGCCCCCCCTCCCCTCTAGTCCGAATTGGACTAGGGAAAAGGGGGCCGGCCACCTTTCCTTCTCCTCCACTTCCTTCTCCCTTCCTCCCCTCTTGGTGGACTCCTACTAGGACTTGGAATCCTAGTAGGACTCCACATCCTGGCCGCACCTAGCCTTGGCCGGCCTCCTCCTCCTCCATCCTTTATATACGGGGGCAGGGGGGCACCCCATGACACACAAGTTGATCTACGGATCGTTCCTTAGCCGTGTGCGGTGCCCCCCTCCACCATATTCCACTTCGGTCATATCGTCGCGGAGCTTAGGCGAAGCCCTGCGCCGGAGAAGTCATATTGTCGCGGAGCTTAGGCGAAGCCCTGCGTCGGTGGAGCATCATCATCGTCACCACGCCGTCGTGCTGACGGAACTCATCCCCGACACTTTGCTGGATCGGATTCCGGGGATCGTCATCGAGCTGAACGTGTGCAGAACTCGGAGGTGCCGTACGTTCCTGAACGTGTGCATCCTTAGAGAGAATAACCTTACGCGTTGTTCTATAGCTTTGTTCAACACTGTTCTTGAATGGTCAACAACCAATAGCGGAACATTCAGGCTCGATGATTCCACTATTCAACGCATAAAACCAGGCTCGGATGCCAACCCGAGATTCGATCGTCGGTATCCAATACCTAGTTTAATCTCGTTACCGGTAAGTCTCTTTACTCGTTCCGTAATACATCATCTCACAACTAACTCATTAGTTGTAATGCTTGCAAGGCTTAAGTGATGTGCATTACCGAGAAGGCCTGGAGATACCTCTCCGACAATCGGAGTGACAAAACCTAATCTCGAAATACGCCAACCCAACAAGTACCTTTGGAGACACCTGTAGTACTCCTTTATAATCACCCAGTTACGTTGTGACGTTTGGTAGTACCCAAAGTGTTCCTCCGGTAAACGGGAGTTGCATAATCTCATAGTTTATAGGAACATGTATGGGTCATGAAGAAAGCATTAACATACTAAACGATCAAGTGTTAAGCTAACGGAATGGGTCATGTCAATCAGATCATTCTACTAATGATGTGACCTTGTTTAATCAAATAACAACTCCTTGTTCATGGTCAGGAAACATAACCATCTTTGATTAACAAGCTAGTCAAGTAGAGGCATACTAGTGACATACTGTTTGTCTATATATTCACACATGTATTATGTTTTCGGTTAATACAATTCTATCATGAATAATAAACATTTATCATGATATAAGGAAATAAATAATAACTTTATTATTGCCTCTAGGGCATATTTCCTTCAGTCTGTTGGGTAACGCAGTAATTTCAAAAAATTTCCTACGCACACACAGGACCATGGTGATGGCATAGCAACGAGAGGGGAGAGTGTTGTCTACCCTCGTGAGACCGTGGCGGAAGCGATCACAACGTAGAGGAAGTAGTCGTACTTTCTCCTCGCGATCCTGCCGATCCCAGCGCCGTTACTCCGGCACCTCCGAGTCGATGATGACGTAGAGGAAGTAGTCGACGTTCTTCTCACGATCCAGCCGATCCTGGCGCCGTTACTCCGGCGCCTCCGAGTTCTTGGCACACGTTCAGCTCGATGACGCTCCACGGGCTTCGATCCAGCAAAGCTCCGGGGAGGGGAGTTCCATCAGCACGACGGCGTGGTGACGATCTTGATGTTTCACCGTCGCAGGGCTTCGCCTAAGCACCGCTACAATATGATCGAGGTGGAATATGTTGGAGGGGCACCGCACACGGCTAAGGAACGATCTCAAGGATCAACTTGTGTGTCTATGGGGTGCCCCTGCCCCGTATATAAAGGAGCAAGGGAGGAGGAGGCCGGCCCTATGTTTATGCGCCAAGGGGAGTCCTACTCCCACCGGGAGTAGGATTCCCCTTTCCTAGTCCAACTAGGAATCCTTCCTTGTAGGGGAGGAAGGGAGAAGGAAGTGGAGGAGTAGGAAAGGTGGCGGCCCTTTTCCCTAGTCCAATTCGGACTAGAGGGAGGGGGCGCAGCAGCCTTTTTCCTCTTCCCACTAAAGCCCATCAAGGCCCATTACTTCTCCCGTAACTACCGGTACTCGAAAAATACCGAATCATTCGGAACCTTTCCGAACTCCGAATATAGTCGTCCAATATATCGATCTTTACGTCTCGACCATTTCGAGACTGCTCGTCATGTCCCCGATCTCATCCGGGACTCCGAACTCCTTCGGTACATCAAAACTCATAAACTCATAATATAACTGTCATCGAAACCTTAAGCGTGCGGACCCTACGGTTCGAGAACTGTGTAGACATGACCTAGAACTATTCTCGGTCAATAACCAATAGCGGGACCTGGATGCCCATATTGGTTCCTACATATTCTACGAAGATCTTTATCGGTCAGACCGCATAACAACATACGTTGTTCCCTTTGTCATCGGTATGTTACTTGCCCGAGATTCGATCGCCGGTATCCAATACCTAGTTCAATCTCGCCACCGCAAGTCTCTTTACTCGCTCTGTAATGCTTCATCCCGTAACCAACTCATTGGTCACATTGCTTGCAAGGCTTATAATGATGTGCATTACCGAGAGGGCCCAGAGATACCTCTCCGACAATCGGAGTGACAAAACCTAATCTCGAAATACGCCAACCCAACATGTACCTTTGGAGACACCTGTAGTACTCCTTTATAATCACCCGATTACGCTAGACGCTTTGGTAGCACCCAAAGTGTTCCTCCGGTAAACGGAGTTGCATAATCTCATAGTTACAGGAACATGTATAAGTCATGAAGAAAGCAATAGCAACATACCAAACGATCAAGTACTAGGCTAACGGAATGGGTCATATCAATCAGATCATTCTCCTAATGATGTGATCCCGTTAATCAAATGACAACTCATGTCTATGGTTAGGAAACATAACCATCTTTGATTAACGAGCTAGTCAAGTAGAGGCATACTAGTGACACTGCTTGTCTATGTATTCACACATGTATTATGTTTCCGGTTAATACAATTCTAGCATGAATAATAAACATTTATCATGATATAAGGAAATAAATAATAACTTTATTATTGCCTCTAGGGCATATTTCCTTCAGTCTCCCACTTGCACTAGAGTCAATAATCTAGTTCACATCATCATGTGATTCAACACCAATATTCACATCTGTATGTGATTAACACCCATAGTTCACATCGTCATGTGACCAACACCCAAAGGGTTTACTAGAGTCAATAATCTAGTTCACATTGCTATGTGATTAACACCCAAAGAGTACTAAGGTATGATCATGTTTTGCTCGTGAGAGAAGCTTTAGTCAACGGGTCTGTCATATTCAGAGCCGTATGTATTTTACGAATATTCTATGTCTACAATGCTCTGCACGGAGCTACTCTAGCTAATTGCTCCCACTTTCAATATGTATCCAGATTCAGACTTAGAGTCATCTGGATCAGTGTAAAAAGCTTGCATCGATGTAACTCTTTACGACGGGCTCTTTTATCACCTCCATAATCGAGAAATATTTCCTTAGTCCTCACTAAGGATGTTCTTGACCAATGTCCAGTGATCTACTCCTAGATCACTATTGTACTCTCTTGCCAAATTCAGAGCAAGGTATACAATAGGTCTGGTACATAGCATAGCATACTTTATAGAACCTATGGCTGAGGCATAAGGAATGACTTTCATTCTCTTTCTATCTTCTGCCGTGGTCGGGCTTTGAGTCTTACTCAATTTTACACCTTGTAACACAGGCAAGAACTTCTTTCTTTGACTGTTCCATTTTGAACCTTTTCAAAATCTTGACAAGGTATGTACTTATTGAAAACTTATCAAGCGCCTTGATCTATCTCAATAGATCTTGATGCTCAATATGTAAGCAGCTTCACCGAGGTCCTTCTTTTGAAAAACTCCTTTCAAATACTCCTTTATGCTTTGCAGAATAATTCTACATTATTTCCGATCAACAATATGTCATTCACATATATTTATCGAAATGTCTGTAGTGCTCCCACTCACTTTCTTGTAAATACAGGCTTTTCCAAAAGTCTCAGATAAAACCATATGCTTTGATCAACTCATCAAAGCGTATATTCCAACTCGAGATGATTGCACCAGTCCATTGATTGATCGATGGAGCTTGCACATTTTGTTAGCTCCTTTAGGATTGACAAAACCTTCTGGTTGCATCATATACAACTCTTCTTTAATAAATCCATTAAAGAATGTAGTTTTGACATCCATTTGCCAGATTTCATAAAATGTGGCAATTGCTAACATGATTCGGACAGACTTAAGAATCGCTACAGTTTGAGAAAATCTCATTATAGTCAACACCTTGAACTTGTGGAAAACCTTTTTGTGACAAGTCGAGCTTTGTAGATAGTAACACTACTATCGGTGTCCGTCTTCCTCTTGAAGATCCATTTATTTAACATGGCTTGCTGATCATCGAGCAAGTCAATCAAAGTCCATACTTTGTTCTCATACATGGATCCTAACTCAGATTTCATGGCCTCAAGCCATTTCGCGGAATCTGGGCTCATCATCGCTTCCTCATAGTTCGTAGGTTCATCAAGGTCTAGTAACATGACTTCAAGAACATGATTACCGTACCACTCACAGTGCGGATCTTACTCTGGAAGACCTACGAGGTTTGGTAGCAACTTGATCTGAAGTTTCATGATCATCATCATTAACTTCCTCACTAATTGGTGTAGGAATCACTAGAACTGATTTACGTGATGAACTACTTTCCAATAAGGGAGAAGGTACAATTACCTCATCAAGTTTCTACTTTCCTCCCACTCACTTCTTTCGAGAGAAACTCCTTCTCTAGAAAGGATTCATTCTTGACAACGAATGTCTTGACTTTCGGATCTGTGATAGAAGGTGTACCCAACATTTTGGGTATTCTATGAAGACGCACACTTCTCCGAATTGGGTTCGAGCTTATCGGTGAAAACTTTTTCACATAAGCATCACAACTCCAAACTTTTAAGAAACGACAGCTTAGGTTTACTCGTTAAACCATAGTTCATATGGTGTCGTCTCAACGGATTTAGATGGTGCCCTATTAAACGTGAATGCAGCTGTCTCTAATGCATAACCCCAAAATGATAGTGGTAAACCGATAAGAGACATCATAGATCGCACCATATCAAATAAAGTGCGGTTACGACGTTCGGACACACCATAACATTGTGGTGTTCCTGTTGGCGTGAGCTGTGAAACTATTCCACATTATTTTAACTGAAGTCCAAACTGGTAACTCTATTATTCGCCTTTGCGATTAGATCGCAGAATCTTTATTTTCTTGTTACGATGATTTTTCCACTTCACTCTGAAATTCTTTGAACCTTTCAACTATTTCAGACTTATGTTTCATCAAGTAGATATACCCATATCTGCTCAAATCATCTTGTGAAGGTCAGAAAATAACGATACTTGCCACGAGCCTTCATACTTATTGGTCTGCATACATCAGTATGTATTATTTCCAATAAGTCGGTAGCTCGTTCCATTGTTCGGTAGATCGGAGTTTTTGTCATCTTGCCCTAAAGGCACGGTTCGCAAGCTTCAATTGATTCACAACCTAGTGATTCCGAAAGTCCATCGGCATGGAGTTTTCTTCATGCGCTTTACACCAATATGACCTAAACGGCAAAGCCACAAATAAGTTGCACTATCATTATTAACTTTGCATCTTTTGGTTTCAATATTATGAATATGTGTATCACTATGATCGAGATCCAATGAACCATTTTCATTGGGTGTGTAACCATATAAGGTTTTATTCATGTAAAATGTAACAACAATTTATTCTCTTACTTAAATGAATAACCGTATTGCAATAAACATGATCAAATCATATTTATGCTCAACACCAAATAACACTTATTTAGGTTCCATGCTAATCCCGAAAGTATAGGGAGTGTGTGATGATGATCAAATCAATCTTGGAACTACTTCCAACACTCATCGTCACTTCCCTTCAACTAGTTTCATTCATTCTGCAACTCCCGCTTCAAGTTACTACTCTTAGCAACTGAACCAGTATCAAATAATCGAGGGGTTACTACGAACACTAGTGAAGTACACATCAATGATCGTATATCAAATATACCTTTGTTCACTTTGCCATCCTTCTTATCCGCCAAATACTTGGGGTAGTTCCGCTTCAAAGGACCAGTTCCATTGCAGCAAAAGCACTTAGTCTCGTGTTTAGGTCCAGACTTGGGCTTCTTCACTCGAGCAGCAACTTGCTTGCCGCTCTTCTTGAAGTTCCTTCTTCCCTTTGCCCTTTTCCTTGAGACTAGTGGTCTTGTCAATCATCAACACTTGATGTTCTTTCTTGATTTCTACCTTCGTCGATTTCAACATCACGAAGAGCTCGGGAATCGTTTCGTCATCCCTTGCATACTATAGTTCATCACGAAGTTCTACTAACTTAGTGATGGTGACTAGAGAATTCTGTCAATCACTATCTTATCTGGAAGATTAACTCCGCTTGATTCAAGCGATTGAAGTACCAGCACAATCTGAGCACATGCTCACTAGTTGAGCGATTCTCCTCCATCTTTTAGCTTTAGAACTTTGTTGGAGACTTCATATCTCTCAACTCGGGTATTTGCTGGAAATATTAACTTCAACTCCTGGAACATCTCATATGGTCCATGACGCTCAAAACGCCTTTGAAGTCCCGATTCTAAGCCGTTAAGCATGGTGCACTAAACTATCAAGTAGTCATCATATTGAGCTAGCCAAACGCTCATAACGCCGCATCCGCTCCTGTAATAGGTCTGTCACCTAGCGGTGCATCAAGGACATAATTCTTACGTGCAGCAATGAGGATAAACCTCAGATCACGGATCCAATCCGCATCATTGCTACTAACATTTTTCAATACAATTTTCTCTAGGAACACATATAAAAACATAGGGAAGCAACAACGCGAGCTATTGATCTACAACATAATTTGCAAAATACTACCAGGACTAAGTTCATGATAAATTAAAGTTCAATTAATCATATTACTTAAGAACTCCCACTTAGACAGACATATCTCTAGTCATCTAAGTGATCACGTGATCCATATCAACTAAACCGTGTCCGATCATCACGTGAGACGGAGTAGTTTCAACGGTGAACATCACTATGTTGATCATATCTACTATATGATTCACGCTCGACCTTTCGGTCTCCGTGTTCCGAGGCCATATCTGTTATATGCTAGGCTCGTCAAGTTTAACTCGAGTATTCTGCGTGTGCAACTGTTTTGCACCGTTGTAGATGGACGAGAACTTATCACACCCGATCATCACGTGGTGTCCGGGTACTACGAACTTTGGCAACGGTGCATACTCGTGGAGAACACTTCTTGATAATTTTAGTGAGAGATCATCTTATAATGCTACCACAATCAAAGCAAGATAAGATGCATAAAGGATAAACATCACATGCAATCAATATAAGTGATATGATATGGCCATCATCATCTTGCGCTTGTGATCTCCATCTCCGAAGCACCGTCATGATCACCATCGCCACCGCGCGACACCTTGATCTCCATCGTAGCATCGTTGTCGCTACGCCATCTATTGCTTCTACGACTATCGCTACCGCTTAGTGATAAAGTAAAGCAATTACAGTAGCGTTGCATTTCATACAATAAAGCGACAACCATATGGCTCCTGCCAGTTGCCGATAACTCGGTTACAAAACATGATCATCTCATACAATAAAATATAGCATCACGCCTTGACCATATCACATCACAACATGCCCTGCAAAAACAAGTTAGACGTCCTCTACTTTGTTGTTGCAAGTTTTACGTGGCTGCTACGGGCTGAGCAAGAACCGTTCTTACCTACGCATCAAAACCACAACGATAGTTTGTCAAATAGACTCCGTTTTAACCTTCTCAAGGACAGGGAGTAGCCATACTCTGTTCAAATAAAGTTGGAGAGACAGTCTTCAGCAAGCCATATATTTGCAAAGCAAGTCGAGGGAACCGGTCTCGCGTAAGCGTACGCGTAAGGTTGGTCCGGATCGTCTCGCCCAACAATACCGCTGAACCAAAGTATGACATGCTGGTAGGCAGTATGACTTGTATCGTCCACAACTCACTTGTGTTCTACTCGTGCATATGACATCAACGCATAAAACCAGGCTCGGATGCCACTTGTTGGGTAACGCTGTAATTTCAAAAATTTCCCACGCACACGGGACCATGGTGATGGCATAGCAACGAGAGGGAGAGTGTTGTCTACGCCCTCGTGAGACCGTAAGCGGAAGCGATCACAACGTAGAGGAAGTAGTCGTACTTTCTCCTCGCGATCCTGCCGATCCCAGCGCATTACTCCGGCACCTCCGAGTCGATGATGACGTAGAGGAAGTAGTCAGACGTTCTTCTCACGATCCAGCCGATCACAGCGCGTTACTCGGCGCCCGAGTTCTTGGCACACGCTCAGCTCGATGATGACGCTCCACGGGCTTCGATCCAGCAAAGCTCCGGGAGGGGAGTTCACAAGACGACGGCGTGGCAGGACGATCTTGATGTTTCACCGTCGCAGGCTTCGCCTAAGCACCGCTACAATATGATCGAGGTGGAATATGGTGGAGGGGGCACCACACGGCTAAGGAACGATCTCAAGGATCAACTTGTGTGTCTATGGGGTGCCCCTGCCCCGTGATATAAAGGAGCAAGGGAGGGAGGAGGCCGGCCCTATGTTTGGCGCGCCAAGGGGAGTCCTACTCCCACCGGAGTAGGATTCCCTTTCCTAGTCCAACTAGGAATCCTTCCTTGTAGGGGAGGAAGGGAGAAGGAAGTGGAGGAGTAGGAAAGGTGGTCGCCCCTTTCCCTAGTCCACCCGGACTAGAGGGAGGGGGCGCAGCAGCCTTTTCCTCTTCCCACTAAAGCCCATCAAGGCCCATTACTTCTCCCGTAACTACCGGTACTCCGAAAAATACCCGAATCATTCGGAACCTTTCCGAACTCCGAATATAGTCGTCCAATATATCGATCTTTACGTCTCGACCATTTCGAGACTCTCGTCATGTCCCCGATCTCATCCGGGACTCCGAACTCCTTCGGTACATCAAAACTCATAAACTCATAATATAACTGTCATCGAAACCTTAAGCGTGCGGACCCTACGGTTCGAGAACTGTGTAGACATGACCTAGAACTATTCTCGGTCAATAACCAATAGCGGGACCTGGATGCCCATATTGGTTCCTACATATTCTACGAAGATCTTTATCGGTCAGACCGCATAACAACATACGTTGTTCCCTTTGTCATCGGTATGTTACTTGCCCGAGATTCGATCGTCGGTATCCAATACCTAGTTCAATCTCGTCACCGCAAGTCTCTTTACTCGCTCTGTAATGCTTCATCCCGTAACCAACTCATTGGTCACATTGCTTGCAAGGCTTATAATGATGTGCATTACCGAGAGGGCCCAGAGATACCTCTCCGACAATCGGAGTGAAAAACCTAATCTCGAAATACGCCAACCCAACATGTACCTTTGGAGACACCTGTAGTACTCCTTTATAATCACCCGATTACGTTGTGACGTTTGGTAGCACCCAAAGTGTTCCTCCGTAAACGGGAGTTGCATAATCTCATAGTTACGGTGAACATGTATAAGTCATGAAGAAAGCAATAGCAACATACCAAACGATCAAGTACTAGGCTAACGGAATGGGTCATATCAATCAGATCATTCTCCTAATGATGTGATCCCGTTAATCAAATGACAACTCATGTCTATGGTTAGGAAACATAACCATCTTTGATTAACGAGCTAGTCAAGTAGAGGCATACTAGTGACACTCTGTTTGTCTATGTATTCACACATGTATTATGTTTCGGTTAATACAATTCTAGCATGAATAATAAACATTTATCATGATATAAGGAAATAAATAATAACTTTATTATTGCCTCTAGGGCATATTTCCTTCAGTCTCCCACTTGCACTAGAGTCAATAATCTAGTTCACATCATCATGTGATTCAACACCAATATTCACATCTGTATGTGATTAACACCCATAGTTCACATCGTCATGTGACCAACACCCAAAGGGTTTACTAGAGTCAATAATCTAGTTCACATTGCTATGTGATTAACACCCAAAGAGTACTAAGGTATGATCATGTTTTGCTCGTGAGAGAAGCTTTAGTCAACGGGTCTGTCATATTCAGAGCCGTATGTATTTTGCGAATATTCTATGTCTACAATGCTCTGCACGGAGCTACTCTAGCTAATTGCTCCCACTTTCAATATGTATCCAGATTCAGACTTAGAGTCATCCGGATCAGTGTAAAAAGCTTGCATCGATGTAACTCTTTACGACGGGCTCTTTTATCACCTCCATAATCGAGAAATATTTCCTTAGTCCTCACTAAGGATGTTCTTGACCAATGTCCATGATCTACTCCTAGATCACTATTGTACTCTCTTGCCAAATTCAGAGCAAGGTATACAATAGGTCTGGTACATAGCATAGCATACTTTATAGAACCTATGGCTGAGGCATAAGGAATGACTTTCATTCTCTTTCTATCTTCCGCCGTGGTCGGGCTTTGAGTCTTACTCAATTTTACACCTTGTAACACAGGCAAGAACTTCTTTCTTTGACTGTTCCATTTTGAACCTTTTCAAAATCTTGACAAGGTATGTACTTATTGAAAACTTATCAAGCCGCCTTGATCTATCTCAATAGATCTTGATGCTCAATATGTAAGCAGCTTCACCGAGGTCCTTCTTTTGAAAAACTCCTTTCAAATACTCCTTTATGCTTTGCAGAATAATTCTACATTATTTCCGATCAACAATATGTCATTCACATATATTTATCAGAAATGTTGTAGTGCTCCCACTCACTTTCTTGTAAATACAGGCTTTTCCAAAAGTCTGTATAAAACCATATGCTTTGATCAACTCATCAAAGCGTATATTCCAACTCCGAGATGCTTGCACCAGTCCATTGATGGATCGCTGGAGCTTGCACATTTTGTTAGCTCCTTTAGGATTGACAAAACCTTCGGTTGCATCATATACAACTCTTCTTTAATAAATCCATTAAAGAATGTAGTTTTGACATCCATTTGCCAGATTTCATAAAATGTGGCAATTGCTAACATGATTCGGACAGACTTAAGAATCGCCACAGTTGAGAAAAATCTCATTGTAGTCAACACCTTGAACTTGTCGAAAACCTTTTGTGACAAGTCGAGCTTTGTAGATAGTAACACTACTATCGGTGTCCGTCTTCCTCTTGAAGATCCATTTATTTAACATGGCTTGCTGATCATCGAGCAAGTCAATCAAAGTCCATACTTTGTTCTCATACATGGATCCTATCTCAGATTTCATGGCCTCAAGCCATTTCGCGGAATCTGGGCTCATCATCGCTTCCTCATAGTTCGTAGGTTCATCATGGTCTAGTAACATGACTTCCAGAACATGATTACCGTACCACTCAGTGCGGATCTTACTCTGGAAGACCCACGAGGTTTGGTAGCAACTTGATCTGAAGTTTCATGATCATCATCATTAACTTCCTCACTAATTGGTGTAGGAATCACTAGAACTGATTTACGTGATGAACTACTTTCCAATAAGGGAGAAGGTACAATTACCTCATCAAGTTTCTACTTTCCTCCCACTCACTTCTTTCGAGAGAAACTCCTTCTCTAGAAAGGATTCATTCTTGACAACGAATGTCTTGACTTTCGGATCTGTGATAGAAGGTGTACCCAACATTTTGGGTATTCTATGAAGACGCACACTTCTCCGAATTGGGTTCGAGCTTATCGGTGAAAACTTTTTCACATAAGCATCACAACTCCAAACTTTTAAGAAACGACAGCTTAGGGTTTATCGTTAAACCATAGTTCATATGGTGTCGTCTCAACGGATTTAGATGGTGCCCTATTAAACGTGAATGCAGCTGTCTCTAATGCATAACCCCAAAATGATAGTGGTAAACCGATAAGAGACATCATAGATCGCACCATATCAAATAAAGTGCGGTTACGACGTTCGGACACACCATAACATTGTGGTGTTCCAGGTGGCGTGAGCTGTGAAACTATTCCACATTATTTTAATTGAAGACCAAACTCAGAACTCTATTATTCGTCTTTGCGATTAGATCGCAGAATCTTTATTTTCTTGTTACGATGATTTTTCCACTTCACTCTGAAATTCTTTGAACCTTTCAACTATTTCAGACTTATGTTTCATCAAGTAGATATACCCATATCTGCTCAAATCATCTTGTGAAGGTCGAAAATAACGATACTTGCCACGAGCCTTCATACTTATTGGTCTGCATACATCGGTATGTATTATTTCCAATAAGTCGGTAGCTCGTTCCATTGTTCAAGAACGGAGTTTTAGTCATCTTGCCCAAAAGGCACGGTTCGCAAGCATCAAATGATTCATAACCAAGTGATTCCGAAAGTCCATCGGTATGGAGTTTTCTTCATGCGCTTTACACCAATATGACCTAAACGGCAGTGCCACAAATAAGTTGCACTATCATTATTAACTTTGCATCTTTTGGTTTCAATATTATGAATATGTGTATCACTATGATCGAGATCCAATGAACCATTTTCATTGGGTGTGTAACCATATAAGGTTTTATTCATGTAAACAGAACAACAATTTATTCTCTTACTTAAATGAATAACCGTATCATAAAGTTATTATTTATTTCCTTATATCATGATAAATGTTTATTATTCATGCTAGAATTGTATTAACCGAAAACATAATACATGTGTGAATATATAGACAAACAGTATGTCACTAGTATGCCTCTACTTGACTAGCTTGTTAATCAAAGATGGTTATGTTTCCACGACCATGAACAAGGAGTTGTTATTTGATTAAACAAGGTCACATCATTAGTAGAATGATCTGATTGACATGACCCATTCCGTTAGCTTAACACTTGATCGCTTAGTATGTTAATGCTTTCTTCATGACCCATACATGTTCCTATAAACTATGAGATTATGCAACTCCTGCCACCGGAGGAACACTTTGGTACTACCAAACGCCACAACGAATCGGGTGATTATAAAGGAGTACTACAGGTGTCTCCAAAGGTACTTGTTGGGTTGGCGTATTTCGAGATTAGGTTTTGTCACTCCGATTGCTCGGAGAGGTATCTCCGTGCCTTCTCGGTAATGCACATCACTTAAGCCTTGCAAGCATTACAACTAATGAGTTAGTTGTGAGATGATGTATTACGGAACGAGTAAAGAGACTTACCGTAACGAGATTAAACTAGGTATTGGATACCGACGATCGAATCTCGGGTAAGTAACATACCGATGACAAAGGGAACAACGTATGTCGTTATGCGGTTTGACCGATAAAAGATCTTCAGAGAATATGTAGGAACCAATATGGGCATCCAGGTTCCGCTATTGGTTATTGACCGAGAATAGTTCTAGGTCATGTCTACATAGTTCTCGAACCCGTAGGGTCCGCACGCTTAACGCTTCGATGACAGTTCATAATGAGTTTATAAGTATTGATGCACCGAAGTTTGTTCGAGTCCGGATGTGATCACGGACATGACGAGGAGTCTCGAAATGGTCGAGACATAAAGATTGATATATTGGAAGCCTATGTTTGGACTTGGAAGGGTTCCGAGTGAAATCGAATTTACCGAGTACCGGAGGTTACCGGAACCCCCGGGAACTACATGGGCCATAATGGGCCTTAGTGGAAAGGAGAGAGGGCCAGCCCTAGGTGGTCACCCCCCTTCCCCTAGTCCTATTAGGACTAGGAAAGGTGGGCCGCCCCTCTCTCTCTCTTCCTCCGGGAATCCTAATCCAACTAGGATTGAGGGGGAGTCCTACTCCCGGAGGAGTAGGACTCCTTGCGCGCCTCCTTGGGCCGCCACCTTCCCCTGGCTCCTTTATATCACGGGGCAGGGGCACCCCAAGACACACAAGTTGATCTACGGATCTTTCCTTAGCTGTGCGGTGCCCCCTTCCACCATATTCCACCTCGGTCATATCGTCAGAGAGCTTGGGCGAAGCCTCGCGCCGGAGAAGTCATATCGTCGTGGAGCTTAGGCGAAGCCCCGCGTCGGTGAAGCATCTACATCGTCACCACGCCGTCGGTTGACGGAACTCATCCCGACACTTTGCTGGATCGAGTCCGGGATCGCCATCGAGCTGAACGTGTGCGTAACTCGAGGTGCCGTGACGCTCGGTGCTTGGATCGGTCGGATCGTGAAGACGACGACTACATCAACCGCGTTGTTATAACGCTTCGCTTTCGGGTCTCACGAGGGTACGTGGACGGACACTCTTCCCTCTCGTTGCTATGCCATCACCATGGTCTTGGCGTGATCGTAGGAAAATTTTCGAAATTACCACGTTCCCCAACAGTGGCATCCGAGCCTGGTTTTATGCGTAGATGTCATATGCACGAGTAGAACACAAGTGAGTTGTGGACGATACAAGTCATACTGCCTACCAGCATGTCATACTTTGGTTCAGCGGCATTGTTGGACGAGACGATCCGGACCAACCTTACGCCAGACGCTTACGCGAGACCGGTTCCCTCGACGTGCTTTGCACATAGATGGCTTGCGGAAGACTGTCTCTCCAACTTTAGTTGAACCGAGTATGGCTACGCCCGGTCCTTGAGAAGGTTAAACGGAGTCTATTTGACAAACTATCGTTGTGGTTTTGATGCGTAGGTAAGAACGGTTCTTGCTCAGCCCGTAGCAGCCACGTAAAACTTGCAACAACAAAGTAGAGGACGTCTAACTTGTTTTTGCAGGGCATGTTGTGATGTGATATGGTCAAGACGTGATGCTATATTTTATTGTATGAGATGATCATGTTTTGTAACCGAGTTATCGGCACCTGGCAGGAGCCATATGGTTGTCGCTTTATTGTATGCAATGCAATCGCGATGTAATGCTTTACTTTATTACTAAGCGGTAGTGATAGTCGTGGAAGCATAAGATTGGCGTAGACGACAACGATGCTACGATGGAGATCAAGGTGTCGCTACCGGTGACGATGGTGATCATGGCGGTGCTTGGCGATGGAGATCACAAGCACAAGATGATGATGACCATATCATATCACTTATATTGATTGCATGTGATGTTTATCCTTTATGCATCTTATCTTGCTTTGATTGACGGTAGCATTATAAGATGATCTCTCACTAAAAATTATCAAGAAGTGTTCTCTCGAGTATGCACCGTTGCCAAAGTTCAGAGTACCCGGACACCACGTGATGATCGGGTGTGATATGTTCTACGTCCATCTACATCGGGTGCAAATCAGTTGCACACGAAGAATACTCAGGTTAAACTTGACGAGCCTAGCATATAACAGATATGGCCTCGGAACACGGAGACCGAAAGGTCGAACGTGAATCATATAGTAGATATGATCAACATAGTGATGTTCACCGTTGAAACTACTCCGTCTCACGTGATGATCTGACACGCTTTAGTTGATATGGATCAAGTGATCACTTAGAAGACTAGAGAGATGTCTGTCTAAGTTGGAGTTTTTAATATGATTAATCAAACTTAAAATTATCATGAACTTAGTACACGATAGTATTTTGCTTGTCTATGTTTGATGTAGATAGATGGCTCGTCTTTGTTGTTCCGTTGAATTTTAATGCGTTCCTTGAGAAAGCAAAGTTGAAAGATGATGGTAGCAATTACACGGACTGGGTCCGTAACACGAGGATTATCCTCATTGCTGCACGTAAAAATTACGTCCTGGAAGCACCGGGTGACAGGCCTCTTGCAGATGCCGAGCAGAAGTTATGAACGTCTGGCAGAGCAAAGCTGATGACTACTCTATAGTTCAGTGTGCCATGCTTACGGCTTAGAACCGGGTCTTCAACGACGTTTTGAACGTCATGGAGCATATGAGATGTTCCAGGAGTTGAAGTTAATATTTCAAGCAAATGCCCGGATTGAGAGATATGAAGTCTCCAATAAGTTCTATAGCTGCAAGATGGAGGAGAATAGTTACATCGGTGAGCACATACTCAAAATGTCCGGGTATAACAATCACTTAATTCAGCTGGGAGTTAATCTTCCGGATGATAGTGTCATTGATGTAATTCTCCAATCATCGCCACCAAGCTACAAGAGCTTCGTGATGAACTATAATATGCAAGGGATGACTAAGACAATTCCTCGAGCTCTTCGCGATGCTAAAAGCTGCGGAGGTAGAAATCAAAAAGGAACATCAAGTGTTGATGGTCAACAAGACCACTAGTTTCAAGAAAAGGGCAAAGGGAAGAAGAAGGAAACTTCAAAAAGAACAGCAAGAAAGTTGCTGATCAAGAGAAGAAACCCAAGTGCGGACCTAAGCCTGAAATCGAGTGTTTTTACCGCAAGCAGACCGGACAATCGGAAGCGGAACTGCCCCAAGTATTTGGCGGATAAAAAGGATGGCAAGGTGAACAAAGGTATATGTGATATACATGTTATTGATGTGTACCTTACTAGAGCTCGTAGTAGCACTGGGTATTTGATACTGGTTCTGTTGCTAATATTTGCAACTCAAAGCAGGGGACTACTGGAATAGTCGAGCAATCGGCAAAGGACGAGGTGACGATGCGCGTGGGAAATGGTTCCAAAGTCAATGTGATCGCGGTCGGCACGCTACCTCTACATCTACCTTCGGGATTAGTTTTAGACCTAAATAATTGTTATTTGGTGCGGCATTGAGCATGAACATTATATCCGGATCTTGTTTAATGCGAGACGGTTATTCATTTAAATCAGAGAATAATGGTTGTTCTATTTATATGAATAATATCTTTTATGGTCATGCACCCTTGAAGAAAGGTCTATTCTTGTTGAATCTCGACAAGAGTGATACACATATTCATAATGTTGAAGCCAAAAGATGCAGAGTTGATAATGATAGTGCAACTTATTTGTGGCACCGCCGTTTAGGTCATATCGGTGTAAAACGCATGAAGAAACTCCATCTTGATGGGCTTCGGAATCACTTGATTATGAATCACTTGGTACTTGCGTAACCGTGCCTCATGGGCAAGATGACCAAAACGCCGTTCTCGGAACTATGGAGCGTGCAACTGATTTGTTGGAAATCATACATACCGATGTTTGTGGTCCAATGAATGTTGAGGCACGCCATGGTATCGTTATTTTCTCACCTTCACAGATGATTTGAGCAGATATGGATATATCTACTTAATGAAACACAAATCTGAAACATTTGAAAAGTTCAAAGAATTTCAGAGTGAAGTGGAAAATCATCGTAACAAGAAAATAAAGTTTCTACGATCTGATCGTGGAGGTGAATATTTGAGTTACGAGTTTGGTTTACATTTGAAACAATGTGGAATAGTTTGCAACTCACGCCACCCGGAACACCACGTAGAAATGGTGTGTCCGAACGTCAGAATCGTGACTTTACTAGATATGGTGCGATCTATGATGTCTATTTCCGATTTACCGCTATCATTTTGGGGTTATGCTTTAGAGACGGCCGCATTCACGTTAAATAGGACACCGTCAAAATCCGTTGAGACGACGCCTTTATAAACTGTGGTTTGCAAGAAACCAAAGTTGTCGTTTCTTAAAGTTTGGGGCTGCGATGCTTATGTGAAGAAACTTCAACCAGATAAGCTCGAACCCAAATCGGAAAAATGTGTCTTCATAGGATACCCAAAGGAAACTGTTGGGTACACCTTCTATCACAGATCTGAAGGCAAGACTTTCGTTGTTAATTCGGATCCTTTCTAGAGAAAGAGTTTCTCTCGAAAGAAGTGAGTGGGAGGAAAGTAGAACTTGATGAGATAATCAGATTCGCTCCCTTATTGGAAAGTAGTTCATCACAAGAAATGGTTCCTGTGACAACTACACCAATTAGTGACTTAAACTAATGATGATGATCATGAAGCTTCGCATCAAGTTACTCTTGAACCTCAGAGGTCCACCAGAATAAAATACGCACTGAGTGGTACGGTAATCCTATTCGAAGTCATGTTACTTGACCATGGCGAACCTACAAACTATGAAGAAGCGATGGTGAGCCCAGATTCATGAAATGGCTGGAAGCCATGAAATCTGAGATGGGATCCATGTATGAGAACAAAGTTTGGACTTTGGTTGACTTGTTCGATGATCGGCAAGCCATTGAAAATAAATGGATCTTTAAGAAGAAGATCGACGCCGATGGTAATGTAACCGTCTACAAAGCTCGACTTGTTGCGAAAGGTTTTCGACAAGTTCAAGGGGTTGACTACGATGAGACTTTCTCACCAGAAGCGATGCTTAAGTCTGTCCGAATCATGTTAGCAATTGCCGCATTTTATGATTATGAAATTTGGCAAATGGATGTAAAAACTGCATTCTTGAATGGATTTCTAGAAGAAGAGTTGTATATGATGCAACCAGAAGGTTTTGTCGATCCAAAAGGTGCTAACAAAGTGTGCAAGCTCCAACGATCAATTTATGGTCCGGTGCAAGCCTCTCGGAGTTGGAATAAACGCTTTGATAGTGTGATCAAAGCATATGGGTTTATATGCACTTTTGGAGAAGCCTGTATTTACAAGAAAGTGAGTGGGAGCTCAGTAGCATTTCGATATTATATGTGGACGACATATTATTAATTGGAAATGATATAGAATTTATGGATGGCATAAAAGGATACTTGAATAAAATTTTTTCAATGAAAGACCTCGGTGAAGCTGCTTACATATTGGGCATCAAGATCTATAGAGATAGATCAAGACGCTTAATTGGACTTTCACAAAGCACATACCTTGATAAAATTTTGAAAAAGTTCAAAATGGATCGTGCAAAGAAAGGTTTTTGCCTGTGTTGCAAGGTATAAGATTGAGTAAGACTCAATGCCCACCACGCAGAAGATAGAGAGAAAATGAAAGATGTTCCTATGCTTCAGCCATAGGCTCTATCATGTATGCAATGCTGTGTACCGCACTGACGTATGCTTAGCTATAAGCTTGGCAGGAAGGTACCAAAGTAATCCAGGAATGGATCATCGGACAGCGTCAAGAACATCCCGAAATACCTGAAAAGGACTAAGGATATGTTTCTCAGATATGGAGGTGAGAAAGAGCTAGTCAGAACGGTTACGCCGACAAGAAGTTTTGACATCGATCCGGACGATTCTAAATCGCAAACCGGATACGTGTTTTTATTAAACGGTGGAGCTGTCGGTTGGTGCAGTTCTAAACAAAGCATCGTGGCGGGATCTACATGTGAAGCGGAGTACATAGCTGCTTCGAAGCAGCAAATGAAGGAGTCTGGATGAAAGAGTTCATTTCCGATCTAGGTGTCATACCTAGTGCATCGGGACCGATGAAGATCTTCTGTCACAATATCGGTGCAATTGCCTTGGCAAAGGAATCCAGATTTCACAAGAGGACCAAGCACATCAAGAGACGCTTCAATTCCATTCGGGACCAAGTCCAAGTGGGAGACATAGAGATTTGCAAAATACATACGGATCTGAATGTTGCGGACCGTTGACTAAGCCTCTTCCACGAGCAAAACATGATCAACACCAAGACTCCATGGGTGTTAGGATCATTACTTTGTAATCTAGATTATTGACTCTAGTGCAAGTGGGAGACTGAAGGAAATATGCCCTAGAGGCAATAATAAAGTTATTATTTATTTCCTTATATCATGATAAATGTTTATTATTCATGCTAGAATTGTATTAACCAAAACATAATACATGTGTGAATATATAGACAAACAAGATGTCACTAGTATGCCTCTACTTGACTAGCTTGTTAATCAAAGATGGTTATGTTTCCTGACCATGAACAAGGAGTTGTTATTTGATTAAACAAGGTCACATCATTAGTAGAATGATCTGATTGACATGACCCATTCCGTTAGCTTAACACTTGATCGCTTAGTATGTTAATGCTTTCTTCATGACCCATACATGTTCCTATAAACTATGAGATTATGCAACTCCTGCCACCGGAGGAACACTTTGGTACTACCAAACGTCACAACGTGAATCGGGTGATTATAAAGGAGTACTACAGGTGTCTCCAAAGGTACTTGTTGGGTTGGCGATTTCGAGATTAGGTTTTGTCACTCCGATTGCTCGGAGAGGTATCTCTGTGCCTTCTCGGTAATGCACATCACTTAAGCCTTGCAAGCATTACAACTAATGAGTTAGTTGTGAGATGATGTATTACGGAACGAGTAAAGAGACTTACCGTAATCTAGATTAAACTAGGTATTGGATACCGACGATCGAATCTCGGTAAGTAACATACCGATGACAAAGGGAACAACGTATGTCGTTATGCGGTTTGACCGATAAAAGATCTTCAGAGAATATGTAGGAACCAATATGGGCATCCAGGTTCCGCTATTGGTTATTGACCGAGAATAGTTCTAGGTCATGTCTACATAGTTCTCGAACCCGTAGGGTCCGCACGCTTAACGCTTCGATGACAGCTCATAATGAGTTTATAAGTATTGATGCACCGAAGTTTGTTCGAGTCCCGGATGTGATCACGGACATGACGAGGAGTCTCAAATGGTCGAGACATAAAGATTGATATATTGGAAGCCTATGTTTGGACTTGGAAGGGTTCCGAGTGAAATCGGAATTTACCGGAGTACCGGAGGTTACCGAACCCCCGGAACTACATGGGCCATAATGGGCCTTAGTGGAAAGGAGAGAGGGCCAGCCCTAGGTGGTCACGCCCCCTTCCCTAGTCCTATTAGGACTAGGAAAGGTGGGCCGCCCCTCTCTCTCTTTCCTCCGGAATCCTAATCCAACTAGGATTGAGGGGGAGTCCTACTCCTGAGGGAGTAGGACTCCTTGCGCGCCCCCTTGGGCCGGCCACCTTCCCCTGGCTCCTTTATATCACGGGGCAGGGGCACCCCAAGACACACAAGTTGATCTACGGATCTTTCCTTAGCCGCAGCGGTGCCCCCTTCCACCATATTCCACCTCGGTCATATCGTCAGAGCTTGGGCGAAGCCTGCGCCGAGAAGTCATATCGTCGTGGAGCTTAGGCGAAGCCTCGCGCCGGTGAAGCATCTACATCGTCACCACGCCGTCAGGTTGACGGAACTCATCCTCGACACTTTGCTGGATCGGAGTCCGGGATCGTCATCGAGCTGAACGCAGTGTGCAGAACTCGGAGGTGCCGTGACGCTCGGTGCTTGGATCGGTCGGATCGTGAAGACGACGACTACATCAACCGCGTTGTTATAACGCTTCCGCTTTCGGTCTACGAGGGTACGTGGACGGACACTCTTCCCTCTCGTTGCTATGCCATCACCATGGTCTTGCGTGATCGTAGGAAAATTTTCGAAATTACCACGTTCCCCAACACACTCATCGTCACTTCCCCTTCAACTAGTTTCTGTTCATTCTGCAACTCCCGTTTCAAGTTACTACTCTTAGCAACTGAACCAGTATCAAATACTGAGGGGTTACTACGATCGCTAGTGAAGTACACATCAATGATCTGTATATCAAATATACCTTTGTTCACTTTGCCATCCTTCTTATCCGCCAAATACTTGGGGTAGTTCCGCCCAAAGGACCAGTTCCATTGCAGCAAAAGCACTTAGTCTCGTGCTTAGGTCCAGACTTGGGCTTCTTCACTCGAGCAGCAACTTGCTTGCCGCTCTTCTTGAAGTTCCCTTCTTCCCTTTGCCCTTTCCTTGAGACTAGTGGTCTTGTCAATCATCAACACTTGATGCTCTTTCTTGATTTCTACCTTCGCCGATTTCAACATCACGAAGAGCTCGGGAATCGCTTTTCGTCATCCCTTGCATACTATAGTTCATCACGAAGTTCTACTAACTTAGTGATGGTGACTAGAGAATTCTGTCAATCACTATCTTATCCGGAAGATTAACTCCCGCTTGATTCAAGCGATTGAAGTACCTGACAATCTGAGCACATGCTTACTAGTTGAGCGATTCTCCTCCATCTTTTAGCTTTAGAACTTTGTTGGAGACTTCATATCTCTCAACTCGGTATTTGCTGGAAATATTAACTTCAACTCCTGGAACATCTCATATGGTCCATGACGCTCAAAACGCCTTTGAAGTCCCGATTCTAAGCCGTTAAGCATGGTGCACTAAACTATCAAGTAGTCATCATATTGAGCTAGCCAAACGCTCATAACGCCGTGCATCCGCTCCTCGTAATAGGTCTGTCACCTAGCGGTGCATCAAGGACATAATTCTTACAGGCAGCAATGAGGATAAACCTCAGATCACGGATCCAATCCGCATCATTGCTACTAACATTTTTCAATACAATTTTCTAGGAACACATATAAAAACATAGGGAAGCAACAACGCGAGCTATTGATCTACAACATAATTTGCAAAATACTACCAGGACTAAGTTCATGATAAATTAAAGTTCAATTAATCATATTACTTAAGAACTCCCACTTAGACAGACCTCTCTCTAGTCATCTAAGTGATCACGTGATCCATATCAACTAAACCGTGTCCGATCATCACGTGAGACGGAGTAGTTTCAACGGTGAACATCACTATGTTGATCATATCTACTATATGATTCACGCTCGACCTTTCGGTCTCCGTGTTCCGAGGCCATATCTATTATATGCTAGGCTCGTCAAGTTTAACTCGAGTATTCTGCGGTGCAACTGTTTTGCACCCGTTGTAGATGGACGTAGAACTTATCACACCCGATCATCACGTGGTGTCTGGGTACTACGAACTTTGGCAACGGTGCATACTCAGGGAGAACACTTCTTGATAATTTTTAGTGAGAGATCATCTTATAATGCTACCGTCAATCAAAGCAAGATAAGATGCATAAAGGATAAACATCACATGCAATCAATATAAGTGATATGATATGGCCATCATCATCTTGCGCTTGTGATCTCCATCTCCGAAGCACCGTCATGATCACCATCGTCACCGGCGCGACACCTTGATCTCCATCGTAGCATCGTTGTCGTTACGCCATCTATTGCTTCTACGACTATCGCTACCGCTTAGTGAGAAAGTAAAGCAATTACAGGGCGTTTGCATTTCATACAATAAAGCGACAACCATGTGGCTCCTGCCGATTGCCGATAACTCGGTTACAAAACATGATCATCTCATACAATAAAATATAGCATCACGCCTTGACCATATCACATCACAACATGCCCTGCAAAAACAAGTTAGACGTCCTCTACTTTGTTGTTGCAAGTTTTACGTGGCTGCTACGGGCTGAGCAAGAACCGTTCTTACCTACGCATCAAAACCACAACGATAGTTTGTCAAATAGACTCCGCTTTTAACCTTCTCAAGGACCGGGCGTAGCTACACTCGGTTCAACTAAAGTTGGAGAGACAGTCTTCCGCAAGCCATCTATGTGCAAAGCACGCCGAGGGAACCGGTCTCGTGAAGCGTGACGCGTAAGGTTGGTCCGGATCGTCTCGTCCAACAATACCGCTGAACCAAAGTATGACATGCTGGTAGGCAGTATGACTTGTATCGTCCACAACTCACTTGTGTTCTACTCGTGCATATGACATCAACGCATAAAACCAGGCTCGGATGCCACTGTTGGGTAAACGCAGTAATTTCAAAAAAATTCCTACGCAGACACAGGACCATGGTGATGGCATAGCAACGAGAGGGGAGAGTGTTGTCTACGTACCCTCGTAGACCGTAAGCGGAAGCGATCACAACGTAGAGGAAGTAGTCGTACTTTCTCCTCGCGATCCTGCCGATCCCAGCGCCAAGCATTCGCACCTCCGAGTCGATGATGACGAGAGGAAGTAGTCAGACGCTCTTCTCACGATCCAGCCGATCACAGCGCCGTTACATTCCGGCGCCTCCGAGTTCTTGGCACACGCTCAGCTCGATGACGCCTCCACGGGCTTCGATCCAGCAAAGCTCCGGAGGGGGAGTTCCACAAGACGACGGCGTGGTGACGATCTTGATGTTTCACTGTCGCAGGGCTTCGCCTAAGCACCGCTACAATATGATCGAGGTGGAATATGGTGGAGGGGGGCACCGCACACGGCTAAGGAACGATCTCAAGGATCAACTTGTGTGTCTATGGGGTGCCCCCTGCCCCCGTATATAAAGGCGCAAGGGAGGGAGGAGGCCGCCCTATGTTTGGCGCCTAAGGGGAGTCCTACTCCCACCGGGAGTAGGATTCCCCTTTCCTAGTCCAACTAGGAATCCTTCCTTGTAGGGGAGGAAGGGAGAAGGAAGTGGAGGAGTAGGAAAGGTGGCGGCCCCTTTTCCCTAGTCCACCCGGACTAGAGGGAGGGGGCGCAGCAGCCTTTTTCCTCTTCCCACTAAAGCCCATCAAGGCCCATTACTTCTCCTGTAACTACCGGTACTCTAAAAATACCGAATCATTCGAACCTTTCCGAACTCCGAATATAGTCGCCCAATATATCGATCTTTACGTATCGACCATTTCGAGACTCCTCGTCATGTCCCCGATCTCATCCGGGACTCCGAACTCCTTCGGTACATCAAAACTCATAAACTCATAATATAAGCATCGCCATCGAAACCTTAAGCGTGCGGACCCTACGGTTCGAGAACTGTGTAGACATGACCTAGAACTATTCTCGGTCAATAACCAATAGCGGGACCTGGATGCCCATATTGGTTCCTACATATTCTACGAAGATCTTTATCGGTCAGACCGCATAACAACATACGTTGTTCCCTTTGTCATCGGTATGTTACTTGCCCGAGATTCGATCGTCGGTATCCAATACCTAGTTCAATCTCGTCACCGCAAGTCTCTTTACTCGCTCTGTAATGCTTCATCCCGTAACCAACTCATTGGTCACATTGCTTGCAAGGCTTATAATGATGTGCATTACCGAGAGGGCCCAGAGATACCTCTCCGACAATCGGAGTGACAAAACCTAATCTCGAAATACGCCAACCCAACATGTACCTTTGGAGACACCTGTAGTACTCCTTTATAATCACCCAGTTACGCCAGGACGTTTGGTAGCACCCAAAGTGTTCCTCCGGTAAACGGGAGTTGCATAATCTCATAGTTACAGGAACATGTATAAGTCATGAAGAAAGCAATAGCAACATACCAAACGATCAAGTACTAGGCTAACGGAATGGGTCATATCAATCAGATCATTCTCCTAATGATGTGATCCCGTTAATCAAATGAGAACTCATGTCTATGGTTAGGAAACATAACCATCTTTGATTAACGAGCTAGTCAAGTAGAGGCATACTAGTGACACTCTGTTTGTCTATGTATTCACACATGTATTATGTTTCCGTTAATACAATTCTAGCATGAATAATAAACATTTATCATGATATAAGGAAATAAATAATAACTTTATTATTGCCTCTAGGGCATATTTCCTTCAGTCTCCCACTTGCACTAGAGTCAATAATCTAGTTCACATCATCATGTGATTCAACACCAATATTCACATTGTATGTGATTAACACCCATAGTTCACATCGTCATGTGACCAACACCCAAAGGGTTTACTAGAGTCAATAATCTAGTTCACATTGCTATGTGATTAACACCCAAAGAGTACTAAGGTATGATCATGTTTTGCTCGTGAGAGAAGCTTTAGTCAACGGGTCTGTCATATTCAGAGCCGTATGTATTTTAAGTAATATTCTATGTCTACAATGCTCGCACGGAGCTACTCTAGCTAATTGCTCCCACTTTCAATATGTATCCAGATTCAGACTTAGAGTCATCCGGATCAGTGTAAAAGCTTGCATCGATGTAACTCTTTACGACGGGCTCTTTTATCACCTCCATAATCGAGAAATATTTCCTTAGTCCTCACTAAGGATGTTCTTGACCAATGTCCATGATCTACTTCCTAGATCACTATTGTACTCTCTTGCCAAATTCAGAGCAAGGTATACAATAGGTCCGGTACATAGCATAGCATACTTTATAGAACCTATGGCTGAGGCATAAGGAATGACTTTCATTCTCTTTCTATCTTCCGCCGTGGTCGGGCTTTGAGTCTTACTCAATTTTACACCTTGTAACACAGGCAAGAACTTCTTTCTTTGACTGTTCCATTTTGAACCTTTTCAAAATCTTCACAAGGTATGTACTTATTGAAAACTTATCAAGCGTCTTGATCTATCTCAATAGATCTTGATGCTCAATATGTAAGCAGCTTCACCGAGGTCCTTCTTTTGAAAAACTCCTTTCAAATACTCCTTTATGCTTTGCGTATAATTCTACATTATTTCCGATCAACAATATGTCATTCACATATATTTATCGTAAATGCTGTAGTGCTCCCACTCACTTTCTTGTAAATACAGGCTTTTCCAAAAGTCGTATAAACCATATGCTTTGATCAACTCATCAAAGCGTATATTCCAACTCCTAGATGCTTGCACCAGTCCATTGATGGATCATTGGAGCTTGCACATTTTGTTAGCTCCTTTAGGATTGACAAAACCTTCCGGTTGCATCATATACAACTCTTCTTTAATAAATCCATTAAAGAATGTAGTTTTGACATCCATTTGCCAGATTTCATAAAATGTGGCAATTGCTAACATGATTCGGACAGACTTAAGAATCGCTACAGTTGAGAAAATCTCATTGTAGTCAACACCTTGAACTTGTCGAAAACCTTTTTGTGACAAGTCGAGCTTTGTAGATAGTAACACTACTATCGGTGTCCGTCTTCCTCTTGAAGATCCATTTATTTAACATGGCTTGCTGATCATCGAGCAAGTCAATCAAAGTCCATACTTTGTTCTCATACATGGATCCTATCTCAGATTTCATGGCCTCAAGCCATTTCATGGAATCTGGGCTCATCATCGCTTCCTCATAGTTCGTAGGTTCATCATGGTCTAGTAACATGACTTCCGAACATGATTACCGTACCACTCTGGTGCGGATCTTACTCTGGAAGACCCACGAGGTTTGGTAGCAACTTGATCTGAAGTTTCATGATCATCATCATTAACTTCCTCACTAATTGGTGTAGGAATCACTAGAACTGATTGTGATGAACTACTTTCCAATAAGGGAGAAGGTACAATTACCTCATCAAGTTTCTACTTTCCTCCCACTCACTTCTTTCGAGAGAAACTCCTTCTCTAGAAAGGATTCATTCTTGACAACGAATGTCTTGACTTTCGGATCTGTGATAGAAGGTGTACCCAACATTTTGGGTATTCTATGAAGACGCACACTTCTCGAATTGGGTTCGAGCTTATCGGTGAAAACTTTTTCACATAAGCATCACAACTCCAAACTTTTAAGAAACGACAGCTTAGGTTTCACCGTTAAACCATAGTTCATATGGTGTCGTCTCAACGGATTTAGATGGTGCCCTATTAAACGTGAATGCAGCTGTCTCTAATGCATAACCCCAAAATGATAGTGGTAAACCGATAAGAGACATCATAGATCGCACCATATCAAATAAAGTGCGGTTACGACGCTCGGACACACCATAACATTGTGGTGTTCCAGGTGGCGTGAGCTGTGAAACTATTCCACATTATTTTAATTGAAGACCAAACTCAGAACTCTATTATTCGCCTTTGCGATTAGATCGCAGAATCTTTATTTTCTTGTTACGATGATTTTTCCACTTCACTCTGAAATTCTTTGAACCTTTCAACTATTTCAGACTTATGTTTCATCAAGTAGATATACCCATATCTGCTCAAATCATCTTGTGAAGGTCGAAAATAACGATACTTGCCACGAGCCTTCATACTTATTGGTCTGCATACATCAAGATGTATTATTTCCAATAAGTCGGTAGCTCGCTCCATTGTTCAAGAACGGAGTTTTAGTCATCTTGCCCAAAAGGCACGGTTCGCAAGCATCAAATGATTCATAACCAAGTGATTCCGAAAGTCCATCAGCATGGAGTTTTCTTCATGCGCTTTACACCAATATGACCTAAACGGCAGTGCCACAAATAAGTTGCACTATCATTATTAACTTTGCATCTTTTGGTTTCAATATTATGAATATGTGTATCACTATGATCGAGATCCAATGAACCATTTTCATTGGGTGTGTAACCATATAAGGTTTTATTCATTTAAATGTAACAACAATTTATTCTCTTACTTAAATGAATAACCGTATTGCAATAAACATGATCAAATCATATTTATGCTCAACACCAAATAACACTTATTTAGGTTCCATGCTAATCCCGAAAGTATAGGGAGTGTGTGATGATGATCAAATCAATCTTGGAACTACTTCCAACACTCATCGTCACTTCCCTTCAACTAGTTTCGCTTCATTCTGCAACTCCCGCTTTCAAGTTACTACTCTTAGCAACTGAACCATGTATCAAATAATCGAGGGGTTACTACGAACACTAGTGAAGTACACATCAATGATCTGTATATCAAATATACCTTTGTTCACTTTGCCATCCTTCTTATCCGCCAAATACTTGGGGTAGTTCCGCCCAAAGGACCAGTTCCATTGCAGCAAAAGCACTTAGTCTCGTGCTTAGGTCCAGATTTGGGCTTCTTCACTCGAGCAGCAACTTGCTTGCCGCTCTTCTTGAAGTTCCCCTTCTTCCCTTTGCCCTTTCCTTGAGACTAGTGGTCTTGTCAATCATCAACACTTGATGCTCTTTATTGATTTCTACCTTCACGATTTCAACATCACGAAGAGCTCGGGAATCGTTTTCGTCATCCCTTGCATACTATAGTTCATCACGAAGTTCTACTAACTTAGTGATGGTGACTAGAGAATTCTGTCAATCACTATCTTATCTCGAAGATTAACTCCCGCTTGATTCAAGCGATTGAAGTACCAGCACAATCTGAGCACATGCTCACTAGTTGAGCGATTCTCCTCCATCTTTTAGCTTTAGAACATTGTTGGAGACTTCATATCTCTCAACTCGGGTATTTGCTGTAAATATTAACTTCAACTCCTGGAACATCTCATATGGTCCATGACGTTCAAAACGTCTTTGAAGTCCCGATTCTAAGCCGTTAAGCATGGTGCACTAAACTATCAAGTAGTCATCATATTGAGCTAGCCAAACGCTCATAACGCCTCGTGCATCCGCTCCTGTAATAGGTCCGCTACCTAGCGGTGCATCAAGGACATAATTCTTCTGTGCAGCAATGAGGATAAACCTCAGATCACGGATCCAATCCGCATCATTGCTACTAACATTTTTCAATACAATTTTCTCTAGGAACACATATAAAACATAGGGAAGCAACAACGCGAGCTATTGATCTACAACATAATTTGCAAAATACTACCAGGACTAAGTTCATGATAAATTAAAGTTCAATTAATCATATTACTTAAGAACTCCCACTTAGACAGACATCTCTCTAGTCATCTAAGTGATCACGTGATCCATATCAACTAAACCGTGTCCGATCATCACGTGAGACGGAGTAGTTTCAACGGTGAACATCACTATGTTGATCATATCTACTATATGATTCACGCTCGACCTTTCGGTCTCCGTGTTCCGAGGCCATATCTGTTATATGCTAGGCTCGTCAAGTTTAACCTGAGTATTCTGCGTGTGCAACTGTTTTGCACCCGTTGTAGATAGACGTAGAACTTATCACACCCGATCATCACGTGGTGTCCGGGTACTACGAACTTTGGCAACGGTGCATACTCAGGAGAACACTTCTTGATAATTTTAGTGAGAGATCATCTTATAATGCTACCGTCAATCAAAGCAAGATAAGATGCATAAAGGATAAACTTCACATGCAATCAATATAAGTGATATGATATGGCCATCATCATCTTGCGCTTGTGATCTCCATCTCCGGCAATCACCATGATCACCATCGTCACCGCGCGACACCTTGATCTCCATCGTAGCATCGTTGTCGCTACGCCATCTATTGCTTCTACGACTATCGCTACCGCTTAGTGATAAAGTAAAGCAATTACATGCGTTGCATTTCATACAATAAAGCGACAATCATATGGCTCTCGCCATTGCCGATAACTCGGTTACAAAACATGATCATCTCATACAATAAAATATAGCATCACGCCTTGACCATATCACATCACAACATGCCCTGCAAAAACAAGTTAGACGTCCTCTACTTTGTTGTTGCAAGTTTTACGTGGCTGCTACGGGCTGAGCAAGAACCGTTCTTACCTACACATCAAAACCACAACGATAGTTTGTCAAATAGACTCCGTTTTAACCTTCTCAAGGACCGGGCGTAGCCACACTCGGTTCAACTAAAGTTGGAGAGACAGTCTTCCGCAAGCCATCTATGTGCAAAGCACGTCGAGGGAACCGGTCTCGCGTAAGCGTCTGGCGTAAGGTTGGACCGGATCGTCTCGTCCAAAAATACCGCTGAACCAAAGTATGACATGCTGGTAGGCAGTATGACTTGTATCGTCCACAACTCACTTGTGTTCTACTCGTGCATATGACATCAACGCATAAAACCAGGCTCGGATGCCACTGTTGGGGAACGTGGTAATTTCGAAAATTTTCCTACGATCACGCAAGACCATGGTGATGGCATAGCAACGAGAGGGAAGAGTGTCCGTCCACGTACCCTCGTAGACCGAAAGCGGAAGCGTTATAACAACGCGGTTGATGTAGTCGTACGTCTTCACGATCCGACCGATCCAAGCACCGAACGTGACGGCACCTCCGAGTTCTCGCACATCGCTCAGCTCGATGACGATCCCCGGACTCCGATCCAGCAAAGTGTCGGGGATGAGTTCCGTCAGCACGACGGCGTGGTGACGATGTAGATGCTCCACCGACGCAGGGCTTCGCCTAAGCTCCACGACGATATGACTTCTCCGGCGCAGGGCTTCGCCTAAGCTCTACGACGATATGACCGAGGTGGAATATGGTGGAAGGCGGCACCGCACACGGCTAAGGAAAGATCCGTAGATCAACTTGTGTGTCTTGGGGTGCCCCCTGCCCCGTATATAAAGGAGCCAGGGGGGAAGGTGGCCGCCCAAGGGGAGGCGCAAGGAGTCCTACTCCCTCGGGAGTAGGACTCCCCTCCAATCCTAGTTGGATTAGGATTCCCGGAGGAAAGAGAGAGAGGGGCGGCCCACCTTTCCTAGTCCTAATAGGACTAGGGGAAGGGGCGCGACCACCTAGGGCTGGCCCTCTCTCCTTTCCACTAAGGCCCATTATGGCCCATGTAGTTCCCGGGGGTTCCGTAACCTCCGGTACTCCGGTAAATTCGATTTCACTCGGAACCCTTCCAAGTCCAAACATAGGCTTCCAATATATCAATCTTTATGTCTCGACCATTTCGAGACTCCTCGTCATGTCCGTGATCACATCCGGGACTCGAACAAACTTCGGTGCATCAATACTTATAAACTCATTATGAACTGTCATCGAAACGTTAAGCGTGCGGACCCTACGGGTTCGAGAACTATGTAGACATGACCTAGAACCATTCTCGGTCAATAACCAATAGCGGAACCTGGATGCCCATATTGGTTCCTACATATTCTACGAAGATCTTTATCGGTCAAACCGCATAACGACATCGTTGTTCCCTTTGTCATCGGTATGTTACTTACCCGAGATTCGATCGTCGGTATCCAATACCTAGTTCAATCTCGTATCGGTAAGTCTCTTTACTCGTTCCGTAATACATCATCTCACAACTAACTCATTAGTTGTAATGCTTGCAAGGCTTTAAGTGATGTGCATTACCGAGAAGGCTCGGAGATACCTCTCCGACAATCGGAGTGACAAAACCTAATCTCGAAATACGCCAACCCAACAAGTACCTTTGGAGACACCTGTAGTACTCCTTTATAATCACCCGATTACGTTGTGACGTTTGGTAGTACCCAAAGTGTTCCTCACAGTAAACGGAGTTGCATAATCTCATAGTTTATAGGAACATGTATGGGTCATGAAGAAAGCATTAACATACTAAACGATCAAGTGTTAAGCTAACGGAATGGGTCATGTCAATCAGATCATTCTACTAATGATGTGACCTTGTTAATCAAATAACAACTTCTTGTTCATGGTTAGGAAACATAACCATCTTTGATTAACAAGCTAGTCAAGTAGAGGCATACTAGTGACATACTGTTTGTCTATATATTCACACATGTATTATGTTTCCGGTTAATACAATTCTAGCATGAATAATAAACATTTATCATGATATAAGGAAATAAATAATAACTTTATTATTGCCTCTAGGGCATATTTCCTTCAGTCTCCCACTTGCACTAGAGTCAATAATCTAGATTACAAAGTAATGATCCTAACACCCATGGAGTCTTGGTGCTGATCATGTTTTGCTCGTGGAAGAGGCTTAGTCAACGGGTCCGCAACATTCAGATCCGTATGTATTTTGCAAATCTCTATGTCTCCCACTTGGACTTGGTCCCGAATGGAATTGAAGCGTCTCTTGATGTGCTTGGTCCTCTTGTGAAATCTGGATTCCTTTGCCAAGGCAATTGTACCAGTATTGTCACAGAAGATCTTCATCGGTCCCGATGCACTAGGTATGACACCTAGATCGGAAATGAACTCTTTCATCCAGACTCCTTCATTTGCTGCTTCCGAAGCAGCTATGTACTCCGCTTCACATGTAGATCCCGCCACGACGCTTTGTTTAGAACTGCACCAACCGACAGCTCCACCGCTTAATAAAAACACGTATCCGGTTTGTGATTTAGAATCGTCCGGATCAGTGTCAAAGCTTCTTGTCCGACGTAACCGTTACTGACTAGCTCTTTGTCACCTCCATATACGAGAAACATATCCTTAGTCCTTTTCAGGTATTTCAGGATGTTCTTGACCGCTGTCCAGTGATCCATTCCTGGATTACTTTGGTACCTTCCTGCCAAGCTTATGGCTAAGCATACGTCAGTTCTGGTACACAGCATTGCATACATGATAGAGCCTATGGCTGAAGCATAGGGAACATCTTTCATTTTCTCTCTATCTTCTGCTGTGGTCGGGCATTGAGTCTTACTCAATCTTATACCTTGCAACACAGGCAAAAAACCTTTCTTTGCTCGATCCATTTTGAACTTTTTCAAAATTTTATCAAGGTATGTGCTTTGTGAAAGTCCAATTAAGCGCCTTGATCTATCTCTATAGATCTTGATGCCCAATATGTAAGCAGCTTCACCGAGGTCTTTCATTGAAAAACTTTTATTCAAGTATCCTTTTATGCCATCCAGAAATTCTATATCATTTCCAATTAATAATATGTCGTCCACATATAATATCGTAAATGCTCTGAGCTCCCACTCACTTTCTTGTAAATACAAAGCTTCTCCAAAAGTCTGTATAAACCCATATGCTTTGATCACACTATCAAAGCGTTTATTCCAACTCCGAGAGGCTTGCACCAGACCATAAATTGATCGTTGGAGCTTGCACACTTTGTTAGCACCTTTTGGATCGACAAAACCTTCTGGTTGCATCATATACAACTCTTCTTCTAGAAATCCATTCAAGAATGCAGTTTTTACATCCATTTGCCAAATTTCATAATCATAAAATGCGGCAATTGCTAACATGATTCGGACAGACTTAAGCATCGCTTCTGGTGAGAAAGTCTCATCGTAGTCAACCCCTTGAACTTGTCGAAAACCTTTCGCAACAAGTCGAGCTTTGTAGACGGTTACATTACCATCGGCGTCAGTCTTCTTCTTAAAGATCCATTTATTTTCAATGGCTTGCCGATCATCGGGCAAGTCAACCAAAGTCCAAACTTTGTTCTCATACATGGATCCCATCTCAGATTTCATGGCTTCCAGCCATTTCGCGAAAATGGGCTCACCATCGCTTCTTCATAGTTTGTAGGTTCGCCATGGTCAAGTAACATGACTTCCGAATAGGATTACCGTACCACTGCAGTGCGTATTTTATTCTGGTCGACCTCTGAGGTTCAAGAGTAACTTGATCTGAAGCTTCATGATCATCATCATTAGTTTCGTCACTAATTGGTGTAGTTGTCACAGGAACCATTTCTTGTGATGAACTACTTTCCAATAAGGGAGCAGATATGCTTATCTCATCAAGTTCTACTTTCCTCCCACTCACTTCTTTCGAGAGAAACTCTTTCTCTAGAAAGGATCCGAATTTAGCAACGAAAGTCTTGCCTTCAGATCTGTG
Organism: Aegilops bicornis; assembly: GCA_021605145.1. Lineage (NCBI taxonomy): Eukaryota > Viridiplantae > Streptophyta > Magnoliopsida > Poales > Poaceae > Aegilops > Aegilops bicornis. The sequence continues at coordinate 31,732,368 of CM038675.1, read as the reverse complement.
ATAGAAGGTGTACCCAACAGTTTCCTTTGGGTATCCTATGAAGACACATTTTTCCGATTTGGGTTCGAGCTTATCTGGTTGAAGTTTCTTCACATAAGCATCGCAGCCCCAAACATTAAGAAACGACAACTTTGGTTTCTTACCAAACCACAGTTCATAAGGCGTCGTCTCAACGGATTTTGACGGTGTCCTATTTAACGTGAATGCGGCCGTCTCTAAAGCATAACCCCAAAACGATAGCGGTAAATCGGAAATAGACATCATAGATCGCACCATATCTAGTAAAGTACGATTACGACGTTCGGACACACTATTTCTTTGTGGTGTTCCGGTGGCGTGAGTTGTAAACTATTCCACATTGTTTCAAATGTAAACCAAACTCGTAACTCAAATATTCACCTCCACGATCAGATCGTAGAAACTTTATTTTCTTGTTACGATGATTTTCCACTTCACTCTGAAATTCTTTGAACTTTTCAAATGTTTCAGATTTGTGTTTCATTAAGTAGATATATCCATATCTGCTCAAATCATCTGTGAAGGTGAGAAAATAACGATACCCGCCACAAGTGCCTCAACATTCATTGGACCACAAACATCGGTATGTATGATTTCCAACAAATCAGTTGCACGCTCCATAGTTAGGAGAACGGCGTTTTGGTCATCTTGCCCATGAGGCACGGTTCATAAGTACCAAGTGATTCATAATCAAGTGATTCGAAGCCCATCAGTATGGAGTTTCTTCATGCGTTTTACACCGATATGACCTAAACGGCAGTGCCACAAATAAGTTGCACTATCATTATCAACTCTGCATCTTTTGGTTTCAACATTATGAATATGTGTATCACTACTGTCGAGATTCAACAAGAATAGACCATTCTTCAAGGGTGCATGACCATAAAAGATATTATTCATATAAATAGAACAACCATTATTCTCTGATTTAAATGAATAACCGTCTCGCATTAAACAAGATCCAGATATAATGTTCATGCTCAACGCTGGCACCAAATAACAATTATTTAGGTCTAAAACTAATCCCGAAGGTAGATGTAGAGGTAGCGTGCCGACCGCGATCACATTGACTTTGGAACCATTTCCCACGCCGCATCGTCACCTCGTCCTTTGCCATGCTCGACTATTCCGTAGTCCTGTTTTGAGTTGCAAATATTAGCAATGTAACCCGTATCAAATACCCAGGTGCTACTACGAGCTCTAGTAAGGTAGACATCAATAACATGTATATCACATATACCTTTGTTCACCTTGCCATCCTTTTTATCCGCCAAATACTTGGGGCAGTTCCGCTTCAAAGGTCCGTCCGCTTGCGGTAAAACACTCGATTTCAGGCTTAGGTCCAGACTTGGGTTTCTTCTCTTGATCAGCAACTTTCTTGCTGTTCTTTTGAAGTTTCCTTCTTCTTCCCTTTGCCCTTTTCTTGAAACTAGTGGTCTTGTTGACCATCAACACTTGATGCTCCTTTTTGATTTCTACCTCCGCAGCTTTTAGCATCGCGAAGAGCTCAAGAATTGTCTTAGTCATCCCTTGCATATTATAGTTCATCACGAAGCTCTTGTAGCTTGGTGGCAGTGATTGGAGAATTCTGTCAATGACACTATCATCCGGAAGATTAACTCCCAGCTGAATTAAGTGATTGTTATACCCGGACATTTTGAGTATGTGCTCACTGACAGAACTATTCTCCTCCATCTTGCAGCTATAGAACTTATTGGAGACTTCATATCTCTCAATCCGGGCATTTGCTTGAAATATTAACTTCAACTCCTGGAACATCTCATATGCTCCATGACGCTCAAAACGTCGTTGAAGACCCGGTTCTAAGCCGTAGCATGGCAATAATCGAACTATAGAGTAGTCATCAGCTCGCTTTGCGGACGCTCATAACTTCGCTCAAGATTCCGCAGCAGGCCTGTCACCCAGCGTGCTTCCGGTGACGTAATTTTTACGTGCAGCAATGAGGATAATCCTCGTGTTACGGACCCGATCCGTGTAATTGCTACCATCATCTTTCAACTTTGCTTTCTCAAGGAACGCATTAAAATTCAACGGAACAACAGCACGAGCCATCTATCTACATCAAACATAGACAAGCAAAAATACTATCGGTACTAAGTTCATGATAATTTTAAGTTTGATTAATCATATTAAAACTCCCACTTAGACAGACATCTCTCTAGTCATCTAAGTGATCACGTGATCCATATCAACTAAACCGTGTCCGATCATCACGTGAGACGGAGTAGTTTCAACGGTGAACATCACTATGTTGATCATATCTACTATATGATTCACGTTCGACCTTTCGGTCTCCGTGTTCCGAGGCCATATCTGTTATATGCTAGGCTCGTCAAGTTTAACTCGAGTATTCCGCGTGTGCAACTGTTTTGCACCCGTTGTAGATGGACGTAGAACTTATCACACCCGATCATCACGTGGTGTCCGGGTACTACGAACTTTGGCAACGGTGCATACTCGTGGAGAACACTTCTTGATAATTTTTAGTGAGAGATCATCTTATAATGCTACCGTCAATCAAAGCAAGATAAGATGCATAAAGGATAAACATCACATGCAATCAATATAAGTGATATGATATGGTCATCATCATCTTGTGCTTGTGATCTCCATCGCCAAGCACCGTCATGATCACCATCGCCACCGCGCGACACCTTGATCTCCATCGTAGCATCGTTGTCGTCTCGCCAATCTTATGCTTCCACGACTATCACTACCGCTTAGTAATAAAGTAAAGCATTACATCGCGATTGCATTGCATACAATAAAGCGACAACCATATGGCTCCTGCCAGTTGCCGATAACTCGGTTACAAAACATGATCATCTCATACAATAAAATATAGCATCACGTCTTGACCATATCACATCACAACATGCCCTGCAAAAACAAGTTAGACGTCCTCTACTTTGTTGTTGCAAGTTTTACGTGGCTGCTACGGGCTGAGCAAGAACCGTTCTTACCTACGCATCAAAACCACAACGATAGTTTGTCAAATAGACTCCGTTTTAACCTTCTCAAGGACCGGGCGAGCCATACTCGGTTCAACTAAAGTTGAGAGACAGTCTTCCCAAGCCATCTATGTGCAAAGCACGCCGAGGGAACCGGTCTCGCGTAAAGCGTACGCGTAAGGTTGGTCCGGATCGTCTCGTCCAACAATGCCGCTGAACCAAAGTATGACATGCTGGTAGGCAGTATGACTTGTATCGTCCACAACTCACTTGTGTTCTACTCGTGCATATGACATCTACGCATAAAACCAGGCTCGGATGCCTTTGTTGGGGAACGTGGTAATTTCGAAAATTTTCCTACGATCACGCCAAGACCATGGTGATGGCATAGCAACGAGAGGGAAGAGTGTCCGTCCACGCACCCTCATAGACCGAAAGCGAGGCGTTATAACAACGCGGTTGATGTAGTCAGACGCCTTCACGATCCGACCGATCCAAGCACCGAACGCACGGCACCTCCGAGTTACGCACACGTTCAGCTCGATGACGATCCCGGACTCCGATCCAGCAAAGTGTCGGGATGAGTTCCACGACGACGGCGTGGTGACGATGTAGATGCTTCACGACGCAGGGCTTCGCCTAAGCTCCACGACGATATGACTTCTCCGCAGGGCTTCGCCTAAGCTCTACGACGATATGACCGAGGTGGAATATGGTGGAAGGGGGCACCGCACACGGCTAAGGAAAGATCCGTAGATCAACTTGTGTGTCTTGGGGTGCCCCCTGCCCCCGTATATAAAGGAGCCAGGGGGGAAGGTGGCCGGCCCAAGGGGGGAGGCGCACCAAGGAGTCCTACTCCCTCCGGGAGTAGGACTCCCCTCAATCCTAGTTGGATTAGGATTCCCGGAGGAAAGAGAGAGAGGGGGGCCGGCCCACCTTTCCTAGTCCTAATAGGACTAGGAGAAGGGGGGGGCGCGCGGCCACCTAGGGCTGGCCCTCTCTCCTTTCCACTAAGGCCCATTATGGCACATGTAGTTCCCGGGGGGGTTCCGTAACCTCCGGTACTCGTAAATTCGATTTCACTCGGAACCCTTCCAAGTCCAAACATAGGCTTCCAATATATCAATCTTTATGTCTCGACCATTTCGAGACTCCTCGTCATGTCCGTGATCACATCCGGGACTCGAACAAACTTCGTGCATCAATACTTATAAACTCATTATGAACTGTCATCGAAACGTTAAGCGTGCGGACCCTACGGGTTCGAGAACTATGTAGACATGACCTAGAACTATTCTCGGTCAATAACCAATAGCGGAACCTGGATGCCCATATTGGTTCCTACATATTCTCTGAAGATCTTTTATCGGTCAAACCGCATAACGACATACGTTGTTCCCTTTGTCATCGGTATGTTACTTACCCGAGATTCGATCGTCGGTATCCAATACCTAGTTTAATCTAGCTATCGGTAAGTCTCTTTACTCGTTCCGTAATACATCATCTCACAACTAACTCATTAGTTGTAATGCTTGCAAGGCTTAAGTGATGTGCATTACCGAGAAGGCTCGGAGATACCTCTCCCACAATCGGAGTGACAAAACCTAATCTCGAAATACGCCAACCCAACAAGTACCTTTGGAGACACCTGTAGTACTCCTTTATAATCACCCAGATTACGTTGTGACGTTTGGTAGTACCAAAGTGTTCCTCCGTAAACGGGAGTTGCATAATCTCATAGTTTATAGGAACATGTATGGGTCATGAAGAAAGCATTAACATACTAAACGATCAAGTGTTAAGCTAACGGAATGGGTCATGTCAATCAGATCATTCTACTAATGATGTGACCTTGTTTAATCAAATAACAACTCCTTGTTCATGGTTAGGAAACATAACCATCTTTGATTAACAAGCTAGTCAAGTAGAGGCATACTAGTGACATACTGTTTGTCTATATATTCACACATGTATTATGTTTCCGGTTAATACAATTCTAGCATGAATAATAAACATTTATCATGATATAAGGAAATAAATAATAACTTTATTATTGCCTCTAGGGCATATTTCCTTGAGTCTCCCACTTGCACTAGAGTCAATAATCTAGATTACAAAGTAATGATCCTAACACCCATGGAGTCTTGGTGCTGATCATGTTTTGCTCGTGGAAGAGGCTTAGTCAACGGTGCGCAACATTCAGATCCGTATGTATTTTGCAAATCTCTATGTCTCCCACTTGGACTTGGTCCCGAATGGAATTGAAGCGTCTCTTGATGTGCTTGGTCCTCTTGTGAAATCTGGATTCCTTCATTTGCTGCTTCCGAAGCAGCTATGTACTCCGCTTCACATGTAGATCCCGCCACGATGCTTTGTTTCGAACTGCACCAACTGACAGCTCCACCGTTTAATAAAAACACGTATCCGGTTTGCGATTTAGAATCGTCCGGATCAGTGTCAAAGCTTGCATCGACGTAACCGTTTACTAGCTCTTTGTCACCTCCATATACGAGAAACATATCCTTAGTCCTTTTCGTGTATTTCAGGATGTTCTTGACCGCTGTCCGATGATCCATTCTGGATTACTTTGGTACCTTCCTGCCAAGCTTATGGCTAAGCATACGTCGATTCTGGTACACAGCATTGCATACATGATAGAGCCTATGGCTGAAGCATAGGGAACATCTTTCATTTTCTCTCTATCTTCTGCTGTGGTCGGGCATTGAGTCTTACTCAATCTTATACCTTGCAACACAGGCAAAAAACCTTTCTTTGCTTGATCCATTTTGAACTTTTTCAAAATTTTATCAAGGTATGTGCTTTGTGAAAGTCCAATTAAGCCGCCTTGATCTATCTCTATAGATCTTGATGCCCAATATGTAAGCAGCTTCACCGAGGTCTTTCATTGAAAAACTTTTATTCAAGTATCCTTTTATGCCATCCAGAAATTCTATATCATTTCCAATTAATAATATGTCGTCCACATATAATATCGTAAATGCTACTGAGCTCCCACTCACTTTCTTGTAAATACAGGCTTCTCCAAAAGTCTGTATAAACCCATATGCTTTGATCACACTATCAAAGCGCTTATTCCAACTCCGAGAGGCTTGCACTGACCATAAATTGATCGTTGGAGCTTGCACACTTTGTTAGCACCTTTTGGATCGACAAAACCTTCTGGTTGCATCATATACAACTCTTCTTCTAGAAATCCATTCAAGAATGCAGTTTTACATCCATTTGCCAAATTTCATAATCATAAAATGCGGCAATTGCTAACATGATTCGGACAGACTTAAGCATCGCTACGGGTGAGAAAGTCTCATCGTAGTCAACCCCTTGAACTTGTCGAAAACCTTTCGCAACAAGTCGAGCTTTGTAGACGGTTACATTACCATCGGCGTCGGTCTTCTTCATAAAGATCAATTTATTTACAAAGGCTTGCCTATCATCCGGCAAGTCAACCAAAGTCCAAACTTTGTTATCATACATGTATCCCATCTCAGATTTCATGGCTTCCAGCCATTTCATGAATCTGGGCTCACCATCGCTTCTTCATAGTTTGTAGGTTCGCCATGGTCAAGTAACATGACTTCCAGAATAGGATTACCGTACCACTGCAGTGCGTATTTTATTCTGGTCGACCCACTGAGGTTCAAGAGTAACTTGATGCGAAGCTTCATGATCATCATCATTAGTTTCGTCACTAATTGGTGTAGTTGTCACAGAACCATTTCTTGTGATGAACTACTTTCCAATAAGGGAGCAGAATCTGATTATCTCATCAAGTTCTACTTTCCTCCCACTCACTTCTTTCGAGAGAAACTCTTTCTCTAGAAAGGATCCGAATTTAGCAACGAAAGTCTTGCCTTCAGATCTGTGATAGAAGGTGTACCCAACAGTTTCCTTTGGGTATCCTATGAAGACACATTTTTCCGATTTGGGTTCGAGCTTTGAAGTTTCTTCACATAAGCATCGCAGCCCCAAACTTTAAGAAACGACAACTTTGGTTTCTTACCAAACCACAGTTCATAAGGCGTCGTCTCAACGGATTTTGACGGTGTCCTATTTAACGTGAATGCGGCCGTCTCTAAAGCATAACCCCAAAATGATAGCGGTAAATCGGAAATAGACATCATAGATCGCACCATATCCAGTAAAGTACGACACGACGCTCGGACACACCATTTCTCCGTGGTGTTCCGGTGGCGTGAGTTGCTAAACTATTCCACATTGTTTCAAATGTAAACCAAACTCGTAACTCAAATATTCACCTCCACGATCAGATCGTAGAAACTTTATTTTCTTGTTACGATGATTTTCCACTTCACTCTGAAATTCTTTGAACTTTTCAAATGTTTCAGATTTGTGTTTCATTAAGTAGATATATCCATATCTGCTCAAATCATCTGTGAAGGTGAGAAAATAACGATACCCGCCGTGCCTCAACATTCATTGGACCACAAACATCGGTATGTATGATTTCCAACAAATCAGTTGCACGCTCCATAGTTCCGGAGAACGGCGTTTTGGTCATCTTGCCCATGAGGCACGGTTCGCAAGTACCAAGTGATTCATAATCAAGTGATTCGAAGCCCATCGGTATGGAGTTTCTTCATGCGTTTTACACCGATATGACCTAAACGGCAGTGCCACAAATAAGTTGCACTATCATTATCAACTCTGCATCTTTTGGTTTCAACATTATGAATATGTGTATCACTATCGCCGAGATTCAACAAGAATAGACCATTCTTCAAGGGTGCATGACCATAAAAGATATTATTCATATAAATAGAACAACCATTATTCTCTGATTTAAATGAATAACCGTCTCGCATTAAACAAGATCCAGATATAATGTTCATGCTCAACGCCGGCACCAAATAACAATTATTTAGGTCTAAAACTAATCCCGAAGGTAGATGTAGAGGTAGCGTGCCGACCGCGATCACATTGACTTTGGAACCATTTCCCACGCCAAGATCGTCACCTCGTCCTTTGCCGGTGCTCGACTATTCCGTAGTCCTCGCTTCGAGTTGCAAATATTAGCAATGTAACCAGTATCAAATACCCAGTGCTACTACGAGCTCTAGTAAGGTACACATCAATAACATGTATATCACATATACCTTTGTTCACCTTGCCATCCTTTTTATCCGCCAAATACTTGGGGCAGTTCCGCTTCCAAAGGACCGGTCTGCTTGCGGTAAAAACACTTCCGATTTCAGGCTTAGGTCCAGACTTGGGTTTCTTCTCTTGATCAGCAACTTTCTTGCTGTTCTTTTGAAGTTTCCTTCTTCTTCCCTTTGCCCTTTTCTTGAAACTAGTGGTCTTGTTGACCATCAACACTTGATGTTCCTTTTTGATTTCTACCTCCGCAGCTTTTAGCATCGCGAAGAGCTCAGGAATTGTCTTAGTCATCCCTTGCATATTATAGTTCATCACGAAGCTCTTGTAGCTTGGTGGCGATGATTGGAGAATTCTGTCAATGACACTATCATCCGGAAGATTAACTCCCAGCTGAATTAAGTGATTGTTATACCCGGACATTTTGAGTATGTGCTCCTTGTGAACTATTCTCCTCCATCTTGCAGCTATAGAACTTATTGGAGACTTCATATCTCTCAATCCGGGCATTTGCTTGAAATATTAACTTCAACTCCTGGAACATCTCATATGCTCCATGACGCTCAAAACGTCGTTGAAGACCCGTTCTAAGCCGTAAAGCATGGCACACCGAACTATAGAGTAGTCATCAGCTCTGCTTTGCAGACGCTCATAACTTCGGCTCAGCATCTGCAGCGAAGTTCGTCACCCAGCGGTGCTTCCAGGGCGTAATTTTTACGTGCAGCAATGAGGATAATCCTCGTGTTACGGACCCAGTCCGTGTAATTGCTACCATCATCTTTCAACTTTGCTTTCTCAAGGAACGCATTAAAATTCAACGGAACAACAAAGACGAGCCATCTATCTACGGTAAAACATAGACAAGCAAAATACTATCAGGTACTAAGTTCATGATAAATTTAAGTTCAATTAATCATATTAAAACTCCCACTTAGACAGACATCTCTCTAGTCATCTAAGTGATCACGTGATCCATATCAACTAAACCGTGTCCGATCATCACGTGAGACGGAGTAGTTTCAACGGTGAACATCATTATGTTGATCATATCTACTATATGATTCACGTTCGACCTTTCGGTCTCCGTGTTCCGAGGCCATATCTGTTATATGCTAGGCTCGTCAAGTTTAACTTGAGTATTCCGCGTGTGCAACTGTTTTGCACCCGTTGTAGATGGATCGTAGAACTTATCACACCCGATCATCACGTGGTGTCCGGGTACTACGAACTTTGTCATCGGTGCATACTCAGGGAGAACACTTCTTGATAATTTTAGCGAGAGATCATCTTATAATGCTACCGTCAAACAAAGCAAGATAAGTTGCATAAAGGATAAACATCACATGCAATCATTATAAGTGATATGATATGGTCATCATCATCTTGTGCTTGTGATCTCCATCGCCAAGCACCGTCATGATCACCATCGCCACCGCGCGACACCTTGATCTCCATCGTAGCATCGTTGTCGTCTCGCCAATCTTATGCTTCCACGACTATCACTACCGTTTAGTAATAAAGTAAAGCATTACATCGCGATTGCATTGCATACAATAAAGCGACAACCATATGGCTCCTGCCATTGCCGATAACTCGGTTACAAAACATGATCATCTCATACAATAAAATATAGCATCACGTCTTGACCATATCACATCATAACATGCCCTGCAAAAACAAGTTAGACGTCCTCTACTTTGTTGTTGCAAGTTTTACGTGGCTGCTACGGGCTGAGCAAGAACCGTTCTTACCTACGCATCAAAACCACAATGATAGTTTGTCAAATAGACTCCGTTTTAACCTTCTCAAGGACCGGGCGTAGCCACACTCGGTTCAACTAAAGTTGGAGAGACAGTCTTCCGCAAGCCATCTATGTGCAAAGCACGTCGAGGGAACCGGTCTCGGCGTAAGCGTCACGCGTAAGGTTGGTCCGGATCGTCTCGTCCAACAATGCCGCTGAACCAAAGTATGACATGCTGGTAGGCGTATGACTTGTATCGTCCACAACTCACTTGTGTTCTACTCGTGCATATGACATCAACGCATAAAACCAGGCTCGGATGCCTTTGTTGGGGAACGTGGTAATTTCGAAAATTTTCCTACGATCACGCCAAGACCATGGTGATGGCATAGCAACGAGAGGGAAGAGTGTCCGTCCACGCACCCTCGTGAGACCGAAAGCGGAAGCGTTATAACAACGCGGTTGATGTAGTCGCACGCGTCTTCACGATCCGACCGATCCAAGCACCGAACGCACGGCACCTCCGAGTTCGCACACGCTCAGCTCGATGACGATCCCGAACTCCGATCCAGCAAAGTGTCGGGGATGAGTTCCACAAGACGACGGGCGTGGTGACGATGTAGATGCTCCACCGACGAGGGGCTTCGCCTAAGCTCCACGACGATATGACTTCTCCGGCGCAGGCTTCGCCTAAGCTCTCTGACGATATGACCGAGGTGGAATATGGTGGAAGGGGCACCGCTGCGGCTAAGGAAAGATCCGTAGATCAACTTGTGTGTCAAGGGTGCCCCTGCCCTCAGATATAAAGGAGGCAAGGGGAGGTGGCCGGCCCTAGGGGAGGCGCACCAGAGGAGTCCTACTCCCACCGGAGTAGGACTCCCCTTCCTAGTTGGACTAGGATTGGAGGAGGGAGAAGGGGAAGGCGCGCCCCCTTCCTTGTCCTATTCGGACTAGAGGGGAGGGGCGCAGCCCACCTTGGCCTGCCCTTCCTCTTCTCCTATGGCCCATTAAGGCCCATTGACCTCCCGGGGGTTCGGTAACCTCCGGCATCTCGGTAAAATCCCGATTTCACCGGAACACTTCCGATGTCCAAATGTAGGCTTCCAATATATCAATCTTTATGTCTCGACCATTTCGAGACTCCTCGTCATGTCCGTGATCACATCCGGGACTCGAACAAACTTCGGTGCATCAATACTTATAAACTCATAATGAACATCGCCATCGAAGCGTTAAGCGTGCGGACCCTACGGGTTCGAGAACTATGTAGACATGACCTAGAACCATTCTCGGTCAATAACCAATAGCGGAACCTGGATGCCCATATTGGTTCCTACATATTCTACGAAGATCTTTATCGGTCAAACCGCATAACGACATACGTTGTTCCCTTTGTCATCGGTATGTTACTTACCCGAGATTCGATCGTCGGTATCCAATACCTAGTTCAATCTCAAGCTATCGGTAAGTCTCTTTACTCGTTCCGTAATACATCATCTCACAACTAACTCATTAGTTGTAATGCTTGCAAGGCTTTAAGTGATGTGCATTACCGAGAAGGCTCGGAGATACCTCTCCGACAATCGGAGTGACAAAACCTAATCTCGAAATCGCCAACCCAACAAGTACCTTTGGAGACACCTGTAGTACTCCTTTATAATCACCCGATTACGTTGTAGACGTTTGGTAGTACCCAAAGTGTTCCTCCGGTAAGCAGGAGTTGCATAATCTCATAGTTTATAGGAACATGTATGGGTCATGAAGAAAGCATTAACATACTAAGCGATCAAGTGTTAAGCTAACGGAATGGGTCATGTCAATCAGATCATTCTACTAATGATGTGACCTTGTTAATCAAATAACAACTTCTTGTTCATGGTTAGGAAACATAACCATCTTTGATTAACAAGCTAGTCAAGTAGAGGCATACTAGTGACATCTTGTTTGTCTATATATTCACACATGTATTATGTTTCCGGTTAATACAATTCTAGCATGAATAATAAACATTTATCATGATATAAGGAAATAAATAATAACTTTATTATTGCCTCTAGGGCATATTTCCTTCAGTCTCCCACTTGCACTAGAGTCAATAATCTAGATTACAAAGTAATGATCCTAACACCCATGGAGTCTTGGTGCTGATCATGTTTTGCTCGTGGAAGAGGCTTAGTCAACGGGTGCGCAACATTCAGATCCGTATGTATTTTGCCAATCTCGATGTCTCCCACTTGGACTTGGTCCCGAATGGAATTGAAGCGTCTCTTGATGTGCTTGGTCCTCTTGAGAAATCTGGATTACTTTGCCAAGGCAATTGCACCAGTATTGTCACTGAAAGATCTTCATCGGTCCCGATGCACTAGGTATGACACCTAGATCGGAAATGAACTCTTTCATCCAGACTCCTTCATTTGCTGCTTCCGAAGCAGCTATGTACTCCGCTTCACATGTAGATCCCGCCACGACGCTTTGTTTAGAACTGCACCAACTGGCAGCTCCACCGTTTAATAAAAACACGTATCCGGTTTGCGATTTAGAATCGTCCGGATCAGTGTCAAAGCTTCTTGTCGACGTAACCGTTCTGACTAGCTCTTTGTCACCTCCATATCTGAGAAACATATCCTTAGTCCTTTTCGGGTATTTCGGGATGTTCTTGACCGCTGTCCGATGATCCATTCTGGATTACTTTGGTACCTTCCTGCCAAGCTTATGGCTAAGCATACGTCAGTGCGGTACACAGCATTGCATACATGATAGAGCCTATGGCTGAAGCATAGGGAACATCTTTCATTTTCTCTCTATCTTCTGCTGTGGTCGGGCATTGAGTCTTACTCAATCTTATACCTTGCAACACAGGCAAAAACCTTTCTTTGCACGATCCATTTTGAACTTTTTCAAAATTTTATCAAGGTATGTGCTTTGTGAAAGTCCAATTAAGCGTCTTGATCTATCTCTATAGATCTTGATGCCCAATATGTAAGCAGCTTCACCGAGGTCTTTCATTGAAAAACTTTTATTCAAGTATCCTTTTATGCCATCCAGAAATTCTATATCATTTCCAATTAATAATATGTCGTCCACATATAATATCAGAAATGCTCTGAGTTCCCACTCACTTTCTTGTAAATACAGGCTTCTCCAAAAGTCCTGTATAAACCCATATGCTTTGATCTCAATATCTTAGCGTTTTTTCCAACTCCGAGATGCTTGCACCAGACCATAAATTGATCGTTGGAGCTTGCACACTTTGTTAGCACCTTTTGGATCGAAAAAACCTTCTGGTTGCATCATATACAACTCTTCTTCTAGAAATCCATTCAAGAATGCAGTTTTTACATCCATTTGCCAAATTTCATAATCATAAAATGCGGCAATTGCTAACATGATTCGGACAGACTTAAGCATCGCTTCTGGTGAGAAAGTCTCATCGTAGTCAACCCCTTGAACTTGTCGAAAACCTTTCGCAACAAGTCGAGCTTTGTAGACGGTTACATTACCATCGGCGTCAGTCTTCTTCTTAAAGATCCATTTATTTCCAATGGCTTGCCGATCATCGGCAAGTCAACCAAAGTCCAAACTTTGTTCTCATACATGGATCCCATCTCAGATTTCATGGCTTCCAGCCATTTCGCGGAATCTGGGCTCACCATCGCTTCTTCATAGTTTGTAGGTTCGCCATGGTCAAGTAACATGACTTCCAGAATAGGATTACCGTACCACTGCAGTGCGTATTTTATTCTGGAGACCCTCTGAGGTTCAGTAGTAACTTGATGCGAAGCTTCATGATCATCATCATTAGTTTCGTCACTAATTGGTGTAGTTGTCACAGGAACCATTTCTTGTGATGAACTACTTTCCAATAAGGTAGCAGATCTGATTATCTCATCAAGTTCTACTTTCCTCCCACTCACTTCTTTCGAGAGAAACTCTTTCTCTAGAAAGGATCCGAATTTAGCAACGAAAGTCTTACCTTCAGATCTGTGATAGAAGGTGTACCCAACAGTTTCCTTTGGGTATCCTATGAAGACACATTTTTCCGATTTGGGTTCGAGCTTATCTGGTTGAAGTTTCTTCACATAAGCATCGCAGCCCCAAACTTTAAGAAACGACAACTTTGGTTTTCTTACCAAACCACAGTTCATAAGGCGTCGTCTCAACGGATTTTGACGGTGTCCTATTTAACGTGAATGCGGCCGTCTCTAAAGCATAACCCCAAAACGATAGTGGTAAATCGGAAATAGACATCATAGATCGCACCATATCTAGTAAAGTACGATTCTGACGTTCGGACACACCATTTCTCTGTGGTGTTCCGGGTGGCGTGAGTTGAAACTATTCCACATTGTTTCAAATGTAAACCAAACTCGTAACTCAAATATTCACCTCCACGATCAGATCGTAGAAACTTTATTTTCTTGTTACGATGATTTTCCACTTCACTCTGAAATTCTTTGAACTTTTCAAATGTTTCAGATTTGTGTTTCATTAAGTAGATATATCCATATCTGCTCAAATCATCTGTGAAGGTGAGAAAATAACGATACCCGCCAAGGCGTGCCTCAACATTCATTGGACCACAAACATCGGTATGTATGATTTCCAACAAATCAGTTGCACGCGCTCCATAGTTCCGGAGAACGGCGTTTTGGTCATCTTGCCCATGAGGCACGGTTCGCAAGTACCAAGTGATTCATAATCAAGTGATTCGAAGCCCATCAAGATGGAGTTTCTTCATGCGTTTTACACCGATATGACCTAAACGGCGGTGCCACAAATAAGTTGCACTATCATTATCAACTCTGCATCTTTTGGTTTCAACATTATGAATATGTGTATCACTCTTGTCGAGATTCAACAAGAATAGACCATTCTTCAAGGGTGCATGACCATAAAAGATATTATTCATATAAATAGAACAACCATTATTCTCTGATTTAAATGAATAACCGTCTCGCATTAAACAAGATCCAGATATAATGTTCATGCTCAACGCTGGCACCAAATAACAATTATTTAGGTCTAAAACTAATCCCGAAGGTAGATGTAGAGGTAGCGTGCCGACCGCGATCACATTGACTTTGGAACCATTTCCCACGCCAAGATCGTCACCTCGTCCTTTGCGATTGCTTTCGACTATTCCGTAGTCCCTGTTTCGAGTTGCAAATATTAGCAATGTAACCAGTATCAAATACCAGGTGCTACTACGAGCTCTAGTAAGGTACACATCAATAACATGTATATCACATATACCTTTGTTCACCTTGCCATCCTTTTTATCCGCCAAATACTTGGGGCAGTTCCGCTTCAAAGTGTCCGGTGCGCTTGCGGTAAAAACACTCGATTTCAGGGCTTAGGTCCAGACTTGGGTTTCTTCTCTTGATCAGCAACTTTCTTGCTGTTCTTTTGAAGTTTCCTTCTTCTTCCCTTTGCCCTTTTCTTGAAACTAGTGGTCTTGTTGACCATCAACACTTGATGTTCCTTTTTGATTTCTACCTCCGCAGCTTTTAGCATCGCGAAGAGCTCAGGAATTGTCTTAGTCATCCCTTGCATATTATAGTTCATCACGAAGCTCTTGTAGCTTGGTGGCAGTGATTGGAGAATTCTATCAATGACACTATCATCCGGAAGATTAACTCCCAGCTGAATTAAGTGATTGTTATACCCAGACATTTTGAGTATGTGCTCACTGACAGAACTATTCTCCTCCATCTTGCAGCTATAGAACTTATTGGAGACTTCATATCTCTCAATCCGGGTATTTGCTTGAAATATTAACTTCAACTCCTGGAACATCTCATATGCTCCATGACGTTCAAAACGTCGTTGAAGACCTAGTTCTAAGCCGTAAAGCATGGCACACTGAACTATAGAGTAGTCATCAGCTACGCTTTGCCGACGTTCATAACTTCGGCTCCACATCTGCAGCGAACTGTCACACCCGGCGGTGCTTCCAGGAAGTAATTTTTCTGTGCAGCAATGAGGATAATCCTCAAGTTACGGACCCTGTCCGTGTAATTGCTAACATCATCTTTCAACTTTGATTTCTCAAGGAACGCATTAAAATTCAACGGAACAACAAAGACGAGCCATCTATCTACAGTAAACATAGACAAGCAAAATACTATCGGTACTAAGTTCATGATAAATTTAAGTTCAATTAATCATATTAAAACTCCCACTTAGACAGACATCTCTCTAGTCATCTAAGTGATCACGTGATCCATATCAACTAAACCGTGTCCGATCATCACGTGAGGCGGAGTAGTTTCAACGGTGAACATCATTATGTTGATCATATCTACTATATGATTCACGTTCGACCTTTCGGTCTCCGTGTTCCGAGGCCATATCTGTTATATGCTAGGCTCGTCAAGTTTAACTTTGAGTATTCCGCGTGTGCAACTGTTTTGCACCCGTTGTAGATGGACGAGAACTTATCACACCCGATCATCACGTGGTGTCCGGGTACTACGAACTTTGGCAACGGTGCATACTCGAGAGAACACTTCTTGATAATTTTTAGTGAGAGATCATCTTATAATGCTACCGTCAATCAAAGCAAGATAAGATGCATAAAGGATAAACATCACATGCAATCAATATAAGTGATATGATATGGTCATCATCATCTTGTGCTTGTGATCTCCATCGCCAAGCACCGTCATGATCACCATCGTCACCGGGCGCGACACCTTGATCTCCATCGTAGCATCGTTGTCGTCTCGCCAATCTTATGCTTCCACGACTATCACTACCGTTTAGTAATAAAGTAAAGCATTACATCGCGATTGCATTGCATACAATAAAGCGACAACCATATGGCTCCTGCCGATTGCCGATAACTTCGGTTACAAAACATGATCATCTCATACAATAAAATATAGCATCACGTCTTGACCATATCACATCACAACATGCCCTGCAAAAACAAGTTAGACGTCCTCTACTTTGTTGTTGCAAGTTTTACGTGGCTGCTACGGGCTGAGCAAGAACCGTTCTTACCTACGCATCAAAACCACAGCGATAGTTTGTCAAATAGACTCGTTTTAACCTTCTCAAGGACCGGGCGTAGCCATACTCGGTTCAACTAAAGTTGGAGAGACAGTCTTCCGCAAGCCATCTATGTGCAAAGCACGTCGAGGGAACCGGTCTCGCGTAAGCGTCTGGCGTAAGGTTGGTCCGGATCGTCTCGTCCAACAATGCCGCTGAACCAAAGTATGACATGCTGGTAGGCAGTATGACTTGTATCGTCCACAACTCACTTGTGTTCTACTCGTGCATATGACATCAACGCATAAAATCAGGCTCGGATGCCACTGTTGGGGAACGTGGTAATTTCGAAAATTTTCCTACGATCACGCAAGACCATGGTGATGGCATAGCAACGAGAGGGAAGAGTGTCCGTCCACGCACCCTCGTGAGACCGAAAGCGGAAGCGTTATAACAACGCGGTTGATGTAGTCGTGCGTCTTCACGATCCGACCGATCCAAGCACCGAACGTCACGGCACCTCCGAGTTACGCACACGCTCAGCTCGATGACGATCCCGAACTCCGATCCAGCAAAGTGTCGGGGATGAGTTCCGTCAACCTGACGGCGTGGTGGCGATGTAGATGCTCCACCGGCGCAGGGCTTCGCCTAAGCTCCACGACGATATGACTTCTCGGCGCGAGGGCTTCGCCTAAGCTCTCTGACGATATGACCGAGGTGGAATATGGTGGAAGGGGCACCGCACGGCTAAGGAAAGATCCGTAGATCAACTTGTGTGTCAAGGGTGCCCCTGCCCCGTATATAAAGGAGGCAAGGGGAGGTGGCCGGCCCTAGGGGAGGCGCGCAGGAGGAGTCCTACTCCCACCGAGTAGGACTCCCCCTTCCTAGTTGGACTAGGATTGGAGGAGGGAGAAGGGGAAGGCGCGCCCCCTTCCTTGTCCTATTCGGACTAGAGGGGAGGCGCGCAGCCCACCTTGGCCTGCCCTTCCTCTTCTCCTATGGCCCATTAAGGCCCATTGACCTCCCGGGGTTCGGTAACCTCCGGTACTCGGTAAAATCGATTTCACGGAACACTTCCGATGTCCAAATGTAGGCTTCCAATATATCAATCTTTATGTCTCGACCATTTCGAGACTCCTCGTCATGTCCGTGATCACATCCGGGACTCGAACAAACTTCGGTGCATCAATACTTATAAACTCATAATGAACTCATCGAAGCGTTAAGCGTGCGGACCCTACGGGTTCGAGAACTATGTAGACATGACCTAGAACCATTCTCGGTCAATAACCAATAAGCGGAACCTGGATGCCCATATTGGGTCCTACATATTCTACGAAGATCTTTATCGGTCAAACCGCATAACGACATCGTTGTTCCCTTTGTCATCGGTATGTTACTTACCCGAGATTCGATCGTCGGTATCCAATACCTAGTTCAATCTCGTTACCGGTAAGTCTCTTTACTCGTTCCGTAATACATCATCTCACAACTAACTCATTAGTTGTAATGCTTGCAAGGCTTTAAGTGATGTGCATTACCGAGAAGGCACGGAGATACCTCTCCGAGCAATCGGAGTGACAAAACCTAATCTCGAAATACGCCAACCCAACAAGTACCTTTGGAGACACCTGTAGTACTCCTTTATAATCACCCGATTCGTTGTGACGTTTGGTAGTACCCAAAGTGTTCCTCCGGTAGCGGAGCTGCATAATCTCATAGTTTATAGGAACATGTATGGGTCATGAAGAAAGCATTAACATACTAAGCGATCAAGTGTTAAGCTAACGGAATGGGTCATGTCAATCAGATCATTCTACTAATGATGTGACCTTGTTAATCAAATAACAACTTCTTGTTCATGGTTAGGAAACATAACCATCTTTGATTAACAAGCTAGTCAAGTAGAGGCATACTAGTGACATACTTGTTTGTCTATATATTCACACATGTATTATGTTTCCGGTTAATACAATTCTAGCATGAATAATAAACATTTATCATGATATAAGGAAATAAATAATAACTTTATTATTGCCTCTAGGGCATATTTCCTTCAGTCTCCCACTTGCACTAGAGTCAATAATCTAGATTACAAAGTAATGATCCTAACACCCATGGAGTCTTGGTGCTGATCATGTTTTGCTCGTGGAAGAGGCTTAGTCAACGGGTCCGCAACATTCAGATCCGTATGTATTTTGCAAATCTCTATGTCTCCCACTTGGACTTGGTCCCGAATGGAATTGAAGCGTCTCTTGATGTGCTTGGTCCTCTTGTGAAATCTGGATTCCTTTGCCAAGGCAATTGCACCAAAGATTGTCACAGAAGATCTTCATCGGTCCCGATGCACTAGGTATGACACCTAGATCGGAAATGAACTCTTTCATCCAGACTCCTTCATTTGCTGCTTCCGAAGCAGCTATGTACTCCGCTTCACATGTAGATCCCGCCACGACGCTTTGTTTAGAACTGCACCAACTGACAGCTCCACCGTTTAATAAAAACACGTATCCGGTTTGCGATTTAGAATCGTCCGGATCAGTGTCAAAGCTTGCGTCGACGTAACCGTTCTGACTAGCTCTTTGTCACCTCCATATCTGAGAAACATATCCTTAGTCCTTTTCAGGTATTTCAGGATGTTCTTGACCGCTGTCCGATGATCCATTCCTGGATTACTTTGGTACCTTCCTGCCAAGCTTATGGCTAAGCATACGTCAGTCCGGTACACAGCATTGCATACATGATAGAGCCTATGGCTGAAGCATAGGGAACATCTTTCATTTTCTCTCTATCTTCTGCTGTGGTCGGGCATTGAGTCTGACTCAATCTTATACCTTGCAACACAGGTAAAAAACCTTTCTTTGCCTGATCCATTTTGAACTTTTTCAAAACTTTATCAAGGTATGTGCTTTGTGAAAGTCCAATTAAGCGTCTTGATCTATCTCTATAGATCTTGATGCCCAATATGTAAGCAGCTTCACCGAGGTCTTTCATTGAAAACTTTTATTCAAGTATCCTTTTATGCCATCCAGAAATTCTATATCATTTCCAATTAATAATATGTCGTCCACATATAATATCAGAAATGCTACTGAGTTCCCACTCACTTTCTTGTAAATACAGGCTTCTCCAAAAGTCTATATAAACCCATATGCTTTGATCACACTATCAAAGCGTTTATTCCAACTCCGAGAGGCTTGCACCAGACCATAAATTGATCGTTGGAGCTTGCACACTTTGTTAGCACCTTTTGGATCGACAAAACCTTCTGGTTGCATCATATACAACTCTTCTTCTAGAAATCCATTCAAGAATGCAGTTTTTACATCCATTTGCCAAATTTCATAATCATAAAATGCGGCAATTGCTAACATGATTCGGACAGACTTAAGCATCGCTACGGGTGAGAAAGTCTCATCGTAGTCAACCCTTGAACTTGTCGAAAACCTTTCGCAACAAGTCGAGCTTTGTAGACGGTTACATTACCATCGGCGTCGGTCTTCTTCTTATAGATCCATTTATTTTCAATGGCTTGCCGATCATCGGGCAAGTCAACCAAAGTCCAAACTTTGTTCTCATACATGGATCCCATCTCAGATTTCATGGCTTCCAGCCATTTCGCGAATCTGGGCTCACCATCGCTTCTTCATAGTTTGTAGGTTCGCCATGGTCAAGTAACATGACTTCGAGAATAGGATTACCGTACCACTCACAGTGCGTATTTTATTACAGTCGACATACGAGGTTCAGTAGTAACTTGATCTGAAGCTTCATGATCATCATCATTAGTTTCGTCACTAATTGGTGTAGTTGTCACAGGAACCATTTCTTGTGATGAACTACTTTCCAATAAGGGAGCAGATACAGTTATCTCATCAAGTTCTACTTTCCTCCCACTCACTTCTTTCGAGAGAAACTCTTTCTCTAGAAAGGATCCGAATTTAGCAACGAAAGTCTTACCTTCAGATCTGTGATAGAAGGTGTACCCAACAGTTTCCTTTGGGTATCCTATGAAGACACATTTTCCGATTTGGGTTCGAGCTTATCTGGTTGAAGTTTCTTCACATAAGCATCGCAGCCCCAAACTTTAAGAAACGACAACTTTGGTTTCTTACCAAACCACAGTTCATAAGGCGTCGTCTCAACGGATTTTGACGGTGTCCTATTTAACGTGAATGCGGCCGTCTCTAAAGCATAACCCCAAAACGATAGCTGTAAATCGGATATAGACATCATTGATCGCACCATATCTAGTAAAGTACGATTACGACGTTCGGACACACCATTTCTCTGTGGTGTTCCGGGTGGCGTGAGTTGCGTAACTATTCCACATTGTTTCAAATGTAAACCAAACTCGTAACTCAAATATTCACCTCCACGATCAGATCGTAGAAACTTTATTTTCTTGTTACGATGATTTTCCACTTCACTCTGAAATTCTTTGAACTTTTCAAATGTTTCAGATTTGTGTTTCATTAAGTAGATATATCCATATCTGCTCAAATCATCTGTGAAGGTGAGAAAATAACTTGATACCCGCTTGGCGTGCTTCAACATTCATTGGACCACAAATATCGGTATGTATGATCTCCAACAAATCAGTTGCACGCTCCATAGTTCCGAGAACGGCGTTTTGGTCATCTTGCCCATGAGGCACGGTTCGCAAGTACCAAGTGATTCATAATCAAGTGATTCCAGAAGCCCATCAGTATGGAGTTTCTTCATGCGTTTTACACCGATATGACCTAAACGGCAGTGCCACAAATAAGTTGCACTATCATTATCAACTCTGCATCTTTTGGTTTCAACATTATGAATATGTGTATCACTACTGTCGAGATTTAACAAGAATAGACCATTCTTCAAGGGTGCATGACCATAAAAGATATTATTCATATAAATAGAACAACCATTATTCTCTGATTTAAATGAATAACCGTCTCGCATTTAAACAAGATCCAGATATAATGTTCATGCTCAACGCTGGCACCAAATAACAATTATTTAGGTCTAAAACTAATCCCGAAGGTAGATGTAGAGGTAGCGTGCCGACCGCGATCACATTGACTTTGGAACCATTTCCCACGCGCATCGTCACCTCGTCCTTTGCCGATTGCTCGACTATTCCGTAGTCCCTGCTTTGAGTTGCAAATATTAGCAATGTAACCAGTATCAAATACCCAGGTGCTACTACGAGCTCTAGTAAGGTACACATCAATAACATGTATATCACATATACCTTTGTTCACCTTGCCATCCTTTTTATCCGCCAAATACTTGGGGCAGTTCCGCTTCCAAAGGTCCGTCTGCTTGCAGTAAAAACACTCAGTTTCGGGCTTAGGTCCAGACTTGGGTTTCTTCTCTTGATCAGCAACTTTCTTGCTGTTCTTTTTGAAGTTTCCCTTCTTCTTCCCTTTGCCCTTTTTCTTGAAACTAGTGGTCTTGTTGACCATCAACACTTGATGTTCCTTTTTGATTTCTACCTCCGCAGCTTTTAGCATCGCGAAGAGCTCAGGAATTGTCTTAGTCATCCCTTGCATATTATAGTTCATCACGAAGCTCTTGTAGCTTGGTGGCAGTGATTGGAGAATTACATCAATGACACTATCATCCGGAAGATTAACTCCCAGCTGAATTAAGTGATTGTTATACCCGGACATTTTGAGTATGTGCTCACCGACGTAACTATTCTCTTCCATCTTGCAGCTATAGAACTTATTGGAGACTTCATATCTCTCAACTGGGCATTTGCTTGAAATATTAACTTCAACTCCTGGAACATCTCATATGCTCCATGACGTTCAAAAGCGTCGTTGAAGACCCGGTTCTAAGCCGTAAAGCATGGCACACTGAACTATAGAGTAGTCATCAGCTCTGCTTTGCAGACGTTCATAACTTCGGCTCAAGATCTGCAGCAGCTGTCACCCAGCGGTGCTTCCAGTGACGTAATTTTTACGTGCAGCAATGAGGATAATCCTCAAGTTACGGACCCAGTCCGGGTAATTGCGACCATCATCTTTCAACTTTGCTTTCTCAAGGCAGCATTAAAATTCAACGGAACAACGGCACGAGCCATCTATCTACATAAACATAGACAAGCAAAATACTATCGGTACTAAGTTCATGATAAATTTAAGTTCAATTAATCATATTAAAACTCCCACTTAGACAGACATCTCTCTAGTCATCTAAGTGATCACGTGATCCATATCAACTAAACCGTGTCCGATCATCACGTGAGACGGAGTAGTTTCAACGGTGAACATCATTATGTTGATCATATCTACTATATGATTCACGTTCGACCTTTCGGTCTCCGTGTTCCGAGGCCATATCTGTTATATGCTAGGCTCGTCAAGTTTAACCTGAGTATTCCGCGTGTGCAACTGTTTTGCACCCGTTGTAGATGGACGTAGAACTTATCACACCCGATCATCACGTGGTGTCCGGGTACTACGAACTTTGGCAACGGTGCATACTCAGGAGAACACTTCTTGATAATTTTTAGTGAGAGATCATCTTATAATGCTACCGTCAATCAAAGCAAGATAAGATGCATAAAGGATAAACATCACATGCAATCAATATAAGTGATATGATATGGTCATCATCATCTTGTGCTTGTGATCTCCATCGTCAAGCACCGTCATGATCACCATCGTCACCGCGCCGACACCTTGATCTCCATCGTAGCATCGTTGTCGTCTCGCCAATCTTATGCTTCCACGACTATCACTACCGTTTAGTAATAAAGTAAAGCATTACATCGCGATTGCATTGCATACAATAAAGCGACAACCATATGGCTCCTGCCAGTTGCCGATAACTCGGTTACAAAACATGATCATCTCATACAATAAAATATAGCATCACGTCTTGACCATATCACATCACAACATTGAAGGAAATATGCCCTAGAGGCAATAATAAAGTTATTATTTATTTCCTTATTTCATGATAAATGTTTATTATTCATGCTAGAATTGTATTAACCAGGAAACATAATACATGTGTGAATACATAGACAAACAGAGTGTCACTAGTATGCCTCTACTTGACTAGCTCGTTAATCAAAGATGGTTATGTTTCCTAACCATAGACATGAGTTGTCATTTGATTAACGGGATCACATCATTAGGAGAATGATCTGATTGACATGACCCATTCCGTTAGCCTAGCACTTGATCGTTCGATATGTTGCTATTGCTTTCTTCATGACTTATACATGTTCCTATAACTATGAGATTATGCAACTCCCGTTTACCGAGGAACACTTTGGGTACTACCAAACGTCACAACGTAACTGGGTGATTATAAAGGAGTACTACAGGTGTCTCCAAAGGTACTTGTTGGGTTGGCATATTTCGAGATTAGATTTTGTCACTCCGATTGCTGGGAGAGGTATCTCTAGGCCTTCTCGGTAATACACATCACTTAAGCCTTGCAAGCATTACAACTAATGAGTTAGTTGTGAAATGATGTATTACGGAACGAGTAAAGAGACTTACCGGTCACGAGATTGAACTAGGTATTGGATACCGACGATCGAATCTCGGGCAAGTAACATACCGATGACAAAGGGAACAACGTATGTTGTTATGCGGTTTGACCGATAAAGATCTTCGTAGAATATGTAGGAGCCAATATGGACATCCAGGTTCCGCTTATTGGTTATTGACCAAGAATAGTTCTAGGTCATGTCTACATAGTTCTCGAACCCGTAGGGTCCGCACGCTTAAGGTTTCGATGGCGGTTATATTATGAGTTTATGAGTTTTGATGTACCGAAGGAGTTCGGAGTCCCGGATGAGATCGGGGACATGACGAGGAGTCTCGAAATGGTCGAGACGTAAAGATCGATATATTGGACGACTATATTCGGAGTTCGGAAAGGTTCGAATGATTCGGGTATTTTTCGAGTACCGGTAGTTACGGGAGAAGCAATGGGCCTTGATGGGCTTTAGTGGGAAGAGGAGAAAGGGCCAAGGGGCTGCGCCCCCTCCCTCTAGTCCGAATGGACTAGGGAAAGGGGGCCGCCACCTCTCCTTCTCCTCCACTTCCTTCTCCCTTCCTCCCTCTTGGTGGACTCCTACTAGGACTTGGAGTCCTAGTAGGACTCCATACCCTGGCCGCACCTATTGCCTTGGCGGCCTCCTCCTCCTCCATCCTTTATATCTGGGGCAGGGGCACCCCAAAACACACAAGTTGATCTACGGATCGTTCCTTAGCCGTGGCGGTGCCCCTCCACCATATTCCACCTCGGTCATATCGTCGCGGAGCTTAGGCGAAGCCCTGCGCCGGAGAAGTCATATCGTCATGGAGCTTAGGCGAAGCCCTGCGTCGGTGGAGCATCAACATCGTCCTGCCACGCCGTCGTGCTGACGGAACTCATCCCCGACACTTTGCTGGATCGGAGTCCAGGGATCGTCATCGAGCTGAACGTGTGCAGAACTCGGAGGTGCCGTACGTTCGGTGCTTGGATCGGTCGGATCGTGAAGACGTACGACTACATCAACCGCGTTGTTATAACGCTTCCGCTTTCGGTCTACGAGTGTACGTGGACGGACACTCTCCCCTCTCGTTGCTATGCCATCACCATGGTCTTGCGTGATCGTAGGAAATTTTTTGAAATTACTACGTTCCCCAACAGTGGCATCCGAGCCAGGTTTTATGCGTTGATGTCATATGCACGAGTAGAACACAAGTGAGTTGTGGACGATACAAGTCATACTGCCTACCAGCATGTCATACTTTGGTTCAGCGGTATTGTTGGGCGAGGCGATCCGGACCAACCTTACGCAGACGCTTACGCGAGACCGGTTCCTCGGCGTGCTTTGCACATAGATGGCTTGCGGAAGACTGTCTCTCCAACTTTAGTTGAACCGAGTGTGGCTACGCCGGTCCTTGAGAAGGTTAAGCGGAGTCTATTTGTGAAAGTATCGTTGTGGTTTTGATGCGTAGGTAAGAACGGTTCTTGCTCAGCCCGTAGTAGCCACGTAAAACTTGCAACAACAAAGTAGAGGACGTCTAACTTGTTTTTGCAGGGCATGTTGTGATGTGATATGGTCAAGACGTGATGCTATATTTTATTGTATGAGATGATCATGTTTTGTAACCGAGTTATCGGCAACTGGCAGGAGCCATATGGTTGTCGCTTATTGTATGCAATGCAATCGCGATGTAATGCTTTACTTTATTACTAAGCGGTAGTGATAGTCGTGGAAGCATAAGATTGGCGAGGCGACAACGATGCTATGATGGAGATCAAGGTGTCGCGCGGTGACGATGGTGATCATGACGGTGCTTCGGCGATGGAGATCACAAGCACAAGATGATGATGACCATATCATATCACTTATATTGATTGCATGTGATGTTTATCCTTTATGCATCTTATCTTGCTTTGATTGACGGTAGCATTATAAGATGATCTCTCACTAAAAATTATCAAGAAGTGTTCTCCCGAGTATGCACCGTTGCGAAAGTTCTTCGTCTTTGAGACACCACGTGATGATCGGGTGTGATAGGCTCTACGTTCAAATACAACGGGTGCAAAACAGTTGCACACGCGGAATACTCGAGTTAAACTTGACGAGCCTAGCATATAACAGATATGGCCTCGGAACACGGAGACCGAAAGGTCGAACGTGAATCATATAGTAGATATGATCAACATAGTGATGTTCACCATTGAAACTACTCCATCTCACGTGATGATCGGACATGGTTTAGTTGATTTGGATCACGTAATCACTTAGATGACTAGAGAGATGTCTATCTAAGTGGGAGTTCTTAAGTAATATGATTAATTGAACTTTAATTTATCATGAACTTAGTCCTGGTAGTATTTTGCAAATTATGTTGTAGATCAATAGCTCGCGTTGTTGCTTCCCTATGTTTTTATATGTGTTCCTAGAGAAATTTGTATTGAAAATGTTAGTAGCAATGATGCGGATTGGATCCGTGATCTGAGGTTTATCCTCATTGCTGCACGAAGAAATTATGTCCTTAATGCACCGCTAGGTGACAAAACTATTGCAGGAGCAGATGCACGGGCGTTATGAACGTTTGGCTAGCTCAATATGATGACTACTTGATAGTTTAGTGCACCATGCTTAAAGGCTTAGAATCGGAATTCAAAGGCGTTTTGAACGTCATGGACCATATGAGATGTTCCAGGAATTGAAGTTAATATTTCAAGCAAATACCGAGTTGAGAGATATAAAGTCTCCAACAAGTTCTATAGCTAAAAGATGGAGGAGAATCGCTCAACTAGTGAGCATGTGCTCAGATTATGCAGGTACTTCAATCGCTTGAATCAAGTGGGAGTTAATCTTCCAGATAAGATAGTGATTGACAGAATTCTCTAGTCACCATCACTAAGTTACTAGAACTTCGTGATGAACTATAGTATGCAAGGGATGACGAAAACGATTCCCAAGCTCTTCGTGATGCTGAAATCGATGAAGGTAGAAATCAAGAAAAGAGCATCAAGTGTTGATGATTGACAAGACCACTAGTTTCAAGGAAAAGGGCAAAGGGCAGAAGGGGAACTTCAAGAAGAACAGCAAGCAAGTTGCTGTTCGAGTGAAGAAGCCCGAGTCTGGACCTAAGCACGAGACTAAGTGTTTTTTCTGCAATGGAACTAGTCCTTTGGGCGGAACTACCCCAATTATTTTGTGGATAAGAAGGATGGCAAAGTGAACAAGAGTATATTTGATATACAGGTTATTGATGTGTGCTTTACTAGTGTTTATAGTAGCCCCTGAGTATTTGATACTTGTTCGGTTGCTAAGATTAGTAACTCAAAGCAGGAGTTCTGAGAATAAACAGAAACTAGTTGAAGGGGAAGTAACGATGAGTGTTGGAAGATGTTCCAAGATTGATATGATCATCATCGCACACTCCCTATACTTTCGAGATTAGTGTGGAACCTAAATAAGTGTTATTTGGTGTTGAGCATAAATATGATTTGATCATGTTTATTGCAATACGGTTATTCATTTAAGTAAGAGAATAAATTGTTGTTCTGTTTACATGAATAAAACCTTATATGGTTACACACCCAATGAAAATGGTTCATTGGATCTCGATCATAATGATACACATATTCATAATATTGAAACCAAAAGATGCAAAGTTAATAATGATAGTGCAACTTATTTGTGGCACTGCCGTTTAGGTCATATTGGTGTAAAGCGCATGAAGAAAACTCCATGCTGATGGACTTTTGGAATCACTTGATTATGAATCATTTGATGCTTGCGAACCGTGCCTTTTGGGCAAGATGACTAAAACTCCGTTCTTCGGAACAATGGAACAAGCTACTGACTTATTGGAAATAATACATACCGATGTATACAATTCAATGAGTGTTGATGCTCGTGGCAAGTATCATTATTTTCGACCTTCACAGATGATTTGAGCAGATATGCGTATATCTTCTTGATGAAACATAAGTCTGAAATAGTTGAAAAGTTCAAAGAATTTCAGAGTGAAGTAGAAAATCATCGTAACAAGAAAATAAAGTTTCGCGATCTGATCGTGGAGATGAATATTTGAGTTACGAGTTTGGTCTTCAATTAAAACAAAGTGGAATAGTTTCACAGCTCACGCCACGGAACACCACAACGTTATGGTGTGTCCGAACGTCAGAACCGTACTTTATTTTGATATGGTGCGATCAATGATGTCTCTTACCGATTTACCACTATAGTTTTGGGGTTATGCATTAGAGACAGCTGCATTCACGTTTAATAGGGCACCATCTAAATCCGTTGAGATGACACCGTATGAACTATGGTTTAGCGATGAAACCTAAGCTGTCGTTTCTTAAAATTTGGAGTTGTGATGCTTATGTGAAAAAGTTTTCACCTGATAAGCTCAAACCCAAATCGGAGAAGTGCGTCTTCATAGAATACCCAAAGGTAACTATTGGGTACACCTTCTATCACAGATCCGAAGGCAAGTTTTTCGTTGCTAAGATGGATCCTTTCTAGAGAAGAAGTTTCTCTCGAAAGAAGTGAGTGGGAGGAAAGTAGAAACTTGATGAGGTAATTGTACCTTCTCCCTTATTGGAAAGTAGTTCATCACAGAAATCAGTTCTAGTGATTCCTACACCAATTAGTGAGGAAGTTAATGATGATGATCATGAAACTTCAGATCAAGTTGCTACCAAACCTCGTAGGTCTTCCAGAGTAAGATCCGCACTGAGTGGTACGGTAATCATGTTCTGGAAGTCATGTTACTAGACCATGATGAACCTACGAACTATGAGGAAGCGATGATGAGCCCAGATTCGCGAAATGGCTAGAGGCCATGAAATCTGAGATGGGATCCATATATGAGAACAAAGTATGGACTTTGATGGAGTTGCCCGATGATCGGCAAGCCATAATATATAAATGGATCTTCAAGAGGAAGACAGATGATGATAGTAGTGTTACTATCTACAAAGTTCGACTTGTCGCAAAAAGGTTTTCGACAAGTTCAAGGTGTTGACTACAAATGAGATTTTCTCAACTGTAGCGATTCTTAAGTCTGTCGAATCATGTTAGCAATTGCCACATTTTATGAAATCTGGCAAATGGATGGCAAAACTACATTCTTTAATGGATTTATTAAAGAAGAGTTGTATATGATGCAACCAGAAGTTTTTGTCGATCCTAAAGGAGCTAACAAAATGTGCAAGCTCCAGCGATCCATCAATGGACTGGTGCAAGCATCTCGGAGTTGGAATATACGCTTTGATGAGTTGATCAAAGCATATGGTTTTATACAGACTTTTGGAGAAGCCTGTATTTACAAGAAAGTGAGTGGGAGCACTACGGCATTTCGACAAGTATATGTGAATGACATATTGTTGATCGGAAAGAATGTAGAATTATTCTGCAAAGCATAAAGGAGTGTTTGAAAGGAGTATTTTCAAAGAAAGACCTCAGTGAAGCTACTTACATATTGAGCATCAAGATCTATAGAGATAGATCAAGACGCTTGATAAGTTTTTCAATGAATACATACCTTGTCAATATTTTGAAGAAATTCAAAATGGAACAGTCAAAGAAAAGTTCTTGCCTGTGTTGCAAAGGTGTGAAATTGAGTGAGACTCAAATCCCGACCACGGTAAAATAGAAAAGAGAATGAAAGTCATTCCCTATGCCTCAGTCATAGGTTCTATAAAGTATGTCATGCTGTATACCAGATCTATTACATACCCTACCACTAAAGCTTGGCAAGGGAGTGCAATGGTGATCTAGGAGTAGATCAATGGACAGCGGTCAAAATTATCCTTAGTAGAATAAGGATATGTTTCTCGATTATGGAAGTGAAAAAAAAGGTTCGTCGTAAAGGGTTACGTCGATACAAGTTTTTACACTAATCTAGATGACTCTGAGTCTTAATCTGGATACATATTGAAAGTGGGAGCAATTAGCTAGAGTAGCTCCGTGCAGAGCATTGTAGACATAGATATTTGCAAAATACATACGGCTCTGAATATGACAGACCCGTTGACTAAGCTTCTCTCACGAGCAAAACATGATCATCCCTTAGTACTCTTTGGGTGTTAATCACACAGCGATGTGAACTAGATTACTGAATCTAGTAAACCCTTTGGGTGTTGGTCACATGGCGATGTGAACTATGGGTGTTAATCACATGATGATGTGAACTATCGATGTTAATCACATGGTGATGTGATCTAGATTATTGACTCTAGTGCAAGTGGGAGACTGAAGGAAATATGCCCTAGAGGCAATAATAAAGTTATTATTTATTTCCTTATTTCATGATAAATGTTTATTATTCATGCTAGAATTGTATTAACCAGGAAACATAATACATGTGTGAATACATAGACAAACAGAGTGTCACTAGTATGCCTCTACTTGACTAGCTCGTTAATCAAAGATGGTTATGTTTCCTAACCATAGACATGAGTTGTCATTTGATTAACGGGATCACATCATTAGGAGAATGATCTGATTGACATGACCCATTCCGTTAGCCTAGCACTTGATCGTTCAGTATGTTGCTATTGCTTTCTTCATGACTTATACATGTTCCTATAACTATGAGATTATGCAACTCCGTTTACGGAGGAACACTTTGGGTACTACCAAGCGTCCTAGCGTAACTGGGTGATTATAAAGGAGTACTACAGGTGTCTCCAAAGGTACTTGTTGGGTTGGCGTATTTCGAGATTAGGTTTTGTCACTCCGATTGTCGGAGAGGTATCTCTAGGCCTTCTCGGTAATACACATCACTTAAGCCTTGCAAGCATTACAACTAATGAGTTAGTTGTGAAATGATGTATTACGGAACGAGTAAAGAGACTTACCGGTCACGAGATTGAACTAGGTATTGGATACCGACGATCGAATCTCGGGCAAGTAACATACCGATGACAAAGGGATTTTTTTATGTTGTTATGCGGTTTGACCGATAAAGATCTTCGTAGAATATGTAGGAGCCAATATGGACATCCAGGTTCCGCTATTGGTTATTGACCAAGAATAGTTCTAGGTCATGTCTACATAGTTCTCGAACCCGTAGAATCCTGCAACAAGGTTTCGATGGCCGGTTATATTATGAGTTTATGAGTTTTGATGTACCGAAGGAGTTCGGAGTCCCGGATGAGATCGGGGACATGACGAGAGTCTCGAAATGGTCGAGACGTAAAGATCGATATATTGGACGACTATATTCGGAGTTCGGAAAGGTTCGAATGATTCGGGTATTTTTCGAGTACCGGGTAGTTACGGGAGAAGCAATGGGCCTTGATGGGCTTTAGTGGGAAGAGGAGAAAGGGCCAAGGGTTGCTGCTGCCCCCTCCCCTCTAGTCCGAATTGGACTAGGGAAAAGGGCCGGCCACCTCTCCTTCTCCTCCACTTCCTTCTCCCTTCCTCCCCTCTTGGTGGACTCCTACTAGGACTTGGAGTCCTAGTAGGACTCCATACCCTGGCCGCACCTATTGCCTTGGCCGGCCTCCTCCTCCTCCATCCTTTATATACGGGGGCAGGGGGCACCCCAAAACACACAAGTTGATCTACGGATCGTTCCTTAGCCGTGTGCGGTGCCCCCCTCCACCATATTCCACCTCGGTCATATCGTCGCGGAGCTTAGGCGAAGCCTGCGCGGAGAAGTCATATCGTCGCGGAGCTTAGGCGAAGCCCCGCGTCGGTGGAGCATCAACATCGTCACCACGCCGTCTTGTGGAACTCATCCCGACACTTTGCTGGATCGGAGTCCGGGATCGTCATCGAGCTGAGCGTGTGCAGAACTCGGAGGTGCCGTGCGTTCGGTGCTTGGATCGGTCGGATCGTGAAGACGTGCGACTACATCAACAGCGTTGTTATAACGCTTCCGCTTTCGGTCTCACAGTGCGTGGACATACACTCTCCCCTCTCGTTGCTATGCCATCACCATGGTCTTGCGTGATCGTAGGAAATTTTTGAAATTACTACGTTCCCCAACAAACATGCCCTGCAAAAACAAGTTAGACGTCCTCTACTTTGTTGTTGCAAGTTTTACGTGGCTGCTACGGGCTGAGCAAGAACCGTTCTTACCTACGCATCAAAACCACAACGATAGTTTGTCAAATAGACTCCGGTGTAACCTTCTCAAGGACCGGGCGTAGCCATACTCGGGTCAACTAAAGTTGGAGAGACAGTCTTCCGCGAAGCCATCTATGTGCAAAGCACGCCGAGGGAACCGGTCTCGTAAGCGTGACGTCTGGCGTAAGGTTGGTCCGGATCGTCTCGTCCAACAATGCCGCTGAACCAAAGTATGACATGCTGGTAGGCAGTATGACTTGTATCGTCCACAACTCACTTGTGTTCTACTCGTGCATATGACATCAACGCATAAAACCAGGCTCGGATGCCACTGTTGGGGAACGTAGTAATTTCGAAAATTTTCCTACGATCACGCCAAGACCATGGTGATGGCATAGCAACGAGAGGGAAGAGTGTCCGTCCACGCACTCGTGAGACCGAAAGCGAAGCGTTATAACAACGCGGTTGATGTAGTCGACGTCTTCACGATCCGACCGATCCAAGCACCGAACGCACGGCACCTCCGAAGTTCTGCACACGCTCAGCTTTCGATGACGATCCCCGGACTCCGATCCAGCAAAGTGTCGGGATGAGTTCCACAAGACGACGGCGTGGTGACGATGTAGATGCTCCACCGACGCAGGGCTTCGCCTAAGCTCCACGACGATATGACTTCTCCGGCGCAGGGCTTCGCCTAAGCTCTACGACGATATGACCGAGGTGGAATATGGTGGAAGGGGGCACCTCACACGGCTAAGGAAAGATCCGTAGATCAACTTGTGTGTCAAGGGGTGCCCCCTACCCCCGTATATAAAGGAGGCAAGGGGGAGGTGGCCGGCCCTAGGGGGAGGCGCACCAGGAGGAGTCCTACTCCCACCGGGAGTAGGACTCCCCCTTCCTAGTTGGACTAGGATTGGAGGAGGGAGAAGGGAAGGCGCCCCCCCCTTCCTTGTCCTATTCGGACTAGAGGGGAGGGGCGCAGCCCACCTTGGCCTGCCCTTCCTCTTCTCCTATGGCCCATTAAGGCCCATTGACCTCCCGGGGTTCGGTAACCTCCGGTACTCTTAAAATCGATTTCACCGGAACACTTCCGATGTCCAAATGTAGGCTTCCAATATATCAATCTTTATGTCTCGACCATTTCGAGACTCCTCGTCATGTCCGTGATCACATCCGGGACTCCGAACAAACTTCGTGCATCAATACTTATAAACTCATAATGAACTGTCACATCGAAGCGTTAAGCGTGCGGACCCTACGGGTTCGAGAACTATGTAGACATGACCTAGAACCATTCTCGGTCAATAACCAATAGCGGAACCTGGATGCCCATATTGGTTCCTACATATTCTACGAAGATCTTTATCGGTCAAACCGCATAACGACATACGTTGTTCCCTTTGTCATCGGTATGTTACTTACCCGAGATTCGATCGTCGGTATCCAATACCTAGTTCAATCTCGTTATCGGTAAGTCTCTTTACTCGTTCCGTAATACATCATCTCACAACTAACTCATTAGTTGTAATGCTTGCAAGGCTTTAAGTGATGTGCATTACCGAGAAGGCTCGGAGATACCTCTCCGATAATCGGAGTGACAAAACCTAATCTCGAATTACGCCAACCAAACAAGTACCTTTGGAGACACCTGTAGTACTCCTTTATAATCACCCAGTTACGTTGTGACGTTTGGTAGTACCCAAAGTGTTCCTCCGGTAAACGGGAGTTGCATAATCTCATAGTTTATAGGAACATGTATGGGTCATGAAGAAAGCATTAACATACTAAACGATCAAGTGTTAAGCTAACGGAATGGGTCATGTCAATCAGATCATTCTACTAATGATGTGACCTTGTTAATCAAATAACAACTTCTTGTTCATGGTTAGGAAACATAACCATCTTTGATTAACAAGCTAGTCAAGTAGAGGCATACTAGTGACATACTGTTTGTCTATATATTCACACATGTATTATGTTTCCGGTTAATACAATTCTAGCATGAATAATAAACATTTATCATGATATAAGGAAATAAATAATAACTTTATTATTGCCTCTAGGGCATATTTCCTTCAGTCTCCCACTTGCACTAGAGTCAATAATCTAGATTACAAAGTAATGATCCTAACACCCATGGAGTCTTGGTGCTGATCATGTTTTGCTCGTGGAAGAGGCTTAGTCAACGGTGCGCAACATTCAGATCCGTATGTATTTTGCAAATCTCTATGTCTCCCACTTGGACTTGGTCCCGAATGGAATTGAAGCGTCTCTTGATGTGCTTGGTCCTCTTGTGAAATCTGGATTCCTTTGCCAAGGCAATTGCACCAAAGTATTGTCACGGAAGATCTTCATCGGTCCCGATGCACTAGGTATGACACCTAGATCGGAAATGAACTCTTTCATCCAGACTCCTTCATTTGCTGCTTCCAAGCAGCTATGTACTCCGCTTCACATGTAGATCCCGCCACGATGCTTTGTTTAGAACTGCACCAACCGACAGCTCCACCGTTTAATAAAAACACGTATCCGGTTTGCGATTTAGAATCGTCCGGGATCGATGTCAAAGCTTGCGTCGACGTAACCGTTTACGACTAGCTCTTTGTCACCTCCATATACGAGAAACATATCCTTAGTCCTTTTCGTATTTCAGGATGTTCTTGACCGCTGTCCGATGATCCATTCCTGGATTACTTTGGTACCTTCCTGCCAAGCTTATGGCTAAGCATACGTCAGTGCGGTACACAGCATTGCATACATGATAGAGCCTATGGCTGAAGCATAGGGAACATCTTTCATTTTCTCTCTATCTTCATTGTGGTCGGGCATTGAGTCTTACTCAATCTTATACCTTGCAACACAGTAAAAAACCTTTCTTTGCCTGATCCATTTTGAACTTTTTCAAAATTTTATCAAGGTATGTGCTTTGTGAAAGTCCAATTAAGCGCCTTGATCTATCTCTATAGATCTTGATGCCCAATATGTAAGCAGCTTCACCGAGGTCTTTCATTGAAAAACTTTTATTCAAGTATCCTTTTATGCCATCCAGAAATTCTATATCATTTCCAATTAATAATATGTCGTCCACATATAATATCGTAAATGCTATGAGCTCCCACTCACTTTCTTGTAAATACAGGCTTCTCCAAAAGTCTGTATAAACCCATATGCTTTGATCACACTATCAAAGCGTTTATTCCAACTCCGAGAGGCTTGCACTGCACCATAAATTGATCGTTGGAGCTTGCACACTTTGTTAGCACCTTTTGGATCGACAAAACCTTCTGGTTGCATCATATACAACTCTTCTTCTAGAAATCCATTCAAGAATGCAGTTTTTACATCCATTTGCCAAATTTCATAATCATAAAATGCGGCAATTGCTAACATGATTCGGACAGACTTAAGCATCGCTACGGGTGAGAAAGTCTCATCGTAGTCAACCCCTTGAACTTGTCGAAAACCTTTACGCAACAAGTCGAGCTTTGTAGAGCGGTTACATTACCATCGGCGTCAGTCTTCTTCTTAAAGATCCATTTATTTTCAATGGCTTGCCGATCATCGGGCAAGTCAACCAAAGTCCAAACTTTGTTCTCATACATGGATCCCATCTCAGATTTCATGGCTTCCAGCCATTTCGCGAATCTGGGCTCACCATCGCTTCTTCATAGTTTGTAGGTTCGCCATGGTCAAGTAACATGACTTCGAATAGGATTACCGCATCACTCGGTGCGTATTTTATTCTGGTCGACATACGAGGTTCAGTAGTAACTTGATCTGAAGCTTCATGATCATCATCATTAGTTTCGTCACTAATTGGTGTAGTTGTCACAGGAACCATTTCTTGTGATGAACTACTTTCCAATAAGGGAGCAGATCTGATTATCTCATCAAGTTCTACTTTCCTCCCACTCACTTCTTTTCGAGAGAAACTCTTTCTAGAAAGGATCCGAATTTAGCAACGAAAGTCTTGCCTTCAGATCTGTGATAGAAGGTGTACCCAACAGTTTCCTTTGGGTATCCTATGAAGACACATTTTTCCGATTTGGGTTCGAGCTTATCTGGTTGAAGTTTCTTCACATAAGCATCGCAGCCCCAAACTTTAAGAAACGACAACTTTGGTTTCTTACCAAACCACAGTTCATAAGGCGTCGTCTCAACGGATTTTGACGGTGTCCTATTTAACGTGAATGCGGCCGTCTCTAAAGCATAACCCCAAAACGATAGCGGTAAATCGGAAATAGACATCATAGATCGCACCATATCTAGTAAAGTACGACACTGACGTTCGGACACACCATTTCTCCGTGGTGTTCCGGTGGCGTGAGTTGCGTAAACTATTCCACATTGTTTCAAATGTAAACCAAACTCGTAACTCAAATATTCACCTCCACGATCAGATCAGAGAAACTTTATTTTCTTGTTACGATGATTTTCCACTTCACTCTGAAATTCTTTGAACTTTTCAAATGTTTCAGATTTGTGTTTCATTAAGTAGATATATCCATATCTGCTCAAATCATCTGTGAAGGTGAGAAAATAACGATACCGCCGCGTGCCTCAACATTCATTGGACCACAAACATCGGTATGTATGATTTCCAACAAATCAGTTGCACGCTCCATAGTTCCGAGAACGACGTTTTGGTCATCTTGCCCATGAGGCACGGTTCGCAAGTACCAAGTGATTCATAATCAAGTGATTCCGAAGCCCATCAGTATGGAGTTTCTTCATGCGTTTTACACCGATATGACCTAAACGGCAGTGCCACAAATAAGTTGCACTATCATTATCAACTCTGCATCTTTTGGTTTCAACATTATGAATATGTGTATCACTACTGTCGAGATTCAACAAGAATAGACCATTCTTCAAGGGTGCATGACCATAAAAGATATTATTCATATAAATAGAACAACCATTATTCTCTGATTTAAATGAATAACCGTCTCGCATTAAACAAGATCCAGATATAATGTTCATGCTCAACGGTGGCACCAAATAACAATTATTTAGGTCTAAAACTAATCCCGAAGGTAGATGTAGAGGTAGCGTGCCGACCGCGATCACATTGACTTTGGAACCATTTCCCACGCAAGATCGTCACCTCGTCCTTTGCGGTGCTCGACTATTCCGTAGTCCCTGTTTCGAGTTGCAAATATTAGCTTAACCAGTATCAAATACCAGGTGCTACTACGAGCTCTAGTAAGGTACACATCAATAACATGTATATCACATATACCTTTGTTCACCTTGCCATCCTTTTATCCGCCAAATACTTGGGGCAGTTCCGCTTCCAAAGGTCCGTCTGCTTGCTGTAAAAACACTCAGTTTCAGGCTTAGGTCCAGACTTGGGTTTCTTCTCTTGATCAGCAACTTTCTTGCTGTTCTTTTTGAAGTTTCCCTTCTTCTTCCCTTTGCCCTTTTTCTTGAAACTAGTGGTCTTGTTGACCATCAACACTTGATGTTCCTTTTTGATTTCTACCTCCGCAGCTTTTAGCATCGCGAAGAGCTCAGGAATTGTCTTAGTCATCCCTTGCATATTATAGTTCATCACGAAGCTCTTGTAGCTTGGTGGCAGTGATTGGAGAATTCTGTCAATGACACTATCATCCGGAAGATTAACTCCCAGCTGAATTAAGTGATTGTTATACCCAGACATTTTGAGTATGTGCTCCTTGTGAACTATTCTCCTCCATCTTGCAGCTATAGAACTTATTGGAGACTTCATATCTCTCAATCCGGCATTTGCTTGAAATATTAACTTCAACTCCTGGAACATCTCATATGCTCCATGACGTTCAAAACGTCGTTGAAGACCCGGTTCTAAGCCGTAAAGCATGGCACACTGAACTATAGAGTAGTCATCGGCTCTGCTTTGCCAGACGTTCATAACTTCTGGCTCAAAGATCTGCAGCAGTTCGCTCACCCAGCGGTGCTTCCAGGACGTAATTTTACGTGCAGCAATGAGGATAATCCTCAAGTTACGGACCCAGTCCGTGTAATTGCTACCATCATCTTTCAACTTTGCTTTCTCAAGGAACGCATTAAAATTCAACGGAACAACAAAGACGAGCCATCTATCTACATCAAACATAGACAAGCAAAATACTATCAGGTACTAAGTTCATGATAAATTTAAGTTCAATTAATCATATTAAAACTCCCACTTAGACAGACATCTCTCTAGTCATCTAAGTGATCACGTGATCCATATCAACTAAACCGTGTCCGATCATCACGTGAGGCGGAGTAGTTTCAACGGTGAACATCATTATGTTGATCATATCTACTATATGATTCACGTTCGACCTTCGGTCTCCGTGTTCCGAGGCCATATCTGTTATATGCTAGGCTCGGCCAAGTTTAACCTGAGTATTCGCGTGGCAACTGTTTTGCACCCGTTGTAGATGGACGTAGAACTTATCACACCCGATCATCACGTGGTGTCTGGGTACTACGAACTTTGGCAACGGTGCATACTCAGGGAGAACACTTCTTGATAATTTTAGTGAGAGATCATCTTATAATGCTACCGTCAATCAAAGCAAGATAAGATGCATAAAGGATAAACATCACATGCAATCAATATAAGTGATATGATATGGTCATCATCATCTTGTGCTTGTGATCTCCATCGCCAAGCACCGTCATGATCACCATCGTCACCGGGCGCGACACCTTGATCTCCATCGTAGCATCGTTGTCGTCTCGCCAATCTTATGCTTCCACGACTATCACTACCGTTTAGTAATAAAGTAAAGCATTACATCGCGATTGCATTGCATACAATAAAGCGACAACCATATGGCTCCTGCCGATTGCCGATAACTCGGTTACAAAACATGATCATCTCATACAATAAAATATAGCATCACGTCTTGACCATATCACATCACAACATGCCCTGCAAAAACAAGTTAGACGTCCTCTACTTTGTTGTTGCAAGTTTTACGTGGCTGCTACGGGCTGAGCAAGAACCGTTCTTACCTACGCATCAAAACCACAACGATAGTTTGTCAAATAGACTCCGTTTAACCTTCTCAAGGACCGGGCGTAGCCATACTCGGTTCAACTAAAGTTGGAGAGACAGTCTTCCGCAAGCCATCTATGTGCAAAGCACGTCGAGGAACCGGTCTCGCGTAAGCGTCTGGCGTAAGGTTGGTCCGGATCGTCTCGTCCAACAATGCCGCTGAACCAAAGTATGACATGCTTTGGTAGGCGGTATGACTTGTATCGTCCACAACTCACTTGTGTTCTACTCGTGCATATGACATCAACGCATAAAACCAGGCTCGGATGCCACTGTTGGGGAACGTGGTAATTTCGAAAATTTTCCTACGATCACGCAAGACCATGGTGATGGCATAGCAACGAGAGGGGAGAGTGTTGTCTACGTACCCTCGTAGACCGTAAGCGGAAGCGATCACAACGTAGAGGAAGTAGTCGTGGTTTCTCGTCGCGGTCCTGCGCCGATCCCAAGAAGTTACTCCGCACCTCCGAGTCGGTGATGACGTAGAGGAAGTAGTCGACGTTCTTCTCACGATCCAGCCGATCACAGCGCATTACTCCGGCGCCTCCGAGTTCTTGGCACACGTTCAGCTCGATGACGCTCCACGGGCTTCGATCCAGCAAAGCTCCGGGAGGGAGTTCCGTCGACGACGGCGTGGCAGGACGATCTTGATGTTTCACCGTCGCAGGGCTTCGCCTAAGCACCGCTACAATATGATCGAGGTGGAATATGGTGGAGGGGCACCGCACACGGCTAAGGAACGATCTCAAGGATCAACTTGTGTGTCTATGGGGTGCCCCTGCCCCGTATATAAAGGAGCAAGGGAGGAGGAGGCCGCCCTATGTTTGGCGCCAAGGGGAGTCCTACTCCCACCGGGAGTAGGATTCCCCTTTCCTAGTCCAACTAGGAATCCTTCCTTGTAGGGGAGGAAGGGAGAAGGAAGTGGAGGAGTAGGAAAGGTGGCGGCCCTTTTCCCTAGTCCAATTCGGACTAGAGGGAGGGGGCGCAGCAGCCTTTTCCTCTTCCCACTAAAGCCCATCAAGGCCCATTACTTCTCCCGTAACTACCGGTACTCAAAAATACCGAATCATTCGGAACCTTTCCGAACTCCGAATATAGTCGTCCAATATATCGATCTTTACGTCTCGACCATTTCGAGACTCCTCGTCATGTCCCCGATCTCATCCGGGACTCCGAACTCCTTCGTACATCAAAACTCATAAACTCATAATATAACTGTCATCGAAACCTTAAGCGTGCGGACCCTACGGTTCGAGAACTGTGTAGACATGACCTAGAACTATTCTCGGTCAATAACCAATAGCGGGACCTGGATGCCCATATTGGTTCCTACATATTCTACGAAGATCTTTATCGGTCAGACCGCATAACAACATGCGTTGTTCCCTTTGTCATCGGTATGTTACTTGCCCGAGATTCGATCGTCGGTATCCAATACCTAGTTCAATCTCGTCACCGGCAAGTCTCTTTACTCGTTCTGTAATGCTTCATCCCGTAACCAACTCATTGGTCACATTGCTTGCAAGG
The DNA here is from genome assembly GCA_021605145.1 of Aegilops bicornis. NCBI lineage: Eukaryota > Viridiplantae > Streptophyta > Magnoliopsida > Poales > Poaceae > Aegilops > Aegilops bicornis. The sequence goes on along the minus strand of CM038675.1, from coordinate 31,691,398 downwards.
CTTATAATGATGTGCATTACCGAGAGGGCCCAGAGATACCTCTCCGACAATCGGAGTGACAAAACCTAATCTCAAATACGCCAACCCAACATGTACCTTTGGAGACACCTGTAGTACTCCTTTATAATCACCCGATTACGTTGTGACGTTTGGTAGCACCCAAAGTGTTCCTCCAAAGAACGGAGTTGCATAATCTCATAGTTACAGGAACATGTATAAGTCATGAAGAAAGCAATAGCAACATACCAAGCGATCAAGTACTAGGCTAACGGAATGGGTCATATCAATCAGATCATTCTCCTAATGATGTGATCCCGTTAATCAAATGACAACTCATGTCTATGGTTAGGAAACATAACCATCTTTGATTAACGAGCTAGTCAAGTAGAGGCATACTAGTGACACTCTGTTTGTCTATGTATTCACACATGTATTATGTTTCCGGTTAATACAATTCTAGCATGAATAATAAACATTTATCATGATATAAGGAAATAAATAATAACTTTATTATTGCCTCTAGGGCATATTTCCTTCAGTCTCCCACTTGCACTAGAGTCAATAATCTAGTTCACATCATCATGTGATTCAACACCAATATTCACATCTGTATGTGATTAACACCCATAGTTCACATCGTCATGTGACCAACACCCAAAGGGTTTACTAGAGTCAATAATCTAGTTCACATTGCTATGTGATTAACACCCAAAGAGTACTAAGGTATGATCATGTTTTGCTCGTGAGAGAAGCTTTAGTCAACGGGTGCATCATATTGAGAGCCGTATGTATTTCTTGTAATATTCTATGTCTACAATGCTCGCGGAGCTACTCTAGCTAATTGCTCCCACTTTCAATATGTATCCAGATTCAGACTTAGAGTCATCTGGATCAGTGTAAAAAGCTTGCATCGATGTAACTCTTTATGACGGGCTCTTTTATCACCTCCATAATCGAGAAATATTTCCTTAGTCCTCACTAAGGATGTTCTTGACCAATGTCCAGTGATCTACTCCTAGATCACTATTGTACTCTCTTGCCAAATTCAGAGCAAGGTATACAATAGGTCTGGTACATAGCATGGCATACTTTATAGAACCTATGGCTGAGGCATAAGGAATGACTTTCATTCTCTTTCTATCTTCTGCCGTGGTCGGGCTTTGAGTCTTACTCAATTTTACACCTTGTAACACAGGCAAGAACTTCTTTCTTTGACTGTTCCATTTTGAACCTTTTCAAAATCTTGACAAGGTATGTACTTATTGAAAACTTATCAAGCGTCTTGATCTATCTCAATAGATCTTGATGCTCAATATGTAAGCAGCTTCACCGAGGTCCTTCTTTTGAAAAACTCCTTTCAAATACTCCTTTATGCTTTGCAGAATAATTCTACATTATTTCCGATCAACAATATGTCATTCACATATATTTATCAGAAATGCTGTAGTGCTCCCACTCACTTTCTTGTAAATACAGGCTTTTCCAAAAGTCTGTATAAAACCATATGCTTTGATCAACTCATCAAAGCGTATATTCCAACTCCGAGATGCTTGCACCAGTCCATTGATGGATCGCTGGAGCTTGCACATTTTGTTAGCTCCTTTAGGATTGACAAAACCTTATGGTTGCATCATATACAACTCTTCTTTAATAAATCCATTAAAGAATGTAGTTTTGACATCCATTTGCCAGATTTCATAAAATGTGGCAATTGCTAACATGATTCGGACAGACTTAAGAATCGCTACAGTTGAGAAAATCTCATTGTAGTCAACACCTTGAACTTGTCGAAAACCTTTTGTGACAAGTCGAGCTTTGTAGATAGTAACACTACTATCAGTGTCCGTCTTCCTCTTGAAGATCCATTTATTTAACATGGCTTGCTGATCATCGAGCAAGTCAATCAAAGTCCATACTTTGTTCTCATACATGGATCCTATCTCAGATTTCATGGCCTCAAGCCATTTCATGGAATCTGGGCTCATCATCGCTTCCTCATAGTTCGTAGGTTCATCATGGTCTAGTAACATGACTTCCGAACATGATTACCGTACCACTACAGTGCGGATCTTACTCTGGAAGACCTACGAGGTTTGGTAGCAACTTGATCTGAAGTTTCATGATCATCATCATTAACTTCCTCACTAATTGGTGTAGGAATCACTAGAACTGATTTCTGTGATGAACTACTTTCCAATAAGGGAGAAGGTACAATTACCTCATCAAGTTTCTACTTTCCTCCCACTCACTTCTTTCGAGAGAAACTCCTTCTCTAGAAAGGATTCATTCTTGACAACGAATGTCTTGACTTTCCGGATCTGTGATAGAAGGTGTACCCAACATTTTGGGTATTCTATGAAGACGCACACTTCTCCGAATTGGGTTCGAGCTTATCAGGTGAAAACTTTTTCACATAAGCATCACAACTCCAAACTTTTAAGAAACGACAGCTTAGGTTTTTTGTTAAACCATAGTTCATATGGTGTCGTCTCAACGGATTTAGATGGTGCCCTATTAAACGTGAATGCAGCTGTCTCTAATGCATAACCCCAAAATGATAGTGGTAAACCGATAAGAGACATCATAGATCGCACCATATCAAATAAAGTGCGATTCTGACGTTCGGACACACCATAACATTGTGGTGTTCCAGGTGGCGTGAGCTGTGAAACTATTCCACATTATTTTAATTGAAGACCAAACTCGTAACTCTATTATTCGTCTTTGCGATTAGATCGCAGAATCTTTATTTTCTTGTTACGATGATTTTTCCACTTCACTCTGAAATTCTTTGAACCTTTCAACTATTTCAGACTTATGTTTCATCAAGTAGATATACCCATATCTGCTCAAATCATCTTGTGAAGGTCAGAAAATAACGATACTTGCCACGAGCCTTCATACTTATTGGTCTGCATACATCAGTATGTATTATTTCCAATAAGTCGGTAGCTCGTTCCATTGTTCCGAAGAACGGAGTTTTAGTCATCTTGCCCAAAAGGCACGGTTCGCAAGCATCAAATGATTCATAACCAAGTGATTCCGAAAGTCCATCGGCATGGAGTTTTCTTCATGCGCTTTACACCAATATGACCTAAACGGCAGTGCCACAAATAAGTTGCACTATCATTATTAACTTTGCATCTTTTGGTTTCAATATTATGAATATGTGTATCACTATGATCGAGATCCAATGAACCATTTTCATTGGGTGTGTAACCATATAAGGTTTTATTCATGTAAACAGAACAACAATTTATTCTCTTACTTAAATGAATAACCGTATTGCAATAAACATGATCAAATCATATTTATGCTCAACACCAAATAACACTTATTTAGGTTCCATGCTAATCCCGAAAGTATAGGGAGTGTGTGATGATGATCAAATCAATCTTGGAACTACTTCCAACACTCATCGTCACTTCCCCTTCAACTAGTTTCTGTTCATTACGCAACTCCGTTTCAAGTTACTACTCTTAGCAACTGAACCAGTATCAAATCTTGAGGGTTACTACGAACACTAGTGTAGTACACATCAATGATCTTTATATCAAATATTCCTTTGTTCACTTTGCCATCCTTCTTATCCGCCAATTACTTGGGGTAGTTCCGCTTCCTGTGACCAGTTCCATTGCAGCAAAAGCACTTAGTCTCAGGCTTAGGTCCAGACTTGGGCTTCTTCACTTGAGCAGGAACTTGCTTGCCGCTCTTCTTGAAGTTCCCTTCTTCCCTTTGCCCTTATCCTTGAGACTAGTGGTCTTGTCAATCATCAGCACTTGATGCTCTTTCTTGATTTCTACCTTCGTCGATTTCAACATCACGAAGAGCTCGGGAATCGTTTTCGTCATCCCTTGCATACTATAGTTCATCACGAAGTTCTACTAACTTAGTGATGGTGACTAGAGAATTCTGTCAATCACTATCTTATCCGGAAGATTAACTCCCGCTTGATTCAAGCGATTGAAGTACCTGACAATCTGAGCACATGCTTACTAGTTGAGCGATTCTCCTCCATCTTTTAGCTTTAGAACTTTGTTGGAGACTTCATATCTCTCAACTCGGGTATTTGCTGGAAATATTAACTTCAACTCCTGGAACATCTCATATGGTCCATGACGTTCAAAACGCCTTTGAAGTCCCGATTCTAAGCCGTTAAGCATGGTGCACTAAACTATCAAGTAGTCATCATATTGAGCTAGCCAAACGTTCATAACGTGCGCATCTGCTCCTGTAATAGGTCTGTCACCTAGCGGTGCATCAAGGACATAATTCTTACGTGCAGCAATGAGGATAAACCTCAGATCACGGATCCAATCCGCATCATTGCTACTAACATTTTTCAATACAATTTTCTCTAGGAACACATATAAAAACATAGGGAAGCAACAACGCGAGCTATTGATCTACAACATAATTTGCAAAATACTACCAGGACTAAGTTCATGATAAATTAAAGTTCAATTAATCATATTACTTAAGAACTCCCACTTAGACAGACATCTCTCTAGTCATCTAAGTGATCACGTGATCCATATCAACTAAACCGTGTCCGATCATCACGTGAGACGGAGTAGTTTCAACGGTGAACATCACTATGTTGATCATATCTACTATATGATTCACGCTCGACCTTTCGGTCTCCGTGTTCGAGGCCATATCTGTTATATGCTAGGCTCGTCAAGTTTAACCTGAGTATTCTGCGTGTGCAACTGTTTTGCACCGTTGTAGATGGACGAGAACTTATCACACCCGATCATCACGTGGTGTCCGGGTACTACGAACTTTGGCAACGGTGCATACTCAGGAGAACACTTCTTGATAATTTTAGTGAGAGATCATCTTATAATGCTACCGTCAATCAAAGCAAGATAAGATGCATAAAGGATAAACATCACATGCAATCAATATAAGTGATATGATATGGCCATCATCATCTTGCGCTTTGTGATCTCCATCTCGAAGCACCGTCATGATCACCATCGTCACCGGGCGCGACACCTTGATCTCCATCGTAGCATCGTTGTCGTTTCGCCATCTATTGCTTCTCGACTATCGCTACCGCTTAGTGATAAAGTAAAAGCAATTACAGGCGTTGCATTTCATACAATAAGCGACAACCATATGGCTCCTGCCGATTGCCGATAACTTCGGTTACAAAACATGATCATCTCATACAATAAAATATAGCATCACGTCTTGACCATATCACATCACAACATGCCCTGCAAAAACAAGTTAGACGTCCTCTACTTTGTTGTTGCAAGTTTTACGTGGCTGCTACGGGCTGAGCAAGAACCGTTCTTACCTACGCATCAAAACCACAACGATAGTTTGTCAAATAGACTCCGTTTTAACCTTCTCAAGGACCGGGCGTAGCCTTTTCGGTTCAACTAAAGTTGGAGAGACAGTCTTCCGCAAGCCATCTATGTGCAAAGCACGTCGAGGGAACTGGTCTCGCGTAAGAGTACGCGTAAGGTTGGTCCGGATCGTCTCGTCCAACAATACCGCTGAACCAAAGTATGACATGCTGGTAGGCAGTATGACTTGTATCGTCCACAACTCACTTGTGTTCTACTCGTGCATATGACATCAACGCATAAAACCAGGCTCTGACATACTCGTCACTGTTGGGTAACGTGGTAATTTCAAAATTTCCTACGATCACGCAAGACCATGGTGACGGCATAGCAACGAGAGGGAAGAGTGTCCGTCCACGTACCCTCGTAGACCGAAAGCGAAAGCGATCACAACGTAGAGGAAGTAGTCGTACTTTCTCCTCGCGATCCTGCCGATCCCAGCGCCGTTACTCCGGCACCTCCGAGTCGATGATGACGTAGAGGAAGTAGTCAGACGTTCTTCTCACGATCCAGCCGATCACAGCGCCGTTACTCCGGCTCCTCCGAGTTCTTGGCACACGTTCAGCTCGATGGCGCTCCACGGGCTTCGATCCAGCAAAGCTCCGGGGAGGAGTTCCGTCGACCTGACGGCGTGGTGGCGATCTTGATGTTTCACCGTCGCAGGGCTTCGCCTAAGCACCGCTACAATATGATCGAGGTGGAATATGGTGGAGGGGGGCACCGCACACGGCTAAGGAACGATCTCAAGGATCAACTTGTGTGTCTATGGGGTGCCCCCTGCCCCCGGAGATATAAAGGAGCAAGGGAGGAGGAGGCCGGCCCTATGTTTGGCGCGCCAAGGGAGTCCTACTCCCACCGGGAGTAGGATTCCCTTTCCTAGTCCAACTAGGAATCCTTCCTTGTAGGGGAGGAAGGGAGAAGGAAGTGGAGGAGTAGGAAAGGTGGCGGCCCCTTTTCCCTAGTCCAATTCGGACTAGAGGGAGGGGCGCAGCAGCCTTTTCCTCTTCCCACTAAAGCCCATCAAGGCCCATTACTTCTCCGTAACTACCCGGTACTCCGAAAAATACCGAATCATTCGAACCTTTCCGAAGTCCGAATATAGTCGTCCAATATATCAATCTTTACGTCTCGACCATTTCGAGACTCCTCGTCATGTCCCCGATCTCATCCGGGACTCCGAACTCCTTCGGTACATCAAAACTCATAAACTCATAATATAATCATCGCCGAAACCTTAAGCGTGCGGACCCTACGGTTCGAGAACTGTGTAGACATGACCTAGAACTATTCTCGGTCAATAACCAATAAGCGGGACCTGGATGCCCATATTGGTTCCTACATATTCTACGAAGATCTTTATCGGTCAGGACCGCATAACAACATACGTTGTTCCCTTTGTCATCGGTATGTTACTTGCCCGAGATTCGATCGTCGGTATCCAATACCTAGTTCAATCTCGTCACCGCAAGTCTCTTTACTCGCTCTGTAATGCTTCATCCCGTAACCAACTCATTGGTCACATTGCTTGCAAGGCTTATAATGATGTGCATTACCGAGAGGGCCCAGAGATACCTCTCCGACAATCGGAGTGACAAAACCTAATCTCGAAATACGCCAACCCAGCATGTACCTTTGGAGACACCTGTAGTACTCCTTTATAATCACCCGATTACGTTGTGACGCTTTGGTAGCACCAAAGTGTTCCTCCGTAAACGGAGTTGCATAATCTCATAGTTACAGGAACATGTATAAGTCATGAAGAAAGCAATAGCAACATACCAAGCGATCAAGTACTAGGCTAACGGAATGGGTCATATCAATCAGATCATTCTCCTAATGATGTGATCCCGTTAATCAAATGACAACTCATGTCTATGGTTAGGAAACATAACCATCTTTGATTAACGAGCTAGTCAAGTAGAGGCATACTAGTGACACTCTGTTTGTCTATGTATTCACACATGTATTATGTTTCCGGTTAATACAATTCTAGCATGAATAATAAACATTTATCATGATATAAGGAAATAAATAATAACTTTATTATTGCCTCTAGGGCATATTTCCTTCAGTCTCCCACTTGCACTAGAGTCAATAATCTAGTTCACATCATCATGTGATTCAACACCAATATTCACATCTGTATGTGATTAACACCCATAGTTCACATCGTCATGTGACCAACACCCAAAGGGTTTACTAGAGTCAATAATCTAGTTCACATTGCTATGTGATTAACACCCAAAGAGTACTAAGGTATGATCATGTTTTGCTCGTGAGAGAAGCTTTAGTCAACGGTCTGTCATATTCAGAGCCGTATGTATTTCTTGAATATTCTATGTCTACAATGCTACGCGGAGCTACTCTAGCTAATTGCTCCCACTTTCAATATGTATCCAGATTCAGACTTAGAGTCATCCGGATCAGTGTAAAAGCTTGCATCGATGTAACTCTTTCTGACGGGCTCTTTTATCACCTCCATAATCGAGAAATATTTCCTTAGTCCTCACTAAGGATGTTCTTGACCAATGTCCGGTGATCTACTCCTAGATCACTATTGTACTCTCTTGCCAAATTCAGAGCAAGGTATACAATAGGTCTGGTACATAGCATAGCATACTTTATAGAACCTATGGCTGAGGCATAAGGAATGACTTTCATTCTCTTTCTATCTTCTGCCGTGGTCGGGCTTTGAGTCTTACTCAATCTCACACCTTGTAACACAGGCAAGAACTTCTTTCTTTGACTGTTCCATTTTGAACCTTTTCAAAATCTTGACAAGGTATGTACTTATTGAAAACTTATCAAGCGTCTTGATCTATCTCAATAGATCTTGATGCTCAATATGTAAGCAGCTTCACCGAGGTCCTTCTTTTGAAAAACTCCTTTCAAATACTCCTTTAAGCTTTGTAGAATAATTCTACATTATTTCCGATCAACAATATGTCATTCACATATATTTATCGAAATTCTGTAGTGCTCCCACTCACTTTCTTGTAAATACAGGCTTTTCCAAAAGTCTGTATAAAACCATATGCTTTGATCAACTCATCAAAGCGTATATTCCAACTCGAGATGCTTGCACCAGTCCATTGATGGATCATTGAGCTTGCACATTTTGTTAGCTCCTTTAGGATTGACAAAACCTTCTGGTTGCATCATATACAACTCTTCTTTAATAAATCCATTAAAGAATGTAGTTTTGACATCCATTTGCCAGATTTCATAAAATGTGGCAATTGCTAACATGATTCGGACAGACTTAAGAATCGCTTCTGATTGAGAAAATCTCATCGTAGTCAACACCTTGAACTTGTCGAAAACCTTTTTGTGACAAGTCGAGCTTTGTAGATAGTAACACTACTATCAGTGTCTGTCTTCCTATTGAAGATCCATTTATTTAACATGGCTTGCTGATCATCGAGCAAGTCAATCAAAGTCCATACTTTGTTCTCATACATGGATCCTATCTCAGATTTCATGGCCTCAAGCCATTTCGCGGAATCTGGGCTCATCATCGCTTCCTCATAGTTCGTAGGTTCATCATGGTCTAGTAACATGACTTCCAGAACATGATTACCGTACCACTCTGGTGCGGATCTTACTCTGGAAGACCCACGAGGTTTGGTAGCAACTTGATCTGAAGTTTCATGATCATCATCATTAACTTCCTCACTAATTGGTGTAGGAATCACTAGAACTGATTTCTGTGATGAACTACTTTCCAATAAGGGAGAAGGTACAATTACCTCATCAAGTTTCTACTTTCCTCCCACTCACTTCTTTCGAGAGAAACTCCTTCTCTAGAAAGGATTCATTCTTGACAACGAATGTCTTGACTTTCGGATCTGTGATAGAAGGTGTACCCAATAGTTACCTTTGGGTATTCTATGAAGACGCACTTCTCCGATTTGGGTTCGAGCTTATCAGGTGAAAACTTTTTCACATAAGTATCAAAACTCCAAACTTTTAAGAAACGACAGCTTAGGTTTACTGTTAAACCATAGCTCATATGGTGTCGTCTCAACGGATTTAGATGGTGCCCTATTAAGCGTGAATGCAGCTGTCTCTAATGCATAACCCCAAAACGATATTGGTAAATCAGTAAGAGACATCATTGATCGCACCATATCAAAATAAAGTACTGATTCTGACGCTCGGACACACCATAACGTTGTGGTGTTCGGTGGCGTGAGCTGTGAAACTATTCCACTTTGTTTTAATTGAAGACCAAATTCGTAACTCAAATATTCATCTCCACGATCAGATTGCAGAAACTTTATTTTCTTGTTACGATGATTTTCTACTTCACTCTGAAATTCTTTGAACTTTTCAACTATTTCAGACTTATGTTTCATCAAGAAGATATACGCATATCTGCTCAAATCATCTGTGAAGGTCAGAAAATAATGATACTTGCCACGAGCATCAACACTCATTGAATCGCATACATCGGGTATGTATTATTTCCAATAAGTCAGTAGCTTGTTCCATTGTTCCGGAGAACGGAGTTTTAGTCATCTTGCCCAAAAGGCACGGTTCGCAAGCATCAAATGATTCATAATCAAGTGATTCCAAAAGTCCATCAACATGGAGTTTTCTTCATGCTTTACACCAATATGACCTAAACGGCGGTGCTACATATAAGTTGCACTATCATTATTAACTTTGCATCTTTTGGTTTCAATATTATGAATATGTGTATCACTATGATCGAGATCCAATGAACCATTTTCATTTGGTGTGTAACCATATAAGGTTTTATTCATGTAAACAGAACAACAATTTATTCTCTTACTTAAATGAATAATCGTATTGCAATAAACATGATCAAATCATATTTATGCTCAACACCAAATAACACTTATTTAGGTTCCACACTAATCCCGAAAGTATAGGGAGTGTGCGATGATGATCATATCAATCTTGGAACTACTTCCAACACTCATCGTCACTTCCCTTCAACTAGTTTTTATTCTCAGAACTCCTGTTTCGAAGTTACTAATCTTAGCAACCGAACAAGTATCAAATACTCGGGGCTACTATAAACATTAGTAAAGCACACATCAATAACCTGTATATCAAATATACCCTTGTTCACTTTGCCATCCTTCTTATCCGCCAAATACTTGGGGTAGTTCCGCTTCTAGTGACCAGTTCTATTGCAGCAAAAGCACTTAGTCTCGTGCTTAGGTCCAGACTTGGGCTTCTTCACTCGAGCAGCAACTTGCTTGCCGTTCTTCTTGAAGTTCCCCTTCTTCCCTTTGCCTTTTCCTTGAGACTAGTGGTCTTGTCAATCATCAACACTTGATGCTCTTTCTTGATTTCTACCTTCGTCGATTTCAACATCATGAAGAGCTCGAATAGTTCATCACGAAGTTCTAGTAACTTAGTGATGGTGACTAGAGAATTCTGTCAATCGCTATCTTATCCGGAAGATTAACTCCAACTTGATTCAAGCGATTGAAGTACCCAGACTATCTGAGCACATGCTCACTAGTTGAGCGATTCTCCTCCATCTTTTAGCCATAGAACTTGTTGGAGACTTCATATCTCTCAACTCGGGTATTTTCTTGAAATATTAACTTCAACTCCTGGAACATCTCATATGGTCCATGACGCTCAAAACGGCTTTGAAATCCCGATTCTAAGCCGTTAAGCATGGTGCACTAAACTATCAAGTAGTCATCATATTGAGCTAGCCAAACGTTCATAACGTATGCATCTGCTCCTGCAATAGGTCTGTCACCTAGCGGTGCATTAAGGACATAATTCTTCTGTTCAGCAATGAGGATAAACCTCAGATCACGGATCCAATCCGCATCATTGCTACTAACATTTTTCAATACAATTTTCTCTAGGAACACATATAAAAACTTAGGGAAGCAATAACGCGAGCTATTGATCTACAACATAATTTGCAAAATACTACCAGGACTAAGTTCATGATAAATTAAAGTTCAATTAATCATATTAAAAACTCCCACTTAGACAGACATCTCTCTAGTCATCTAAGTGATCACGTGATCCATATCAACTAAACCGTGTCCGATCATCACGTGAGACGGAGTAGTTTCAACGGTGAACATCACTATGTTGATCATATCTACTATATGATTCACGTTCGACCTTTCGGTCTCCGTGTTCCGAGGCCATATCTGTTATATGCTAGGCTCGTCAAGTTTAACCTGAGTATTCAGCGTGTGCAACTGTTTTGCACCCGTTGTAGATGGACGTAGAACTTATCACACCCGATCATCACGTGGTGTCTGGGTACTACGAACTTTGGCAACGGTGCATACTCAGGAGAACACTTCTTGATAATTTTAGTGAGAGATCATCTTATAATGCTACCGTCAATCAAAGCAAGATAAGATGCATAAAGGATAAACATCACATGCAATCAATATAAGTGATATGATATGGTCATCATCATCTTGTGCTTGTGATCTCCATCGCCAAGCACCGTCATGATCACCATCGCCACCGCGCGCGACACCTTGATCTCCATCGTAGCATCGTTGTCGCCTCGCCAATCTTATGCTTCCACGACTATCACTACCGCTTAGTAATAAAGTAAAGCATTACATCGCGATTGCATTGCATACAATAAAGCGACAACCATATGGCTCCTGCCAGTTGCCGATAACTCGGTTACAAAACATGATCATCTCATACAATAAAATATAGCATCACGTCTTGACCATATCACATCACAACATGCCCTGCAAAAACAAGTTAGACGTCCTCTACTTTGTTGTTGCAAGTTTTACGTGGCTGCTACGGGCTGAGCAAGAACCGTTCTTACCTACGCATCAAAACCACAACGATAGTTTGTCAAATAGACTCCGCTTTTAACCTTCTCAAGGACCGGGCGTAGCTACACTTGGTTCAACTAAAGTTGGAGAGACAGTCTTCCGCGAAGCCATCTATGTGCAAAGCACGTCGAGGGAACCGGTCTCGGCGTAAAGCGTCTGGCGTAAGGTTGGTCCGGATCGTCTCGTCCCAACAATACCGCTGAACCAAAGTATGACATGCTGGTAGGCAGTATGACTTGTATCGTCCACAACTCACTTGTGTTCTACTCGTGCATATGACATCAACGCATAAAACCAGGCTCGGATGCCACTGTTGGGGAACGAGTAATTTCAAAAATTTTCCTACGATCACGCCAAGACCATGGTGATGGCATAGCAACGAGAGGGAAGAGTGTCCGTCCACGCACTCGTGAGACCGAAAGCGGAAGCGTTATAACAACGCGGTTGATGTAGTCAGACGTCTTCACGATCCGACCGATCCAAGCACCGAACGTCACGGCACCTCCGAGTTCTGCACACGCTCAGCTCGATGACGATCCCGGACTCCGATCCAGCAAAGTGTCGGGGATGAGTTCCACAAGACGACGGCGTGCAGGACGATGTAGATGCTCCACCGACGCAGGGCTTCGCCTAAGCTCCACGACGATATGACTTCTCCGGGCGCAGGCTTCGCCTAAGCTCTCTGACGATATGACCGAGGTGGAATATGGTGGAAGGGGCACCGCACACGGCTAAGGAAAGATCCGTAGATCAACTTGTGTGTCAAGGGTGCCCCTGCCCCGTATGTAAAGGAGGCAAGGGGAGGTGGCCGGCCCTAGGGGAGGCGCACAGAGGAGTCCTACTCCCACCGGGAGTAGGACTCCCCCCTTCCTAGTTGGACTAGGATTGGAGGAGGGAGAAGGGGAAGGGCGCCGCCCCTTCCTTGTCCTATTCGGACTAGAGGGGAGGGGGCGCAGCCCACCTTGGCCTGCCCTTCCTCTTCTCCTATGGCCCATTAAGGCCCATTGACCTCCCGGGGTTCGGTAACCTCCGGTACTCCCAGAAAATCCCGATTTCACCGGAACACTTCCGATGTCCAAATGTAGGCTTCCAATATATCAATCTTTATGTCTCGACCATTTCGAGACTCCTCGTCATGTCCGTGATCACATCCGGGACTTCGAACAAACTTCGGTGCATCAATACTTATAAACTCATAATGAACTGTCATCGAAACGTTAAGCGTGCGGACCCTACGGGTTCGAGAACTATGTAGACATGACCTAGAACCATTCTCGGTCAATAACCAATAGCGGAACCTGGATGCCCATATTGGGTCCTACATATTCTACGAAGATCTTTATCGGTCAAACCGCATAACGACATACGTTGTTCCCTTTGTCATCGGTATGTTACTTACCCGAGATTCGATCGTCGGTATCCAATACCTAGTTCAATCTCGCTACCGTAAGTCTCTTTACTCGTTCCGTAATACATCATCTCACAACTAACTCATTAGTTGTAATGCTTGCAAGGCTTTAAGTGATGTGCATTACCGAGAAGGCCTGGAGATACCTCTCCGACAATCGGAGTGACAAAACCTAATCTCGAAATACGCCAACCCAACAAGTACCTTTGGAGACACCTGTAGTACTCCTTTATAATCACCCAGTTACGTTGTGACGATTGGTAGTACCCAAAGTGTTCCTCCGTAAACGGAGTTGCATAATCTCATAGTTTATAGGAACATGTATGGGTCATGAAGAAAGCATTAACATACTAAGCGATCAAGTGTTAAGCTAACGGAATGGGTCATGTCAATCAGATCATTCTACTAATGATGTGACCTTGTTAATCAAATAACAACTTCTTGTTCATGGTTAGGAAACATAACCATCTTTGATTAACAAGCTAGTCAAGTAGAGGCATACTAGTGACATACTTGTTTGTCTATATATTCACACATGTATTATGTTTCCGGTTAATACAATTCTAGCATGAATAATAAACATTTATCATGATATAAGGAAATAAATAATAACTTTATTATTGCCTCTAGGGCATATTTCCTTCAGTCTCCCACTTGCACTAGAGTCAATAATCTAGATTACAAAGTAATGATCCTAACACCCATGGAGTCTTGGTGCTGATCATGTTTTGCTCGTGGAAGAGGCTTAGTCAACGGGTCTGCAACATTCAGATCCGTATGTATTTTGCAAATCTCTATGTCTCCCACTTGGACTTGGTCCCGAATGGAATTGAAGCGTCTCTTGATGTGCTTGGTCCTCTTGTGAAATCTGGATTCCTTTGCCAAGGCAATTGCACCAGTATTGTCACAGAAGATCTTCATCGGTCCCGATGCACTAGGTATGACACCTAGATCGGAAATGAACTCTTTCATCCAGACTCCTTCATTTGCTGCTTCCAAGCAGCTATGTACTCCGCTTCACATGTAGATCCCGCCACGACGCTTTGTTTAGAACTGCACCAACTGACAGCTCCACCGTTTAATAAAAACACGTATCCGGTTTGCGATTTAGAATCGTCCGGATCAGTGTCAAAGCTTGCGTCGACGTAACTGCCATTTACTAGCTCTTTGTCACCTCCATATACGAGAAACATATCCTTAGTCCTTTTCGTGTATTTCAGGATGTTCTTGACCGCTGTCCGTTGATCCATTCCTGGATTACTTTGGTACCTTTCCTGCCAAGCTTATGGCTAAGCATACGTCAGTCCGGTACACAGCATTGCTTACATGATAGAGCCTATGGCTGAAGCATAGGGAACATCTTTCATTTTCTCTCTATCTTCTGCTGTGGTCGGTCATTGAGTCTTACTCAATCTTATACCTTGCAACACGTGCAAAAAACCTTTCTTTGCCTCGATCCATTTTGAACTTTTCAAAATTTTATCAAGGTATGTGCTTTGTGAAAGTCCAATTAAGCGCCTTGATCTATCTCTATAGATCTTGATGCCCAATATGTAAGCAGCTTCACCGAGGTCTTTCATTGAAAAACTTTTATTCAAGTATCCTTTTATGCCATCCAGAAATTCTATATCATTTCCAATTAATAATATGTCGTCCACATATAATATCAGAAATGCTATGTAGTTCCCACTCACTTTCTTGTAAATACAGGCTTCTCCAAAAGTCTCATATAAACCCATATGCTTTGATCACACTATCAAAGCGTTTATTCCAACTCCGAGAGGCTTGCACTGCACCATAAATTGATCGTTGGAGCTTGCACACTTTGTTAGCACCTTTTGGATCGACAAAACCTTCTGGTTGCATCATATACAACTCTTCTTCTAGAAATCCATTCAAGAATGCAGTTTTACATCCATTTGCCAAATTTCATAATCATAAAATGCGGCAATTGCTAACATGATTCGGACAGACTTAAGCATCGCTACGGGTGAGAAAGTCTCATCGTAGTCAACCCCTTGAACTTGTCGAAAACCTTTCGCAACAAGTCGAGCTTTGTAGACGGTTACATTACCATCGGCGTCAGTCTTCTTCTTATAGATCCATTTATTTTCAATGGCTTGCCGATCATCGGGCAAGTCAACCAAAGTCCAAACTTTGTTCTCATACATGGATCCCATCTCAGATTTCATGGCTTCCACCATTTCATGGAATCTGGGCTCACCATCGCTTCTTCATAGTTTGTAGGTTCGCCATGGTCAAGTAACATGACTTCAGAATAGGATTACCGTACCACTCGGTGCGTATTTTATTCTGGTCGACCCACGAGGTTCAAGAGTAACTTGATCTGAAGCTTCATGATCATCATCATTAGTTTCGTCACTAATTGGTGTAGTTGTCACAGGAACCATTTCTTGTGATGAACTACTTTCCAATAAGGGAGCAGATATGATTATCTCATCAAGTTCTACTTTCCTCCCACTCACTTCTTTCGAGAGAAACTCTTTCTCTAGAAAGGATCCGAATTTAGCAACGAAAGTCTTACCTTCAGATCTGTGATAGAAGGTGTACCCAACAGTTTCCTTTGGGTATCCTATGAAGACACATTTTTCCGATTTGGGTTCGAGCTTATCTGGTTGAAGTTGCTTCACATAAGCATCGCAGCCCCAAACTTTAAGAAACGACAACTTTGGTTTCTTACCAAACCACAGTTCATAAGGCGTCGTCTCAACGGATTTTGACGGTGTCCTATTTAACGTGAATGCGGCCGTCTCTAAAGCATAACCCCAAAACGATAGCGGTAAATCAGAAATAGACATCATAGATCGCACCATATCTAGTAAAGTACGACACGACGCTCGGACACACCATTTCTCCGTGGTGTTCCGGTATGGAGTTGCGTAAACTATTCCACATTGTTTCAAATGTAAACCAAACTCGTAACTCAAATATTCACCTCCACGATCAGATCGTAGAAACTTTATTTTCTTGTTACGATGATTTTCCACTTCACTCTGAAATTCTTTGAACTTTTCAAATGTTTCAGATTTGTGTTTCATTAAGTAGATATATCCATATCTGCTCAAATCATCTGTGAAGGTGAGAAAATAACGATACCTTGGCGTGCCTCAACATTCATTGGACCACAAATATCAGTATGTATGATCTCCAACAAATCAGTTGCACGCTCCATAGTTCCGGAGAACGGCGTTTTGGTCATCTTGCCCATGAGGCACGGTTCATAAGTACCAAGTGATTCATAATCAAGTGATTCCGAAGCCCATCAAGATGGAGTTTCTTCATGCTTTTACAATCGATATGACCTAAACGGCAGTGCCACAAATAAGTTGCACTATCATTATCAACTCTGCATCTTTTGGTTTCAACATTATGAATATGTGTATCACTACTGTCGAGATTCAACAAGAATAGACCATTGTTCAAGGGTGCATGACCATAAAAGATATTATTCATATAAATAGAACAACCATTATTCTCTGATTTAAATGAATAACCGTCTCGCATTTAAACAAGATCCAGATATAATGTTCATGCTCAACGCTGGCACCAAATAACAATTATTTAGGTCTAAAACTAATCTCGAAGGTAGATGTAGAGGTAGCGTGCCGACCGTGATCACATTGACTTTGGAACCATTTCCCACGCGCATCGTCACCTCGTCCTTTGCCAGTGCTCGTCTATTCTGTAGTCCCTGTTTCGAGTTGCAAATATTAGCAATGTAACCAGTATCAAATACCAGTGTGCTACTACGAGCTCTAGTAAGGTACACATCAATAACATGTATATCACATATACCTTTGTTCACCTTGCCATCCTTTTTATCCGCCAAATACTTGGGGCAGTTCCGCTTCAAAGGTCCGGTTCCGCTTGCAGTAAAAACACTTAGTTTCGTGCTTAGGTCCAGACTTGGGTTTCTTCTCTTGATCAGCAACTTTCTTGCTGTTCTTTTGAAGTTTCCTTCTTCTTCCCTTTGCCCTTTTCTTGAAACTAGTGGTCTTGTTGACCATCAACACTTGATGTTCCTTTTTGATTTCTACCTCCGCAGCTTTTAGCATCGCGAAGAGCTCAGGAATTGTCTTAGTCATCCCTTGCATATTATAGTTCATCACGAAGCTCTTGTAGCTTGGTGGCGTTGATTGGAGAATTCTGTCAATGACACTATCATCCGGAAGATTAACTCCCAGCTGAATTAAGTGATTGTTATACCTGACATTTTGAGTATGTGCTCACCGACGTAACTATTCTCTTCCATCTTGCAGCTATAGAACTTATTGGAGACTTCATATCTCTCAATCCGGCATTTGCTTGAAATATTAACTTCAACTCCTGGAACATCTCATATGCTCCATGACGCTCAAAACGTCGTTGAAGACCCGGTTCTAAGCCGTAAAGCATGGCACAATCGAACTATAGAGTAGTCATCAGCTCGCTTTGCCAGACGCTCATAACTTCTCGCTCAAAGATTCGCAGCAGGCCTGTCACCCAGCGGTGCTTCCAGGACGTAATTTTTCTGTGCAGCAATGAGGATAATCCTCAAGTTACGGACCCAGTCCGTGTAATTGCTACCATCATCTTTCAACTTTGCTTTCTCAAGGAACGCATTAAAATTCAACGGAACAACAGCACGAGCCATCTATCTACAGTAAACATAGACAAGCAAAATACTATCAGGTACTAAGTTCATGATAAATTTAAGTTCAATTAATCATATTAAAACTCCCACTTAGACAGACATCTCTCTAGTCATCTAAGTGATCACGTGATCCATATCAACTAAACCGTGTCCGATCATCACGTGAGACGGAGTAGTTTCAACGGTGAACATCATTATGTTGATCATATCTACTATATGATTCACGTTCGACCTTTCGTTCTCCGTGTTCCGAGGCCATATCTGTTATATGCTAGGCTCGCCAAGTTTAACCTGAGTATTCCGCGTGTGCAACTGTTTTGCACCCGTTGTAGATGGACGTAGAACTTATCACACCCGATCATCACGTGGTGTCTGGGTACTACGAACTTTGGCAACGGTGCATACTCGTGGAGAACACTTCTTGATAATTTTAGTGAGAGATCATCTTATAATGCTACCGTCAATCAAAGCAAGATAAGATGCATAAAGGATAAACATCACATGCAATCAATATAAGTGATATGATATGGTCATCATCATCTTGTGCTTGTGATCTCCATCGCCAAGCACCGTCATGATCACCATCGCCACCGGGCGCGACACCTTGATCTCCATCGTAGCATCGTTGTCGCCTCGCCAATCTTATGCTTCCACGACTATCACTACCGCTTAGTAATAAAGTAAAGCATTACATCGCGATTGCATTGCATACAATAAAGCGACAACCATATGGCTCCTGCCGATTGCCGATAACTCGGTTACAAAACATGATCATCTCATACAATAAAATATAGCATCACGTCTTGACCATATCACATCACAACATGCCCTGCAAAAACAAGTTAGACGTCCTCTACTTTGTTGTTGCAAGTTTTACGTGGCTGCTACGGGCTGAGCAAGAACCGTTCTTACCTACGCATCAAAACCACAACGATAGTTTGTCAAATAGACTCCGCTTTAACCTTCTCAAGGACCGGGCGTAGCTATACCGGTTCAACTAAAGTTGGAGAGACAGTCTTCCGCAAGCCATCTATGTGCAAAGCACGCCGAGGGAACCGGTCTCGCGTAAGCGTGACGCGTAAGGTTGGTCCGGATCGCCTCGCCCAACAATACCGCTGAACCAAAGTATGACATGCGGGTAGGCAGTATGACTTGTATCGTCCACAACTCACTTGTGTTCTACTCGTGCATATGACATCAACGCATAAAACCAGGCTCGGATGCCACTGTTGGGGAACGTAGTAATTTCAAAATTTTCCTACGATCACGCAAGACCATGGTGATGGCATAGCAACGAGAGGGAAGAGTGTCCGCCCACGCACTCGTGAGACCGAAAGCGAAGCGTTATAACAACGCGGTTGATGTAGTCAGTACGTCTTCACGATCCGACCGATCCAAGCACCGAACGACGGCACCTCCGAGTTCTGCACACGCTCAGCTCGATGACGATCCCGGACTCCGATCCAAAGCAAAGTGTCGGGATGAGTTCCGTCAGCACGACGGCGGCAGGACGATGTAGATGCTCCACCGACGCAGGGCTTCGCCTAAGCTCCACGACGATATGACTTCTCCGGCGAGGGCTTCGCCTAAGCTCTCGACGATATGACCGAGGTGGAATATGGTGGAAGGGGCACCGCACACGGCTAAGGAAAGATCCAGAGATCAACTTGTGTGTCAAGGGGTGCCCCTGCCCCGTGATATAAAGGAGGCAAGGGGAGGTGGCCGGCCCTAGGGGAGGCGCACAGAGGAGTCCTACTCCCACCGGAGTAGGACTCCCTTTCCTAGTTGGACTAGGATTGGAGGAGGGAGAAGGGGAAGAGGCGCCCCCTTCCTTGTCCTATTCGGACTAGAGGGGAGGGGGGCGCAGCCCACCTTGGCCTGCCCTTCCTCTTCTCCTATGGCCCATTAAGGCCCATTGACCTCCCGGGGGTTCCGGTAACCTCCGGTACTCTAAAATCCCGATTTCACCGGAACACTTCCGATGTCCAAATGTAGGCTTCCAATATATCAATCTTTATGTCTCGACCATTTCGAGACTCCTCGTCATGTCCGTGATCACATCCGGGACTCCGAACAAACTTCGTGCATCAATACTTATAAACTCATAATGAACTGTCATCGAACGTTAAGCGTATGGACCCTACGGGTTCGAGAACTATGTAGACATGACCTAGAACCATTCTCGGTCAATAACCAATAAGCGGAACCTGGATGCCCATATTGGTTCCTACATATTCTACGAAGATCTTTATCGGTCAAACCGCATAACGACATACGTTGTTCCCTTTGTCATCGGTATGTTACTTACCCGAGATTCGATCGTCGGTATCCAATACCTAGTTCAATCTCGCTACCGTAAGTCTCTTTACTCGTTCGTAATACATCATCTCACAACTAACTCATTAGTTGTAATGCTTGCAAGGCTTTAAGTGATGTGCATTACCGAGAAGGCTCGAGATACCTCTCCGACAATCGGAGTTACAAAACCTAATCTCGAAATACGCCAACCCAACAAGTACCTTTGGAGACACCTGTAGTACTCCTTTATAATCACCCGATTACGTTGTGACGCTTTGGTAGTACCAAAGTGTTCCTCCGGTAAACGGAGTTGCATAATCTCATAGTTTATAGGAACATGTATGGGTCATGAAGAAAGCATTAACATACTAAACGATCAAGTGTTAAGCTAACGGAATGGGTCATGTCAATCAGATCATTCTACTAATGATGTGACCTTGTTAATCAAATAACAACTTCTTGTTCATGGTTAGGAAACATAACCATCTTTGATTAACAAGCTAGTCAAGTAGAGGCATACTAGTGACATACTGTTTGTCTATATATTCACACATGTATTATGTTTCCGGTTAATACAATTCTAGCATGAATAATAAACATTTATCATGATATAAGGAAATAAATAATAACTTTATTATTGCCTCTAGGGCATATTTCCTTCAGTCTGTTGGGGAACGTAGTAATTTCAAAAAATTTCCTACGATCACGCAAGACCATGGTGATGGCATAGCAACGAGAGGGGAGAGTGTCTGTCCACGTACCCTCGTAGACCGAAAGCGGAAGCGTTATAACAACGCGGTTGATGTAGTCAGACGCCTTCACGATCCGACCGATCCAAGCACCGAACACGGCACCTCCGAGTTCTCGCACACGCTCAGCTCGATGACGATCCCGAACTCCGATCCAAAGCAAAGTGTCGGGGATGAGTTCCACAAGACGACGTGGCAGGACGATGTAGATGCTCCACCGACGCAGGGCTTCGCCTAAGCTCCACGACGATATGACTTCTCCGGCGCAGGCTACGCCTAAGCTCTACGACGATATGACCGAGGTGGAATATGGTGGAAGGGGCACCGCACACGGCTAAGGAAAGATCCGTAGATCAACTTGTGTGTCAAGGGGTGCCCCTGCCTCAGATATAAAGGAGGCAAGGGGAGGTGGCCGCCCTAGGGGAGGCGCACAGAGGAGTCCTACTCCCACCGGAGTAGGACTCCCCTTTCCTAGTTGGACTAGGATTGGAGGAGGGAGAAGGGGAAGGCGCCCCCTTCCTTGTCCTATTCGGACTAGAGGGGAGGGGGCGCAGCCCACCTTGGCCTGCCCTTCCTCTTCTCCTATGGCCCATTAAGGCCCATTGACCTCCCGGGGGTTCCGGTAACCTCCGGTACTCCCGTAAAATCCGATTTCACCCGAACACTTCCGATGTCCAAATGTAGGCTTCCAATATATCAATCTTTATGTCTCGACCATTTCGAGACTCCTCGTCATGTCCGTGATCACATCCGGGACTCAACAAACTTCGATTGCATCAATACTTATAAACTCATAATGAACTGTCATCAAACGTTAAGCGTATGGACCCTACGGGTTCGAGAACTATGTAGACATGACCTAGAACCATTCTCGGTCAATAACCAATAGCGGAACCTGGATGCCCATATTGGTTCCTACATATTCTACGAAGATCTTTATCGGTCAAACCGCATAACGACATACGTTGTTCCCTTTGTCATCGGTATGTTACTTACCCGAGATTCGATCGTCGGTATCCAATACCTAGTTCAATCTGCTACCGGTAAGTCTCTTTACTCGCTCCGTAATACATCATCTCACAACTAACTCATTAGTTGTAATGCTTGCAAGGCTTTAAGTGATGTGCATTACCGAGAAGGCCCGGAGATACCTCTCCGACAATTGGAGTGACAAAACCTAATCTCGAAATACGCCAACCCAACAAGTACCTTTGGAGACACCTGTAGTACTCCTTTATAATCACCCGATTACGTTGTGACGTTTGGTAGTACCTAAAGTGTTCCTCCGGTGGCGGGAGTTGCATAATCTCATAGTTTATAGGAACATGTATGGGTCATGAAGAAAGCATTAACATACTAAACGATCAAGTGTTAAGCTAACGGAATGGGTCATGTCAATCAGATCATTCTACTAATGATGTGACCTTGTTAATCAAATAACAACTTCTTGTTCATGGTTAGGAAACATAACCATCTTTGATTAACAAGCTAGTCAAGTAGAGGCATACTAGTGACATCTTGTTTGTCTATATATTCACACATGTATTATGTTTCCGGTTAATACAATTCTAGCATGAATAATAAACATTTATCATGATATAAGGAAATAAATAATAACTTTATTATTGCCTCTAGGGCATATTTCCTTCAGTCTCCCACTTGCACTAGAGTCAATAATCTAGATTACAAAGTAATGATCCTAACACCCATGGAGTCTTGGTGCTGATCATGTTTTGCTCGTGGAAGAGGCTTAGTCAACGGTGCGCAACATTCAGATCCGTATGTATTTTGCAAATCTCTATGTCTCCCACTTGGACTTGGTCCCGAATGGAATTGAAGCGTCTCTTGATGTGCTTGGTCCTCTTGTGAAATCTGGATTCCTTTGCCAAGGCAATTGCACCAGATATTGTCACAGAAGATCTTCATCGGTCCCGATGCACTAGGTATGACACCTAGATCGGAAATGAACTCTTTCATCCAGACTCCTTCATTTGCTGCTTCGAAGCAGCTATGTACTCCGCTTCACATGTAGATCCCGCCACGACGCTTTGTTTAGAACTGCACCAACCGACAGCTCCACCGCTTTAATAAAAACACGATCCGGTTTGCGATTTAGAATCGTCCGGATCAGTGTCAAAGCTTCGTCGCCGACGTAACCGTTACGACTAGCTCTTTGTCACCTCCATATACGAGAAACATATCCTTAGTCCTTTTCAGGTATTTCAGGATGTTCTTGACCGCTGTCGATGATCCATTCCTGGATTACTTTGGTACCTTCCTGCCAAGCTTATGGCTAAGCATACGTCAGTGCGGTACACAGCATTGCATACATGATAGAGCCTATGGCTGAAGCATAGGGAACATCTTTCATTTTCTCTCTATCTTCTGCTGTGGTCGGGCATTGAGTCTTACTCAATCTTATACCTTGCAACACAGGCAAAAAACCTTTCTTTGCCTCGATCCATTTTGAACTTTTTAAAATTTTATCAAGGTATGTGCTTTGTGAAAGTCCAATTAAGCGCCTTGATCTATCTCTATAGATCTTGATGCCCAATATGTAAGCAGCTTCACCGAGGTCTTTCATTGAAAAACTTTTATTCAAGTATCCTTTTATGCCATCCAGAAATTCTATATCATTTCCAATTAATAATATGTCGTCCACATATAATATCGAAATGCTACGAGTTCCCACTCACTTTCTTGTAAATACAGGCTTCTCCAAAAGTCCGTATAAACCCATATGCTTTGATCACACTATCAAAGCGTTTATTCCAACTCCGAGAGGCTTGCACTGCACCATAAATTGATCGTTGGAGCTTGCACACTTTGTTAGCACCTTTTGGATCGACAAAACCTTCTGGTTGCATCATATACAACTCTTCTTCTAGAAATCCATTCAAGAATGCAGTTTTTACATCCATTTGCCAAATTTCATAATCATAAAATGCGGCAATTGCTAACATGATTCGGACAGACTTAAGCATCGCTACGGGTGAGAAAGTCTCATCGTAGTCAACCCCTTGAACTTGTCGAAAACCTTTCGCAACAAGTCGAGCTTTGTAGACGGTTACATTACCATCGGCGTCAGTCTTCTTCTTAAAGATCCATTTATTTTCAATGGCTTGCCGATCATCGGGCAAGTCAACCAAAGTCCAAACTTTGTTCTCATACATGGATCCCATCTCAGATTTCATGGCTTCCAGCCATTTCGCGGAATCTGGGCTCACCATCGCTTCTTCATAGTTTGTAGGTTCGCCATGGTCAAGTAACATGACTTCCAGAATAGGATTACCGTACCACTCTGGTGCGTATTTTATTCTGGTCGACCTACGAGGTTCAGTAGTAACTTGATCTGAAGCTTCATGATCATCATCATTAGTTTCGTCACTAATTGGTGTAGTTGTCACAGGAACCATTTCTTGTGATGAACTACTTTCCAATAAGGGAGCAGATACAGTTATCTCATCAAGTTCTACTTTCCTCCCACTCACTTCTTTCGAGAGAAACTCTTTCTCTAGAAAGGATCCGAATTTAGCAACGAAAGTCTTACCTTCAGATCTGTGATAGAAGGTGTACCCAACAGTTTCCTTTGGGTATCCTATGAAGACACATTTTTCCGATTTGGGTTCGAGCTTATCTGGTTGAAGTTTCTTCACATAAGCATCGCAGCCCCAAACTTTAAGAAACGACAACTTTGGTTTCTTACCAAACCACAGTTCATAAGGCGTCGTCTCAACGGATTTTGACGGTGTCCTATTTAACGTGAATGCGGCCGCCTCTAAAGCATAACCCCAAAACGATAGCGGTAAATCGGAAATAGACATCATAGATCGCACCATATCTAGTAAAGTACGACGATTCTGACGTTCGGACACACCATTTCTCTGTGGTGTTCCGGGTGGCGTGAGTTGTAAACTATTCCACATTGTTTCAAATGTAAACCAAACTCGTAACTCAAATATTCACCTCCACGATCAGATCGTAGAAACTTTATTTTCTTGTTACGATGATTTTCCACTTCACTCTGAAATTCTTTGAACTTTTCAAATGTTTCAGATTTGTGTTTCATTAAGTAGATATATCCATATCTGCTCAAATCATCTGTGAAGGTGAGAAAATAACGATACCCGCTTGGCGTGCCTCAACATTCATTGGACCACAAATATCGGTATGTATGATCTCCAACAAATCAGTTGCACGCTCCATAGTTCCGGAGAACGGCGTTTTGGTCATCTTGCCCATGAGGCACGGTTCGCAAGTACCAAGTGATTCATAATCAAGTGATTCGAAGCCCATCAAGATGGAGTTTCTTCATGCGTTTTACACCGATATGACCTAAACGGCAAGTGCCACAAATAAGTTGCACTATCATTATCAACTCTGCATCTTTTGGTTTCAACATTATGAATATGTGTATCACTATCGTCGAGATTCAACAAGAATAGACCATTCTTCAAGGGTGCATGACCATAAAAGATATTATTCATATAAATAGAACAACCATTATTCTCTGATTTAAATGAATAACCGTCTCGCATTAAACAAGATCCAGATATAATGTTCATGCTCAACGCTGGCACCAAATAACAATTATTTAGGTCTAAAACTAATCCCGAAGGTAGATGTAGAGGTAGCGTGCCGACCGCGATCACATTGACTTTGGAACCATTTCCCACGCCAGATCGTCACCTCGCCCTTTGCGATTGCTCGACTATTCCGTAGTCCCTGTTTCGAGTTGCAAATATTAGCAATGTAACCAGATTATCAAATACCCAGTGCTACTACGAGCTCTAGTAAGGTACACATCAATAACAATTATATCACATATACCTTTGTTCACCTTGCCATCCTTTTTATCCGCCAAATACTTGGGGCAGTTCCGCTTCAAAGGTCCGCTCGCTTGCAGTAAAAACACTCAGTTTGTGCTTAGGTCCAGACTTGGGTTTCTTCTCTTGATCGCAACTTTCTTGCTGTTCTTTTTGAAGTTTCCTTCTTCTTCCCTTTGCCCTTTTCTTGAAACTAGTGGTCTTGTTGACCATCAACACTTGATGTTCCTTTTTGATTTCTACCTCCGCAGCTTTTAGCATCGCGAAGAGCCTGTGAATTGTCTTAGTCATCCCTTGCATATTATAGTTCATCACGAAGCTCTTGTAGCTTGGTGGCAGTGATTGGAGAATTCTGTCAATGACACTATCATCCGGAAGATTAACTCCCAGCTGAATTAAGTGATTGTTATACCCAGACATTTTGAGTATGTGCTCACTGACATAACTATTCTCTTCCATCTTGCAGCTATAGAACTTATTGGAGACTTCATATCTCTCAATCCGGCATTTGCTTGAAATATTAACTTCAACTCCTGGAACATCTCATATGCTCCATGACGCTCAAAACGTCGTTGAAGACCCGGTTCTAAGCCGTAAAGCATGGCACACTGAACTATAGAGTAGTCATCAGCTACGCTTTGCCGACGTTCATAACTTCGCTCAAAGATTCCGCAGCAGTTCGCTACCCAGCGGTGCTTCCAGGACGTAATTTTTCTGTGCAGCAATGAGGATAATCCTCGTTACGGACCCAGTCCGTGTAATTGCTACCATCATCTTTCAACTTTGCTTTCTCAAGGAACGCATTAAAATTCAACGGAACAACAAAGACGAGCCATCTATCTACAGAAACATAGACAAGCAAAATACTATCAGTACTAAGTTCATGATAAATTTAAGTTCAATTAATCATATTAAAACTCCCACTTAGAGACATCTCTCTAGTCATCTAAGTGATCACGTGATCCATATCAACTAAACCGTGTCCGATCATCACGTGAGACGGAGTAGTTTCAACGGTGAACATCATTATGTTGATCATATCTACTATATGATTCACGTCGACCTTCGGTCTCCGTGTTCCGAGGCCATATCTGTTATATGCTAGGCTCATCAAGTTTAACTCGAGTATTCGCGTGTGCAACTGTTTTGCACCCGTTGTAGATGGACGTAGAACTTATCACACCCGATCATCACGTGGTGTCCGGGTACTACGAACTTTGGCAACGGTGCATACTCAGGGAGAACACTTCTTGATAATTTTTAGTGAGAGATCATCTTATACTGCTACCGTCAATCAAAGCAAGATAAGATGCATAAAGGATAAACATCACATGCAATCAATATAAGTGATATGATATGGTCATCATCATCTTGTGCTTGTGATCTCCATCGCCAAGCACCGTCATGATCACCATCGCCACCGCGCGACACCTTGATCTCCATCGTAGCATCGTTGTCGCCTCGCCAATCTTATGCTTCCACGACTATCACTACCGCTTAGTAATAAAGTAAAGCATTACATCGCGATTGCATTGCATACAATAAAGCGACAACCATATGGCTCCTGCCGATTGTCGATAACTCGGTTACAAAACATGATCATCTCATACAATAAAATATAGCATCACGTCTTGACCATATCACATCACAACATGCCCTACAAAAACAAGTTAGACGTCCTCTACTTTGTTGTTGCAAGTTTTACGTGGCTGCTACGGGCTGAGCAAGAACCGTTCTTACCTACGCATCAAAACCACAACGATAGTTTGTCAAATAGACTCCGTTTTAACCTTCTCAAGGACCGGGCGTAGCCATACTCGGTTCAACTAAAGTTGGAGAGACAGTCTTCCGCAAGCCATCTATGTGCAAAGCACGCCGAGGGAACCGGTCTCGGCGTAAGCGTCTGGCGTAAGGTTGGTCCGGATCGTCTCGTCCAACAATGCGGCTGAACCAAAGTATGACATGCTGGTAGGCAGTATGACTTGTATCGTCCACAACTCACTTGTGTTCTACTCGTGCATATGACATCAACGCATAAAACCAGGCTCTGATACCACTGCTGGGGAACGTGGTAATTTCGAAAATTTTCCTACGATCACGCAAGACCATGGTGATGGCATAGCAACGAGAGGGAAGAGTGTCCGTCCACGTTCCCTAGAGACCGGAAAGCGAAGCGTTATAACAACGCGGTTGATGTAGTCGACGCCTTCACGATCCGACCGATCCAAGCACCGAACGACGGCACCTCCGAGTTACGCACGTTCAGCTCGATGACGATCCCGAACTCCGATCCAGCAAAGTGTCGGGATGAGTTCCACAAGACGACGGCGTGGTGACGATGTAGATGCTCCACCGACGCAGGGCTTCGCCTAAGCTCCACGACGATATGACTTCTCCGGCGCAGGGCTACGCCTAAGCTCTACGACGATATGACCGAGGTGGAATATGGTGGAAGGGGGCACCGCACACGGCTAAGGAAAGATCCGTAGATCAACTTGTGTGTCAAGGGGTGCCCCCTGCCGTATATAAAGGAGGCAAGGGGAGGTGGCCGGCCCTAGGGGAGGCGCACCAGGAGGAGTCCTACTCCCACGGGAGTAGGACTCCCCCTTTCCTAGTTGGACTAGGATTGGAGGAGGAGAAGGGGAAGGCGCCGCCCCTTCCTTGTCCTATTCGGACTAGAGGGGAGGCGCGCATCCCACCTTGGCCGGCCCTTCCTCTTCTCCTATGGCCCATTAAGGCCCATTGACCTCCCGGGTGGTTCCGGTAACCTCCCGGTACTCCGGTAAAATCCCGATTTCACCCGGAACACTTCCGATGTCCAAATGTAGGCTTCCAATATATCAATCTTTATGTCTCGACCATTTCGAGACTCCTCGTCATGTCCGTGATCACATCCGGGACTACGAACAAACTTCGGAGCATCAATACTTATAAACTCATAAAGAAAAGTCAACGAAACGTTAAGCGTGCGGACCCTACGGGTTCGAGAACTATGTAGACATGACCTAGAACCATTCTCGGTCAATAACCAATAGCGGAACCTGGATGCCCATATTGGTTCCTACATATTCTACGAAGATCTTTATCGGTCAAACCGCATAACGACATTAATGTTGTTCCCTTTGTCATCGGTATGTTACTTACCCGAGATTCGATCGTCGGTATCCAATACCTAGTTCAATCTCGCTACCGGTAAGTCTCTTTACTCGTTCCGTAATACATCATCTCACAACTAATTCATTAGTTGTAATGCTTGCAAGGCTTTAAGTGATGTGCATTACCGAGAAGGCTCGGAGATACCTCTCCGACAATCGGAGTGACAAAACCTAATCTCGAAATACGCCAACCCAACAAGTACCTTTGGAGACACCTGTAGTACTCCTTTATAATCACCCAATTACGTTGTGACGTTTGGTAGCACCCAAAGTGTTCCTCCGTAAACGGAGTTGCATAATCTCATAGTTTATAGGAACATGTATGGGTCATGAAGAAAGCATTAACATACTAAACGATCAAGTGTTAAGCTAACGGAATGGGTCATGTCAATCAGATCATTCTACTAATGATGTGACCTTGTTAATCAAATAACAACTTCTTGTTCATGGTTAGGAAACATAACCATCTTTGATTAACAAGCTAGTCAAGTAGAGGCATACTAGTGACATACTGTTTGTCTATATATTCACACATGTATTATGTTTCCGGTTAATACAATTCTAGCATGAATAATAAACATTTATCATGATATAAGGAAATAAATAATAACTTTATTATTGCCTCTAGGGCATATTTCCTTGATCTCCCACTTGCACTAGAGTCAATAATCTAGATTACAAAGTAATGATCCTAACACCCATGGAGTCTTGGTGCTGATCATGTTTTGCTCGTGGAAGAGGCTTAGTCAACGGGTCTGCAACATTCAGATCCGTATGTATTTTGCAAATCTCTATGTCTCCCACTTGGACTTGGTCCCGAATGGAATTGAAGGCGTCTCTTGATGTGCTTGGTCCTCTTGTGAAATCTGGATTCCTTTGCCAAGGCAATTGCACCATATTGTCACAGAAGATCTTCATCGGTCCCGATGCACTAGGTATGACACCTAGATCGGAAATGAACTCTTTCATCCAGACTCCTTCATTTGCTGCTTCCGAAGCAGCTATGTACTCCGCTTCACATGTAGATCCCGCCACGACGCTTTGTTTAGAATCGCACCAACCGACAGCTCCACCGCTTAATAAAAACACGTATCCGGTTTGCGATTTAGAATCGTCCGGATCGATTGTCAAAGCTATGCGTCGACGTAACTGCCATTTACTAGCTCTTTGTCACCTCCATATACGAGAAACATATCCTTAGTCCTTTTCGTATTTCAGGATGTTCTTGACCGCTGTCGATGGATCCATTCCTGGATTACTTTGGTACCTTCCTGCCAAGCTTATGGCTAAGCATACGTCAGTGTCTGGTACACAGCATTGCATACATGATAGAGCCTATGGCTGAAGCATAGGAACATCTTTCATTTTCTCTCTATCTTCTATTGTGGTCGGGCATTGAGTCTTACTCAATCTTATACCTTGCAACACAGGCAAAAACCTTTCTTTGCACGATCCATTTTGAACTTTTTCAAAATTTTATCAAGGTATGTGCTTTGTGAAAGTCCAATTAAGCCGCCTTGATCTATCTCTATAGATCTTGATGCCCAATATGTAAGCAGCTTCACCGAGGTCTTTCATTGAAAAACTTTTATTCAAGTATCCTTTTATGCCATCCAGAAATTCTATATCATTTCCAATTAATAATATGTCGCCCACATATAATATCGTAAATGCTATGTAGCTCCCACTCACTTTCTTGTAAATACAGGCTTCTCCAAAAGTCTGTATAAACCCATATGCTTTGATCACACTATCAAAGCGTTTATTCCAACTCCGAGAGGCTTGCACTGCACCATAAATTGATCGTTGGAGCTTGCACTTTGTTAGCACCTTTTGGATCGACAAAACCTTCTGGTTGCATCATATACAACTCTTCTTCTAGAAATCCATTCAAGAATGCAGTTTTACATCCATTTGCCAAATTTCATAATCATAAAATGCGGCAATTGCTAACATGATTCGGACAGACTTAAGCATCGCTACGGGTGAGAAAGTCTCATCGTAGTCAACCCCTTGAACTTGTCGAAAACCTTTCGCAACAAGTCGAGCTTTGTAGACGGTTACATTACCATCGGCGTCAGTCTTCTTCTTAAAGATCCATTTATTTTCAATGGCTTGCCGATCATCGGGCAAGTCAACCAAAGTCCAAACTTTGTTCTCATACATGGATCCCATCTCAGATTTCATGGCTTCCAGCCATTTCGGCGGAATCTGGGCTCACCATCGCTTCTTCATAGTTTGTAGGTTCGCCATGGTCAAGTAACATGACTTCGAATAGGATTACCGTACCACTGCAGTGCGTATTTTATTACAGTCGACCTCTGAGGTTCAGTAGTAACTTGATCTGAAGCTTCATGATCATCATCATTAGTTTCGTCACTAATTGGTGTAGTTGTCACAGGAACCATTTCTTGTGATGAACTACTTTCCAATAAGGGAGCAGATACAGTTATCTCATCAAGTTCTACTTTCCTCCCACTCACTTCTTTCGAGAGAAACTCTTTCTCTAGAAAGGATCCGAATTAACAACGAAAGTCTTGCCTTCAGATCTGTGATAGAAGGTGTACCCAACAGTTTCCTTTGGGTATCCTATGAAGACACATTTTTCCGATTTGGGTTCGAGCTTATCTGGTTGAAGTTTCTTCACATAAGCATCGCAGCCCCAAACTTTAAGAAACGACAACTTTGGTTTCTTACCAAACCACAGTTCATAAGGCGTCGTCTCAACGGATTTTGACGGTGTCCTATTTAACGTGAATGCGGCCGTCTCTAAAGCATAACCCCAAAGCGATAGCGGTAAATCGAAATAGACATCATAGATCGCACCATATCTAGTAAAGTACGATTCTGACGTTCGGACACACCATTTCTCTGTGGTGTTCGGGTGGCGTGAGTTGAAAACTATTCCACATTGTTTCAAATGTAAACCAAACTCGTAACTCAAATATTCACCTCCACGATCAGATCGTAGAAACTTTATTTTCTTGTTACGATGATTTTCCACTTCACTCTGAAATTCTTTTGAACTTTTCAAATGTTTCAGATTTGTGTTTCATTAAGTAGATATATCCATATCTGCTCAAATCATCTGTGAAGGTGAGAAAATAACGATACCCGCCGCGTGCCTCAACATTCATTGGACCACAAACATCAGTATGTATGATTTCCAACAAATCAGTTTGCACGCTCCATAGTTCCGGAGAACGGCGTTTTGGTCATCTTGCCCATGAGGCACGGTTACGCAAGTACCAAGTGATTCATAATCAAGTGATTCCGAAGCCCATCAAGATGGAGTTTCTTCATGCGTTTTACACCGATATGACCTAAACGGCGATTGCCACAAATAAGTTGCACTATCATTATCAACTCTGCATCTTTTGGTTTCAACATTATGAATATGTGTATCACTCTTGTCGAGATTCAACAAGAATAGACCATTCTTCAAGGGTGCATGACCATAAAAGATATTATTCATATAAATAGAACAACCATTATTCTCTGATTTAAATGAATAACCGTCTCGCATTAAACAAGATCCAGATATAATGTTCATGCTCAACGGCGGCACCAAATAACAATTATTTAGGTCTAAAACTAATCCCGAAGGTAGATGTAGAGGTAGCGTGCCGACCGCGATCACATTGACTTTGGAACCATTTCCCACGCGCATCGTCACCTCGTCCTTTGCGGTGCTCGACTATTCCGTAGTCCCTGTTTCGAGTTGCAAATATTAGCAATGTAACCAGTATCAAATACCTGTGTGCTACTACGAGCTCTAGTAAGGTACACATCAATAACATGTATATCACATATACCTTTGTTCACCTTGCCATCCTTTTATCCGCCAAATACTTGGGGCAGTTCCGCTTCCAGTGTCCGGTCTGCTTGCAGTAAAAACACTCAGTTTCAGGCTTAGGTCCAGACTTGGGTTTCTTCTCTTGATCAGCAACTTTCTTGCTGTTCTTTTGAAGTTTCCCTTCTTCTTCCCTTTGCCCTTTTTCTTGAAACTAGTGGTCTTGTTGACCATCAACACTTGATGTTCCTTTTTGATTTCTACCTCCGCAGCTTTTAGCATCGCGAAGAGCTCATGAATTGTCTTAGTCATCCCTTGCATATTATAGTTCATCACGAAGCTCTTGTAGCTTGGTGGCAGTGATTGGAGAATTCTGTCAATGACACTATCATCCGGAAGATTAACTCCCAGCTGAATTAAGTGATTGTTATACCCAGACATTTTGAGTATGTGCTCACTGACCTAACTATTCTCCTCCATCTTGCAGCTATAGAACTTATTGGAGACTTCATATCTCTCAATCCGGGCATTTGCTTGAAATATTAACTTCAACTCTGGAACATCTCATATGCTCCATGACGCTCAAAACGTCGTTGAAGACCCGGTTCTAAGTCGTAAAGCATGGCACACTGAACTATAGAGTAGTCATCAGCTCTGCTTTGCGGGCGTTCATAACTTCGGCTCAAAGATTCGCAGCAGTTCGCTACCCATGGTGCTTCCAGGACGTAATTTTTACGTGCAGCAATGAGGATAATCCTCAAATTACGGACCCAGTCCGTGTAATTGCTACCATCATCTTTCAACTTTGCTTTCTCAAGGAACGCATTAAAATTCAACGGAACAACAAAGACGAGCCATCTATCTACAAAGAAACATAGACAAGCAAAATACTATCAGTACTAAGTTCATGATAAATTTAAGTTCAATTAATCATATTAAAACTCCCACTTAGACAGACATCTCTCTAGTCATCTAAGTGATCACGTGATCCATATCAACTAAACCGTGTCCCATCATCACGTGAGACGGAGTAGTTTCAACGGTGAACATCATTATGTTGACCATATCTACTCTATGATTCACGCTCGTCCTTTCTGTCTCCGTGTTCCGAGGCCATTTCTGTTATATGCTAGGCTATTCAAGTTTTACCTGAGTATTCCGCGTGTGCTACTGTTTTGCACCCGTTGTAGATGGACGTAGAGCTTATCACACCCGATCATCACGTGGTGTCTGGGCACTACGAACTTTGGCAACGGTGCATTCTCAGGTAGAACACTTATTGATAATTTTAGTGATAGATATTCTTATTATGCTACCGTCAATCACAGAATGATACGATGCTTAAAGGATAAACATCACATGCAATCAATATATTTGATATGATATGGTCATCATCATCTTGTGCTTGTGATCTCCATCGCCAAGCACCGTCATGATCACCATCGTCACCGGGCGCGACACCTTGATCTCCATCGTAGCATCGTTGTCGCCTCGCCAATCTTATGCTTCCACGACTATCACTACCGTTTAGTAATAAAGTAAAGCATTACATCGCGATTGCATTGCATACAATAAAGCGACAACCATATGGCTCCTGCCGATTGCCGATAACTCGGTTACAAAACATGATCATCTCATACAATAAAATATAGCATCACGTCTTGACCATATCACATCACAACATGCCCTGCAAAAACAAGTTAGACGTCCTCTACTTTGTTGTTTGCAAGTTTTACGTGGCTGCTACGGGCTGAGCAAGAACCGTTCTTACCTACGCATCAAAACCACAACGATAGTTTGTCAAATAGACTCCGCTTTAACCTTCTCAAGGACCGGGCGAGCCATACTCGGTTCAACTAAAGTTGGAGAGACAGTCTTCCGCAAGCCATCTATGTGCAAAGCACGTCGAGGTATACGGTCTCGCTTAAGCGTACGCGTAAGGTTGGTCCGGATCGTCTCGTCCAACAATGCCGCTGAACCAAAGTATGACATGCTGGTAGGCAGTATGACTTGTATCGTCCACAACTCACTTGTGTTCTACTCGTGCATATGACATCAACGCATAAAACCAGGCTCGGATGCCACTTTGTTGGGGAACGTGGTAATTTCGAAAATTTTCCTACGATCACGCAAGACCATGGTGATGGCATAGCAACGAGAGGGAAGAGTGTCCGTCCACGTACCCTCGTAGACCGAAAGCGGAAGCGTTATAACAACGCGGTTGATGTAGTCGTACGTCTTCACGATCCGACCGATCCAAGCACCGTAGAATTGTATTAACCGGAAACATAATACATGTGTGAATATATAGACAAACAGTATGTCACTAGTATGCCTCTACTTGACTAGCTTGTTAATCAAAGATGGTTATGTTTCCTAACCATGAACAAGGAGTTGTTATTTGATTAAACAAGGTCACATCATTAGTAGAATGATCTGATTGACATGACCCATTCCGTTAGCTTAACACTTGATCGTTTAGTATGTTAATGCTTTCTTCATGACCCATACATGTTCCTATAAACTATGAGATTATGCAACTCCTGCCATCGGAGGAACACTTTGGGTACTACCAAACGTCACAACGTAATCGGGTGATTATAAAGGAGTACTACAGGTGTCTCCAAAGGTACTTGTTGGGTTGGCGTATTTGAGATTAGGTTTTGTCACTCCGATTGTCGGAGAGGTATCTCCGTGCCTTCTCGGTAATGCACATCACTTAAAGCCTTGCAAGCATTACAACTAATGAGTTAGTTGTGAGATGATGTATTACGGAACGAGTAAAGAGACTTACCGGTAATCTAGATTGAACTAGGTATTGGATACCGACGATCGAATCTCGGGTAAGTAACATACCGATGACAAAGGGAACAACGTATGTCGTTATGCGGTTTGACCGATAAAGATCTTCGTAGAATATGTAGGAACCAATATGGGCATCCAGGTTCCGCTTATTGGTTATTGACCGAGAATGGTTCTAGGTCATGTCTACATAGTTCTCGAACCCGTAGGGTCCGCACGCTAACGTTTCGATGACAGTTCATAATGAGTTTATAAGTATTGATGCACCGAAGTTTGTTCGGAGTCCCGGATGTGATCACGGACATGACGAGGAGTCTCAAAATGGTCGAGACATAAAGATTGATATATTGGAAGCCTATGTTTGGACTTCGGAAGGGTTCCGAGTGAAATCGGGAATTTACCGGAGTACCGGGAGGTTACCGGAACCCCCCCGGGAACTACATGGGCCATAATGGGCCTTAGTGGAAAGGAGAGAGGGCCAGCCCTAGGTGGCCGCGCGCCCCCCCTTCCCCTAGTCCTATTAGGACTAGGAAAGGTGGGCCGGCCCCCCTCTCTCTCTTTCCCCTCCGGAATCCTAATCCAACTAGGATTGAGGGGGAGTCCTACTCCCGGAGGGAGTAGGACTCCTTGCGCGCCTCCCCTTGGGCCGCCACCTTCCCCTGGCTCCTTTATATCACGGGGCAGGGGGCACCCCAAGACACACAAGTTGATCTACGGATCTTTCCTTAGCCGCAGCGGTGCCCCTTCCACCATATTCCACCTCGGTCATATCGTCAGAGAGCTTAGGCGAAGCCCCGCGCCGAGAAGTCATATCATCGTGGAGCTTAGGCGAAGCCCTCGTCGGTGAAGCATCTACATCGTCACCACGCCGTCAGGTTGACGGAACTCATCCCGACACTTTGCTGGATCGGAGTCCGGGATGCGCCATCGAGCTGAGCGTGTGCGAGAACTCGGAGGTGTCGTGACGTTCGGTGCTTGGATCGGTCGGATCGTGAAGACGTACGACTACATCAACCGCGTTGTTATAACGCTTCCGCTTTCGGTCTACGAGGGTACGTGGACGGACACTCTTCCCTCTCGTTGCTATGATCGTAGGAAAATTTTCGAAATTACCACGTTCCCCAACAGTGGTATCAGAGCCTGGTTTTATGCGTAGATGTCATATGCACGAGTAGAACACAAGTGAGTTGTGGACGATACAAGTCATACTGCCTACCAGCATGTCATACTTTGGTTCAGCGGCATTGTTGGGCGAGACGATCCGGACCAACCTTACGCCAGACGCTTACGCGAGACCGGTTCCTCGGCGTGCTTTGCACATAGATGGCTTAGGAAGACTGTCTCTCCAACTTTAGTTGAACCGAGTATGGCTACGCCCGGTCCTTGAGAAGGTTAAAACGGAGTCTATTTGACAAACTATCGTTGTGGTTTTGATGCGTAGGTAAGAACGGTTCTTGCTCAGCCCGTAGCAGCCACGTAAAACTTGCAACAACAAAGTAGAGGACGTCTAACTTGTTTTTGCAGGGCATGTTGTGATGTGATATGGTCAAGACGTGATGCTATATTTTATTGTATGAGATGATCATGTTTTGTAACCGAGTTATCGGCAACTGGCAGGAGCCATATGGTTGTCGCTTTATTGTATGCAATGCAATCGCGATGTAATGCTTTACTTTATTACTAAGCGGTAGTGATAGTCGTGGAAGCATAAGATTGGCGAGACGACAACGATGCTACGATGGAGATCAAGGTGTCGCTACCGGTGGCGATGGTGATCATGGCGGTGCTTCGGCGATGGAGATCACAAGCACAAGATGATGATGACCATATCATATCACTTATATTGATTGCATGTGATGTTTATCCTTTATGCATCTTATCTTGCTTTGATTGACGGTAGCATTATAAGATGATCTCTCACTAAAATTATCAAGAAGTGTTCTCCTGAGTATGCACCGTTGCCAAAGTTCGTAGTACCCGGACACCACGTGATGATCGGGTGTGATAAGTTCTCGTCCATCTACAACGGGTGCAAAACAGTTGCACACGCGGAATACTCAGGTTAAACTTGGACGAGCCTAGCATATAACAGATATGGCCTCGGAACACGGAGACCGAAAGGTCGAACGTGAATCATATAGTAGATATGATCAACATAGTGATGTTCACCGTTGAAACTACTCCGTCTCACGTGATGATCGGACACGGTTTAGTTGATATGGATCACGTGATCACTTAGATGACTAGAGAGATGTCTGCGAGTGGGAGTTTTTAATATGATTAATCAAACTTAAAATTATCATGAACTTAGTACACGATAGTATTTTGCTTGTCTATGTTTGATGTAGATAGATGGCTCGTGCTGTTGTTCCGTTGAATTTTAATGCGTTCCTTGAGAAAGCAAAGTTGAAAGATGATGGTAGCAATTACATGGATCGGGTCCGTAACTCGAGGATTATCCTCATTGCTGCACGTAAAAATTACGTCCCGGAAGCACCGCCGGTAGCGACAGTGCCTCTGCAGATGCCGAGCCGTGGTTATGAACGTCGGCAAAGCGTAGCTGATGACTACTCTATAGTTCAGTGTGCCATGCTTTACGGCTTAGAACCGGGTCTTCAACGACGTTTTGAACGTCATGGAGCATATGAGATGTTCCAGAGTTGAAGTTAATATTTCAAGCAAATGCCCGGATTGAGAGATATGAAGTCTCCAATAAGTTCTATAGCTGCAAGATGGAGGAGAATAGTTCACAAGGTGAGCACATACTCAAAATGTCCGGGTATAACAATCACTTAATTCAGCTGGGAGTTAATCTTCCGGATGATAGTGTCATTGATGTAATTCTCCAATCATCGCCACCAAGCTACAAGAGCTTCGTGATGAACTATAATATGCAAGGGATGACTAAGACAATTCCTGAGCTCTTCGCGATGCTAAAAGCTGCGGAGGTAGAAATCGAAAAGGAGCATCAAGTGTTGATGGTCAACAAGACCACTAGTTTCAAGAAAAAGGGCAAAGGGAAGAAGAAGGGAAACTTCAAAAAGAACAGCAAGAAAGTTGCTGATCAAGAGAAGAAACCCAAGTCTGGACCTAAGCCTGAAACTGAGTGTTTTTACTGCAAGCAGACCGGACATTGGAAGCGGAACTGCCCCAAGTATTTGGCGGATAAAAAGGATGGCAAGGTGAACAAAGGTATATGTGATATACATGTTATTGATGTGTACCTTACTAGAGCTCGTAGTAGCACCTGGGTATTTGATCTTTGGTTACATTGCTAATATTTGCAACTCAAAACAGGGACTACGGAATAGTCGAAAGCCGGCAAAGGACGAGGTGACGATGCTGGCGTGGGAAATGGTTCCAAAGTCAATGTGATCGCGATCGGCACGCTACCTCTACATCTACCTTCGGATTAGTTTTAGACCTAAATAATTGTTATTTGGTGCCAGCGTTGAGCATGAACATTATATCTGGATCTTGTTTAATGCGAGACGGTTATTCATTTAAATCAGAGAATAATGGTTGTTCTATTTATATGAATAATATCTTTTATGGTCATGCACCCTTGAAGAATGGTCTATTCTTGTTGAATCTCGACAGTAGTGATACACATATTCATAATGTTGAAACCAAAAGATGCAGAGTTGATAATGATAGTGCAACTTATTTGTGGCAATCGCCGTTTAGGTCATATCGGTGTAAAACGCATGAAGAAACTCCATCTTGATGGGCTTCGGAATCACTTGATTATGAATCACTTGGTACTTGCGAACCGTGCCTCATGGGCAAGATGACCAAAACGCCGTTCTCGGAACTATGGAGCGTGCAACTGATTTGTTGGAAATCATACATACCGATGTTTGTGGTCCAATGAATGTTGAGGCACGCATGGGTATCGTTATTTTCTCACCTTCACAGATGATTTGAGCAGATATGGATATATCTACTTAATGAAACACAAATCTGAAACATTTGAAAAGTTCAAAGAATTTCAGAGTGAAGTGGAAAATCATCGTAACAAGAAAATAAAGTTTCTACGATCTGATCGTGGAGGTGAATATTTGAGTTACGAGTTTGGTTTACATTTGAAACAATGTGGAATAGTTTTCAACTCACGCCACCGGAACACCACGGAGAAATGGTGTGTCCGAACGTCAGAATCGTACTTTACTAGATATGGTGCGATCTATGATGTCTATTTCCGATTTACCGCTATCGCTTTGGGGTTATGCTTTAGAGACGGCCGCATTCACGTTAAATAGGACACCGTCAAAATCCGTTGAGACGACGCCTTATAAACTGTGGTTTGGTAAGAAACCAAAGTTGTCGTTTCTTAAAGTTTGGGGCTGCGATGCTTATGTGAAGAAACTTCAACCAGATAAGCTCGAACCCAAATCGGAAAAATGTGTCTTCATAGGATACCCAAAGGAAACTGTTGGGTACACCTTCTATCACAGATCTGAAGGCAAGACTTTCGTTGCTAAATTCGGATCCTTTCTAGAGAAAGAGTTTCTCTCGAAAGAAGTGAGTGGGAGGAAAGTAGAACTTGATGAGATAATCTGTATCTGCTCCCTTATTGGAAAGTAGTTCATCACAAGAAATGGTTCCCGTGACAACTACACCAATTAGTGACGAAACTAATGATGATGATCATGAAGCTTCAGATCAAGTTACTCTTGAACCTCAGAGGGTCGACCAGAATAAAATACGCACTGAGTGGTACGGTAATCCTATTCGGAAGTCATGTTACTTGACCATGGCGAACCTACAAACTATGAAGAAGCGATGGTGAGCCCAGATTCATGAAATGGCTGGAAGCCATGAAATCTGAGATGGGATCCATGTATGAGAACAAAGTTTGGACTTTGGTTGACTTGCCCGATGATCGGCAAGCCATTGAAAATAAATGGATCTTTAAGAAGAAGACCGACGCCGATGGTAATGTAACCGTCTACAAAGCTCGACTTGTTGCGTAAAGGTTTTCGACAAGTTCAAGGGGTTGACTACGATGAGACTTTCTCACCCGTGGCGATGCTTAAGTCTGTCCGAATCATGTTAGCAATTGCCGCATTTTATGATTATGAAATTTGGCAAATGGATGTAAGCTGCATTCTTGAATGGATTTCTAGAAGAAGAGTTGTATATGATGCAACCAGAAGGTTTTGTCGATCCAAAAGGTGCTAACAAAGTGTGCAAGCTCCAACGATCAATTTATGGTCCGGTGCAAGCCTCTGGGAGTTGGAATAAACGCTTTGATAGTGTGATCAAAGCATATGGGTTTATCTGACTTTTGGAGAAGCTTTGTATTTACAAGAAAGTGAGTGGGAGCTCTGTAGCATTTACGATATTATATGTGGACGACATATTATTAATTGGAAATGATATAGAATTTCTGGATGGCATAAAAGGATACTTGAATAAAAGTTTTTCAATGAAAGACCTCGGTGAAGCTGCTTACATATTGGGCATCAAGATCTATAGAGATAGATCAAGACGCTTAATTGGACTTTCACAAAGCACATACCTTGATAAAATTTTGAAAAGTTCAAAATGGATCAGGCAAAGAAATATAAAACATAATAAAGAACGATCTCAAGGATCAACTTGTGGATGCCCATATTGGTTCCTACATATTCTACGAAGATCTTTATCGGTCAGACCGCATAACAACATACGTTGTTCCCTTTGTCATCGGTATGTTACTTGCCCGAGATTCGATCGTCGGTATCCAATACCTAGTTCAATCTCGTCACCGCAAGTCTCTTTACTCGATTACGTAATGCTTCATCCGTAACCAACTCATTGGTCACATTGCTTGCAAGGCTTATAATGATGTGCATTACCGAGAGGGCCCAGAGATACCTCTCCGGCAATCGGAGTGACAAAACCTAATCTCGAAATACGCCAACCCAACATGTACCTTTGGAGACACCTGTAGTACTCCTTTATAATCACCCGATTACGTTGTGACGTTTGGTAGCACCAAAGTGTTCCTCCGGTGGCAGGGAGTTGCATAATCTCATAGTTACAGGAACATGTATAAGTCATGAAGAAAGCAATAGCAACATACCAAACGATCAAGTACTAGGCTAACGGAATGGGTCATATCAATCAGATCATTCTCCTAATGATGTGATCCCGTTAATCAAATGACAACTCATGTCTATGGTTAGGAAACATAACCATCTTTGATTAACGAGCTAGTCAAGTAGAGGCATACTAGTGACACTCTGTTTGTCTATGTATTCACACATGTATTATGTTTCCGGTTAATACAATTCTAGCATGAATAATAAACATTTATCATGATATAAGGAAATAAATAATAACTTTATTATTGCCTCTAGGGCATATTTCCTTCAGTCTCCCACTTGCACTAGAGTCAATAATCTAGTTCACATCATCATGTGATTCAACACCAATATTCACATCTGTATGTGATTAACACCCATAGTTCACATCGTCATGTGACCAACACCCAAAGGGTTTACTAGAGTCAATAATCTAGTTCACATTGCTATGTTATTAACACCCAAAGAGTACTAAGGTATGATCATGTTTTGCTCGTGAGAGAAGCTTTAGTCAACGGATTACATCATATTCAGAGCCGTATGTATGTATTTCTTGAATATTCTATGTCTACAATGCTCGCACGGAGCTACTCTAGCTAATTGCTCCCACTTTCAATATGTATCCAGATTCAGACTTAGAGTCATACGGATCAGTGTAAAAGCTTGCATCGATGTAACTCTTTCTGACGGGCTCTTTTATCACCTCCATAATCGAGAAATATTTCCTTAGTCCTCACTAAGGATGTTCTTGACCAATGTCCATGATCTACTCCTAGATCACTATTGTACTCTCTTGCCAAATTCAGAGCAAGGTATACAATAGGTCTGGTACATAGCATAGCATACTTTATAGAACCTATGGCTGAGGCATAAGGAATGACTTTCATTCTCTTTCTATCTTCTGCCGTGGTCGGGCTTTGAGTCTTACTCAATTTTACACCTTGTAACACAGGCAAGAACTTCTTTCTTTGACTGTTCCATTTTGAACCTTTTCAAAATCTTGACAGGGTATGTACTTATTGAAAACTTATCAAGCGTCTTGATCTATCTCAATAGATCTTGATGCTCAATATGTAAGCAGCTTCACCGAGGTCCTTCTTTTGAAAAACTCCTTTCAAATACTCCTTTATGCTTTGCAGAATAATTCTACATTATTTCCGATCAACAATATGTCATTCACATATATTTATCGAAATGCTGTAGTGCTCCCACTCACTTTCTTGTAAATACAGGCTTCTCCAAAAGTCCGTATAAAACCATATGCTTTGATCAACTCATCAAAGCGTATATTCCAACTCCGAGATGCTTGCACCAGTCCATTGATGGATCGCTGGAGCTTGCACA
Organism: Aegilops bicornis; assembly: GCA_021605145.1. Taxonomy (NCBI): domain Eukaryota; kingdom Viridiplantae; phylum Streptophyta; class Magnoliopsida; order Poales; family Poaceae; genus Aegilops; species Aegilops bicornis. The sequence continues at coordinate 31,648,120 of CM038675.1, read as the reverse complement.
TTTTGTTAGCTCCTTTAGGATTGACAAAACCTTCTGGTTGCATCATATACAACTCTTCTTTAATAAATCCATTAAAGAATGTAGTTTTGACATCCATTTGCCAGATTTCATAAAATGTGGCAATTGCTAACATGATTCGGACAGACTTAAGAATCGCTACAGTTGAGAAAATCTCATTGTAGTCAACACCTTGAACTTGTCGAAAACCTTTTGTGACAAGTCGAGCTTTGTAGATAGTAACACTACTATCGATTGTCCGTCTTCCTCTTGAAGATCCATTTATTTAACATGGCTTGCTGATCATCGAGCAAGTCAATCAAAGTCCATACTTTGTTCTCATACATGGATCCTATCTCAGATTTCATGGCCTCAAGCCATTTCGCGGAATCTGGGCTCATCATCGCTTCCTCATAGTTCGTAGGTTCATCATGGTCTAGTAACATGACTTCCGAACATGATTACCGTACCACTACAGTGCGGATCTTACTCTGGAAGACCCACGAGGTTTGGTAGCAACTTGATCTGAAGTTTCATGATCATCATCATTAACTTCCTCACTAATTGGTGTAGGAATCACTAGAACTGATTTTGTGATGAACTACTTTCCAATAAGGGAGAAGGTACAATTACCTCATCAAGTTACTACTTTCCTCCCACTCACTTCTTTCGAGAGAAACTCCTTCTCTAGAAAGGATTCATTCTTGACAACGAATGTCTTGACTTTCGGATCTGTGATAGAAGGTGTACCCAACATTTTGGGTATTCTATGAAGACGCACACTTCTCGAATTGGGTTCGAGCTTATCGGTGAAAACTTTTTCACATAAGCATCACAATTCCAAACTTTTAAGAAACGTCAGCGTAGGTTTACTGTTAAACCATAGTTCATATGGTGTCGTCTCAACGGATTTTGATGGTGCCCTATTAATCGTGAATGCAGCTGTCTCTAATGCATAACCCCAAAATGATAGTGGTAAACCGATAAGAGACATCATAGATCGCACCATATCAAATAAAGTGCTGATTCTGACGTTCGGACACACCATAACATTGTGGTGTTCGGTGGCGTGAGCTGTGAAACTATTCCACATTATTTTAATTGAAGACCAAACTTCGTAACTCTATTATTCGTCTTTGCGATTAGATCGCAGAATCTTTATTTTCTTGTTACGATGATTTTTCCACTTCACTCTGAAATTCTTTGAACCTTTCAACTATTTCAGACTTATGTTTCATCAAGTAGATATACCCATATCTGCTCAAATCATCTTGTGAAGGTCAGAAAATAACGATACTTGCCACGAGCCTTCATACTTATTGGTGCGCATACATCGGTATGTATTATTTCCAATAAGTCGGTAGCTCGTTCCATTGTTCGAAGAACGGAGTTTTAGTCATCTTGCCCAAAAGGCACGGTTCGCAAGCATCAAATGATTCATAACCAAGTGATTCCGAAGTCCATCAGCATGGAGTTTTCTTCATGCGCTTTACACCAATATGACCTAAACGGCGGTGCCACAAATAAGTTGCACTATCATTATTAACTTTGCATCTTTTGGTTTCAATATTATGAATATGTGTATCACTATGATCGAGATCCAATGAACCATTTTCATTGGGTGTGTAACCATATAAGGTTTTATTCATGTAAACAGAACAACAATTTATTCTCTTACTTAAATGAATAACCGTATTGCAATAAACATGATCAAATCATATTTATGCTCAACACCAAATAACACTTATTTAGGTTCCATGCTAATCCCGAAAGTATAGGGAGTGTGTGATGATGATCAAATCAATCTTGGAACTACTTCCAACACTCATCGTCACTTCCCCTTCAACTAGTTTACATTCATTACGCAACTCCCTTTCAAGTTACTACTCTTAGCAACTGAACCAGTATCAAATACTGAGGGGTTACTACGAACACTAGTGAAGTACACATCAATGATCTGTATATCAAATATACCTTTGTTCACTTTGCCATCCTTCTTATCCGCCAAATACTTGGGGTAGTTCCGCTTCCGATGACCAGTTCCATTGCAGCAAAAGCACTTAGTCTCGTGCTTAGGTCCAGACTTGGGCTTCTTCACTCGAGCAACAACTTGCTTGCCGCTCTTCTTGAAGTTCCCCTTCTTCCCTTTGCCCTTTTCCTTGAGACTAGTGGTCTTGTCAATCATCAACACTTGATGCTCTTTCTTGATTTCTACCTTCGTCGATTTCAACATCACGAAGAGCTCGGGAATCGTTTTCGTCATCCCTTGCATACTATAGTTCATCACGAAGTTCTACTAACTTAGTGATGGTGACTAGAGAATTCTGTCAATCACTATCTTATCTGGAAGATTAACTCCCGCTTGATTCAAGCGATTGAAGTACCCAGACAATCTGAGCACATGCTTACTAGTTGAGCGATTCTCCTCCATCTTTTAGCTTTAGAACTTTGTTGGAGACTTCATATCTCTCAACTCGGGTATTTGCTGGAAATATTAACTTCAACTCCTGGAACATCTCATATGGTCCATGACGTTCAAAACGTCTTTGAAGTCCCGATTCTAAGCCGTTAAGCATGGTGCACTAAACTATCAAGTAGTCATCATATTGAGCTAGCCAAACGTTCATAACGTGCGCATACGCTCTGTAATAGGTCTGTCACCTAGCGGTGCATCAAGGACATAATTCTTACGTGCAGCAATGAGGATAAACCTCAGATCACGGATCCAATCCGCATCATTGCTACTAACATTTTTCAATACAATTTTCTCTAGGAACACATATAAAAACATAGGGAAGCAACAACGCGAGCTATTGATCTACAACATAATTTGCAAAATACTACCAGGACTAAGTTCATGATAAATTAAAGTTCAATTAATCATATTACTTAAGAACTCCCACTTAGACAGACATCTCTCTAGTCATCTAAGTGATCACGTGATCCATATCAACTAAACCGTGTCCGATCATCACGTGAGGCGGAGTAGTTTCAACGGTGAACATCACTATGTTGATCATATCTACTATATGATTCACGTTCGACCTTTCGGTCTCCGTGTTCGAGGCCATATCTGTTATATGCTAGGCTCGTCAAGTTTAACCTGAGTATTCTGCGTGTGCAACTGTTTTGCACCCGTTGTAGATGGACGTAGAACTTATCACACCCGATCATCACGTGGTGTCCGGGTACTACTGAACTTTGGCAACGGTGCATACTCAGGAGAACACTTCTTGATAATTTTAGTGAGAGATCATCTTATAATGCTACCGTCAATCAAAGCAAGATAAGATGCATAAAGGATAAACATCACATGCAATCAATATAAGTGATATGATATGGCCATCATCATCTTGCGCTTGTGATCTCCATCTCCGAAGCACCGTCATGATCACCATCGTCACCGGCGCGACACCTTGATCTCCATCGTAGCATCGTTGTCGTTACGCCATCTATTGCTTCTACGACTATCGCTACCGCTTAGTGATAAAGTAAAGCAATTACAGGCGTTGCATTTCATACAATAAAGCGACAACCATATGGCTCCTGCCGATTGCCGATAACTTCGGTTACAAAACATGATCATCTCATACAATAAAATATAGCATCACGTCTTGACCATATCACATCACAACATGCCCTGCAAAAACAAGTTAGGCGTCCTCTACTTTGTTGTTGCAAGTTTTACGTGGCTGCTACGGGCTGAGCAAGAACCGTTCTTACCTACGCATCAAAACCACAACGATAGTTTGTCAAATAGACTCCGTTTTAACCTTCTCAAGGACCGGGCGTAGCCATACTCAGTTCAACTAAAGTTGGAGAGACAGTCTTCCGCAAGCCATCTATGTGCAAAGCACGTCGAGGAACCGGTCTCGCGTAAGCGTCTGGCGTAAGGTTGGTCCGGATCGTCTCGTCCAACAATGCCGCTGAACCAAAGTATGACATGCTGGTAGGCAGTATGACTTGTATCGTCCACAACTCACTTGTGTTCTACTCGTGCATATGACATCAACGCATAAAACCAGGCTCGGATGCCACTTTGTTGGGTAACGCGGTAATTTCAAAAATTTTCCTCGCACACACAGGACCATGGTGATGGCATAGCAACGAGAGGAGAGTGTTGTCTACGTACCCTCGTGAGACCGTGGCGGAAGCGATCTGGCGTAGAGGAAGTAGTCGTACTTTCTCCTCGCGATCCTGCCGATCCCAGCGCCGTTACTCCGGCACCTCCGAGTCGATGATGACGTAGAGGAAGTAGTCGACGTTCTTCTCACGATCCAGCCGATCCTGGCGCCGTTACTCCGGCGCCTCCGAGTTCTTGGCACACGTTCAGCTCGATGACGCTCCATGGGCTTCGATCCAGCAAAGCTCCGGGGAGGGGAGTTCCGTCAGCACGACGGCGTGGTGGCGATCTTGATGTTTCACCGTCGTAGGGCTTCGCCTAAGCACCGCTACAATATGACCGAGGTGGAATATGGTGTAGGGGGGCACCGCTGCGGCTAAGGAGCGATCTCAAGGATCAACTTGTGTGTCTATGGGGTGGCCCCTGCCCCGTATATAAAGGAGCAAGGGAGGGAGGAGGCCGGCCCTATGTTTGGCGGCGCCAAGGGAGTCCTACTCCCACCGGAGTAGGATTCCCCTTTCCTAGTCCAACTAGGAATCCTTCCTTGTAGGGGAGGACGGGCGAAGGACGTGGAAGAGTAGGAACGGTGGCCGGCCCCTTTTTCCCTAGTCCAATGCGGACTAGAGGGGCGGGGGGGCGCAGCAGCCTTTTCCTCTTCCCACTAAAGCCCATCAAGGCCCATTACTTCTCCCGTAACTACCGGTACTCGAAAAATACCGAATCATTCGAACCTTTCCGAACTCCGAATATAGTCGTCCAATATATCGATCTTTACGTCTCGACCATTTCGAGACTCCTCGTCATGTCCCCGATCTCATCCGGGACTCCGAACTCCTTCGGTACATCAAAACTCATAAACTCATAATATAAGCATCGCCGAAACCTTAAGCGTGCGGACCCTACGGTTCGAGAACTGTGTAGACATGACCTAGAACTATTCTCGGTCAATAACCAATAAGCGGGACCTGGATGCCCATATTGGTTCCTACATATTCTACGAAGATCTTTATCGGTCAGACCGCATAACAACATACGTTGTTCCCTTTGTCATCGGTATGTTACTTGCCCGAGATTCGATCGTCGGTATCCAATACCTAGTTCAATCTCGTCACCGGCAAGTCTCTTTACTCGGTCTGTAATGCTTCATCCCAGTAACCAACTCATTGGTCACATTGCTTGCAAGGCTTATAATGATGTGCATTACCGAGAGGGCTCAGAGATACCTCTCCGACAATCGGAGTGACAAAACCTAATCTCGAAATACGCCAACCCAACATGTACCTTTGGAGACACCTGTAGTACTCCTTTATAATCACCCGATTCACGTTGTGACGTTTGGTAGCACCCAAAGTGTTCCTCCGGTAAACGGAGTTGCATAATCTCATAGTTACGGGAACATGTATAAGTCATGAAGAAAGCAATAGCAACATACCAAGCGATCAAGTACTAGGCTAACGGAATGGGTCATATCAATCAGATCATTCTCCTAATGATGTGATCCCGTTAATCAAATGACAACTCATGTCTATGGTTAGGAAACATAACCATCTTTGATTAACGAGCTAGTCAAGTAGAGGCATACTAGTGACACTCTGTTTGTCTATGTATTCACACATGTATTATGTTTCCGGTTAATACAATTCTAGCATGAATAATAAACATTTATCATGATATAAGGAAATAAATAATAACTTTATTATTGCCTCTAGGGCATATTTCCTTCAGTCTCCCACTTGCACTAGAGTCAATAATCTAGTTCACATCATCATGTGATTCAACACCAATATTCACATCTGTATGTGATTAACACCCATAGTTCACATCGTCATGTGACCAACACCCAAAGGGTTTACTAGAGTCAATAATCTAGTTCACATTGCTATGTGATTAACACCCAAAGAGTACTAAGGTATGATCATGTTTTGCTCGTGAGAGAAGCTTTAGTCAACGGTCTGTCATATTGAGCCGTATGTATTTCTTGAATATTCTATGTCTACAATGCTCTGCGGAGCTACTCTAGCTAATTGCTCCCACTTTCAATATGTATCCAGATTCAGACTTAGAGTCATACGGATCAGTGTAAAAAGCTTGCATCGATGTAACTCTTTCTGACGGGCTCTTTTATCACCTCCATAATCGAGAAATATTTCCTTAGTCCTCACTAAGGATGTTCTTTGACCAATGTCCCGTGATCTACTCCTAGATCACTATTGTACTCCTTGCCAAATTCAGAGCAAGGTATACAATAGGTCCGGTACATAGCATAGCATACTTTATAGAACCTATGGTGATGCATAGGGAATGAATTTCATTCTCTTTCTATCTTCTGCCGTGGTCGGGTTTTGAGTCTTACTCAATCTCACACCTTGTAACACAGGCAAGAACTTCTTTCTTTGACTGTTCCATTTTGAACCTTTTCAAAATCTTGACAAGGTATGTACTTATTGAAAACTTATCAAGCGTCTTGATCTATCTCAATAGATCTTGATGCTCAATATGTAAGCAGCTTCACCGAGGTCCTTCTTTTGAAAAACTCCTTTCAAATACTCCTTTATGCTTTGCAGAATAATTCTACATTATTTCCGATCAACAATATGTCATTCACATATATTTATCAGAAATGCCGTAGTGCTCCCACTCACTTTCTTGTAAATACAGGCTTTTCCAAAAGTCTGTATAAAACCATATGCTTTGATCAACTCATCAAAGCGTATATTCCAACTCCGAGATGCTTGCACCAGTCCATTGATGGATCATTTGGAGCTTGCACATTTTGTTAGCTCCTTTAGGATTGACAAAACCTTCTGGTTGCATCATATACAACTCTTCTTTAATAAATCCATTAAAGAATGTAGTTTTGACATCCATTTGCCAGATTTCATAAAATGTGGCAATTGCTAACATGATTCGGACAGACTTAAGAATCGCTTCTGATTGAGAAAATCTCATTGTAGTCAACACCTTGAACTTGTCGAAAACCTTTTGTGACAAGTCGAGCTTTGTAGATAGTAACACTACTATCGGTGTCCGTCTTCCTCTTGAAGATCCATTTATTTAACATGGCTTGCTGATCATCGAGCAAGTCAATCAAAGTCCATACTTTGTTCTCATACATGGATCCTATCTCAGATTTCTGGGCTCATCATCGCTTCCTCATAGTTCGTAGGTTCATCATGGTCTAGTAACATGACTTCCAGAACATGATTACCGTACCACTCACAGTGCGGATCTTACTCTGGAAGACCTACGAGGTTTGGTAGCAACTTGATCTGAAGTTTCATGATCATCATCATTAACTTCCTCACTAATTGGTGTAGGAATCACTAGAACTGATTTCTGTGATGAACTACTTTCCAATAAGGGAGAAGGTACAATTACCTCATCAAGTTTCTACTTTCCTCCCACTCACTTCTTTCGAGAGAAACTCCTTCTCTAGAAAGGATTCATTCTTGACAACGAATGTCTTGACTTTCGGATCTGTGATAGAAGGTGTACCCAATAGTTACCTTTGGGTATTCTATGAAGACGCACTTCTCCGATTTGGGTTCGAGCTTATCAGGTGAAAACTTTTTCACATAAGTATCAAAACTCCAAACTTTTAAGAAACAACAGCTTAGGTTTACTGTTAAACCATAGTTCATATGGTGTCGTCTCAACGGATTTAGATGGTGCCCTATTAAACGTGAATGCAGCTGTCTCTAATGCATAACCCCAAAAGCGATATTGGTAAATCAGTAAGAGACATCATTGATCGCACCATATCAAAATAAAGTACTGATTCTGACGTTCGGACACACCATAACGTTGTGGTGTTCCGGTGGCGTGAGCTGTGAAACTATTCCACTTTGTTTTAATTGAAGACCAAATTCGTAACTCAAATATTCATCTCCACGATCAGATTGCAGAAACTTTATTTTCTTGTTACGATGATTTTCTACTTCACTCTGAAATTCTTTGAACTTTTCAACTATTTCAGACTTATGTTTCATCAAGAAGATATACACATATCTGCTCAAATCATCTGTGAAGGTCGAAAATAATGATACTTGCCACGAGCATCAACACTCATTGAATCGCATACATCGGTATGTATTATTTCCAATAAGTCAGTAGCTTGTTCCATTGTTCCGGAGAAGCGGAGTTTTAGTCATCTTGCCCAAAAGGCACGGTTCGCAAGCATCAAATGATTCATAATCAAGTGATTCCAAAAGTCCATCAACATGGAGTTTTCTTCATGCGCTTTACACCAATATGACCTAAGCGGCAGTGCTACATATAAGTTGCACTATCATTATTAACTTTGCATCTTTTGGTTTCAATATTATGAATATGTGTATCACTATGATCGAGATCCAATGAACCATTTTCATTTGGTGTGTAACCATATAAGGTTTTATTCATGTAAACAGAACAACAATTTATTCTCTTACTTAAATGAATAATCGTATTGCAATAAACATGATCAAATCATATTTATGCTCAACACCAAATAACACTTATTTAGGTTCCACACTAATCCCGAAAGTATAGGGAGTGTGCGATGATGATCATATCAATCTTGGAACTACTTCCAACACTCATCGTCACTTCCCCTTCAACTAGTTTTTATTACGTAACTCCTGTTTCGAGTTACTAATCTTAGCAACCGAACAAGTATCAAATACTCAGGGGCTACTATAAACATTAGTAAAGCACACATCAATAACCTGTATATCAAATATACCCTTGTTCACTTTGCCATCCTTCTTATCCGCCAAATACTTGGGGTAGTTCCGCTTCTAGTGACCAGTTCTATTGCAGCAAAAGCACTTAGTCTCAGGCTTAGGTCCAGACTTGGGCTTCTTCACTCGAGCAACAACTTGCTTGCCGTTCTTCTTGAAGTTCCCCTTCTTCCCTTTGCCTTTTTCCTTGAGACTAGTGGTCTTGTCAATCATCAACACTTGATGCTCTTTCTTGATTTCTACCTTCGTCGATTTCAACATCATGAAGAGCTCGGGAATAGTTCATCACGAAGTTCTAGTAACTTAGTGATGGTGACTAGAGAATTCTGTCAATCGCTATCTTATCTGGAAGATTAACTCCAACTTGATTCAAGCGATTGAAGTACCCAGACTATCTGAGCACATGCTCACTAGTTGAGCGATTCTCCTCCATCTTTTAGCCATAGAACTTGTTGGAGACTTCATATCTCTCAACTCGGGTATTTTCTTGAAATATTAACTTCAACTCCTGGAACATCTCATATGGTCCATGACGTTCAAAACGTCTTTGAAATCCCGATTCTAAGCCGTTAAGCATGGTGCACTAAACTATCAAGTAGTCATCATATTGAGCTAGCCAAACGTTCATAACGTATGCATCTGCTCCTGCAATAGGTCTGTCACCTAGCGGTGCATTAAGGACATAATTCTTACGTGCAGCAATGAGGATAAACCTCAGATCACGGATCCAATCCGCATCATTGCTACTAACATTTTTCAATACAATTTTCTCTAGGAACACATATAAAAACTTAGGGAAGCAATAACGCGAGCTATTGATCTACAACATAATTTGCAAAATACTACCAGGACTAAGTTCATGATAAATTAAAGTTCAATTAATCATATTTAAAAACTCCCACTTAGACAGACATCTCTCTAGTCATCTAAGTGATCACGTGATCCATATCAACTAAACCGTGTCCGATCATCACGTGAGACGGAGTAGTTTCAACGGTGAACATCACTATGTTGATCATATCTACTATATGATTCACGTTCGACCTTCGGTCTCCGTGTTCGAGGCCATATCTGTTATATGCTAGGCTCGTCAAGTTTAACCTTGAGTATTCCGTGTGCAACTGTTTTGCACCCGTTGTAGATGGACGTAGAACTTATCACACCCGATCATCACGTGGTGTCCGGGTACTCTGAACTTTGGCAGCAGTGCATACTCGAGGAGAACACTTCTTGATAATTTTTAGTGAGAGATCATCTTATAATGCTACCGTCAATCAAAGCAAGATAAGATGCATAAAGGATAAACATCACATGCAATCAATATAAGTGATATGATATGGTCATCATCATCTTGTGCTTGTGATCTCCATCGCCAAGCACCGTCATGATCACCATCGTCACCGGTAGCGACACCTTGATCTCCATCGTAGCATCGTTGTCGTCTCGCCAATCTTATGCTTCCACGACTATCACTACCGCTTAGTAATAAAGTAAAGCATTACATCGCGATTGCATTGCATACAATAAGCGACAACCATATGGCTCCTGCGATTGCCGATAACTTCGGTTACAAAACATGATCATCTCAGACAATAAAATAGAGCATCACGTCTTGACCATATCACATCACAACATGCCCTGCAAAAACAAGTTAGGCGTCCTATACTTTGTTGTTGCAAGTTTTACGTGGCTGCTACGGGCTGAGTAAGAACCGTTCTTACCTACGCATCAAAACCACAGCGATAGTTTGTCAAATAGACTCCGTTTAACCTTCTCAAGGACCGGGCGTAGCCACACTTGGTTCAACTAAAGTTGGAGAGACAGTCTTCCGCAAGCCATCTATGTGCAAAGCACGTCGAGGAACCGGTCTCGCGTAAGCGTCTGGCGTAAGGTTGGTCCCGATCGTCTCGGCCCAACAATACCGCTGAACCAAAGTATGACATGCTGGTAGGCAGTATGACTTGTATCGTCCACAACTCACTTGTGTTCTACTCGTGCATATGACATCAACGCATAAAACCAGGCTCGGATGCCACTGTTGGGAAACGCAGTAATTTCAAAATTTTTCCTACGCACACACAGGACCATGGTGATGGCATAGCAACGAGAGGGGAGAGTGTTGTCTACGTACCCTCGTAGACCGTAAGCGGAAGCGATCACAACGTAGAGGAAGTAGTCGTATTTTCTCCTCGCGATCCTGCCGATCCCAGCGCCGTTACTCCGGCACCTCCGAGTCGATGATGACGTAGAGGAAGTAGTCGTCGTTCTTCTCACGATCCAGCCGATCCTGGCGCCGTTACTCCGGCGCCTCCGAGTTCTTGGCACACGTTCAGCTCGATGGCGCTCCACGGGCTTCGATCCAGCAAAGCTCCGGGGAGGGAGTTCCACAAGACGACGGCGTGGTGACGATCTTGATGTTTCACCGTCGCAGGGCTTCGCCTAAGCACCGCTACAATATGATCGAGGTGGAATATGGTGGAGGGGCACCGCTGCGGCTAAGGAACGATCTCAAGGATCAACTTGTGTGTCTATGGGGTGGCCCCTGCCCCGTATATAAAGGAGCAAGGGAGGAGGAGGCCGGCCCTATGTTTGGCGCGCCAAGGGAGTCCTACTCCCACCGGGAGTAGGATTCCCCCTTTCCTAGTCCAACTAGGAATCCTTCCTTGTAGGGGGAGGAAGGGAGAAGGAAGTGGAGGAGTAGGAAAGGTGGCCGGCCCCCTTTTCCCTAGTCCAATTCGGACTAGAGGGGGGGGGGGGCGCAGCAGCCTTTTTCCTCTTCCCACTAAAGCCCATCAAGGCCCATTACTTCTCCCGTAACTACCCGGTACTCCGAAAAATACCCGAATCATTCGGAACCTTTCCGAACTCGAATATAGTCGTCCAATATATCGATCTTTACGTCTCGACCATTTCGAGACTCCTCGTCATGTCCCCGATCTCATCCGGGACTCCGAACTCCTTCGGTACATCAAAACTCATAAACTCATAATATAAGCATCGCCGAAACCTTAAGCGTGCGGACCCTACGGTTCGAGAACTGTGTAGACATGACCTAGAACTATTCTCGGTCAATAACCAATAGCGGGACCTGGATGCCCATATTGGTTCCTACATATTCTCTGAAGATCTTTATCGGTCAGACCGCATAACAACATACGTTGTTCCCTTTGTCATCGGTATGTTACTTGCCGAGATTCGATCGTCGGTATCCAATACCTAGTTCAATCTCGTCACCGGCAAGTCTCTTTACTCGCTCTGTAATGCTTCATCCCGTAACCAACTCATTGGTCACATTGCTTGCAAGGCTTATAATGATGTGCATTACCGAGAGGGCCCAGAGATACCTCTCCGACAATCGGAGTGACAAAACCTAATCTAAAATACGCCAACCCAACATGTACCTTTGGAGACACCTGTAGTACTCCTTTATAATCACCCGATTCACGTTGTGACGTTTGGTAGCACCAAAGTGTTCCTCCGGTGGCAGGAGTTTCATAATCTCATAGTTACAGGAACATGTATAAGTCATGAAGAAAGCAATAGCAACATACCAAGCGATCAAGTACTAGGCTAACGGAATGGGTCATATCAATCAGATCATTCTCCTAATGATGTGATCCCGTTAATCAAATGACAACTCATGTCTATGGTTAGGAAACATAACCATCTTTGATTAACGAGCTAGTCAAGTAGAGGCATACTAGTGACACTCTGTTTGTCTATGTATTCACACATGTATTATGTTTCCGGTTAATACAATTCTAGCATGAATAATAAACATTTATCATGATATAAGGAAATAAATAATAACTTTATTATTGCCTCTAGGGCATATTTCCTTGAGTCTCCCACTTGCACTAGAGTCAATAATCTAGTTCACATCATCATGTGATTCAACACCAATATTCACATCTGTATGTGATTAACACCCATAGTTCACATCGTCATGTGACCAACACCCAAAGGGTTTACTAGAGTCAATAATCTAGTTCACATTGCTATGTGATTAACACCCAAAAGAGTACTAAGGTATGATCATGTTTTGCTCGTGAGAGAAGCTTTAGTCAACGGGTCTGTCATATTCAGAGCCGTATGTATTTTCTTGAATATTCTATGTCTACAATGCTCTTGCGGAGCTACTCTAGCTAATTGCTCCCACTTTCAATATGTATCCAGATTCAGACTTAGAGTCATCCGGATCAGTGTAAAAAGCTTGCATCGATGTAACTCTTTCTGACGGGCTCTTTTATCACCTCCATAATCGAGAAATATTTCCTTAGTCCTCACTAAGGATGTTCTTTGACCAATGTCCAGTGATCTACTCCTAGATCACTATTGTACTTCCTTGCCAAATTCAGAGCAAGGTATACAATAGGTCTGGTACATAGCATAGCATACTTTATAGAACCTATGACTGATGCATAGGGAATGACTTTCATTCTCTTTCTATCTTCTGCCGTGGTCGGGTTTTGAGTCTTACTCAATCTCACACCTTGTAACACAGGCAAGAACTTCTTTCTTTGACTGTTCCATTTTGAACCTTTTCAAAATCTTGACAAGGTATGTACTTATTGAAAACTTATCAAGCGTCTTGATCTATCTCAATAGATCTTGATGCTCAATATGTAAGCAGCTTCACCGAGGTCCTTCTTTTGAAAAACTCCTTTCAAATACTCCTTTATGCTTTGCAGAATAATTCTACATTATTTCCGATCAACAATATGTCATTCACATATATTTATCAGAAATGCTGTAGTGCTCCCACTCACTTTCTTGTAAATACAGGCTTTTCCAAAAGTCTGTATAAAACCATATGCTTTGATCAACTCATCAAAGCGTATATTCCAACTCGAGATGCTTGCAGTCCATTGATGGATCGCTTGGAGCTTGCACATTTTGTTAGCTCCTTTAGGATTGACAAAACCTTCTGGTTGCATCATATACAACTCTTCTTTAATAAATCCATTAAAGAATGTAGTTTTGACATCCATTTGCCAGATTTCATAAAATGTGGCAATTGCTAACATGATTCGGACAGACTTAAGAATCGCTACAGTTGAGAAAATCTCATTGTAGTCAACACCTTGAACTTGTCGAAAACCTTTTTGTGACAAGTCGAGCTTTGTAGATAGTAACACTACTATCGGTGTCCGTCTTCCTCTTGAAGATCCATTTATTTAACATGGCTTGCTGATCATCGAGCAAGTCAATCAAAGTCCATACTTTGTTCTCATACATGGATCCTATCTCAGATTTCATGGCCTCAAGCCATTTCGTGGAATCTGGGCTCATCATCGCTTCCTCATAGTTCGTAGGTTCATCATGGTCTAGTAACATGACTTCCTGAACATGATTACCGTACCACTCTGGTGCGGATCTTACTCTGGAAGACCTACGAGGTTTGGTAGCAACTTGATCTGAAGTTTCATGATCATCATCATTAACTTCCTCACTAATTGGTGTAGGAATCACTAGAACTGATTTCTGTGATGAACTACTTTCCAATAAGGGAGAAGGTACAATTACCTCATCAAGTTTCTACTTTCCTCCCACTCACTTCTTTCGAGAGAAACTCCTTCTCTAGAAAGGATTCATTCTTGACAACGAATGTCTTGACTTTCGGATCTGTGATAGAAGGTGTACCCAATAGTTACCTTTGGGTATTCTATGAAGACGCACTTCTCCGATTTGGGTTCGAGCTTATCAGGTGAAAACTTTTTCACATAAGTATCAAAACTCCAAACTTTTAAGAAACGACAGCTTAGGTTTACTGTTAAACCATAGTTCATATGGTGTCGTCTCAACGGATTTAGATGGTGCCCTATTAAACGTGAATGCAGCTGTCTCTAATGCATAACCCCAAAACGATATTGGTAAATCAGTAAGAGACATCATTGATCGCACCATATCAAAATAAAGAAATCTGATTCTGACGTTCGGACACACCATAACGTTGTGGTGTTCCAGGTGGCGTGAGCTGTGAAACTATTCCACTTTGTTTTAATTGAAGACCAAATTCGTAACTCAAATATTCATCTCCACGATCAGATTGCAGAAACTTTATTTTCTTGTTACGATGATTTTCTACTTCACTCTGAAATTCTTTGAACTTTTCAACTATTTCAGACTTATGTTTCATCAAGAAGATATACGCATATCTGCTCAAATCATCTGTGAAGGTCAGAAAATAATGATACTTGCCACGAGCATCAACACTCATTGAATCGCATACATCGGTATGTATTATTTCCAATAAGTCAGTAGCTTGTTCCATTGTTCCGAGAAGCGGAGTTTTAGTCATCTTGCCCAAAAGGCACGGTTCGCAAGCATCAAATGATTCATAATCAAGTGATTCCAAAAGTCCATCAACATGGAGTTTTCTTCATGCGCTTTACACCAATATGACCTAAACGGCAGTGCTACATATAAGTTGCACTATCATTATTAACTTTGCATCTTTTGGTTTCAATATTATGAATATGTGTCTGTTGGGTAACGCAGTAATTTCAAAATTTTTCCTACGCACACACAGGACCATGATGATGGCATAGCAACGAGAGGGGAGAGTGTTGTCTACGTACCCTCGTAGACCGTAAGCGGAAGCGATCACAACGTAGAGGAAGTAGTCGTACTTTCTCCTCGCGATCCTGCCGATCCCAGCGCCGTTACTCCGGCACCTCCGAGTCGATGATGACGTAGAGGAAGTAGTCGTACGTTCTTCTCACGATCCAGCCGATCACAGCGCCGTTACTCCGGCGCCTCCGAGTTCTTGGCACACGTTCAGCTCGATGACGCTCCACGGGCTTCGATCCAGCAAAGCTCCGGGGAGGGGAGTTCCGTCAGCACGACGGCGTGGTGACGATCTTGATGTTTCACCGTCGCAGGGCTTCGCCTAAGCACCGCTACAATATGATCGAGGTGGAATATGGTGGAGGGGGGCACCGCACACGGCTAAGGAACGATCTCAAGGATCAACTTGTGTGTCTATGGGGTGCCCCCTGCCCCCGTATATAAAGGAGCAAGGGAGGGAGGAGGCCGGCCCTATGTTTGGCGCGCCAAGGGGAGTCCTACTCCCACCGAGTAGGATTCCCTTTCCTAGTCCAACTAGGAATCCTTCCTTGTAGGGGAGGAAGGGAGAAGGAAGTGGAGGAGTAGGAAGGTGGCCGGCCCTTTTTCCCTAGTCCAATTCGGACTAGAGGGAGGGGGCGCAGCAGCCTTTTCCTCTTCCCACTAAAGCCCATCAAGGCCCATTACTTCTCCCGTAACTACCGGTACTCGAAAAATACCGAATCATTCGGAACCTTTCCGAACTCGAATATAGTCGTCCAATATATCGATCTTTACGTCTCGACCATTTCGAGACTCTCGTCATGTCCCCGATCTCATCCGGGACTCCGAACTCCTTCGGTACATCAAAACTCATAAACTCATAATATAAGCATCATCGAAACCTTAGCGTGCGGACCCTACGGTTCGAGAACTGTGTAGACATGACCTAGAACTATTCTCGGTCAATAACCAATAGCGGGACCTGGATGCCCATATTGGTTCCTACATATTCTACGAAGATCTTTATCGGTCAGACCGCATAACAACATACGTTGTTCCCTTTGTCATCGGTATGTTACTTGCCTGAGATTCGATCGTCGGTATCCAATACCTAGTTCAATCTCGTCACCGGCAAGTCTCTTTACTCGTTCTGTAATGCTTCATCCCGTAACCAACTCATTGGTCACATTGCTTGCAAGGCTTATAATGATGTGCATTACCGAGAGGGCCCAGAGATACCTCTCCGACAATCGGAGTGACAAAACCTAATCTCGAAATACGCCAACCCAACATGTACCTTTGGAGACACCTGTAGTACTCCTTTATAATCACCCGATTACGTTGTGACGTTTGGTAGCACCAAAGTGTTCCTCCGTAAACGGGAGTTGCATAATCTCATAGTTACAGGAACATGTATAAGTCATGAAGAAAGCAATAGCAACATACCAAACGATCAAGTACTAGGCTAACGGAATGGGTCATAGCAATCAGATCATTCTCCTAATGATGTGATCCCGTTAATCAAATGACAACTCATGTCTATGGTTAGGAAACATAACCATCTTTGATTAACGAGCTAGTCAAGTAGAGGCATACTAGTGACACTCTGTTTGTCTATGTATTCACACATGTATTATGTTTCCGGTTAATACAATTCTAGCATGAATAATAAACATTTATCATGATATAAGGAAATAAATAATAACTTTATTATTGCCTCTAGGGCATATTTCCTTCAGTCTCCCACTTGCACTAGAGTCAATAATCTAGTTCACATCATCATGTGATTCAACACCAATATTCACATCTGTATGTGATTAACACCCATAGTTCACATCGTCATGTGACCAACACCCAAAGGGTTTACTAGAGTCAATAATCTAGTTCACATTGCTATGTGATTAACACCCAAAGAGTACTAAGGTATGATCATGTTTTGCTCGTGAGAGAAGCTTTAGTCAACGGGTCTGTCATATTCAGAGCCGGATGTATTTCTTGAATATTCTATGTCTACAATGCTCTGCGGAGCTACTCTAGCTAATTGCTCCCACTTTCAATATGTATCCAGATTCAGACTTAGAGTCATACGGATCAGTGTAAAAAGCTTGCATCGATGTAACTCTTTACGACGGGCTCTTTTATCACCTCCATAATCGAGAAATATTTCCTTAGTCCTCACTAAGGATGTTCTTGACCAATGTCCAAAGTGATCTACTCCTAGATCACTATTGTACTCTCTTGCCAAATTCGAGCAAGGTATACAATAGGTCTGGTACATAGCATAGCATACTTTATAGAACCTATGGCTGAGGCATAAGGAATGACTTTCATTCTCTTTCTATCTTCTGCCGTGGTCGGGCTTTGAGTCTTACTCAATTTTACACCTTGTAACACAGGCAAGAACTTCTTTCTTTGACTGTTCCATTTTGAACCTTTTCAAAATCTTGACAAGGTATGTACTTATTGAAAACTTATCAAGCGTCTTGATCTATCTCAATAGATCTTGATGCTCAATATGTAAGCAGCTTCACCGAGGTCCTTCTTTTGAAAAACTCCTTTCAAATACTCCTTTATGCTTTGCAGAATAATTCTACATTATTTCCGATCAACAATATGTCATTCACATATATTTATCAGAAATGCTGTAGTGCTCCCACTCACTTTCTTGTAAATACAGGCTTTTCCAAAAGTCTGTATAAAACCATATGCTTTGATCAACTCATCAAAGCGTATATTCCAACTCCGAGATGCTTGCACCAGTCCATTGATGGATCGCTGGAGCTTGCACATTTTGTTAGCTCCTTTAGGATTGACAAAACCTTCTGGTTGCATCATATACAACTCTTCTTTAATAAATCCATTAAAGAATGTAGTTTTGACATCCATTTGCCAGATTTCATAAAATGTGGCAATTCCTAACATGATTCGGACAGACTTAAGAATCTTCTGAGTTGAGAAAATCTCATTATAGTCAACACCTTGAACTTGTGGAAAACCTTTTTGTGACAAGTCGAGCTTTGTAGATAGTAACACTACTATCGGTGTCCGTCTTCCTCTTGAAGATCCATTTATTTAACATGGCTTGCTGATCATCGAGCAAGTCAATCAAAGTCCATACTTTGTTCTCATACATGGATCCTATCTCAGATTTCATGGCCTCAAGCCATTTCGCGGAATCTGGGCTCATCATCGCTTCCTCATAGTTCAGGGTTCATCATGGTCTAGTAACATGACTTCGAACATGATTACCGTACCACTCTGGTGCGGATCTTACTCTGGAAGACCCACGAGGTTTGGTAGCAACTTGATCTGAAGTTTCATGATCATCATCATTAACTTCCTCACTAATTGGTGTAGGAATCACTAGAACTGATTTACGTGATGAACTACTTTCCAATAAGGGAGAAGGTACAATTACCTCATCAAGTTTCTACTTTCCTCCCACTCACTTCTTTCGAGAGAAACTCCTTCTCTAGAAAGGATTCATTCTTGACAACGAATGTCTTGACTTTCGGATCTGTGATAGAAGGTGTACCCAACATTTTGGGTCTTCTATGAAGACGCACACTTCTCCGAATTGGTTTCGAGCTTATCAGGTGAAAACTTTTTCACATAAGCATCACAACTCCAAACTTTTAAGAAACGAGAGCTTAGGTTTACTGTTAAACCATAGTTCATATGGTGTCGTCTCAACGGATTTAGATGGTGCCCTATTAAACGTGAATGCAGCTGTCTCTAATGCATAACCCCAAAATGATAGTGGTAAACCGATAAGAGACATCATAGATCGCACCATATCAAATAAAGTGCTTGATTCTGACGTTCGGACACACCATAACATTGTGGTGTTCGGTGGCGTGAGCTGTGAAACTATTCCACATTATTTTAATTGAAGACCAAACTTCGTAACTCTATTATTCGTCTTTGCGATTAGATCGCAGAATCTTTATTTTCTTGTTACGATGATTTTTCCACTTCACTCTGAAATTCTTTGAACCTTTCAACTATTTCAGACTTATGTTTCATCGGTAGATATACCCATATCTGCTCAAATCATCTTGTGAAGGTCAGAAAATAACGATACTTGCCACGAGCCTTCATACTTATTGGTCTGCATACATCAGTATGTATTATTTCAAATAAGTCGGTAGCTCGTTCCATTGTTCCGAAGAACGGAGTTTTAGTCATCTTACCCAAAAGGCACGGTTCGCAAGCATCAAATGATTCATAACCAAGTGATTCCGAAAGTCCATCAGCATGGAGTTTTCTTCATGCGCTTTACACCAATATGACCTAAACGGCAGTGCCACAAATAAGTTGCACTATCATTATTAACTTTGCATCTTTTGGTTTCAATATTATGAATATGTGTATCACTATGATCGAGATCCAATGAACCATTTTCATTGGGTGTGTAACCATATAAGGTTTTATTCATGTAAACAGAACAACAATTTATTCTCTTACTTAAATGAATAACCGTATTGCAATAAACATGATCAAATCATATTTATGCTCAACACCAAATAACACTTATTTAGGTTCCATGCTAATCCCGAAAGTATAGGGAGTGTGTGATGATGATCAAATCAATCTTGGAACTACTTCCAACACTCATCGTCACTTCCCCTTCAACTAGTTTCTGTTCATTCTGCAACTCCCGTTTCAAGTTACTACTCTTAGCAACTGAACCAGTATCAAATACTGAGGGGTTACTACGAACACTAGTGAAGTACACATCAATGATCTGTATATCAAATATACCTTTGTTCACTTTGCCATCCTTCTTATCCGCCAAATACTTGGGGTAGTTCCGCTTCGATGACCAGTTCCATTGCAGCAAAAGCACTTAGTCTCGGGCTTAGGTCCAGACTTGGGCTTCTTCACTCGAGCAGCAACTTGCTTGCCGCTCTTCTTGAAGTTCCCTTCTTCCCTTTGCCCTTTTCCTTGAGACTAGTGGTCTTGTCAATCATCAACACTTGATGCTCTTTCTTGATTTCTACCTTCGTCGATTTCAACATCACGAAGAGCTCGGGAATCGTTTTCGTCATCCCTTGCATACTATAGTTCATCACGAAGTTCTACTAACTTAGTGATGGTGACTAGAGAATTCTGTCAATCACTATCTTATCTGGAAGATTAACTCCCGCTTGATTCAAGCGATTGAAGTACCCAGACAATCTGAGCACATGCTTACTAGTTGAGCGATTCTCCTCCATCTTTTAGCTTTAGAACTTTGTTGGAGACTTCATATCTCTCAACTCGGGTATTTGCTGGAAATATTAACTTCAACTCCTGGAACATCTCATATGGTCCATGACGTTCAAAACGTCTTTGAAGTCCCGATTCTAAGCCGTTAAGCATGGTGCACTAAACTATCAAGTAGTCATCATATTGAGCTAGCCAAACGTTCATAACGTCGCATCCGCTCCTGTAATAGGTCTGTCACCTAGCGGTGCATCAAGGACATAATTCTTACGTGCAGCAATGAGGATAAACCTCAGATCACGGATCCAATCCGCATCATTGCTACTAACATTTTTCAATACAATTTTCTCTAGGAACACATATAAAAACATAGGGAAGCAACGACGCGAGCTATTGATCTACAACATAATTTGCAAAATACTACCAGGACTAAGTTCATGATAAATTAAAGTTCAATTAATCATATTACTTAAGAACTCCCACTTAGACAGACATCTCTCTAGTCATCTAAGTGATCACGTGATCCATATCAACTAAACCGTGTCCGATCATCACGTGAGACGGAGTAGTTTCAACGGTGAACATCACTATGTTGATCATATCTACTATATGATTCACGTTCGACCTTCGGTCTCCGTGTTCCGAGGCCATATCTGTTATATGCTAGGCTCGTCAAGTTTAACTCGAGTATTCTGCGTGTGCAACTGTTTTGCACCCGTTGTAGATGGACGTAGAACTTATCACACCCGATCATCACGTGGTGTCCGGGTACTACGAACTTTGGCAACGGTGCATACTCAGGAGAACACTTCTTGATAATTTTAGTGAGAGATCATCTTATAATGCTACCGTCAATCAAAGCAAGATAAGATGCATAAAGGATAAACATAACATGCAATCAATATAAGTGATATGATATGGCCATCATCATCTTGCGCTTGTGATCTCCATCTCAAGCACCGTCATGATCACCATCGTCACCGGGCGCGACACCTTGATCTCCATCGTAGCATCATTGTCGCCACGCCATCTATTGCTTCTCGACTATCGCTACCGCTTAGTGATAAAGTAAAGCAATTACAGGCGTTTGCATTTCATACAATAAGCGACAACCATATGGCTCCTGCCAGTTGCCGATAACTTCGGTTACAAAACATGATCATCTCATACAATAAAATATAGCATCACGTCTTGACCATATCACATCACAACATGCCCTGCAAAAACAAGTTAGACGTCCTCTACTTTGTTGTTGCAAGTTTTACGTGGCTGCTACGGGCTGAGCAAGAACCGTTCTTACCTACGCATCAAAACCACAGCGATAGTTTGTCAAATAGACTCCGCTTTAACCTTCTCAAGGACCGGGCGTAGCCACTTTTCAGTTCAACTAAAGTTGGAGAGACAGTCTTCCAGAAGCCATCTATGTGCAAAGCACGTCGAGGAACCGGTCTCGCGTAAGCGTCTGGCGTAAGGTTGGTCCGGATCGTCTCGTCCAACAATACCGCTGAACCAAAGTATGACATGCTGGTAGGCAGTATGACTTGTATCGTCCACAACTCACTTGTGTTCTACTCGTGCATATGACATCAACGCATAAAACCAGGCTCGGATGCCACTGAAGTTATTATTTATTTTCACCATGTTGGGGAACGTGGTAATTTCGAAAATTTTCCTACGATCACGCAAGACCATGGTGATGGCATAGCAACGAGAGGGAAGAGTGTCCGTCCACGTACCCTCGTAGACCGAAAGCGGAAGCGTTATAACAACGCGGTTGATGTAGTAAATGCGTCTTCACGATCCGACCGATCCAAGCACCGAACGACGGCACCTCCGAGTTCTGCACACGTTCAGCTCGATGGCGATCCCCGGACTCCGATCCAGCAAAGTGTCGGGATGAGTTCCACAAGACTGACGGCGTGGTGACGATGTAGATGCTTCACCGACGCAGGGCTTCGCCTAAGCTCCACGACGATATGACTTCTCCGCAGGGCTTCGCCTAAGCTCTCTGACGATATGACCGAGGTGGAATATGGTGGAAGGGGCACCGCACACGGCTAAGGAAAGATCCGTAGATCAACTTGTGTGTCTTGGGGTGCCCCTGCCCCGTGATATAAAGGAGCAGGGGGAAGGTGGCGGCCCAAGGGGAGGCGCAAGGAGTCCTACTCCTCCGGAGTAGGACTCCCCTCAATCCTAGTTGGATTAGGATTCCGGAGGAAAGAGAGAGAGGGGCGGCCCACCTTTCCTAGTCCTAATAGGACTAGGGGAAGGGGGCGCAAGGCCACCTAGGGCTGGCCCTCTCCCTTTCCACTAAGGCCCATTATGGCCCATGTAGTTCCCGGGGTTCGGTAACCTCCGGTACTCGTAAGAATTCGATTTCACTCGGAACCCTTCCAAGTCCAAACATAGGCTTCCAATATATCAATCTTTATGTCTCGACCATTTCGAGACTCCTCGTCATGTCCGTGATCACATCCGGGACTCGAACAAACTTCGGTGCATCAATACTTATAAACTCATTATGAACTGTCATCGAAACGTTAAGCGTGCGGACCCTACGGGTTCGAGAACTATGTAGACATGACCTAGAACTATTCTCGGTCAATAACCAATAGCAGAACCTGGATGCCCATATTGGTTCCTACATATTCTACGAAGATCTTTTATCGGTCAAACCGCATAACGACATCGTTGTTCCCTTTGTCATCGGTATGTTACTTACCCGAGATTCGATCGTCGGTATCCAATACCTAGTTTAATCTCGTTACGGTAAGTCTCTTTACTCATTTCGTAATACATCATCTCACAACTAACTCATTAGTTGTAATGCTTGCAAGGCTTAAGTGATGTGCATTACCGAGAAGGCCTGGAGATACCTCTCCGACAATCGGAGTGACAAAACCTAATCTCGAAATACGCCAACCCAACAAGTACCTTTGGAGACACCTGTAGTACTCCTTTATAATCACCCGATTACGTTGTGACGTTTGGTAGTACCAAAGTGTTCCTCCGGTGGCAGGAGTTGCATAATCTCATAGTTTATAGGAACATGTATGGGTCATGAAGAAAGCATTAACATACTAAGCGATCAAGTGTTAAGCTAACGGAATGGGTCATGTCAATCAGATCATTCTACTAATGATGTGACCTTGTTTAATCAAATAACAACTCCTTGTTCATGGTTAGGAAACATAACCATCTTTGATTAACAAGCTAGTCAAGTAGAGGCATACTAGTGACATATTGTTTGTCTATATATTCACACATGTATTATGTTTCCGGTTAATACAATTCTAGCATGAATAATAAACATTTATCATGATATAAGGAAATAAATAATAACTTTATTATTGCCTCTAGGGCATATTTCCTTCAGTCTCCCACTTGCACTAGAGTCAATAATCTAGATTACAAAGTAATGATCCTAACACCCATGGAGTCTTGGTGCTGATCATGTTTTGCTCGTGGAAGAGGCTTAGTCAACGGGTCTGCGCAACATTCAGATCCGTATGTATTTTCAAATCTCTATGTCTCCCACTTGGACTTGGTCCCGAATGGAATTGAAGCGTCTCTTGATGTGCTTGGTCCTCTTGTGAAATCTGGATTCCTTTGCCAAGGCAATTGCACCAAGATTGTCACAGAAGATCTTCATCGGTCCCGATGCACTAGGTATGACACCTAGATCGGAAATGAACTCTTTCATCCAGACTCCTTCATTTGCTGCTTCCGAAGCAGCTATGTACTCCGCTTCACATGTAGATCCCGCCACGATGCTTTGTTTAGAACTGCACCAACTGACAGCTCCACCGTTTAATAAAAACACGTATCCAGTTTGCGATTTAGAATCGTCCGGATCAGTGTCAAAGCTTGCGTCGACGTAACCGTTCTGACTAGCTCTTTGTCACCTCCATATACGAGAAACATATCCTTAGTCCTTTTCGGTATTTCAGGATGTTCTTGACCGCTGTCCAGGTGATCCATTCCTGGATTACTTTGGTACCTTCCTGCCAAGCTTATAGCTAAGCATACGTCGGTCCGGTACACAGCATTGCATACATGATAGAGCCTATGGCTGAAGCATAGGGAACATCTTTCATTTTCTCTCTATCTTCTGCTGTGGTCGGGCATTGAGTCTTACTCAATCTTATACCTTGCAACACAGGCAAAAACCTTTCTTTGCACGATCCATTTTGAACTTTTTCAAAATTTTATCAAGGTATGTGCTTTGTGAAAGTCCAATTAAGCGTCTTGATCTATCTCTATAGATCTTGACGCCCAATATGTAAGCAGCTTCACCGAGGTCTTTCATTGAAAAAAAATTTATTCAAGTATCCTTTTATGCCATCCAGAAATTCTATATCATTTCCAATTAATAATATGTCGTCCACATATAATATCAGAAATGCTACAGAGCTCCCACTCACTTTCTTGTAAATACAGGCTTCTCCAAAAGTCTCAGATATAAACCCATATGCTTTGATCACACTATCAAAGCGTTTATTCCAACTCCGAGAGGCTTGCACGGACCATAAATTGATCGTTGGAGCTTGCACACTTTGTTAGCACCTTTTGGATCGACAAAACCTTCTGGTTGCATCATATACAACTCTTCTTCTAGAAATCCATTCAAGAATGCAGTTTTTACATCCATTTGCCAAATTTCATAATCATAAAATGCGGCAATTGCTAACATGATTCGGACAGACTTAAGCATCGCTACGGGTGAGAAAGTCTCATCGTAGTCAACCCCTTGAACTTGTCGAAAACCTTTCGCAACAAGTCGAGCTTTGTAGACGGTTACATTACCATCGGCGTCAGTCTTCTTCTTAAAGATCCATTTATTTTCAATGGCTTGCCGATCATCGGGCAAGTCAACCAAAGTCCAAACTTTGTTCTCATACATGGATCCCATCTCAGATTTCATGGCTTCCAGCCATTTCACGGAATCTGGGCTCACCATCGCTTCTTCATAGTTTGTAGGTTCGCCATGGTCAAGTAACATGACTTCGAATAGGATTACCGTACCACTCACAGTGCGTATTTTATTCTGGTCGACCCACGAGGTTCAAGAGTAACTTGATCTCAAGCTTCATGATCATCATCATTAGTTTCGTCACTAATTGGTGTAGTTGTCACAGGAACCATTTCTTGTGATGAACTACTTTCCAATAAGGGAGCAGAATCTGATTATCTCATCAAGTTCTACTTTCCTCCCACTCACTTCTTTCGAGAGAAACTCTTTCTCTAGAAAGGATCCGAATTTAGCAACGAAAGTCTTGCCTTCAGATCTGTGATAGAAGGTGTACCCAACAGTTTCCTTTGGGTATCCTATGAAGACACATTTTTCGATTTGGGTTCGAGCTTATCTGGTTGAAGTTTCTTCACATAAGCATCGCAGCCCCAAACTTTAAGAAACGACAACTTTGGTTTCTTACCAAACCACAGTTTATAAGGCGTCGTCTCAACGGATTTTGACGGTGTCCTATTTAACGTGAATGCGGCCGTCTCTAAAGCATAACCCCAAAATGATAGCGGTAAATCGGAAATAGACATCATAGATCGCACCATATCTAGTCAAGTACGACACTGACGTTCGGACACACCATTTCTCTGTGGTGTTCGGGTGGCGTGAGTTGAAAACTATTCCACATTGTTTCAAATGTAAACCAAACTCGTAACTCAAATATTCACCTCCACGATCAGATCGTAGAAACTTTATTTTCTTGTTACGATGATTTTCCACTTCACTCTGAAATTCTTTGAACTTTTCAAATGTTTCAGATTTGTGTTTCATTAAGTAGATATATCCATATCTGCTCAAATCATCTGTGAAGGTGAGAAAATAACGATACCATGGCGTGCCTCAACATTCATTGGACCACAAACATCGGTATGTATGATTTCCAACAAATCAGTTGCACGCTCCATAGTTCCGGAGAACGGCGTTTTGGTCATCTTGCCCATGAGGCACGGTTCGCAAGTACCAAGTGATTCATAATCAAGTGATTCGAAGCCCATCAAGATGGAGTTTCTTCATGCGTTTTACACCGATATGACCTAAACGGCAGTGCCACAAATAAGTTGCACTATCATTATCAACTCTGCATCTTTTGGCTTCAACATTATGAATATGTGTATCACTACTGTCGAGATTCAACAAGAATAGACCTTTCTTCAAGGGTGCATGACCATAAAAGATATTATTCATATAAATAGAACAACCATTATTCTCTGATTTAAATGAATAACCGTCTCGCATTAAACAAGATCCAGATATAATGTTCATGCTCAACGCTGGCACCAAATAACAATTATTTAGGTCTAAAACTAATCCCGAAGGTAGATGTAGAGGTAGCGTGCCGACCGCGATCACATTGACTTTGGAACCATTTCCCACGCCAAGATCGTCACCTCGTCCTTTGCGATTGCTCGACTATTCCGTAGTCCCTGCTTCGAGTTGCAAATATTAGCAACAGAACCAGTATCAAATACCAGGTGCTACTACGAGCTCTAGTAAGGTACACATCAATAACATGTATATCACATATACCTTTGTTCACCTTGCCATCCTTTTATCCGCCAAATACTTGGGGCAGTTCCGCTTCAAAGGTCCGGTCTGCTTGCGGTAAAAACACTCGATTTCGGGCTTAGGTCCAGACTTGGGTTTCTTCTCTTGATCAGCAACTTTCTTGCTGTTCTTTTGAAGTTTCCTTCTTCTTCCCTTTGCCCTTTTTCTTGAAACTAGTGGTCTTGTTGACCATCAACACTTGATGCTCCTTTTTGATTTCTACCTCCGCAGCTTTTAGCATCGCGAAGAGCTCAGAATTGTCTTAGTCATCCCTTGCATATTATAGTTCATCACGAAGCTCTTGTAGCTTGGTGGCGATGATTGGAGAATTCTGTCAATGACACTATCATCCGGAAGATTAACTCCCAGCTGAATTAAGTGATTGTTATACCCGGACATTTTGAGTATGTGCTCACCGACGTGAACTATTCTCCTCCATCTTGCAGCTATAGAACTTATTGGAGACTTCATATCTCTCAATCCGGGCATTTGCTTGAAATATTAACTTCAACTCTGGAACATCTCATATGCTCCATGACGTTCAAAACGCGTCGTTGAAGACCCGGTTCTAAGCCGTAAAGCATGGCACACTGAACTATAGAGTAGTCATCAGCTACGCTTTGCCGACGTTCATAACTTCGGCTCGGCATCTGCAGCAGGCTGTCACCCAGCGGTGCTTCCAGGACGTAATTTTTCTGTGCAGCAATGAGGATAATCCTCAGGTTACGGACCCAGTCCGTGTAATTGCTACCATCATCTTTCAACTTTGCTTTCTCAAGGAACGCATTAAAATTCAACGGAACAACAGCACGAGCCATCTATCTACATCAAACATAGACAAGCAAAATACTATCAGGTACTAAGTTCATGATAATTTTAAGTTTGATTAATCATATTAAAAACTCCCACTTAGACAGACATCTCTCTAGTCATCTAAGTGATCACGTGATCCATATCAACTAAACCGTGTCCGATCATCACGTGAGACGGAGTATTTTCAACGGTGAACATCACTATGTTGATCATATCTACTATATGATTCACGTTCGACCTTTCGGTCTCCGTGTTCGAGGCCATATCTGTTATATGCTAGGCTCGTCAAGTTTAACTCGAGTATTCCGTGTGCAACTGTTTTGCACCCGTTGTAGATGGACGTAGAACTTATCACACCCGATCATCACGTGGTGTCCGGGTACTACGAACTTTGGCAACGGTGCATACTCAGGAGAACACTTCTTGATAATTTTTAGTGAGAGATCATCTTATAATGCTACCGTCAATCAAAGCAAGATAAGATGCATAAAGGATAAACATCACATGCAATCAATATAAGTGATATGATATGGTCATCATCATCTTGTGCTTGTGATCTCCATCGCCAAGCACCGTCATGATCACCATCGTCACCGCGCCGACACCTTGATCTCCATCGTAGCATCGTTGTCGTCTCGCCAATCTTATGCTTCCACGACTATCACTACCGTTTAGTAATAAAGTAAAGCATTACATCGCGATTGCATTGCATACAATAAAGCGACAACCATATGGCTCCTGCCGATTGCCGATAACTTCGGTTACAAAACATGATCATCTCATACAATAAAATATAGCATCACGTCTTGACCATATCACATCACAACATGCCCTGCAAAAACAAGTTAGACGTCCTCTACTTTGTTGTTGCAAGTTTTACGTGGCTGCTACGGGCTGAGCAAGAACCGTTCTTACCTACGCATCAAAACCACAACGATAGTTTGTCAAATAGACTCCGTTTTAACCTTCTCAAGGACCGGGCGTAGCCATACTCGGTTCAACTAAAGTTGGAGAGACAGTCTTCCGCAAGCCATCTATGTGCAAAGCACGTCGAGGGAACCGGTCTCGCATAAGCGTACGCGTAAGGTTGGTCCGGATCGTCTCGTCCAACAATGCCGCTGAACCAAAGTATGACATGCTGGTAGGCAGTATGACTTGTATCGTCCACAACTCACTTGTGTTCTACTCGTGCATATGACATCTACGCATAAAACCAGGCTCGGATGCCCTTGGTGTTGGGGAACGTGGTAATTTCGAAAATTTTCCTACGATCACGCAAGACCATGGTGATGGCATAGCAACGAGAGGGAAGAGTGTCCGTCCACGTACCCTCGTAGACCGAAAGCGGAAGCGTTATAACAACGCGGTTGATGTAGTCGTACGTCTTCACGATCCGACCGATCCAAGCACCGAACGACGGCACCTCCGAGTTACGCACACGTTCAGCTCGATGGCGATCCCGGACTCCGATCCAGCAAAGTGTCGGGGATGAGTTCCGTCAACCTGACGGCGTGGTGACGATGTAGATGCTTCACCGGCGCAGGGCTTCGCCTAAGCTCCACGACGATATGACTTCTTGGCAGGGCTTCGCCTAAGCTCTACGACGATATGACCGAGGTGGAATATGGTGGAAGGGGCACCGCACACGGCTAAGGAAAGATCCGTAGATCAACTTGTGTGTCTTGGGGTGCCCCTGCCCCGTATATAAAGGAGCCAGGGGAAGGTGGCGGCCCAAGGGGAGGCGCAAGGAGTCCTACTCCTCCGGGAGTAGGGACTCCCTCCAATCCTAGTTGGATTAGGATTCCCGGAGGGGAAAGAGAGAGAGGGGGCGGCCCACCTTTCCTAGTCCTAATAGGACTAGGGGAAGGGGGCAAGCCACCTAGGGCTGGCCCTCTCCTTTCCACTAAGGCCCATTATGGCCCATGTAGTTCCCGGGGGTTCCGGTAACCTCCGGTACTCCGATAAATTCGATTTCACTCGGAACCCTTCCAAGTCCAAACATAGGCTTCCAATATATCAATCTTTATGTCTCGACCATTTCGAGACTCCTCGTCATGTCCGTGATCACATCCGGGACTCCGAACAAACTTCGTGCATCAATACTTATAAACTCATTATGAACTGTCATCGAAGCGTTAAGCGTGCGGACCCTACGGGTTCGAGAACTATGTAGACATGACCTAGAACTATTCTCGGTCAATAACCAATAGCGGAACCTGGATGCCCATATTGGTTCCTACATATTCTACGAAGATCTTTTATCGGTCAAACCGCATAACGACATACGTTGTTCCCTTTGTCATCGGTATGTTACTTACCCGAGATTCGATCGTCGGTATCCAATACCTAGTTTAATCTCGTTACCGGTAAGTCTCTTTACTCGTTCCGTAATACATCATCTCACAACTAACTCATTAGTTGTAATGCTTGCAAGGCTTAAGTGATGTGCATTACCGAGAAGGCCTGGAGATACCTCTCCGACAATCGGAGTGACAAAACCTAATCTCGAAATCCGCCAACCCAACAAGTACCTTTGGAGACACCTGTAGTACTCCTTTATAATCACCCAGTTACGTTGTGACGTTTGGTAGTACCCAAAGTGTTCCTCCGTAAACGGAGTTGCATAATCTCATAGTTTATAGGGACATGTATGGGTCATGAAGAAAGCATTAACATACTAACCGATCAAGTGTTAAGCTAACGGAATGGGTCATGTCAATCAGATCATTCTACTAATGATGTGACCTTGTTTAATCAAATAACAACTCCTTGTTCATGGTTAGGAAACATAACCATCTTTGATTAACAAGCTAGTCAAGTAGAGGCATACTAGTGACATACTTTTTTGTCTATATATTCACACATGTATTATGTTTCCGGTTAATACAATTCTAGCATGAATAATAAACATTTATCATGATATAAGGAAATAAATAATAACTTTATTATTGCCTCTAGGGCATATTTCCTTACTGTTGGGGAACGTGGTAATTTCGAAAATTTTCCTACGATCACGCAAGACCATGGTGATGGCATAGCAACGAGAGGGAAGAGTGTCCGTCCACGTACCCTCGTAGACCGAAAGCGGAAGCGTTATAACAACGCGGTTGATGTAGTCGGACGTCTTCACGATCCGACCGATCCAAGCACCGAACGTCACGGCACCTCCGAGTTACGCACACGTTCAGCTCGATGTCGATCCCCGGTCTCCGATCCAGCAAAGTGTCGGGGATGAGTTCCGTCAGCACGACGGCGTGGTGACGATGTAGATGCTCCACCGACGCAGGGCTTCGCCTAAGCTCCGCGACGATATGACTTCTCCGGCGCAGGGCTTCGCCTAAGCTCTATGACGATATGACCGAGGTGGAATATGGTGGAAGGGGCACCGCACACGGCTAAGGAAAGATCCGTAGATCAACTTGTGTGTCAAGGGGTGCCCCTGCCCCGTATATAAAGGAGGCAAGGGGAGGTGGCGGCCCTAGGGGAGGCGCACAGAGGAGTCCTACTCCCACCGGGAGTAGGACTCCCCCCCCTTTCCTAGTTGGACTAGGATTGGAGGAGGGGAGAAGGGGGAAGGGGCGCCGCCCCCCCCCTTCCTTGTCCGATTCGGACTAGAGGGGAGGGGGCGCAGCCCACCTTGGCCTGCCCTTCCTCTTCTCCTATGGCCCATTAAGGCCCATTGACCTCCCGGGGTTCCGGTAACCTCCGGTACTCAGTAAAATCCGATTTCACCGGAACACTTCCGATGTCCAAATGTAGGCTTCCAATATATCAATCTTTATGTCTCGACCATTTCGAGACTCCTCGTCATGTCCGTGATCACATCCGGGACTCGAACAAACTTCGGTGCATCAATACTTATAAACTCATAATGAACTGTCATCGAAGCGTTAAGCGTGCGGACCCTACGGGTTCGAGAACTATGTAGACATGACCTAGAACCATTCTCGGTCAATAACCAATAGCGGAACCTGGATGCCCATATTGGTTCCTACATATTCTACGAAGATCTTTATCGGTCAAACCGCATAACGACATCGTTGTTCCCTTTGTCATCGGTATGTTACTTGCCCGAGATTCGATCGTCGGTATCCAATACCTAGTTCAATCTCGTTACCGGTAAGTCTCTTTACTCGTTCCGTAATACATCATCTCACAACTAACTCATTAGTTGTAATGCTTGCAAGGCTTTAAGTGATGTGCATTACCGAGAAGGCCTGGAGATACCTCTCCGACAATCGGAGTGACAAAACCTAATCTCGAAATACGCCAACCCAACAAGTACCTTTGGAGACACCTGTAGTACTCCTTTATAATCACCCGATTACGTTGTGACGTTTGGTAGTACCCAAAGTGTTCCTCCGTAAACGGGAGTTGCATAATCTCATAGTTTATAGGAACATGTATGGGTCATGAAGAAAGCATTAACATACTAAGCGATCAAGTGTTAAGCTAACGGAATGGGTCATGTCAATCAGATCATTCTACTAATGATGTGACCTTGTTAATCAAATAACAACTTCTTGTTCATGGTTAGGAAACATAACCATCTTTGATTAACAAGCTAGTCAAGTAGAGGCATACTAGTGACATACTGTTTGTCTATATATTCACACATGTATTATGTTTCCGGTTAATACAATTCTAGCATGAATAATAAACATTTATCATGATATAAGGAAATAAATAATAACTTTATTATTGCCTCTAGGGCATATTTCCTTCAGGAAAAACCTCCTCCATCCATTGAGATTCTTCTCGCTCTGAAGTTCCGGAAGAATGCTTTACGTAAGAAGATGTGTGTAATGATTTTTTTCTGAGTCATAGCCTCATTTTCTTTGAAGAAGTGAAATCTTGGATATGATCCCTAATGAACGGATAGTTAAAGCTTCCATAGAAAAAATTGTTGTGCGATGAAATGGAGGGGAGGTAATGGGCTTAAATGTATTTATTCATTAATGTTTAAATTCTACCTTTTTGCGGGTGAATTCTCCCTTGTTTTGACATGTACCTTTTCTCTTACGGATTGAAGGCTAGAAATTTTGTTCAAGAAGATTAGGAACAACATATTGCTATTTTTCAAGTCATTGTGTCTTAAATGGTTAGTTTACTTTGACTTTGCAACAAACTTGTCGTAATTCTGTGTGTGTAGAAATTATATTGTAAGGAAATGTATGTTTTTGCTTATTATTCTTAGTCACTATATATGCTTGTGTGGTTACTTTTTAAAATAATCAAACCATTAGTTTGTAGACATCTTTCTGTAAAACAAAGTTCACTACACATCTTTGCCCCCACTCAGTTTTCATCCTGGATCCGCCCCTGGTGGCAAAGCATTGAGGGTACAGGCAGCCAAACTACCTGACCAAACCCAAAAGTTTAAAAGGAAAAAAAAAGATCGTCACCCAAAACAGTCATGTTAAAGATCACTGTCACCTACGAACCAATCTGTGGTTGGATGGTTAGAGGGACAGTGGTATCCTCAGCCCACCAGGGTTCAAGTCCTGGTGCTCGCATTATTCCTGAATTTATTTCAGAATTTCCTACTAGCGCTTTCAGTGGGAGGAGACGTTCCCGTCAACGACGAGGCGCCTACGGTGACTTCGTAAATATCAAGATTATATGCTGGCTCAGTCTCTCGTAGGTGCTCATGGGGGTAGGGTCTATGCGTGTGCGTTTATAGGGGTGAGTGTATGCATGTATGTATGAGCGCTTGCGTCTGTACTCTATCAAAAAAAATATCACTATCACCTAAAACATGCTTGGCTCATGGAAAAACTACAATTCCCACAGCAAACATGAAGAAGCAATGCCAGTCGGCACCAATCTTGCAAAACTACAAAAATAATTTGCAGCCCCACATTCTTCTTAGCACCAGAGCCTAGCATTTGCAAATAGAGAGGAGGAAGAGTGTTTAAATTAGGAAGAGTCTAACTTTTCAAGGTATTTTTTCCCCAGGGTAAGCTTCCTGAGGGGTTGGGGATAGCGGTTAAAAGACTTGCTTTTCATTCAGGCCAAGGATTCATAGAGTTCAAAAACGAGGTACAGTTCATAGCCAAACTCCAACATAGGAATCTGGTTAAACTATTGGGATGTTGCTCCGAAGAACCTGAGAAAATATTGGTCTATGAATATTTACCAAACAACAGTTTGGACTTCTTCATATTCGGTATGCATTTGGATTTCTTCCTTTATTTTACACATTGTTTCTTGACAAATGGAATTCCATTTATTCACTTTAGTTGCTCATCTTAGTCCCATGAGTATTGTTTCATATTCTACACAATTGACCTGTAAAATCATTTGTACTCGGTAAGGTGTTTTCCCTTGTCATACTTATGTCTAATTGATGTGCAGAAGAAAAAAGAAGAGCTTTATTGGACTGGTCCAAACTTTTAGCAATAATTGAAGGAATAGCTCATGGACTTCTCTACCTACATAAGCACTCCCGGTTGCGTGTCATACATCGAGATCTAAAAGCAAGCAACATCCTCTTGGACAACGAAATGAATCCAAAATTTCAGATTTTGGGCTAGCAAAAATATTCAGTTCAACAAACCCCGATGGAAACACTACAAGGAGAGTGGTTGGTACATAGTAAGTATCAAGGAAATAAATTCATTTATAAACATTGATATTACAATCCAATCATATTCAATAATTTTAACATGCATCGTCTACCATTTTAGTGGCTATATGGCTCCCGAGTATGCTTCGAAGGGTGTCTTCTCTATTAAATCCGACATCTTCAGCTTTGGTGTTGTTATTCTCGAGATCCTCAGCGGAAAACAAAATTCTCGTCGCCAACAATGTGGAGCTTACATTAATCTTCTTGGATAGGTGAGCTTTTACACATACCTCAATTAAGCATGTAAAACTGAATATTTTTTCAGTTGCTTCACAACTGGTGTTGTGTTATTACATTGGAAATAGGCATGGAAATTATGGGACGAGGGAAGGTGGATTGATCTTGTTGATGCATCATTGGTTCCCAAGAGTCACTCAAAGGAGATGATGAGGTGCATTAACATAGCGTTACTGTGTATGCAGGAAAATGCATCTGATCGACCAACCATGTCAGATATTGTTGCAATGTTAAGTAGTGAGAGTATGATCATTGCTAAGCCTAAGCAACCTGCATATTTCAATGTAAGGGTCGGAGCTGAAGAGCCATCCGCTGCTCTCGAGTCATGCAGTATTAATAGTATGACGATATCTATCACAATGCCAAGATAGTGTTTTCTCCATATATTATGTGGCTTTTACTCCACTAATATAGTATTCATGCTACCCTCATTGTATAGTTAGTAAGATAAGGTGGTGTTCCAAATGTGAGATTATTAACTTAAAGAGTACTTTTACCTAAAGATTTGAATTATGGTTCTTTGTTTTCCTTGTTACCTTTGATTTTATATCTAACACATTTCATTCACATTTTGGATAGTGAACATAGAAACATGATGAATAATTATAGATAGTGAGTTAGTGACAAATTTATTTTTCTTAAGGGAATATTAAAACCACATGATGATTATCCAGCTTGAGAATGTATTTCTATCTTCAGAAAAACATGTGAAATTACCTTTCTATTATTTAATCAAACGTGTTCACATCTCATAACCTTTTTAGAAGATGGCAACATGATAACATACACTACCTTAGCTGAACTAGCAGATGTGCATATCGTTTTTGTATGAACCTTTTGATTCAATGATACTTAAATCATTTATGTTGAGAAACATAGCTGAAAAAGAAAATTCATGCCTACAAATCATCCCAGGCAACGGTCCTGCTTGGGTTTTCCAGATCTGCACTTTTTCAATCTTGCAATGTTGGGAAAGCATGGCTGGCGCCTTATGACTAAACCTGAGTCTTTGTCTGTAAGTGTGTTGAAAGGAAAATATTACCCTCATATAGACTTCCTGTAGGCAATGGTCCATGCTCGATCGCCAGCAACCTGCAGGTAATGTTGTTCGGTGGGACACCCTGGATGTGGGCCTGATCCATCGAGTGGGAGATGGTACTAGCATCTCGACATGGATGGATAATTAGATTCCCAATACTTCTTCTTTGAAACCGATCGGGTGGACATGAACTATTCCATTGGAAAAAGTTTGGATCTTATTGATAACTACACGGGTAACAGGGATGTGGATGTTATTCGTGCAAATTTCTTGCAACCGGATGTGGAGGCAATTCCGAACATGTCATATCCAGCCGGTGTAGAAGATACTTTGGCTTGGGATTTTTAGAGGTCAGGTGTCCACTCTTTAAAATCCGTTTATCGCTCTCCGATGACTCTAACAAGCGGAGCTCTCTACAAGAAGACACGATTACAGAATCTTGAACAACAGGTAAACATATGTGGACTGCTTTATGGAAAGTTAACCTGGTTCCAAAGGTTCGGGTCTTTTGGTGGAGAGTACTTCGAGGTATACTCCCAGATTCCATCAACTTGCATTATAGACGCATTAAGCATATTGGCTAGTGTGACATTTGCAAGGCTATGGATGATGATATGATGCATGCGCATGTCACCTACACGCATGCAAAGAAGTTCTGGATTACAACAAGGGATCAATTTCAGCTTCTCCTCCCCAGCTGCATCCATACACTTGGGTTAGTGATATCTTGTTAGATCTTATGTTCACTCAATATGAAAAATGCAGATCATCAACATTATGCATATGATATGGTCGTCGCAACCGTCGCACGAATGACCGTGATGGATATGACCCTGCGCAAGCTATCAAATAGGTTCATGAGACACTATTGGCTATTTTGGACATGTCATCTTCTTGGAAGAAGCTGGCACCCAACTAGAACTATAGACCGCATGATCCATGGTGGGTCACTATTAACGCTGATGGGGCATTAAATGTTGATGACATGAAGGGAGGGGGAAGGGGTGGCTTGATCACACCTAGCATTCCTTGGAGGTTGGAGCTTGGAGCAAGCCTTTGTAAAGGTTTGTTGGATCCATTCAAAGCTGAATCATTAGCTCTTCATGATGGCATGATCTTTTCTCAACTTCATGGCTATTCACATGTGAGAATGGAGTTGACAACTTGGATTTATTGAATCTATGGAAATCACGTGGCAACACAAGATCGGATGCAACACCTATCTTGAGGGATTTACGGGAGATCAGAGCGACTTTTTCTTCTCTCGGTTACTCATGTCTGTTGGGTGGCTAATATGCCAGCCCATCATTGTGCTCGTTTTGCTTGTACACTTGATGCGACTAAGAGTTGGCCCAATGCAAGCCCTGAGTTTCTTATTTCTTGCGTGGGGGCGGACAGTAACTGTATGTTAGTTCCTTAATAAAGCTCCCTACAAAAAAAATCGTTTTTTAGAATTCAACACGCAAATGAATTTGGACTATTAAGGGAACTTTGTGCCCCCGTTGGGACATAGGACATGCATGCATGCACGCGAGGGATATGTGTGGGCGGATTTTGGCAATCAGTCTACGGTAGTTAGTTAACGTGCTAGGATTAGTGTTATCTAATTCTAGCACGTTTCACTTGGTAGATTCCAAGCAGAAAACTGCTCACAGTGTGCTTTGGTCCTGGTGATTCGGTTTGCCCACTGAATAAGCCCAGAAGGAGAGAGTACTTTATATGCATTATTATTTACACTACTGCAAATCAACTACAACACCAATGAAATCTCTTGAGATTCGTATTACAAGTGCATGTGCAATTGAGAGACAGGCCTCACCTATTGCGGGCCTATTGCTATCCACTTAATTTTGGTTCATATATACTCTAGAAACTGCATCAATTTCTTATAGTTGTGGGTCTAATTTGGTCAAACTGGGTAACGGTGAATCGTTCTTCATTGCCTTCCACTAAATTTTAATATGTTGGGTGCTTAGGCTCAGGTAGGAACATATGTTTGTTACTGAGCATTGCAACAACATCCAATGTTGTCGGTCGGTCAACTGCACTCTCTTGTACGCATAATAGTGCAATGTTAATGCACCTCATCATTTCACCTGAGTGACACTGCGGGAGCAACGATGCATCAATCAGTTCGACCCATCTTCCTTCTTCTCATAGATGCCAAGCTTAATTTAATTTCATCACATAGTCATGGAGGAAATAAAATAATGAAGCAATATTTCTCTTGATATATGGGTGTCAATTAACTCACATATGCAAGGATATTGGTAAAATCTTTGCATTGGTACCCACTGAAATTTCTTTTCCCGCTAAGGGTCTCAATAGTCAGAACACCGAAGCTAAATACATCAGATTTCATAGAGAAGAGCCCCTCAGGATCGGAGCATACTCTGGAGCCATGTAGCCACTAAAATTATGCGATGATATATGTCAGTTAGTAGATGTTTGATTTATGATATGATGTTCAGAACTGAACTAATTGAACTAATTGATCGGAAACTTACTGTGTACCAACCACTCTTCTTGTAGTGTTTTCTTCGCTATCAATTGAGTAGAATATATTTGCTAATCCAAAAACGTAAATTTTTGGATTCATTTCATTGTCTAATAGAATGTTGCTTGGTTTAAGGTCTCTATGTATGACACGCAGCCGAGAGTGCTTATGTAGATAAAGAAGTCCTTCTGCTACTCCTTGAATTATTGTGAGACGTTTCTTCCAATCCAATAAATCTTTTGTATTTTCATCTATGCATGAATTAAGCGTTAGTATAATGGAAAAAGGAACATCTTATGAAACAATCAAAAGCTAGAGAACTAAGTTATCTTGGAAGCACAATAATGCATATTCTTTTGATGAAAACAATGTTCTTAGATGTTCTCACCATTTTTTAGGCATGGTTCTCATTAAAGTATCTCACCTATTATGAATTTCAAAGTGCAAATACGTACCAAAGATGAAGAAATCCAAGCTTTTGTTTGGCATGTATTCACATACCAGTATTTTCTCATCTCCTTCTGAGCAACATCCCAACAGCCTAACCAAATTCATGTGTTGAAGTTTGGCTATGAGTTGAACTTCATTTTTAAACTCCTCAAAGCCTTGTACGGAATGAGAAGCAAGTCTCTTAACTGCTATTTCCATCTCCGCAGCAAAGTGGCCCTGAGAGGAAAAGATGTTTAGTGATACTGAGATGTAGTTGGGTTTGCTTTAAATATAAAACAATAGTTCACAAGTAATACATAAAATCAATTTTACCACACTTTGGATCAACATTCTCCCTCTTATTTACTGTTTGTAAATACGACAAGGTTATCTTGTGAAGCTCATATATTTTCTTTGCTATGATCTATTTCCAAAAGTTGACAAATATATATAACGCATTTCAAATTGATGATTACATAAAGGCATTATATTTATATATGGAGAGGCTACACATGGAACTCGGTATATTCCATATGTCGATTATATTTGCACCTTTATCAAATCATATTTAATTTCCAATAATCATATTTTGGAAGTTGTAGATATCATTTTCACTAAATTATGGTGTCATGATCAGACGGTCCTAGGATCAGAAATATCACCTCCGTTCCGAATTATAAGACGTTTTGGATATTTCAGCATGGACTACATACAAACTCAAATGAGTGAACAAACGCAGTAAAACGAGTCTATATACATCATATTCAAAAAATAAATAAAATAGAACATCTTATAATTCGGAACGGCGGGAGTAGCACATATTATTTATGTAGTGCACCTTATATACAGGACCAAATCCACCTTCTCCAAGTTTGTTTTCTTCGGAAAAGTTATTTGTAGCCTGCAATATCTGATGAAAGTCCAAGACCAAAAACTCAGGGAACTCTGCTTCCATTTCCCAAACTAGCACGTCTCCTGCTTGCAACGTGTGCGTTGGCTTTTCTGGTAATCTCAGTTTACCTGAAAATTTAGAATTAAAGCAATCGATCTCTTTAATTACGACTCTTCCATAGTTGCGGCCTATACGTTTTGATGGGTATAACTCACCTTTTCTGTTTCTTCTGAGACGGCGGTAGTAA
The DNA here is from genome assembly GCA_021605145.1 of Aegilops bicornis. NCBI lineage: Eukaryota > Viridiplantae > Streptophyta > Magnoliopsida > Poales > Poaceae > Aegilops > Aegilops bicornis. Next base: position 31,608,172 of record CM038675.1, on the reverse strand, counting down.
ACAATGAAGTAGAAAGCAACTAGTCCAACAGGAGCAGCTACACATATGGCAGTTATCCAAGGTATGATTCGTTTCCTTATTTAATAAAATTATTAAAAATATTTGGTGAGTAATCAGTTAGTCTTTTTTTCACGATCCCTTCATTTGTTTAGACACGCATCTTGATGGGAGCATAAACCAAATCGATTCAAATGAGGTGTTGATCACATATTCTTGCCTGTGGGAGATGAAGATGGAGCGATGGATGATAGACTGATCTGCCGCATGGGTTTGCCTTCGTAGAACCGAAACGACTCGAACCTGATGTTGCAGCGCAGCACGAGGATCCGCCCTCCCATGCGCACGGACGTGGTGGCGTTGGCCATGCCGATGATCCGCTGGAGGCACGCCAGGCAATCGTCGGAGGACAGGTCCGGCGTGCACTGTGCCACGGAGTAGAGCTTCTCGGTGGTGGCGCTAATTGGGTCCATGACCGCGGTGGCGAACCGCCTCTCCGTGGCAGCCGCGTCGTCGACCGTCCCCGCCAACAGGTCGTGGATGGCGGCGGTGACGATGCCAGCGTCGCCAGAGATGATGTCCCCTTCCAAGATTCGACGAGAGTGCCGTTCTCGGTGATATTGGGTGGGGTGAGGAAGTCATCGCTCGAGAAGCTTAGGACGCAGTCGTCGTAGTAGACGGTCGCGCGCTGGATATTCGTCGGGCACGTCTGGAACGATGCCGCGATGCAGTCTCTACACGCGGTGGCGTTGATGTCGCCGCGGCAGAGCGGGAGCCCGTAGACCACGTCGGGGGCTTGGCCGGCGGTTGCGGTGGCGAAGAGTTGCGAGGAGGAGAAGGCGTTGCTTGGGAGAGTGTCGGCGAGGACGGCAAGGTTAGACTGGTAAGTACTGCTGGCCGTGTCGTTGCCGCAGAGCTGCGCCGTCGCCGTTACCGGCGACGGCATGAGGAGCAGGAGCAGAACGACACCCAGCATGCTCAGCTAACCGCGACACGGGAACGGGCGCTTTCTTCCTGACCTAATTTAATTGCCTTTCACTTAGAAAAATTCCATGTCAACGCTTTCACTTGGGAGTTTAATAGTGAGTGGCTGCCGGCCGGCGAGTTGCCTTCGGCCGGGACGGGGAGTCGACAACTTTGAAACCATCGACCACCTACGGCGTCATCAGTTTCCTTTTTCTTTTCCTTGATATTTAAAGGGCGTTCTCGTGGACTCATAATGTAGCACAAGTGATACAAATACAACGAGCATATCTAACTTTTTTGCATAACTAAAATGCACACAAGAAACAGTACTACACATGCACACAAGGATCAAGCTCACAAAAAGCAAAGTTATATAAGACCAAAGCAATACCTAGATGGAAGAGGAAAAACCTGAAGCCATCCAAACAGCGATCGCTATAGATAAAAAAAAGTTCAAGTCCGAGTAAACTCGAAGAAATGCCTTCAACTCGGTATAGATAAAAAAAATGTCCCGTGTCGTCCGCCTGGGCAACGCGGCGGCCAATTGATCCACTTTTTTGGTGGCCCTCTTCCCGAGTGTCCGCTCCTCCTCGCCGTTGTACGGAGTCCGTGCCTGGGATGACCATGGGGCCGACAGTGTCAGCGAGGCTTCGTTCCTGCTGCTGTTCGACAATCTCTTTGGCGATGCACGTGCGATGGCGTAAGCTAGTGACGGCGCTATGGTGCAGCTGCGGCAACATTTTGTGGCTCGGCCGGGGCAGCGGTATGCCTAGAGCATGATTAAAATATAGCCATGATTAATAATATAGCCAGCTGATGTTGCTATGTCATCTATAGCAAATATAATAGTCAACATGTATAATACTCCCTCCGTCCGGAAATACCTGTCGGAGGAATGGATGTATCTATACGTATTTTAGTTTCAGATACTCTGTTTTTATGCATTTCTTTGACAAGTATTTCCGGACGAAGGGACTAGTTAACAATAAGAAAGTACTACTTAATGTTCCATAATATAAGAATGTTTTTCATGCTAACATAGCTTAAGAAACACTCTTATATTATGCGACTAAGGGAGTAATCTATTAATATATGACCCTTCCATTCTCATAAAACATGTTGGAGCTCATGCTAGAGCCGACTGTAAATCTATAACCCGCTTCTCTTCTCGCTCCTCTTCTCTCTCTTCCAACTAAGCAACAATATAATAATTAAATCCTTATCGCTCGCTTACCTCACCTTATTATACTTGCTCTTACTAGTCCCTGATGGCGTTAGCTTGTAGGAGGTTCCTAAGTGGCAGAGGAAAGGGAAGGGATCCGGCATGGCCGCCATGTCCAGATCTGGAGAGCCTGCTCACCGAGCCGGGGGTAGCATCACACTTTAGGCGCCTTTTCGCTGTCGGGGCGCGATGGGATGAGGTGGTGGCAAAGCAACAGATATCGCAGCCTGCCCCACGTGCAGAAGGGCACTAGTGCAGAACCAGCCTTTAGTGCCGGTTCGTAACGGCCTTTAGTGCCGGTTTGCCAACCGGCACTAAAGAGTGGGGACTAAAGCCCCCCCCCCCCCTCTCTTAGTACCGGTTCGTCACGAACCGGCGCTAAAGTGACACCACGTGGCACGAGCCAGGCCCGTGTGCGCGTAGGACATTAGTACCGGCTGGTAACACCAACCGGTACTAAGTGTTTGGGGGGGGGGGGGGGGGGGGTTGGGTTTATTTTCCATTCCAATTTTTCTGTTTGCTGGTATTTCACGATACTACAAATTGTACACGTTATGCATATATATAAATAGATTTTCTCGTACGTAGAACCGCATATATATATATATATAAATAAATTGTACACGTTATGTATATATATATATATATATATATATATATATATATATATATGACGGTCTATTCTGCTAATATTAGCAGAATAACTATTCTGCACACCACTTCCGCACTGCACGCTGAACGCAAGTGCACTGCATCTTCTTGACGACGAGCACTGCAATATAGACTAGTGAACTTCGCGTCGGAAAAAACTGCACGCAGTGTTTTTTCGGTACTGTTTTCGCTCTAATTTTTTGATTGTTTATCAGAACAAGGCGTATAATATATCGTTGAAAAGCCATGGATTAGGTGCAACTTCGCTATGTTGAACACTTTTCGAGATTCCTCGCGGTTTAAGAGCAGTTTCAAAAACGGCGCGGCGGATGACGAGTGGCAGCGAACGTATTTTCGTGATTTTTTCTAAACCGCTCATCGGAATAAAGCAAATGATACGCCGTTGTAAAGATATCGTCAAGGCGCATCTTTTTCATATCTATTATATTTTTTAATCCTTTACGGTTTAAGAGCAGTTTCAAATTTACTAAATCGCGGAATTACGTTTTTTTGAATTTTTTGCAATTTTCGGTACTGTTTTCGCTCTAGTTTTTGAACCGTTTGTCGAAACGAGGCGTATAATACGTCGTTGGAAAGCTCACGCAACTTTCATATGTTGAAATGGTTTTGAGATTCCTTAAGGTTTTTAGTTAATTTTGAAAATCGTGCGGCTGACTTCGAGAGGCAGCGGCTGTTTTTTCATGAAATTTTTGCAAACTGCTGGTCGGAATTATTGAAACGATACGCCGTTGGAAAGATATCGATGAGACGCAACTTTTTCATGTAGAACACACTCTCTAATTGCTTACGGTTTAAGAGTAGTTTTAAAATTAGTGAAAAGCAGACACTCTGTTTTTTCGCGACACCAAAATCGTCGTGGGACAGAAGAACGCACTGCTTCAAACTGAAAACCGCACTGCAACAGATAGTAAAGTGCACTGCATCATTTCTTTTTGTTGGACGTAAACTTTCTCACACAAGTTTTTGTTGTCTTTTTTTTCGACTTTTTTTTTGAACGAGAGTGGACCGCAACACTCCCCAAAGTGAAACGCAACACTACCAAAAGTGAACCTCATGAGTTTTTGTTGTCCTTTTTTCGTACTTACCACTTTTTTTACGCGCGTTGACCAAGCGAGTGGACCACAGGGACTGACCGAGTGTACTACATCTAATATAGAAGTGAGCTTCATTTTGAGATCTTTTTTGTTTTTTGTTTACCAAATGGACAACAGAGGAGTTTTATAGCATACAAAATCTGCACTCTCCACCAGCCAAATCACGGTAATGAACTGCAGTTTTTACAATGAACTAATGAAGTGCACTTTTCAACAACAACAAAATTGCTTTTAGACATAATTTTTAGACATAATTTTGTCAGGTGAGGACTTGAAGTGCACTTTATTTTTTTGGAGTAAGTGAACCACAACACACCCGAAGTTGAACAGCATGAGTTTTTGTCGTCTTTTTCTAACTTTTCTATAAACGACAGTTGACCGCGGAGACGAGGGCAAGTGAGCGACAATACTTTTTTTAAAGTGAACCGCATTAAATTTTTTGGGTTTCCCTAACTTTTTTCCGCACTTCACCTTGAGTGCAAGTGGACATCATGGCTCTCGAAAACGAACCACATCTGAAGACAAAGCGCACTGCAGGTGTTCAAATCAGATTGAATTTTTTCATATGTAAAATAAAATCGGCCTGTGACATAGAGGCAAGGCAAGCGAACCACAAAGACAAGACAAGTGGTCTGCAAGGAAAAAGATAGTATTTATCAACAAATTACAAAACTGTTGCAGGGATGATTGCAACACAACAAGTTTGATATAACGAACGACATCAAATTTGTAACTAGTGAATCACACTAGCTGCCAAATCACAGGTACACCGCCGATGAGCTGCATGGCGTCGCCGTCTGTACTGCATCTTGTCAAACACAGCACACACAGCTCGACTCGGCATGCATGCGACCTGGCGACCTGCACACAAAAAGCACGAGCAAAGTGTCAACAAGGTGCAACATCACATCCATTTTTTCAGGGGCTCTAGCGAGCTCCCTTCTATACCACTGTGGCATCGTCCTCCCCTTGCACCTCCCTCTTCTGCAAGTCCTACTCGGTTGTTCTCTGCATCACTCTTCCCTGGCTGTGACAGTGTACTTCATGTAGAAAAGGAAGTGGGGCACACCATTGTGCGATGTGGACTGCAGTTCCCCATCCACCCAGCCGGAGCTGCTTCGTCGGCGGACACCACGACGCTCACGCGAATCCGAAACCCACAAAGACATCAATGGTAGACTGCACGCCCGCGCTGCGCGAACCGCGAGCCACTCACTGGCGAGCTGCACAGCTAGAGACCTTGAGCCGCACATGCCGCTCAGGGGAACTCCACAGCGCAGCTGAGCGAGGAGCTCCTGGAACCGCATCCACAACTGCCGGCGCGAGGTGGAGGTTGTGGGGCGTCGGGCCGGCGTCGTTCCAATGGCGTGGGAGCTCGGGATGGGGATGAGAGGGAGGGGGAAGTGGGGCAGCGGGGTGGCACAATCGTCGGAGGGGCGGTGGAAGGCCGGGGCAGGCATGGGGTGGGTCGACGGCTGCTAGTGAAGGGACGAGCGAACCAGCATGGAGGTGGGAGGCGGCGGGGCGGCGCAAGCCCCGACCGGCGGCCCACCGGAGGTTGCCCGGGACGGGATGGCGCGCATCCAGACGGCGGCTGCTCAGATCCAGGCGGCGGTGGCTGCACGGATCCAGGCGGCGGTGGCTGCTCGAATCCAGCGGCGGCAGCTGCGCGGATCCAGGCGGCGGTGGCTGCTCGAATCCAGGCGATGGCAGCTGCGCGGATCCAGGTGGCGGTGGATCTCTCACGAGGTCGCTGGGGGGCAGGGTGGTGTGGATCTCATGTGATAGCTGAGGAGGAAGATGGCAACTGTTAAGGAGGAAGGGGAAGCTTGAGGGATTGGTGCGGCGGTGCCGGCCGTGAGTTGCCGTGGCGTGGTGGCGCGCTGGAAGCTCGGGGGTGGTCGGCGCCGATGGGGTGGGATCGAGGCAGTGGGGGTAGGTGGGCGTGGGGAGGGAGAGGTGGGGGCTAAGTAGTTTTTTCCTCTGTTCGGTTCGTGGGCAGCCTAGTTCCGAGTGTTATCAGAATAAGACGTTTTGGTGTGCAGAATAAGGTCTTAAGAGGTGTTATTAGAATAGACCCATATATATCATCGAAAATCTCACAACCAACACCATTAATTATTCACACATATACATGTATATACATATACAATTTCTCCTACATATGTTGCCTTGGTGCCTCCGGAGCATGATGACAAGTGGTTCATGGGGCCGGTAGCGGGTAATAGTATTCTCCTTTGGGATCTATGACCTGGTCGAGCAAAAATCCGGCTATTTCCTCTTGAAGTGCTAGTATGCGGTCCGATGGTAGGAGCTTATCCCGCACCTCTCTGAACTGTTAAGAAGGCGATCAATATGCATGTGTATTAGTTGTGTGACTAGATATCAATAATGGTGTGAATAGTGTTCTGACAAACGTACCCAGTCCTGTCTATCAGATCTGCTCCTTTCGGACGCCATCATGAGAATGTTCTCGCAAACGTAGAATGCACACATATTATTCCCCGACGCCTGCTTCAGGGCCTTTACGAGAATGGAATTGAATCAGATAATGATTAATCAAGCATGATAATTAATTAATGATATTGAAACAAGAATTAAAGAGATGGTAGCTAGCTAGTACTACTTAATTACTTACCTTTGGTCGATGCCAAAACAACTTTTTTGCCCATTTGCCTGGAGTCACCTTGATGAACTTTGCCCATGCCCTGCCCGCCGGCAAAGAAAATTAATAAAGGGGTTATTAAATGGTTCATATCAGGAAATGACGAACTAATAATAGGCCGAGATATAGTTAATAATGATTGAAATTACCTGTTGACTATCCCGTTCACGATGGTGTAGTCTTTATCTTCTTTAGTTAGTGAGTCCAGTAATTCAACCTTGCCTTCCTCAACTTTAATGTCTAACAAGATCCAGTGCCAACTGCATGCGCACACGTTTGCGTGTCTTAATTAAGCCGACAAAGAAAAACAGAATTTGTAGTATAAGACAGTGTGACTCACGGGAAGTTGTAAGGAAGTAGTATATCTTCATTGGTATTGAGGCGCTTCAAGAACTCTAGCATTCTTTCCTCTACACTTGCTTGATAAACTGGAAGCTTCCATATGTACTCATTAATGGTATTTGGGTCAATGAACCCAATGCCATAGCGTTCAGATTTTTTCATTTCATACATCTTCATACTGCATATAATACCACAGAAAAGAATATAGTGAGGATAATTACATGTAATGATTGATCAAAATTATCACTACATAACTAGCTTGAGACTTAAATTACAGAAAGAAATCACTTACAGACAATAGCAACTGACGATAGACTTGTCGAGTGCGTCTTGATTGTATAACTGAAATAGTTCTGAATACTCAACGGCCAGAGCTTTCTCATGGTAGTAATGCTCATGCTTGACATTCACCATGAGGGACTCTCGATTGGAAATCTTGGTAATGTTCATGTACCATTGATGCAATTCATACATTCTCGTTGGGAGGTCCTTGACCTTGTCTGGATGGACCAAAGGTTGGCCCCGGACATATTTCCATTTTATTTCCGATTCTCTAAGCGGAGACATGGGCTCGATTTCGAGGAGTTGTCCAACAGAGATCTTGAGCATTTCAGCCTGCATTATATGCTCCTCCATTATTACCACATCGCGCTGCTGGGGAACGCTAACGGTTTGCCCACAATAATATTTGGCGCGCGTACTCCTCTCATGTGTTGTTGGCACAACAAGCGGGGGGGTCGCTTGCGCCACCTGTTCTCCCAGCTGGGGAATGGTTTTCCCGCATTTTTTGCCAGCTGCTTGTTGGCTCGAGCTCGAGCTCACTTCCTTCTGTAGCCGTGCTCGATGTAGATTCCTGATTTGACGTTCATAGTCTGAGTCAACAGGCTTGGGAGCTGGTGCTCTAGCCATACGAATGAAGTGGTCAATCGTTTTCTCAAGAACTTTCTCCTTTGGCGGCGGTGCTGGTTTCGGTCCAAAATGGGCGTCCACTTGGGCCTGCACTATGGCCGCGTTTTGCTCCTCGGTCATGTCGTAAGGCCTCTGAGGAAGAGGAGCGAAGCTTGGACCATATTTATATCACTTGTCTCCGTCTGTACTTCTTGTACTACCTCGACTCGTACCGCTACGCACCATAGCTGCGGCGTGTCTCTTCTGCGATTGCTGAGACGGCGGAGACGGCTGACGTGGCTGACGCTGTGCCGTACTTGAAGCAGGAGGAGTGGCCTGACGCTCTGCCGGACATGGAGGAGCGGGAGTCTGCTGACTCGGTGGCGGACTTCGAGGAGGAGTCGGCTCATGCATTGTCGGTGGACTTGGAGGAGCGGGAGTCTGCTGACTCGGTGGCGGACTTCGAGGAGGAGTCGGCTCACGCGTTCGTGGACTTGGAGGAGCGGGAGTCTGCTGACTCGGTGGCGGACTTCGAGGAGGAGTCGGCAGACGACACGTTGTCGGTGGACTTGGAAAGGTGATGCAATCCTTTCTCCGTAGGATGATACGATGTATGGCCTCTCCCAGTGTGCGCTCGCCGTCACCTCCAGCAATGTCAAGTGCTAGCATCGAATATGGCTCCACAACTTCATCAACCATGACACAAGAATATCCCTCTGGAATCGCGATGCAATGGAAGGTTGCTTCAGGGGTAATTGTGAAAGCAACGCCGTCCGCCACCTTCATGAATATGTTCTTCATTTTGGAGTGTAGCTCACAGTTAGTGTTCTCTATGATGTCATCCACCGGGTGGTATGTATCCAGCAGTGTGTCGCCCGGGGCAGAACCAACGCTGCTTCTCGGCATGGATGGGACGGTGCTATCAAATGATGGACGATCATCCGCTTGCTGCTGCCGCTGCCGAGACCCCCTTTCCTGGCTAAGTGAGTCGATCTGCTGCTGCTGCCGGAATTTGAGTGCCAAGTCCGCGTGCCTTGCTTCTAGGCCTTGAAGGCGTTCTGCGTCCTGCTTCCTGTGCTCCTCCTCCAGCTTCCTCTTCTTCTCCTCCTCCATCTTCTTTCTTGCACGGGACCTGTAGTTGTCGTTCCAGTCCGAAAAGCCCTCATACCAGGGAATAACGCCCATGCCTCATGTTCTTCCCGGGTGTTCAGGATTTCCTGTATGCGTAAGCTCGTCGTTCTCTCTGTTGGGCGTGAACACCCCCGCTCGAGCTTCTTCTATTGCGTCAAGTATCTTTTGTTCGGCTCCTTTTAGACTTGCCTTCTTCGAAACCAGGCCTGTCTTCGGGTCCAACGCCCCCCATGCGCATAGAACCAAGTTCTGCACTGGGGCCAGCTCTAATGTCGGAGTGACTCCTGCAGCCTCCATCTCTTGCTCAGACTTATCCCACTTAGGCATTCCCACCGCGTAGCCACCTGGACCCAGCCTATGGAACTGCGTCTTTTTTGCGGCATTGGCCTTGTTTTTTATCGACCGTTCCTTAGATATTTCTGAATCCTTGAATTTCACGAAATCGTCCCAGTGTTATCTTTGCTTCTCCAGTGTTCCCTTAAATTCTGGAGTCTTCCTTTCTGCAGCGAGGTAGTTGGCCCATACAGTTTTTGTTGGGGAACGTAGTAATTTCAAAAAAATTCCTACGCACACGCAAGATCATGGTGATGCATAGCAACGAGAGGGGAGAGTGTGTCCACGTACCCTCGTAGACCGAAAGCGGAAGCATTAGCACAACGCGGTTGATGTAGTCGTACGTCTTCACGGCCCGACCGATCAAGCACCAAAACTACGGCACCTCCGAGTTCTAGCACACGTTCAGCTCGATTACGTCCCTCGAACTCCAATCCAGCAGAGTGTCCAGGGAGAGTTCCGTCAGCACGACGGCGTGGTGACGATCTTGATGTTCTACCGTCGCAGGGCTTCGCCTAAGCACCGCTACAATATTATCGAGGTGGACTATGATGGAGGGGGGCACCGCACAAGGCTATGAGATCCAAGAGATCAATTGTTGTTGTGTCTAGAGGTGCCCCACTGCCCCCGTATATAAAGGAGCAACGGGGAGGGGGTCGGCCGGCCAGGAGGGGCGCGCCAGGAGGAGGACTCCCCCCCTTCCTTGTTGGAGTAGGAGAGAAGGAAAGAGGGGGAGAGGAGGAAGGAAAAGGGGGCTGCACCCCTTGTCCAATTCGGACCAGAGGGGGGCTGCACACCTCCTTCCTTTCGGCCTCTCTCCTCTATTCCCTATGGCCCAATAAGGCCCATATACTCCCCGGCGAATTCCCGTAACTCTCCGGTACTCCGAAAAATACCCGAATCACTCGGAACCTTTCCGAAGTCCAAATATAGTCGTCCAATATATCGATCTTTACGTCTCGACCATTTCGAGACTCCTCGTCATGTCCCCGATCTCATCCGGGACTCCGAACTCCTTCGGTACATCAAAACTCATAAACTCATAATATAACTGTTATCGAAACCTTAAGCGTGCGGACCCTACGAGTTCGAGAACTATGTAGACATGACCGAGACACGTTTCCGGTCAATAACCAATAGCAGAACCTGGATGCTCATATTGGCTCCTACTTATTCTACGAAGATCTTTATCGGTCAAACCGCATAACAACATACGTTGTTCCCTTTGTCATCGGTATGTTACTTGCCCGAGATTCGATCGTCGGTATCTCAATACCTAGTTCAATCTCGTTACCGGCAAGTCTCTTTACTCGTTACGTAATGCATCATTCCGTAACTAACTGATTAGCTACATTGCTTGCAAGGCTTATAGTGATGTGCATTACCGAGAGGGCCCAGAGATACCTCTCCAGCAATCGGAGTGACAAATCCTAATCTCGAAATACGCCAACCCAACATGTACCTTCGGAGACACCTGTAGAGCTTCTTTATAACCACCCAGTTACGTTGTGACGTTTGGTAGCACACAAAGTGTTCCTCTGGTAAACGGGAGATGCGTTGCATAATCTCATAGTTGTAGGAACATGTATAAGTCATGAAGAAAGCAATAGCAACATACTAAACGATCAAGTGCTAAGCTAACGGAATGGGTCAAGTCAATCACATCATTCTCCTAATGATGTGATCCTGTTAATCAAATAACAACTCATGTCTATGGTTAGGAAACTTAACCATCTTTGATTAATGAGCTAGTCAAGTAGAGGCATACTAGTGACATTATGTTTGTCTATGTATCCACACATGTATTATGTTTCCGGTTAATACAATTCTAGCATGAATAATAAACATTTATCATGAAATAAGGAAATAAATAATAACTTTATTATTGCCTCTAGGGCATATTTCCTTGAGTCTCCCACTTGCACTAGAGTCAATAATCTAGTTCACATCATCATGTGATTTAACACCAATATTCACATCTGTATGTGATTAATACCCATAGTTCACATCGTCATGTGATCGACACCCAAAGGGTTTACTAGATTCAATAATCTAGTTCACATCGCTATGTGATTAACACCCAAAGAGTACTAAGGTATGATCATGTTTTGCTCGTGAGAGAAGTTTAGTCAACGGGTCTATCACATTCAGAGCCGTATGTATTTTGCAAATATTCTATGTCTTCAATGCTCTGCACGGAGCTACTCTAGCTAATTGCTCCCACTTTCAATATGTATCCAGATTGAGACTTAGAGTCATCTGGATCAGTGTAAAAGTTTGCATCGATGTAACTTTTACTTAATTTAACTCTTTATCACCTCCATAATCGAGAAACATCTCCATAGTCCTCACTAAGGATATTCTTGACCACTGTACAATGATCTACTATTAGATCAAAATTGTATTCCTTTGCCAAACTCAGAGTAAGGTATACAATAGGTCTGGTATACAGCATAGCATACTTTATAGAACCTATGACTGAGGCATAGGGAATGACTTTCATTCTTCTTTTCTATTTTCTGCCGTTGTCGGGATTTGAGTCTTACTCAATTTCACACCTTTGCAACACAGGCAAGAACTCTTTCTTTGACTGTTCCATTTTGAACTATTTCAAAATCTTGACAAGGTATGTACTTATTGAATAACTTATCAAGCGTCTTGATCTATCTCAATAGATCTTGATGATCAATATGTAAGTAGCTTTCTTGAGGTCTTTCTTTTAAAGAACCCCTTTCAAATACTCCTTTATGCTTTCCAGAAAAATTCTTCATCATTTCTGATCAACAATATGTTACTCACATATATTTATCAGAAAGGCGGTAGTGCTCCCACTCACTTTATTATAAATACAGGCTTCACCGCAAGTCTGTATAAAACTATATGCTTTGATCAACTCATCAAAGCGTATATTCCAACTCCGAGATGCTTGCACCAGTCCATTGATGGATCGCTGGAACTTGCACATTTTGTTAGCACCTTTAGGATCAACAAAACCTTCTGGTTGCATCATATACAACTCTTCTTTAAAAAATCCATTAAGAATGCAGTTTTGACATCCATTTGCCAGATTTCATAAAATGTGGCAATTGCTAACATGATTCGGACAGACTAGCATCGATACCGTGAGAAAATCTCATTGTATTCAACACCTTGAACTTGTCGAAAACCTTTCGCAACAAGTCGAGCTTAGTAGATAGTAACACTACTACCAGTGTCCGTCTTCCTCTTGAAGATCCATTTATTTAACATGGCTTGCTGATCATCGAGCAAGTCAATCAAAGTCCATACTTTGCTCTCATACATGGATCATATCTCAGATTTTATGGCCTCAAGCCATTTCGCGGAATCTGGGCTCATCATCGCTTCCTCATATTTCGTAAGTTCATCATGGTCTAGTAACATGACTTCCAGAACACGATTACCGTACCACTCTGGTGCGGATCTTACTCTGGAAGACCTACGAGGTTTGGTAGCAACTTGATCTGAAGTTTCATGATCAACATCATTAACTTCCTCACTAATTGGTGTAGGAATCATCGAACTGATTTACGTGATGAACTACTTTCCAATAAGGGAGAAGGTACAATTACGTCATCAAGTTCTACTTTCCTCCCACTCACTTCTTTCGAGAGAAACTCCTTCTCTATAAAGGATCCATCTAAGCAATGAATATCTTGCTTTCGGATCTGTGATAGAAGGTGTACCCAATAGTTTCCTTTGGGTATTCTATGAAGACGCACTTCTCCGATTTGGGTTTGAGCTTATCAGGTTGAAACTTTTTCACATAAGCATCGCAGTCCCAAATTTTAAGAAACGACAACTTTGGTTTCTTGCCAAACCACAGTTCATAAGGCGTCGTCCCAAACGGATTTTGATGGTGCCCTATTTAAAGTGAATGCAACTGTCTCTAATGCATAACCCCAACACGATAGTGGTAAATCGGTAAGATACATCATAGATCGCACCATATCCAATAAAGTGCGGTTATGACGTCCGGACACACCATTACGTTGTGGTGTTCCATGTGGCGTGAGCTGTGAAACTATTCCACATTGTTTTAACTGAAGGCCAAACTCGTAACTCAAATATTCATCTCCGGATCAGATCGCAGAAACTTTATTTTCTTGTTACGATGATTTTCCACTTCACTCTGAAATCCTTTGAACCTTTTGAACTATTTCAGACTTATGTTTCATCAAGTAGATATACCCATATCTGCTCAAATCATTTGTGAAGGTCAGAAAATAACGATACTTGCCATGAGCATTAATACTCATTGGATCGCATACATTGGTATGTATTATTTCCAATAAGTCAGTAGCTCGTTCCATTGTTCCGGAGAACGGGGTTTTAGTCATCTTGCCCAAAAGGCACGGTTCGCAAACATCAAATGATTCATAACCAAGTGATTCCAAAAAATCCATCTTTATGGAGTTTCTTCATGGGCTTTACACCGATATGACCCAAACGACAGTGCCACAAATAAGTTGTACTATCATTATTAACTTTGCATCTTTTGGCATCAATATTATGAATATGTGAATCACTACGATCGGGATCCAACAAACTATTTTCATTGGGTGTATGACCATTGAAGGTTTTATTCATGTAAACAGAACAACAATTATTCTCTGACTTTAAATGAATAACCGTATTGCAATAAACATGATCAAATCATATTTATGCTCAACGCGAACGCCAAATAACATTTATTTAGGTTTAACACTAATCCCGAAAGTATAGGGAGTGTGTGATGATGATCATATCAATCTTGGAACTACTTCCAACACTCATCGTCACTTCCCCTTCAACTAGTCTCTGTTTATTGTGTAACTCCTGTTTCGAGTTACTAACCTTAGTAACCGAACAATTATCAAATACTCAGGGGCTACTATAAACACTAGTAAGGCACACATCAATAACCTGTATATCAAATATACCCTTGTTTACTTTGCCATCCTTCTTATCCACCAAATATTCAGGGCATTTCCGCTTCCAGTGACCATTTCCTTTGCAGTGTAAGCACTCAGTTTCAGGCTTTGGTCCAGCTTTGGTCTTCTTCACGGGAGTGACAACTTGTTTGCCATTCTACTTGAAGTTTCCCTTTCTTTCCCTTTGCCCTTTTCTTGAAACTAGTGGTCTTGTCAATCATCAACACTTGACACTCTTTCTTGATTTCTACCTTCGTCGATTTCAACATCACGAAGAGCTCGGGAATCGTTTTCGTCGTCCCTTGCATACTATAGTTCATCACAAAGTTCTACTAACTTGGTGAAGGTGACTAGAGAACTCTGTCAATCACTATCTTATCTGGAAGATTAACTCCCACTTGATTCAAGCGATTGTAGTACCCAGACAACCTGAGCACGTGCTCACTAGTTGAGCGATTCTCCTCCATCTTTTAGCCATAGAACTTGTTGGAGAATTCATATCTCTCAACTCGGGTATTTGCTTGAAATATTAATTTCAACTCCAGGAACATCTCTTATGGTCCATGACGTTCAAAATGTCTTTGAAGTCCCGATTCTAAGCCGTTAAGCATGGCGTACTAAACTATCAAGTAGTCATCATATTGAGCTAGCCAAACGTTCATAACGTCTGCATCTGCTCCTGCAATAGGTCTGTCACCTAGCGGTGCATTAAGGATATAATTCTTCTGTGCAGCAATGAGGATAAACCTTAGATCACGGATCCAATCTGCATCATTGCTACTAACATATTTCAACACAATTTTCTCTAGGAACATATCAAAATAAACATATGAAAGCAGCAACGCAAGCTATTGATCTACAACATAATATGCAAAATACTACCAGGACTAAGTTCATGATAAATTAAAGTTCAATTAATCATACTGTATTACTTAAGAACTCACACTTAGATAGACATCTCTCTAGTCATCTAAGTGATCACGTGATCCAAATCAACTAAACCATGTCCGATCATCACGTGAGACGGAGTAGTTTTCAATGGTGATCATCACTATGTTGATCATATCTACTATATGATTCACGCTCGACCTTTCGGTCTCTGTGTTCGGAGGCCATATCTGTATATGCTAGGCTCCTCAAGTTTAACCTGAGTATTCCGCGTGTGCAACTGTTTTGCACCCATTGTATTTGAACGTAGAGCCTATCACACCCGATCATCACGTGGTGTCTCAGAACGAAGAACTTTCACAACGGTGCATACTCAGGAAGAACACTTCTTGATAATTTAGTGAGAGACCATCTTAAAATGCTACCGTCAATCAAAGCAAGATAAGATGCATAAAGGATAAACATCACATGCAATCAATATAAGTGATATGATATGGGCATCATCATCTTGTGCTTGTGATCTCCATCTCCGAAGCACCGTCGTGATCACCATCGTCACCGGTAGCGACACCTTGATCTTCATCGTAGCATCGTTGTCGTTACGCCATCTATTGCTTCTCGACTATCGCTACCGCTTAGTGATAAAGTAAAGCAATTACAGGGCGTTGCATTTCATACAATAAGCGACAACCATATGGTTCCTGCGATTCTTGATAACCCGGTTACAAAACATGATCATCTCATACAATAAAATATAGCATCACGTCTTGACCATATCACATCACAACATGCCCTGCAAAAACAAGTTAGACGTCCTCTACTGTGTTGTTGCAAATTTTACGTGGCTGCTACGGGCTGAGCAAGAACCGTTCTTACCTACGCATCAAAACCACAACGATAGTTCGTCAAGTTAGTGTTGTTTTAACCTTCGCAAGGACCGGGCGTAGCCACACTCGGTTCAACTAAAGTTGGAGAAACAGACACCCGCTAGTCACCTGTAATGCGAAGCAGCGGTAAAACCAGTCTCGGCGTAAGCGTCTGGCGTAATGTTGGTCCGGGCCGCTTCATCCAACAATACCGCTGAACCAAAGTATGACATGCTGGTAAGCAGTATGACCTGTATCGCCCACAACTCACTTGTGTTCTACTCGTGCAAATAACATCAACGCATAAAACCTGGCTCTGATAGCACTATTGGGGAACGTAGTAATTTCAAAAAAATTCCTACGCACACGCAAGATCATGGTGATGCATAGCAATGAGAGGGGAGAGTGTGTCCACGTACCCTCGTAGACCGAAAGCGGAAGCGTTAGCACAACGCGGTTGATGTAGTTGTACGTCTTCACGGCCCGACCGATCAAGCACCGAAACTACGGCACCTCCGAGTTCTAGCACACGTTCAGCTCGATGACGTCCCTCGAACTCCGATCCAGCCGAGTGTCGAGGGAGAGTTCCGTCAGCACGACGGCGTGGTGATGATCTTGATGTTCTACCGTCGCAGGGCTTCGCCTAAGCACCGCTACAATATTATCGAGGTGGACTATGATGAAGGGGGGCACCGCACATGGCTAAGAGATCCAAGGGATCAATTGTTGTTGTGTCTAGAGGTGCCCCCTGCCCCCGTATATAAAGGAGCAAGGGGGAGGGGGTCGGCCGGCCAGGAGGGGCGCGCCAGGAGGAATCCTCCTCCCACCGGGAGTAGGACTCCCCCCCCCTTCCTTGTTGGAGTAGGAGAGAAGGAAAGAGGGGGGGAGGAGGAAGGAAAAGGAGGCTGCACCCCTTGTCCAATTCGGACCAGAGGGGGGCTGCGCACCTCCTTCCTTTCGGCCTCTCTCCTCTATTCACGTATGGCCCAATAAGGCCCATATACTCCCCGGCGAATTCCCGTAACTCTCCGGTACTCCGAAAAATACCCGAATCACTCGGAACCTTTCCGAAGTCCAAATATAGTCGTCCAATATATCGATCTTTACGTCTCGACCATTTCGAGACTCCTCGTCATGTCCCCGATCTCATCCGGGACTCCGAACTCCTTCGGTACATCAAAACTCATAAACTCATAATATAACTGTCATCGAAACCTTAAGCGTGCGGACCCTACGGGTTCAAGAACTATGTAGACATGACCGAGACACGTTTCCGGTCAATAACCAATAGCAGAATCTGGATGCGCATATTGGCTCCTACATATTCTACGAAGATCTTTATCGGTCAAACCGCATAACAACATACATTGTTCCCTTTGTCATTGGTTTGTTACTTGCCCGAGATTCGATCGTCGGTATCTCAATACCTAGTTCAATCTCGTTACCGGCAAGTCTCTTTACTCGTTACGTAATGCATCATTCCGTAACTAACTGATTAGCTACATTGCTTGCAAGGCTTATAGTGATGTGCATTACCGAGACGGCCCAGAGATACCTCTCCGACAATCGGAGTGACAAATCCTAATCTCGAAATACGCCAACCCAACATGTACCTTCGAAGACACCCGTAGAGCTCCTTTGTAATCACCCAGTTACGTTGTGACGTTTGGTAGCACACAAAGTGTTCCTCCGATGGCAGGAGTTGCATAATCTCATAGTTGTAGGAACATGTATAAGTCATGAAGAAAGCAATAGCAACATACTAAACAATCAAGTGCTAAGCTCACGGAATGGGTCAAGTCAATCACATCATTCTCCTAATGATGTGATCCTGTTAATCAAATAACAACTCATGTCTATGGTTAGGAAACTTAACCATCTTTGATTAATGAGCTATTAAATTAGAGGCATACTAGTGACATTATGTTTGTCTATGTATTCACACATGTATTATATTTCCGGTTAATACAATTCTAGCATGAATAATAAACATTTATCATGAAATAAGGAAATAAATAATAACTTTATTATTGCCTCTAGGGCATATTTCCTTCAGTTTTCTTGTGGGTGTTGAATGCAATTGCCATCTTCTTAAGAGCAGCGCCCTTCACTTTGTCCACATCTGCTTTTGTGAAATAATCTGGTAGGATGAAATGTTCCATCAGAGAATCGCAAAGGTCTTTTTTGGCTCTGTCGTCGACCCAAGTAACACCTGGACGTTTGGTCTTTGGCTCTTTCCATTCTTGAATGGAGATCGGGAGTTTGTCCATCACAAGAACTCCGCACTGACGAGTCCACTTGTTTGCAATGTTCTTAGGCGTCAGGGGTTCGCCACTAGGTTTGACGGATTCGATGTTGTACTTTACACCGTCCTTCAACAGTCTGCCCGGGCCTCGCTTTGTCCTCTTGTCTCTAGAAGCAGATTTGCTCGATCCGGAGGGCTGAAAGAAGGAAGATCAATTCGTTCATATATCTTAAAATAAAAAAAACATGTGATGATCACCAGATGCCTGCTTATATAAATATACCTCGCCGATAGTCTTTGTTATTTGAAGACCAGCATTCTCTGTGTCATCATAAACAGTGTTTGTGTCATCATAATCAGAATCATAGTTCATGACTTCATCAGCTCGGTCATCGAGATCGAATATCTTTTCATCACCCTCTCCGGTATTGTTCAGATATTGGGAGCCATCATCTGCTTCATTCAGATCATCTAGCCTGCCAGGGCTGCGTATGATGTCGAACAATTCCTCTTCTCTGTCTCTGCCGGTATTGTCCGCCATAGCTTTTACTTAACTAATACAGAAGAAATATAGAACAATTTAGTATTCAAATTACAATGCATGGATGCAATCAATAAGGAAAAACTGAATCATATAGTACATAATATATATGCATGGTCTCGATTAATATATAATCTCGAATATACATCATCGTCTCGAATAATATATATAATCTCGAATACATCGTCTCGAATATTATATATCGAATACATCACTGGCTAGGTACCTAATAAAGATCGAGTACTACTGAGAAGAATCTAGGGCGCCACTCGCGGTTCTGAAGCGGGCGGTAGACACCCAAAGAGAAGGAACCATCACAGGGTCATATCTCCGGTCATCTGCCCAAAGAACCTGCCAAGTAGTGGAGAACCTGACGTCGTCCATAGCAGCCATGTAGCGATGGACGTGCTCGTCTTCCTCCCTGATACGGCGATGCACCACCTCAGGCGGGGCCGACTCCCTCTGCACCGAATGTGGCCCACGCGAACGCCACCAAAGGAGATCAGGGTCGACGATGGGACCCGAGGCCGGGTTCCTCACCAAGCGGCGCGCCCCTCCAGGTAGGACCTCCCAGTGCCAGCCCGGCGGAGCCCAGTCCCGGACATGGGTCCTCTGAAGCATGACGTCGTCACGAACGAATCGACGGCGAGGATCTTGAGCCGGGCATATCGTCGAGAACAAATACTATATGGCATAAAAAGTAACATTAATGTAACATTCTATATGCAAATTCTAACAATTTAACATTAATCTAATTCATCTAACTATAACTAATTCTAAAATTTCTAACATTTCTGATTATATAACTAACATTTCTATAACATTTCTAATATTTCTATAACTAAAAACAGAAAAATTGCTAACATTTCTATAAATATTTCTATAACTAAAAAACAGAAAAAAATTATAACATTTCTAATATTTCTATAACTAAAATACAGGAAAAAATTATAACATTTCTATATAACTAACATTTCTAAAAATATTTCTACAACTACAAAATAGAATAATTTCTAACATTTCTATAACTAAAAAACAGAAAAAAAATTCTATAACTAAATTTCTATACTGTGTGTGTGTGTGTGTGTGTGTGTGTGTGTAGTGTGTACATGTGTGTGTGTGTGAACATGGCGGCCGGGGTGAGCTCACCGGCGACGCGACGACGGGGCGGCGACGACGGGGCGACGACGACGGGCGACGGGACAGGGCAACGACGGGTGACGGGACGGGCGGCGACGACGGGGCGGGCGACGGGCGGCCGGGCGCGGCGACGGGACGACGGGACGGACGGCCGGGCGGCGATTTAGGGCGGGACGGCCGGGGTCGGCAACGAGGGGCGGGGGCGGCGACGTCGACGGGGACGGAGTCGATCGGGGCAGGCCGGCGCGATGGAGAGAAGAAACAGAGAGGGAAAGTGAATTTTTTCAATTGTTGTATATATAGGATGGACCTTTAGTACCGGTTGGAGCCACCAACCGGTACTAAAGGTCTGTTTTGGCCAGGCCAAGCGGCGGGAAGCGCCCCCCCCCCTTTAATACCGGGTCGTGGCTCCAACCGGTACTAAAGGCCCCCTCTTTAGTACCAGTTGCAGCTACCACCCGGTACTAAAAGTCTTAAGCATGATCGGTGCGACAAGTTTAGTCCCACCTCGCTAGTCGAAGGGCTACCGCACTGGTTTATAAGCCCGGTGCGGTAGCTCTCTCGAGCTCCTCTCCTAAGCAGGCCCTCTGGGCCTACATTGATCTTGCCCTATGGGCCTCTGGGCCTTCTTGGTCTGCATCCTGGCCCAACAGAAGGTTGTGTTTCTAGTCGTATGCAGGCCGCTTTGGCCCAGTAGGCGGGCTTTTTTATTTTCTTAATTTTTTTTTGCTTTATTTATTTTTGTTTTATTTATTTTTGAGTTGTTTTTTTGCTGTATTTAGAGTTTCTTTCTGAATATTTTTGCTTTAGGTACAAAAAATTACAAAATTTCTGTTAGTGCCGGTAATTTTCAAATTTGAATAGTTTAAATTTTGAATTATTTGAAATTTGTGTGAATCACTAGTTTGTGAATAACACATAACTACCCTAACTATTATAGAGATTCCCTCCTGGGTGTGAAACACAGAAGAAAGTGAAGATAGTGAAGCCGATCACATCCCGGATCTTTGGGTGTAAAACTTTTTCTTCGCATGTGTCCTTTTGCACCGTAGCCGTGAAAAATGTTCATCATTTAATTGGATGCTCGGGTCAATATTCACTGTGAATGGAGCAATTTCATCAAACTTTTCATAATCTTCTGACATGTCTGTCTTGTCATCCACTCCCACGATGTTTCTTTTCCCTGAAAGAACTATGTGGAGCTTTGGCTCGTCGTATGATCCATTCGCTTCCTTATCTTTTCTTTTTCTCGGCCTGGTAGACATGTCTTTCACATAAAAAACCTGCGCCACATCATTGGCTAGGACGAATGGTTCTTCTGCATACGCAAGATTGTTGAGATCCACTGTTGTCATTCCGTATTGCGGGTCTGCCGTTACCCCGCCTCGTGTCATATTGACCCATTTGCACCGAAACAAAGGGACCTCCAAACCACCTGCATAGTTAAGTTCCCATATGTCCTCTATGTAACCATAATATGTTTCCTTTCCCGTGTTGGTTGTTGCATCAAAGCGGACACCACTGTTTTCGTTGGTGCTCTTCTTATCTTGGGCGATGGTGTAAAATGTATTCCCATTTATCTAGTACCCTTTGAAAGTCATTATATTCGAAGATGGTAACTGGGACAGCGAGTATAGGTCATCTTCAATATCGCCATCATGCATGACACGTTTCTGCAACCAACCGGCGAAATTCCACGTTTGTTCACGTGTAATCCAGTCGTCAGACTTCTCCGGGGGTTTGCAGTGTAGAAAATTCTTGTGTTCCTCCATATACGGAGCCACCAAGGAGGAATTCTGTAGAACTATGTAGTGTGCTTCAGTGAGAGAATGCCCGTCCATACATATTATTTGATCCCCTCCTAGCGTGCCTTTTCCATACAGTCTGCCCTTATGCCGCGATTCAGGAACACCAATCGGCTTAAGGTCACGAATAAAGTCAATACAAAACTCAACGACCTCCTCATTTTCATGGCCCTTCGCGATGCTTCCTTCTGGCCTAGCACGGTTATGAACATATTTCTTCAAGACTCCCATGAACCTCTCAAAGGGGAACATATTGTGTATAAATACAGGACCCAAAATGTTAATCTCTTCGCAAAGGTGAACTAGGACGTCCGTCATGATGTTGAAGAAGGATGGTGAAAACACCAACTCAAGACTGACAAGACATTGCACCAAATCATTATGTAACCTTAGTCTGATTTCTGGATCGATTACCTTCTGAGAGATGGCATTGAGGAATGCACATAGCTTCACAATGGCTAATCGAACGTTTTCGGCCGGTAGAAGCCCCCCTCAATGCAACCGGAAGCAGTTGCGTCATCATCACGTGGCAGTCATGAGACTTTAGGTTCTGGAACTTTTTCTCTGCCATATTTATTATTCCCTTTATATTCGACGAGAAGCCAGATGGTACCTTCATGCTGAGCAGGCATTCAAAGAAGATTTCCTTCTCTTCTTTGGTAAGAGCGTAGCTGGCCTGACCCTGATGTATGCCGTCTTTTCCGTGCATACGTTGCTGGTCCTCCCATGCCTCTGGTGTATCTTTTGTCTTCCCATACACGCCCAAGAAGCCAAGCAGGGTCACGCAAAGATTCTTCGTCACGTGCATCACGTCGATTGCGGAGCGGACCTCTAGGTCTTTCCAATAGGGCAGGTCCCAAAATATAGATTTCTTCTTCCACATGGGCGCGCGTCCGTCAGCGTCCTTCGGAACAGGTTGTCCGCCAGGACCCTTTCCAAAGATTACCTTCAAATCCTTGACCATATCATGTACATCAGCACCAGTACGGTGGCGAGGCTTCGTCCGGTGATCCGCCTCACCTTTGAAATGCTTGCCTTTCTTTCTTACGGGATGCCTGTTCGGAAGAAATCGACGATGTCCCAGGTACACATTCTTCCTACAACTCTCCAAATATATACTGTCAGCATCATCCAAACAGTGCGTGCATCCGCGGTATCCCTTGTTTGTCTATCCTGAAGGTTACTGAGAGCAGGCCAATCATTGATGGTCACGAACAGCAACGCCTTTAGGTCAAATTCTTCCTGTCCATGCTCATCCCACGCACGTACACCTGTTCCATTTCACAGCTGTAATAGTTCTTCAACTAATGGCCTTAGGTACACATCAATGTCGTTGCCGGGTTGCTTAGGGCCTTGGATGAGCACTGGCATCATAATGAACTTCCGCTTCATGCACAACCAAGGAGGAAGGTTATACAAACATAGAGTCACAGGCCACGTGCTATGGTTGCTGCTTTGCTCCCCAAAAGGATTAATGCCATCTGCGCTTAGACGAAACCAGACGTTCCTTGGGTCACCTGCAAACTCCTCCTTGTACTTTCTCTCGATTTTTCTCCACTACGAACCGTCAGTGGGTACTCTCAACTTTCCGTCTTTCTTACGGTCTTCTCTGTGCCACCGTATCGCCTTCGCATGCTCTTTGTTTTGGAACAAACGTTTCAACCGTGGTATTATAGGAGCATACCACATCACCTTGGCAGGAATCTTCTTCCTGGGGCGCTCGCCCTCGACATCACCGAGGTCATCATGGCCCGATCTTATAACGCAATGCACCACATACCGGGCAAGCGTTCAAATCCTCGTATGCACCGCGGTAGAGGATGCAGTCATTAGGGCATGCATGTATCTTCTGCACCTCTAACCCTAGAGGGCAGACAGCCTTCTTTGCTCCATACGTACTCTCGGGCAATTCGTTGTCCTTTAGAAGCATATTCTTTATCATTACCAGCAACTTTCCAAATCCCTTGTCAGATACACCATTCTCTGCCTGCCATTGCAGCAATTCCAGTGCGGTGCCCAACTTTTTTTTGTCAGCTTCGCAATTTGGGTGCAACAATTTCTTGTGGTCCTCTAACATGCGCTGCAACTTCTTCCTCTCCAAATCACTTGCGCAGTTTCTCTTTGCATCGGCAATGGCCCGACCTAGATCATCAGCGGGCTCATCTGATGCCTCTTCTGTTGGGGAACGTAGTAATTTCAAAATTTTCCTACGCACACGCAAGATCATAGTGATGCATAGCAACAAGAGGGGAGAGTGTTGTCCACGTACCCTCGTAGACTAAAAGCGGAAGCGTTAGAACAACGCGGTTGATGTAGTCGTACGTCTTCACGGCCCGACCGATCAAGCACCGAAACTACGGCACCTCCGAGTTCTAGCACACGTTCAGCTCGATGACGTCCCTCGAACTCGGATCCAGCCAAGTGTTGAGGGAGAGTTCCGCCAGCACGGCGACGTGGTGACGATCTTGATGTTCTACCGTCGCAGGGCTTCGCCTAAGCACCGCTACGATATTATCGAGGAGGACTATGGTGGAGGGGGGCACCGCACACGACTAAGAGATCAATTGTGGTGTCTTTGCGGTGCCCCCTGCCCCCGTATATAAAGGAGCAAGGGGAGGAGGCGGCCGGCTAGGGAGTGGCGCGCCAAGGGGGAGTCCTACTCCCACCGGGAGTAGGATTCCCCCCCCCCCTCCCCTTCCAAGTAGTAGGAGTAGGAGTCAAGGAAAGCGGAGAGAGAAGAGAAGGAAGGAGGGGGTGCAGCCCCTCCCCCTAGTCCAATTCGGACTAGGCCATGGGGGGGCGCCCAACCTCTCCTCTCTCTTCCCCCTAAAGCCCAATAAGGCCCATATACTCCCCGGTGAATTCCTGTAACTCTCCGGTACTCCGAAAAATACCCGAATCACTCGGAACCTTTCCGAGGTCCGAATATAGTCGTCCAATATATCGATCTTTACGTCTCGACCATTTCGAGGCTCCTCGTCATGTCCCCGATCTCATCCAGGACTCCGAACTCCTTCGGTACATGAAAACTCATAAACTCATAATAAAGCATCGCCGAAACCTTAAGCGTGCGGACCCTACGGGTTCGAGAACTATGTAGACATGACCGAGAACCGTTTCTGGTCAATAACCAATAGCGGAACCTGGATGCTCATATTGGTTCCTACATATTTTACGAAGATCTTTATCGGTCAAACTGCACAACAACATACGTTCTTCCCTTTTTCATCGGTATGTTACTTTCCCGAGATTCAATCGTCGGTATCTCAATACCTAGTTCATCATTACCTGCAAGTCCCTTTACTCGTTATGTAATGCATCATTTCGTAACTAACTCATTAGCTACATTGCTTGCAAGGCTTATAGTGATGTGCATTACCGAGAGGGCCCAGAGATACCTCCCCGACAATCGGAGTGACAAATCCTAATCTCGAAATACGCCAACCCAACATGTACCTTCAGAGACACCTGTAGAGCTCCTTTATAATCACCTAGTTACGTTGTGACGTTTGGTAGCACACAAAGTGTTCCTCTGGTAAACGGGAGTTGCATAATCTCATAGTCATAGGAACATGTATAAGTCATGAAGAAAGCAACATCAACATACTAAACGATCGTGTGCTAAGCTAACGGAATGGGTCATGTCAATCACATCATTCTCCTAATGATGTGATCCCGTTAATCAAATGAAAACTCTTTGTCCATGGCTAGGAAACATAACCATCTTTGATTAATGAGATAGTCAAGTAGAGGCAAACTAGTGACACTCAGTTTGTCTATGTATTCACACGTGTATCATGTTTCCGGTTTATACAATTCTAGCATGAATAATAAACATTTATCATGAAATAAGGAAATAAATAATAACTTTATTTTTGCCTCTAGGGCATATTTCCTTGAGTCTCCCACTTGCACTAGAGTCAATAATCTAGTTCACATCACCATGTGATTTAATACAAATATTCACATCTGTATGTGATTATCATCCATAGTTCACATTGTCATGTGACCAACACCCAAAAGGTTTACTAGAGTCAATAATCTAGTTCACATCGCTATGTGATTAACACCCAAAGAGTACTAAGGTATGATCATGTTTTGCTCATGAGAGAAGTTTAGTCAGCAGATTACATCACATTCAGTCGTATGTATTTTGAAAATATTCTCTGTCTACTATGCTCTGAACGGAGCTACACTAGCTACTTGCTCCCACTTTCAATATGTATCCAGATTAATACTTAGAGTCATCTGGATTAGTGCCAAAACTTGTATCGACGTAACCCTTTACGACGAACCTTCTGTCACCTCCATAATCGAGAAACATATCCTTATTCCACTATGGATAATTTTGACCAATGTCCAGTGATCTACTCCTAGATCACTATTGTTCTCCCTTGCCAAACCAGGGCAGAGTATACAATAGGTCTGGTCCATAGCATGGCATACTTTTATAGAACCTATGAATCAAGCATAGGGAATGACTTTCATTCTCTTTGTATTTTCTGCCGTGGTCGGGATTTGAGTCTTACTCAATTTCATACCTTTGCAGCACAGGCAAGAACTTTTTCTTTGACTGTTCCATTTTGAACTACTTCAAAATCTTGTCAAGGTATATACTCATTGAAAAATTTTATCAAGCGTCTTGATCTATCTCTATAGATCTAGATGCTCAATGTGTAAGTAGCTTTACTGAGGTCTTTCTTTGAAAAACTCCTTTCAAACACTCCTTTATGCTTTCCAGAAAATTATACATCATTTCCGATCAATAATATGTCATTCACATATACTTATCAGAAAGGTTGTAGTGCTCCCACTCACTTTCTTGTAAATACAGGCCTTTCCAAAAAGTCTGTATAAAACCATATGCTTTGATCAACTCATCAAAGCGTATATTCCAACTCCGAGATGCTTGCATCAGTCCAGTGATGGATCGCTGGAGGTTGCACATTATGTTAGCACCTTTCGGATCGACAAAACCTTTTGGTTGCATCATATACAACTCTTCTTCCAGAAATCCATTCAGGAATGCCGTTTTTGACATCCATTTGCCAGATTTCATAAAATGTGGCAATTGCTAACATGATTCGGATAGACTTAAGCATCGATACGAGTGAGAAAATCTCATTGTATTCAACACCTTGAACTTGTAAAAAAAAACCTTTTGCGACAAGTCGAGCTTTGTAGATAGTAACACTACTATCAACGTCCGTCTTCCTCTTGAAGATCCATTTATTTTCTATGGCTTGCCGATCATCGGGCAAGTCCACCAAAGTCTATACTTTGTTCTCATATATGGATCCTATCTCAGATTTTATGGCCTCAAGCCATTTCGTGGAATCCGGGCTCATCATCACTTCCTCATAGTTCGTAGGTTCATCATGGTCTAGTAACATGACTTCCAGAACAGGATTACCATGCCACTCTAGTGCGGACTGTACTTTGGAAGACCTACGAGGTTCTGTAGTAACTTAATCTGAAGTTTCATGATCATCATCATTAGCTTCCTCACTAATTGGTGTAGGAATCACTAGAACTGGTTTCTATGATGAACTACTTTCCAATTCGGGAGCAGGTACTGTTACCTTATCAAGTTTTACTTTCCTCCCACTCACTTCTTTCGAGAGAAACTCCTTCTCTAGAAAGGATCCATCTTAGCAACGAATATCTTGCTTTCGGATCTGTGATAGAAGGTATACCCAATAGTTTCCTTTGGGTATTCTATGAAGACGCACTTCTCCGATTTGGGTTCGAGCTTATTAGGTTGAAACTTTTTCACATAAGCATCGCAGCCCCAAACTTTAACAAACGACAACTTTGGTTTCTTGTGAAACCACAGTTCATAATCCGTCGTCTCGACGGATTTTGATGGTGCCCTATTTAAAGTGAATGTAACTGTCTCTAATGCATAACCCCAAAATGATAGTTGTAAACCGATAAGAGACATCATAAGTCACACAATATCCAATAAAGTGTGGTTACGGCGTTTGGACACGCCGTTACACTGTGGTGTTCCAGGTGGCATGAGTTTGTGAAATTATTCCACATTATTTTAACTGAAAGCCAAACTCGTAACTCAAATATTCATCTCCACGATCAGATCGCAGAAACTTTATTTTCTTGTTACGATGATTTTCCACTTCACTCTGAAATCCTTTGAACCTTTCAACTATTTCAGACTTATTTTTCATCAAGTAGATATACCCATATCTGCTCAAATCATTTGTGAAGGTCAGAAAATAACGATACCCGCCACGAGCCTTAATACTCATTGGTCTGCATACATCAGTATGTATTATTTCCAACAAGTCAAGAGCTCGTTCCATTGTTACGGAGAGCGGAGTTTTAGTCATCTTTCCCAAAAGGCACGGTTACGCAAGCATCAAATGATTCATAACCAAGTGATTCCGAAAATCCATCTTTATGGAGTTTCTTCATGCGCTTTACACCGATCTGACCCAAACGGCAGTGCCACAAATATGTTGCACTATCATTATTAACTTTGCATCTTTTGGTATCAATATAACGAATATGTGTATTACCACGATCGAGATCCAACAAACTATTTTCATTGGGTGTGTTACCATCGAAGGTTTTATTCATATAAACAGAACAACAATTATTCTCTGACTTTAAATGAATAACCGTATTGCAAGAAATATGATCTAATCATATTTATGCTCAACGCAAACACCAAATAACATGTATTTAGGTTCTACACTAATCTTGAAAGTATAGAGAGTGTACGATGATGATCATATCAATCTTGGAACCATTTCCAACACACATCGTTACTTCACCCTCAACTAGTCTCTGTTTATTCTGTAACTCCTGTTTTGAGTTACTAATCTTAGCAATCGAACAAGTATCAAATACTCTAGAGCTACTATAAACACTAGTAAGGTACACATCAATAACTTGTATATCAAATATACTCTTGTTCACTTTGCCATCCTTCTTATCCACCAAATATTCAGTTCATTTCCGCTTCCAGTGACCATTTCTTGCAGTAGAAGCACTCAGTTTCAGGCTTTGGTCCAGCTTTGGGCTTCTTCACGGGAGTGACAACTTGCTTGCCATTCTACTTGAAGTTCCCTTTCTTTTCCTTTGCTCTTTTCTTGAAACTAGTGGTCTTTATCAATCATCAACACTTGATGATCTTTCTTGATTTCTACCTTCGTCGATTTCAGCATCACGAAGAGCTCGGGAATCGTTTTCTTCATCCCTTGCATTATAGTTCATCACGAAGTTCCACTAACTTGGTGATGGTGACTCACTAGTGCAGAACCGGCCTTTAGTGCCGGTTCGTAACGGGCTTTAGTGCCGGTTCGCCAACCGGCACTAAAGGGTGGGGACTAAAGGTCCCCGGCCTTTAGTACCGGTTAAATCACGAACGGCGCTAAAGTGCCACCACGTGGCACGAGCCAGGCCCGTATGCGGGGAGGGCATTAGTACCGGTTGGTAACACCCACCGGTACTAAATGTTTGGGTGTTTTTTTTTATTTTTCTTTAACTTTGTGTTTTCAATTTGGCTTTATTTTCCATTTAATTCTTTTTTGTTTGCTGGTATTTCACGATACTACAAATTGTACACGTTATGCATATATATTAAATATATTTTCTCGTACGTAGAACCGCATATATATATATATATATATATATATATATATATATAATATATATCATCGAATGTCTCACAGCCAACACCATTAAATATTCACACATATACACATGTATATACATATACAATTTCTACTACATGTTGCCTTGGTGCCTTGAACACGATGACAAGTGGTTCATGGGGGCGGTAGCGGGTAATAGTATTCTCCTTTCGGATCTATGACCTGGTCGAGCAAAAATGCGGCTATTTCCTCGTGAAGTGCTTGTATGCGCCGGGGTAGGAGCTTATCCGCACCTCTACGAGCTGTTAAGAAGGAGATCAATAATATGCATGTGTGTTAGTTGTGTGACTAGATATCGATAATGGTGTGAATAGTGTTCGACAAACGTACCCTCCTGTCTATCAGATCTGCTCCTTTACTTGCGTCATCATGCGAATGTTCTATAAGCGTAGTATGCACACAGATTATTCCCTTGCGCCTGCCTCAGGGCCTTTACGAGAATGGAATTGAATCAGATAATGATTAATCAAGCATAATAATTAATTAATGATATAGAAACAAGAATTAAAGAGATGGTAGCTAGCTAGTACTACTTAATTACGTACTATGGGTCGATGCCAAA
Organism: Aegilops bicornis; assembly: GCA_021605145.1. NCBI lineage: Eukaryota > Viridiplantae > Streptophyta > Magnoliopsida > Poales > Poaceae > Aegilops > Aegilops bicornis. Next base: position 31,578,205 of record CM038675.1, on the reverse strand, counting down.
ACAATTTTTTTTTCCATTCTCCTGGAGTCACCGCGACGAACTTTGCCCATGCCCTACCACCGCAAAGAAAATTAATAAAGGGGTTATTAAATAGTTCATATCAGGAACTAATAGTTAATAATGATTGAAATTACCTGTTGACTATCCCCTTCACGATGGTGTAGTCTTTATTTTCTTTAGTTAGTGAGTCCAGTAATTCAACTTTTCCTTCCTCAACTTTAATGTCTATCAAGACCCATTGCCAACTGCATACGCACACGTTTGCATGTCTTAATTAAGCGGGCATGTGCATAAAATTAATCAACTACCGTAAACCGTATGCACTTAATTATTAACATCTAGCTAGCTAGTAAGCAAAAACAGAATTTGTAGTACAAGACAGTGTGACTCACGGGAAGTTGTAAGGAAGTAGTATATCTTCGAAGGTATTGAGGCGCTTCAAGAACTCTAGCATGCTTTCCTCTACAGCAACTTTACAATGTTCAATCTCCCATATGTCCTGATTAATAGTATTTGGGTCAATGAACCCAACGCCATAGCGTCCAGCTTTTTTCATTTCATACATCTTCATCCTGCATATAATACCACAGAAAAAGAATATAGTGAGGATAATTACATGTAATGATTGATCAAAATTATCACTACATAACTAGCTTGAGACTTAAATTACAGAAAGAAATCACTTACAGACAATAGCAACTGACGATAGACTTGTCGAGTGCGTCTTGATTGAATAACTGATATAGTTCTGAATACTCAACGGACAGAGCTTTCTCATGGTAATAATGGTCCTTCTTGACATTCACCATGAGGGAGACTCGATTGAAAATCTTGGTCATGTTCACGTACCATTGATGCAATTCATACATTCTTGTTGGGAGGTCCTTGACCTTGTCTGGATGGACCACAGGTTGGCCCCAGGCATATTTCCATTTTATTTCCGATTCTTTAGGCGGAGACATGGGCTCGATTTCGAGGAGTTGTCCAACAGAGATCTTGAGCATTTCAGCCTACATTATATGCTCCTCCGTTATTACCACATCGCCCTGCTGGGGAACGCTAACGGTTTGCCCATAATAATATTTGGTAGCGTACTCCTCTCATGTGTTGTTGGCACAACAAGCGGGGGATCTCTTCGCAGCCTTTGTACTCCCAGTGGGAGCGGTTTTCCGCATTTTTGCCAGCTGCTTGTTGGCTCGAGCTTGAGCTCGCTTCCTCCCGTAGCCGTGCTCGATGTAGCTTCCTGATTTGACGCTCATAGTCTGAGTCAACAGGCTTGGGAGCTGGTGCTCTAGCCATACGAATGAAGTGGTCAATCGTTTTCTCAGGCACTTTCTCCTTTGGCGGTGGTGCCGGTTTCGGTCCAAAATGGGCGTCCACTTGGGCTTGCACTATGGCTGTGTTTTGCTCCTTAGTCATGTGGTAAGGCCTTTGAGGAAGAGGACCGAGGCTTGGACCATATTTATATCGCTTGCCTTCACCTATACTTCCTGAACTACCTCGACTCGTACCGCTACGCACCAAAGCTGCGGGATGTCTCTTCTGCGATTGCTGAGACGGCGGAGACGGCTGACGTGGAGTTGGACCAGGAGAAGTGGCCTGACGATGTGCTGGACTTGAAGCGGGAGGTGTGGCACGACACGGTGCCGGACTTGCAACGGAGAAGTGGCATGACGCTGTGCGGGCTTGAAACCGGAGGAGTCAGCTCACGCGTTCGGGGACTTGGAGGAGGTGGCGGACTTCGAGGAGGAGTCGTCTCAGCGTTCGTGGACTTGGAGGAGCGGAGTCTGCTGACTCGGTGGCGGACTTCGAGGAGTCGGCAGACGACGCGGTGTCGGTGGACTTGAAAGATTATGCAATCCTTTCTCCATAGGATGATACGATGTATGGCCTTTCCGGTGTGCGCTCGTCTTCACCTCCGGGAATGTCAGCGTTAGCCCGAATATGGGTCCACCACTTCATCAACCATGACACGAGCATAGCCCTCTGGAATCGGGATGCAATGGTAGGTTGCTTCGGGGGTAACTGGAAAAGCAACGTCGTCCGCCACCTTCATGGATATGTTCTTCATTTTGGAGTGTAGCTCGCAGTTAGTGTTCTCTATGATGTCATCCATAGGGTATGTATCCAGCAGTGTGTCGCCCGGGGCAGAACCAACGCTGCTTCTCGGCATGGATGGGACGGTGCTATCCAATGCTGGACGATCATCCGCTTCTTTGCTGCCGCTGAGACCCCCTTTCACGGCTAAGTGAGTCGATCTGCTGCTGCTGCTGCTGGAATTTGAGTGCCAGTCCGCGTGCCTTGCTTCTAGGCCTTGAAGACGTTCTGCGTCCTGCTTCCTCTGCTCCCCCTCCAGCTTCCTCTTCTTCTCCTCCTCCATCTTCTTTCTTGCACGGGACCTGTAGTCGTCATTCCAGTCCGAAAAGCCCTCATACCAGGGAATAACACCCTTGCCTCGTGTTCTTCCCGGGTGTTCAGGATTTCCCAGGGCGCGCGTAAGCTCATCGTTCTCTCTGCTCGGCGTGAACACCCCCGCTCGAGCTTCTTCTATTGCGTCAATTATCTTTTGTTTGGCTCCTTTTAGACTTGCCTTCTTCGAAACCATGCCTGTCTTCGGGTCCAATGCCCCCCCCCATGCGCATAGAACCAAGTTACGCACACTGGGGGCAGTCTTGAGTAACGGAGTGACCCCTGTATCCTCCATCTCTTGCTCAGACTTATCCCACTTAGGCAATGCCACCGCGTAGCCACCTGGACCCAGCCTATGGAACTGCGTCTTTCTTGCGGCATTTGCCTTGTTTTTCATCGACCGTTCCTTAGATATTTCTGAATCCTTGAAGGTCACGAAATTGTCCCAATGTTCTCTTTGCTTCTCCAGTGTTCCCTTGAAATCTGGACTCTTCCTTTCATTAGCGATGTAGTTGGCCCATACAGTTTTCTTGTGGGTGTTGAATGCAATTGCCATCTTCTTAAGAGCAGCGGCCTTGACTTTGTCCACATCTGCTTTAGTGAAATGATCTAGTAGGGTGAAATGTTCATTGAGAGATTTCACCAGGTCTTCTTTGGCTCTGCCATCGACCCAAGTAACACCTGGACATTTAGTCTTTGGCTCTTTCCATTCTTGAATGGAGATCGGGAGTTTGTCCTTCACAAGAACTCCGCACTGACGAGTCCACTTGTTCGCAATGTTCTTAGGCGTGAGGGGTTCGCCACTAGGTTTGATGGATTCGGTGTGGTACTTTACACCATCCTTCAACAATCTGCCCGGGCCTCACTTTGTCTTGCTGTCTGTAGAAGCAGATTTGCTCGATCCGGAGGGCTGAAAGAAGAAAGATCGATTCGTTAATATATCTTCAATTAAAAAAAACATGTGATGATGACCATGATGCATGCTTATATAAATATAGCTCGCCGGTAGTGTTTGTTATTTGAAGATCATCATTGTCTGTGTCATCACAAACATTTTCTGTGTCATCATCATAATCATAGTTCATGACTTCATCAGCCCGGTCGTCGAGATCGAATATCTTTTCATCACCCTCTCCGGTATTGTTAAGATATTGGGAGCCGTCATTTGCTTCATTCAGATCATCTAGCCTGTGAGGGCTGCGTATGATGTCGAACAATTCCTCTTCTCTCTCTCTGCCGGTATTGTCCGCCATAGCTTTTACTTTACTAATAACTGAAGAAATATAAAACAATTTAGTATTCAAATTACAATGCATGGATGCAATTAATCAATAAGGAAAATTTGAATCTCGAATACATCCTCTCGAATATATAATCTCGAATACATCATCGTCTTAATATATATAATCTCGAATACATCGTCTCGAATACTATATATCGAATACATCACTGGCTCTAGGTACCTAATAAAGATCGAGTACTACATAAGAATCTAGGGCGCCACTCGCGGTTCCTGGAGCGCGGGCGGTGCACACCCAAAGAGAAAGAACCATCACATGATCATATCTCCGGTCATCTGCCCAAAGAACCCGCCAAGTAGTTGAGAACCTGACATCGTCCATACCAGCCATGTAGCGATGGACGTGCTCATCTTCCTCCCTGAGACGGCGACGCACCACCTCCGGCGGGGCCGGCTGCCTCTGCACCGAATGTGGCCCACGCGAACGCCACCAAAGAAGATCAGGGCCGACGACGGGACCCGGGGTCGGGTTCCTCACTGTGGCGCGCCCCTCCAGTAGCACCTCCCGGTGCCAGCCGGCGGAGCCCAGTCCGGACATGGGTCCCTGAAGCATGACGTCGTCATGAACGGGTCGGCAGCGAGGATGCGGGCCGGGCATATCGTCGAGAACAAATACTATATGCCCGCAAAAAGTTACATTTTTTAAATGATTGGATTGTGATAACTAAAATTCTATATATATGCAAATTCTAACAACTTGACATTAATCTAATTCATCTAACTAAAACTAATTCTAAAATTTCATGATTATATAACTAACATTTGCATAACAATTGTAATATTTATATAACTAAAAAACAGAAAAATTGTTAACATTTCTATAAATATTTCTATAACTAAAAAACAGAAAACATTTATAACATTTCTATAAAACTAACATTTCTAATATTTATATAACTAAAAACAGAATAATTTCTAACATTTCTATAACTAAAAACAGAAAAATTTATAACAAACAAACTAATGTGTGTAGTGTGTGTGTGTGTGTGTGTGTGTGTGTGTGTGTGTGTGTGTGTGTGTGTGTGTGTGGACATTGGCGGCGGCGAGCTCACCGTGGCGGCAGCAAGCGGCGGCGAAGAAGCGGCAGGGACGGGGTGGCGGCAACGAACAGCAGGGCGAAGCGGCGGCAACGAGGTGACGGGGCGGCGGCAGCGAAGCGAAGCGGCGAAGCGGCAGGGCGAAGCGGCGGCGGCGAAGCGGGGCAGCGGCAGGGGCGATGGGACGGGGGCGGCGAAGCGGCGGGGCGGTGATGGCGGGCGGGACGGCGGGGTCGGCGACGGGGCGAGGCGGCGACGATCGGGTCGGTAGCGATGGAGGGAGGAAACAGAGGGAAGAACAGAGGAAACTGAATTTTTTCAAGTGTTGTATATATAGGATGGACCTTTAGTACGGTTGGAGCCACCAACCGGTACTAAAGGTCTGTTTTAACCAGGCCAAGCGTGGGAAGCGCACCCCTTTAGTACCGGGTGGTGGCTCCAGCGGTACTAAAACCCCCTTTAGTACCGGTTGGTGCCACCACCCGGTACTAAAGAAGTCAAGGCATGATCTTGATCTTGACAAGTTTAGTCCCACCTCTCTAGTCGAAGGGCTACCAGACCGGTTTATAAGCCCAGTCACGGTAGCTCTCTCAACTCCTCTCCTAAGCAGGCCTACTGGGCCTACCAATTCAGTGCTGCCATGTGGGCCTACTGGGCCTTTGCGGGCCTACAACCTAGCCCAACAAAAGGTTGAGTTTCTAGTCGTATGCAGGCCGCTTTGGCCCGATGGGCTTTTTATTTTCTTATTTTTTTTGCTTTTTTATTTGTTTTATTTATTTTTGAGTTGTTTTTTTGCTGTATTTAGAGTTTCTTTGTGAATATTTTTGCTTTAGGTACAAAATTTTACAAACCTTGATCTGTTAGTGCCGGTAGTTTTCAAATTTGAATAGTTTAAATTTTGAATTATTTGAAATTTGTGTGAATCACTAGTTTGTGAATAACTTAACTTTGGAAAAAGATTTTTCAGTGATTCTTTTTTCTTATGTTTAATATTAGTGTGTTTTATCATTATATTCAATTTGGTAATGCTTAGGTTATTTGAAAAATGAAATGCCTTTGTAACATTTCAGTTTTCGTCGGAAACCCTGATACCTCGAAAAATATTTGTCCATTTTGTACACGAAGTGTATCCAGTTTTTGCGGTAACCCTCTCTACTTTTTTGCACATGCTATTTGTATGAAATTATGATACCATGCCAACTTTCAACCTTTTCTGAGTTCATTTCAAATGCTTTTCAATTTCAGGGTCATTTAGCTGGAAAAAAAATCAGTAAATGCATGAAAAGAATTTGTTTGCACATAAAATTTCTTCGCGTTTCAAATGCCAAAACACATAATTAACTACCCTAACTATTACAGACATTCCCTCCTGGGTGTGAAACACAGAAGAAAGTGATGATAGTGAAGCCGATCACATCCAGATCTTTGGGTGTGAAACTTTTTCTTCTCGTGTGTCCCTTTGCGTCGTAGCCAGAGAAAATCTTCATCATTTAACTGGATGCTCGGGTCAATATTCACTGTGAATGGAGCAATTTCATCAAACTTTTCATAATCTTCTGACATGTCTGTCTTGTCATCCACTCCCACGATGTTTCTTTTTCCTGGAAGAACTATGTGGCGCTTTGGCTCGTCGTATGATCCATTCGCTTCCTTATCTCTTCTTTTTCTCGGCCTGGTAGACATGTCTTTCACATAAAAAACCTGCGCCACATCATTGGCTAGGACGAATGGTTTGTCTGCATACGCAAGATTGTTGAGATCCTTTGTTGTCATTCCGCATCTGCGGGTCTTCCGTTACCCCGCCTCGTGTCATATTGACCCATTTGCACGAAACAAAGGGACCTTCAAATCACACGATCCATAGTTAAGTTCCCATATGTCCTCTATGTAACCATAATATGTTTCCTTTCCCGTGTTGGTTGTTGCATCAAAGCGGACACCACTGCTTTTGGTTGGTGCTCTTCTTATCTTGGGCGATGGTGTAAAATGTATTCCCATTTATCCGGTACCCTTTGAAAGTCATTATATTCAAAGATGGTAACCGGGACAGCGAGTACAGGTCATTTTGAATATCGCCATCATTCAGGGCACGTTTCTGCAACCAACCGGCGAAAGTCCTCGTTTGTTCGCGTGTAATCCAGTCGTCAGACTTCTCCGGGTGTTTGGACTGTAGAAAATTCTTGTGTTCCTCCATATACGGAGCCACCAAGGCGGAATTCTGTAGAACTGTGTAGTGTGCTTCAGTGAGAGAATGCCCGTCCATACATATTATTTGATGTCCTCCTAGCGTGCCTTTTCCTTCCAGTCTGCCCTTATGCCGCGATTCAGGAACACCAATCGGCTTAAGGTCAGGAATAAAGTCAATACAAAACTCAATGACCTCCTCATTGTGATGGCCCTTTGAGATGCTTCCTTCTGGCCTAGCACGGTTATGAACATATTTCTTCAAGACTCCCATGAACCTTTCAAAGGGGAACATATTGTGTAGACATACAGGACCCAAAACGTTAATCTCTTCGCAAAGGTGAACTAGGAGGTGTCATATTCTTGAAGAAGGATGGTGGGAACACCAACTCGAAACTGACAAGACATTGCACCAAATCATTCTGTAACCTTGGTATGATTTCTGGATCGACTACCTTCTGAGAGATTGCATTGAGGAATGCACATAGCTTCACAATGGCCAATCGAACGTTTTCCGGTAGAATCGCCCTCAATGCAACCGGAAGGAGTTGCGTCATAATCACGTGGCAGTCATGAGACTTTAGGTTCTGGAACTTTTTCTCTGCCATATTTATTATTCCCTTTATATTCGACGAGAAGCCAGACGGTACCTTCATGCCGAAAGGTGCATTCAAGAAGATTTCCTTCTCTTCTTTGGTAAGAGCGTAGCTAGCCCGACTCGATGTATGTCGTCTTTTCCGTGCATACGTTGCTGGTCCTCCGTGCCTCTGGTGTATCTTTTGTCTTCCCATACACGCCCAAAAAGCCAAGCAGGGTCACGCAAAGATTCTTCGTCACGTGCATCACGCCGATTGCGGAGCGGACCTCTAGGTCTTTCCAATATGGCAGGTCCCAAAATATAGATTTCTTCTTCCACATGGAGTGCGCGTCCGTCGGCGTCCTTCGAACAGGTTGTCCGCCAGACCCTTTCCAAAGATTACCTTCAAATCCTTGACCATATCATGTACATCAGCACCAGTACGGTGGCGAGGCTTCGTCCGGTGATCCGCCTTACCTTTGAAATGCTTGCCTTTCTTTCTTACGGGATGCCTGCTCGGAAGAAATCGACGATGTCCCAGATACACATTTTTCTTACAACTATTCAAATATATACTGTCGGTATCATCCAAACAGTGTGTGCATCCGCGGTATCCCTTGTTTGTCTGTCCTGAAAGGTTACTGAGAGCAGGTCAAGCATTGATGGTCACGAACAGCAACGCCTTTAGGTCAAATTCTTCCGCCATGTGCTCATCCCACGCACGTACACCTGTTTCATTCCACAGTTGTAAGATGTCTTCAACTAATGGCCTTAGGTACACATCAATGTCGTTGCCGGGTTGCTTAGGGCCTTGGATGAGCATTGGCATCATAATGAACTTCCGCTTCATGCACAACCAAGGAGGAAGGTTATACAAACATAGAGTCACAGGCCACGTGCTATGGTTGCTGCTCTGCTCCCCAAAAGGATTAATGCCATCTGCGCTTAGACCAAACCATACGTTCCTTGGGTCACCTGCAAACTCCTCCCAGTACTTTCTCACGATTTTTCTCCACTGCGAACCGTCAAAGGGTACTCTCTACTTTCCGTCTTTCTAACGGTCTTCTGCGTGCCACCGTGACGCCTTCGCATGCTCTTTGTTTTGGAACAAGCGTTTCAACCGTGGTATTATAGGAGCATACCACATCACCTTGGCAGGAATCTTCTTCTGGGCGCTCACCCTCGACATCACCAGGGTCATCGCGACTGATCTTATAACGTAATGCACCGCATACCGGGCAAGCATTCAAATCCTCGTACTCACCGGGGTAGAGGATGCAGTCATTAGGGCATGCATGTATCTTTTGCACCTCTAACCCTAGAGGGCAGACAGCCTTCTTTGCTTCATACGTACTCTCGGGAAATTTGTTGTCCTTTGGAAGCATATTCTTTATCATTACCAGCAACTTTCCAAATCCCTTGTCAGATACACCATTCTCTGCCTTCCATTGTAGCAATTCATGTGTGGTGCCCAACTTTTTTTTGTCAGCTTCGCAATTTGGGTACAACAATTTCTTGTGATCCTCTAACATGCGCTGCAACTTCGTCCTCTCCAGATCACTTGCACAGTTTCTTTTTGCATCGGCAATGCCCCGACCTAGATCATCAATGAGGCTCATCCGATGCCTCTTCTTCACTTCTTTACGCATTGCCGGCTCAGCTTCTTCCCCCATTGTTGTATCATCGTATTCAGGGAACCCATGGCCAGGATAGCCGTCGTCGTCCTCTTCTTCTTCATTGTCTTCCATCATAACCCCTATTTCTCCGTTCTTGGTCCAAACATTATAGTGGGGCATGAAACCGGACTCAAATAGGTGGACGTGAATGGTTCTTGATGTAGAGTAATCGTGGACCATTCTTACAGCCAGCACATGGACAAGGCATAAAACCATCCGCCCGCTTGTTTTGCCTCGGTGCAAGCAGAAAAGTATGCACACAATTAATGAACTCGGGAGAGCATCTGTCATCATACATCCATTGTCGGCTCATCTTCATTACACAACACAGAATAGACCAAATTAATACAAGTTCATACATAAAGTTCATATACAACACTTAATTAAATGCAACATACAAATAACTCTCTAGCTAAAGAATTTAAATCCAACAACAAATGCGATGAAGATCGCAACTAAGGTAACAATTGATCCAACAACATAATGATACCAAGCCACACTATCAATGGCATATTTTCTAATCTTTCTAATCTTCAACCTCATTTTCTCCATATTGATCTTGTGATCATCGATTTACATCGGCAACATGCAACTCCAATTCCATCTTCTCCCCCTCAATTCTTTTCAATTTTTCTTATAAATACTCGTTTTCTCTTTCAACTAAATTTAACCTGTCGACAATAGGGTCGGTTGGAATTTCCGGTTCACATACCTCCTAGATAAAAATATCTATGTCAACTTGATGGGCATAATTTGTCATAAGCACGAAATGCAACAACTAGTTTTAAATGAGAATATACCACATCCGAATCATAATAAGGACGAGGGCCGACTGGGACGGATATCAAAACCATGGCACTATGTATAACAAACAACGTATGGGTAAGATAATTATACGAGTAACTATATATCCAAATCACACAAACATCAATTTGGTAATGTAAAACATTCATGAACAAGAGCCTCACCACAAGGTGGTGCCGACGACGGGCAGTGCGGGCGATCGACGGTGGTTACGACGGAGATTTAGAAGGCACTAAGTAAACCACACCTACATATGCAAACTAAGTGTTACTTTTGACCTCAAATTGCATATAAATCAAATACTAGCAAATATAATTCCTCCCAAATTAATCACTATACAAAGCATTGCAAGAGCTAATCTAGTAATGAGAGTTGAAAGGACAAAGTTGCTAACCTTTGTGATCATTTGAATGGATGGGGGCCTTCAAATCTTGACAAATTTTGGGCAAAATGTGTGATGAGCTCGAGGAAGAGAAGGGAAGAACAGAGGAGGAGAGGGAAAGGGGAAGAACAGAGCGAGCTCGGGTGGACGAAGGGTTTATGTACGTCGACCTTTAGTACCGGTTCGTGCCACGAACCGGTACTAAAGGTGCTGGACGGGCCCAGCATCGACAACACCCTGCCACCACTCTCTTTAGTACCGGTTCGTGGCACGAACCGGTGCTAAAGGTTCGCCACGAACCGGTACTAATGAGAACGGCCGGCTAGCCATTGGAACCGGTACTATTGGACATATTAGTGCCGGCTCAAAACCAAACCGGCACTGATGTGTCTCATATTAGGTCCTTTTTCTACTAGTGACTAGAGAACTCTGCCAATCACTATCTTATCTGGAAGATTAACTCCCACTTGATTCAAGTGATTGTAGTACTCAGACAATCTATCCACATGCTCACTAGTTGAGCGATTCTCCTCCATCTTTTAGCCATAGAACTTGTTGGAGACTTCATATCTCTCAACTCGGGTATTTGCTTGAAATATTAACTTCAACTCCTGGAACATCTCATATGGTCCATGACGTTCAAAACATGTTTGAAGTCCCGATTCTAAGCCGTTAAGCATGGCGTACTAAACTATCAAGTAGTCATCATATTGAGCTAGCCAAACGTTCATAACGTCTGCATCTGCTCCTGCAATAGGTCTGTCACCTAGCGGTGCATTAAGGATATAATTCTTCTGTGCAGCAATGAGGGTAAACCTCAAATCACGGATCCAATCCGCATCATTGCTACTAACATATTTCAACACAATTTTCTCTAGGAACATATCAAAATAAACATATGAAAGCAACAACGCAAGCTATTGATCTACAACATAATTTGCAAAATAATACCAGGACTAAGTTCATGATAAATTTAAGTTCAATTAATCATATTATTTAAGAACTCCCACTTAGACAGACATCTCTCTAGTCATCTAAGTGATCACGTGATCCAAATCAATTAAACCATGTCCGATCATCACGTGAGATGGAGTATTTTCAATGGTGAACATCACTATGTTGATCATATCTACTATATGATTCACGCTCGACCTTTCGGTCTCCGTGTTCCGAGGCCATATCTGTATATGCTAGGCTCGTCAAGTTTAACCTGAGTATTCCGCGTGTGCAACTGTTTTGCACCTGTTGTATTTGAACGTAGAGCTATCACACCCGCTCATCACGTGGTGTCTCAGCACGAAGAACTTTCGCAACAGTGCATACTCAGGGAGAACACTTCTTGATAATTAGTGAGAGATCATCTTAAAATGCTACCGTCAATCAAAGCAAGATAAGATGCATAAAGGATAAACATCACATGCAATCAATATAAGTGATATGATATGGCCATCATCATCTTGTGCTTGTGACTCCATCTCCGAAGCACCGTCGTGATCACCATCATCACCGGCGCGACACCTTGATCTCCATCGTAGCATTGTTGTCGTTATGCCATCTATTGCTTCTACGACTATCGTTATCGCTTAGAGATAAAGTAAAGCAATTACAGTGCGTTTGCATTTCATACAATAAAGCGACAACCATATGGCTCCTGCCAGTTGCCGATAACTTCGGTTACAAAACATGATCATCTCATACAATAAAATATAGCATCACGTCTTGACCATATCACATCACAACATGCCCTGCAAAAACAAGTTAGACATCCTCTACTTTGTTGTTGCAAATTTTACGTGGCTGCTACGGGCTGAGCAAGAACCGTTCTTACCTACGCATCAAAACCACAACGATAGTTTGTCAAGTTGGTGCTGTTTTAACCTTCGCAAGGACCGGACGTAGCCACATTCGGTTCAACTAAAGTGAGAGAGACAAACACCCGCCGGTCACCTTTAAGCAACTAGTGCTCGTGGCGGTGAAACCAGTCTCGCGTAAGCGTACGCGTAATGTCGGTCCGAGCCGCTTCATCTCACAATACCGCTGAACAAAAGTATGACATGCTGGTAAGCAGTATGACTTATATCGCCCATAACTCACTTGTGTTCTACTCGTGCATATGAAATCTACGCATAAAACCAGGCTCTGATGCCACTGTTGGGGAACGTAGTAATTTCAAAATTTTCCTAAGCACACGCAAGATCATGGTGATGCATAGCAACGAGAGGGGAGAGTGTTGTCCACGTACCTTCGTAGACCGAAAGCGGAAGCGTTAGAACAACACGGTTGATGTAGTCGTACGTCTTCACGGCCCGACCGATCAAGCACCGAAACTACGGCACCTCCGAGTTCTAGCACACGTTCAGCTCGATGACATCCCTCGAACTCCGATCCAGCCAAGTGTCGAGGGAGAGTTCCGCCAGCACGACGACGTGGTGATGATCTTGATGTTCTACCGTCGCAGGGCTTCGCCTAAGCACCACTACGATATTATCGAGGAGGACTATGGTGTAGGGGGGCACCGCACACGGCTAAGAGATCAAGAGATCAATTGTTGTGTCTTTGGGGTGCCTCCCTGCCCCCGGGTATAAAGGAGCAAGGGGAGGAGGCGGCCGGCCAGGGAGAGGCGCGCCAAGGGGGAGTCCTACTCCCACCGGGAGTAGGATTCCCACCTTCCAAGTAGTAGGAGTAGGAGTCAAGGAAAGGGGAGAGAGAAGAGAAGGAAGGAGGGGGCGCAGCCCTCCCCCTAGTCCAATTCGGACTAGGCCTTGGGGGGGCGCCCAACCTTTCCTCTCTCTTTCCCCTAATGCCCAATAAGGACCATATACTCCTCGGCGAATTCCGGTAACTCTCCGATACTCCGAAAAATACCCGAATCACTCGGAACCTTTCCGAAGTCCGAATATAGTCGTCCAATATATCGATGTTTACGTCTCGACCATTTCGAGGCTCCTCGTCATGTCCCGATCTCATCCAGGACTCCGAACTCCTTCGGTACATCAAAACTCATAAACTCATAATAAAACTGTTATCGAAACCTTAAGCGTGCGGACCCTACGGGTTCGAGAACTATGTAGACATGACTGAGAACCGTTTCTGGTCAATAACCAATAGCGGAACCTGGATGCTCATATTGGCTCCTACATATTCTACGAAGATCTTTATCGGTCAAACCGCACAACAACATACGTTCTTCTCTTTGTCATCGGTATGTTACTTGCCCGAGATTCGATCGTCGGTATCTCAATATCTAGTTCAATCTCGTTACCGGCAAGTCTCTTTACTCGTTATGTAATGCATCATTCCGTAACTAACTCATTAGCTACATTGCTTGCAAGGCTTATAGTGATGTGCATAACCGAGAGGGCCCAGAGATACCTCCCCAACAATCGGAGTGACAAATCCTAATATCGAAATACGCCAACCCAACATGTACCTTCGGAGACACCTGTAGAGATCCTTTATAATCACCCAGTTATGTTGTGACGTTTGGTAGCACACAAAGTGTTCCTCCAGTAAACGGGAGTTGCATAATCTCATAGTCATAGGAACATGTATAAGTCATGAAGAAAGCAACATCAACATACTAAACGATCGTGTGCTAAGCTAACGGAATGGGTCATGTCAATCACATCATTCTCCTAATGATGTGATCCCGTTAATCAAATGACAACTCTTTGTCCATGGCTAGGAAACATAACCATCTTTGATTAATGAGCTAGTCAAGTAGAGGCATACTAGTGACACTCAGTTTGTCTATGTATTCACACATGTATCATGTTTCCGGTTAATACAATTCTAGCATGAATAATAAACATTTATCATGAAATAAGGAAATAAATAATAACTTTATTATTGCCTCTAGAGCATATTTTCTTCATCTTCTTCAGCTTGTTCCCGCATTGCCGGCTCAGCTTCTTCCTCCATTGTTGTATCATCGTATTCAGGGAACCCATGGCCAGGATAGATGTCGCCGTCCTATTCTTCTTCATTGTCTTCTATCATAACCCCTCTTTCTCCGTGCTTGGTCCAAACATTATAGTGGGGCATGAAACTGGACTCAAATAGGTGGACGTGAATGGTTCTTGACGTAGAGTAATTGTGACCATTCTTACAGCCGGCACATGGACAAGGCATAAAACCATCCGCCCGCTTGTTTGCCTCAGCGGCAAGCAGAAAAGTATGCACGCCATTAATGAACCCGGGAGAGCATCGGTCATCATACATTCATTGTCGCCTCATATCTTCATTATACACAACACCGAGTAGACCAAATTAATACAAGTTCATACATAAAGTTCATATACAACACTTAATTAAATGCAACATACAAATAACTCTCTAGCTAAATAATTTAAATGCAAAAAAAATGCGATCAAGATCGCAACTAAGGTAACAATTGATCCAACAACATAATGATACCAAGCCACACTATCAATGGCATATTTTCTAATCTTTCAAATCTTCAACCTCATTTTCTCCATCTTGATCTTGTGATCATCGACGACATCGGCAACATGCAACTCCAATTCCATCTTCTCCCCCTCAATTCTTTTCAATTTTTCTTCCAAATACTCGTTTTATCTTTCAACTAAATTTATCCTCTCGACAATAGGGTCGGTTGGAATTTCCGGTTCACATACCTCCTAGATAAAAATATCTATGTCAACTTGATGGGCATAATTTGTCATTTGTCATAAACACGAAATGCAACAACTAGTTTTAAAAGAGAATATAGCACATCCGAATCATAACAAGGACGAGGGCCGACGGGGACGGATATCAATACCATGGCACCATGTATAACAAACAACGCTACTGCTAAGTGTAAAACAACACACCCCCTGATCAATAAATGTTAGCAGCGCTTTTCGCCCAACCAGCGCTATAGCTAGTGGGCTTAGCGATGTATTTGGCCCATTGCCAGCGCTGCTGTTAAGCCCACTACCTCCCCCTCCCGCGCCCCGGCCCGGCCTCGTCTCTCACTGCACTCCGCACTCCTCCCTCATCCCCAGCCGCCGTGCCATGCCAGACACTGTCGTCCCCCGCGCCGGCCCTCCTCCCTGCATCGGCCGCCCTCGCCGGCCCTCCTTCCCGCCGGCCGCCTAGCTCCCCCGCGTTGGCCTCGTCCTCCGCCCGCCGCCCCGGCCC
Organism: Aegilops bicornis; assembly: GCA_021605145.1. NCBI lineage: Eukaryota > Viridiplantae > Streptophyta > Magnoliopsida > Poales > Poaceae > Aegilops > Aegilops bicornis. The sequence continues at coordinate 31,562,691 of CM038675.1, read as the reverse complement.
CCGCGCCGGCCCTCCTCCACCGATAGGTACTCTTCCCTCCTTCCTCCTTCCTCCTCCTCCCTCCCTCCCTAGTTATAGTTATTAGAGTAGTTATTTTGAATCCTATGTAGTTGAAAAAATGTAGGTTATTAGAGTAATGTAGGTTATGATCGAACCCTTGCTAGGACAGATTAGGTATGAACCCTAGTTAATTCGTATGAACCGTAGGTTTTTAAATTTAGCTAGATTTTAAAGTTAGGACAAAAATCCAGCTAGGTTTTTAATGAGGTGTAGTTAATAGAATTTAGGTGTCTTAAGTGTATTTAAAAGAGTTTTAGGTGTTTTAGTTGTTTTAGGTGTATTTAACAGAATTTTAGGTGTTTTAGTTGTTTTAGGTGTAGTTAACAGAATTCTAGGTATTTTTTTAGTCAAAGCAATTGTTGTTATTTTTTAGTTAGCATAATTTTTCCTGTTATATGCAAATTTGCAGTGGACATGTCATGTTTTGAACATGTCACATTTTGGACATGTCATATTTTTCCGAGTGGCCTATGTTTTGCCAGAAATGTCGATTCGTTTATGTTCTGGCAAATTTCAGGCGCTCGATTGGTCCTGTTTTTAGCAAATGTCATGTCAAATTTTGCTAAGTGTTTATTAATTTCATTTTCATAATTAAGCATTTTGTTCTCGACGTCGACGATGCCTATCCCGCATCCTGGTCGTCGACTCGGCGGAGGACTCCTGCTTGAGCCGAGGGGCCATGTCCGGGACTGGGCTTCGCCGGGCTGGTACTGGGTTGTGCTACCTTCTGGTGAGCGCAGCTTAGTGAGGAGCCAGCCCATCGTCGACCCGGAGCTTCTTTGGTGGCGGTCACATGGGCCTGCATCGGTGGAGAGGCTTCAGGTCCCAGCAGGTGGTTCAACACCGTGTCACGGAGGAGAACGCGCACGTCCAACGCTACTTGGTTGCGTTGGTGAACGGCCGGTTCTCCAATACCTGGCAGATTATTTGGGGATCTCACCGGAGCTATGATACGGTGATGGTTCCTTCTCTTTGGGTGTCCACCGCGGCCCACTGAACCTAGAGGAGCTATTATACGAGATGTATTAGTCTTATTATATGATGATCTTTGCTACAAACTACTATATATGTATTCGATGATGGATTATTAATTACCTATTAGTTATTTGCTTATTGAATGCAAAAGATGAGCGCGGTTTGTGCTACAAACTACTACATATGTATTCATGATGGATTATTAATTACCTATTAGGAAATGTCTGACGACGAAAGGGAATTCACTATGTGCAATTACTGCGAAGATAAGCATGGTATGTGCGACAGGCCTCACCAGGTAGAAGGTCGACGCTTCAGCATCAAGCTCCAAGAGACCTTCGATGTTGATACGGTACGCAACGATGACAAGTTTTTTATGTTAATTTTTGCACGATTTCTCTGCTTCTTCAACGTGTAATTTCCGTCTTTTACAATTCGACTAGCTTATCCCATGCCATGCAAGACGCTATGTCTTGGAGAAGATGGGTTTTGAAGATCATGAAAGCACGGAGACAAAGATAATTCAACTAAGGACCCATCATGGTTATGATTTTGCTGTAAAACTATACAATTCTGTGAACTCATCCAGTTTTGGTTGCCTGAATTGGGAAGCCCTTTCCAAGGCGTATGATTTTCATGAGGGTATGCTTCTCACCTTCGATCTTGGTGATCCTGACATCGACAAAAATGATATAACCATTTGGGTCCTTGTTGACACGCTTCCAGTTCTACCGCTGTGTGAGTTTCTTAAACATATTTACTATGTAATATATATTGTTAATTTCAAAATATTTGACAGCTTATTTCCATTGACAACTTATTTTCATTCTTCAAAAAATGTACGGAAGATGGTAGACAGAACCTACTACTACAATGATGAAGCACAATTAACTTATAAGGAGAAAGATGGTCTTATCACTTTTTTACTGATCTTGAGAATTACAATAGCTATTATCGAATTCCTCAAAATTATGGGCCATATGTGCCACTAGTGCACGCGGTGTGCTACGGTAACATCAATGGAGATATCATGGTAAGATTTTCTGCTATTACGACATCCGTGCATCTTTGAACATTGCTAACTACAAAGTTATTATTATGTTTTTAACAGAAAATCCCGATGGATTGTGTGCCTCATCTGATGTTGCCAAGAGGTCGCGTTGAAGTTATGAGCTTACGGCCACCACAGCCAGGTCAGCCACAGTATCCACATCACTCCTGTCCATACCGGATTTCTAAAAGCAAGGAAGCCATGATAATAAATGATTGGAAAAAATGTTTCAACCATCGTAGAGAGCTACTTGGAAGCAACATTGTGCGTAGGCCAAGACTTGGAGACAGGATGATCTCCATTCTTCATTATGGAGAGTTCAGTTTCCTTAATGATTTGTTTTATGATATTTTACCTAAGAGAGGGTAGAGTAGGTCCTATGAGAGGAGTAGGTCCTAGGTAGAATGTGTTATTATGTGCTATAATGTGTTAGAGTTGATGAGGAGGATGAGGAGTTGTGACTATGACTAGTGACCAACTTGTTATATATATGATGTCTCATTGACGAACATTGTTTGGTGGTGATGACTACTGGTAATGAATATGCTATTTAAACAGACTAGTTCATGATGAGTTGTTATTGTATAAAAGATATATCTGTTTAAACATGTACAACGCCAAAATATTAAAAAGAAAACATAAATGTTAGTAGTAGCGCTGGACTAAAAATGCGCTACTGGTAGTTGAACTTACCAGTAGCGCTGGTCTATAAACACGCTACTGCTAGAAAATAGCTGTAGCGTCGTAGCAGTAGCGCTGGTACCCGCGCTACTGGTAGCACAAAAACAAGCGCTACTGGTAAGCTTTTCTCTAGTAGTGATATATCCAAATCACACAAACATCAATTTGGTAATGTAAAACATTCATGAACAAGAGCCTCACCACAAGGTGGTGCCGGCTGACAGAGACGGTCTTGAGCGATCGGCGGTGGTTATGACGGAGATTTAGAAGGCACTAAGTAAACCACACCTACATATGCAAACTAAGTGTTATTTTGACCTCAAATTGCATATAAATCAAATACTAGCAAATATATTTCCTCCCAAATTAATCACTATACAAAGCATTGCAAGAGCTAATCTAGCAATGAGAGTTGAAAGGACAAAGTTGCTAACATTTGTGATCATTTGAATGGAATTTGTGAGGAGCTCGAGGAAGAGAGGGGAAGAACAGAGGAAGTGAGGAGAAAGGGGAAGAACAGAGTGGCTCGAGTGGACGAAGGGTTTATGTACGTCGACCTTTAGTACCGGTTCGTGCCACGAACCGGTACTAAAGGTGCTGGACGGGCCCCAGACGGACAACATCCTGCCACCACTCTCTTTAATACCGGTCCGTGGCACGAACCGGTGCTAAAGATTCACCACGAACAGATACTAATGAGAGCGGCCGGCTAGCCGTTGGAACCGGCACTAATGGACACATTAGTGCCGGCTCAAAATCAAAGCGGCACTAATGTGTCTCAGATTTGCCCCTTTTTCTACTAGTGGGGGTTGTAGTGGTGGGCATGCAAAATATGTTGTGGCCGTCGCACCGGATCTGCCCTGCACGCTGCTAGGCCGTGTCAGTTGTGCTTGGGTCGCTAGCACTACCTCCGAGGACGCAGGCTTGGTCCTTCTAATCTAGGTAGATTCATGGCCTGCATCGCTAACGACGATACATGAGGGCGGTCATTGATGAGTTCAATTTCTTACCACTTTTTCCTTTTGTGTTTGGGTCATAATGATAGGATTTTCCAGATTTTATCTCGTACATTTTTTTGTATGTTTCCACGAGGATCCCAACCGCAAGGAGTTTTCAGGCAATAGGAAGCAACCCAAGAATAGGAGGTTAAAATCATTTTAATTTGCGTTATAGGAACCTACCATAGGAACCCGCCAACCCTCCGCACCCCTCCCCCCTCCCCTACTAACACCCTCCCCTCCCGTTCACCACATGTGACCACCAGTCTAGGCCTGGGAGGGGCGACCTGCCACCAGCCTCACCATCATCAGGGGTAAGGATGTGTCGCGCATCCTCTTGTTGTCCCCAACGTCGTCGTCATCAGTGGAAGGAGATCTTGGCCATGGAATGAAAATGGAGTGATTGTATTTCTTTTTCTTGGCGGGGAGGGGGGGGGGGGTCTCCTGTCCCGTTCTACAACAACAATGGGATCGTTTGGATTTGACTTGCTACCACCATGTCACTGACTCATGGGGTCCAGAGCCACCTGTCCGGGGCATAGAGCGTGCCATATGTATTAAAGTGCAAACAATGATATTCCGATTGAGGTGGTTGCGGACACATCTCCATTATTTTTGTTCGCCACTGATACAACCACTTCCTCTACCTCCCCTTCTAACCCGGCACCGGTGACCTATCCCGGACCCATCAAGAATTGCTCCCACCACCGTCACCCGCAAAATCACCATCCCATTCTCTTTCATGGCAAGACCTTGCCGCAAGATGCTACAACACTCTCGTCTTTGCTCATAGCTCTGCTTCCTCTTCTTCAATGAAAATCGACCAACGCGTATTATGTTCTTCAAGCAGCTTACAAATAACAAATGCATGGAATTTATCTTTGCAAGTTCTGACTCCCCACGTGCTCATTCAACATACAAGAGAAGAGAGAACACACGCAAGGTTACATCATTGATTATAACCGCCTTAATAGTCAAGCTTGATTTGCGATAAAAGTTTGTTTACTTCAGCCATCCCACAAAATACCAAACCATTCCCCGAAAGTTGAACCGATGGAAATTCTTGAAATAAACTCACATAAGATCTAGATGGAGGGTGCAAAAAAAGCAAGAAAAAACACACAAAAAGTAATTTCAAAAGGTACAATGAGTTGGTGTTGGTGATGTTTTTTCTCTCTGATGGGCTACGTTGTGGAGCCACTATGGTATACTTTGAATTATTTCCCCCTCTTAATTAATGAATGAGGGAAATCTTTTGCCTCAGTTTAAAAAAAAACCCACAACAAGCACGAAACAAAGGTACAAAGTCCGAGATTGCCAATGAAAGATCGATCAATTCATGATTGCAATAGACATACCAACTTCGACAATTAGTTAATCATGTGTTAGCAGGAACAAGAGACGGGGCGGATATCCAAAAAATGAAGACTAACCTCAATGTGTCTTGCATATACATGAACCGGAAATAGCCCCAAATAGCCCAAAATAGCAACTCCCTCCGTTCGGAATTACTTGTCTTGGAAATGGATTACGTCTAGATACATCCATTTTTGCGACAAGTAATTCCGAACGGAGGGAGTACATGTTTGCCTTTGTAGTTGAGTCAGGGCAGCATGGTGTATGGAATCTATCAGAAGTTTCTGGTTGGATACTTTATCTATTTTCTATGCAGACATCAACTTCTTCTCATCAGCAATATGTTTGGCGTTGATGCTCCTGGCAATTTTTTCTTACTACAGCAGTATAATTGTCTTTTGAGTGTTACTAAGTCCTAGTGATTCTTGGCATCTCTGTGTGTTAGGACTGTTATTTGTTTTTTCTTTGCTACCTGAACAATTAGACATTATCACTCGGCTAGTTTGACACTGCAATAATACTGTTAACCTAGTTTTGATTCTAAAAATAATGGCCATTTTCTCTGTGCAGGTTTCTTTCTTTGCTGTTAGTGCATCACAAGGAAAATGCCAAGCAGAGCAGGTGGCGAACCCTTAAATGAGGAAGTAGTTGCAAACACTTAACGCGAACATGCGCACGGAAATGAACCAGCTCTACACCAAGATCACGGAGCTGGAAATGGAAGTCAGTGAGCACTCTCTTGTGATCGGCGCCATAGAGCCCCTGGACCCCACGAGGCGGTGCTAAAGAATGATTAATTGGTGGAGTCCTGTGCAGTTTGCGGCATGCCAAATTCGTGGCGTCACAGTTTGGTGGAGTGCACAATGGTGCGATGTGTGTGGACACTCGTGGACCAGGACTTGCTCGAACAGCTAATTGTGAACACTGAGACGAATGCAAAGAACTAGCTCTTCACGATGATAGAACTGTCATCACATGAAAAGTTTATTAGGTTGAAGTCACGCTTTGAGCAGTTTGGACGGCACGAGGGAAACTCATTCACGAGGGAATCAACCAGAGCCCTCTGACGACTCACCTATTTGTTTCTCTGTTCATAGCTGAACTGGGTAAGATCCATGCTCCAAGTCCGCCCCAAGTGAGGACTGAGGATGGCCACTCGTGCTGAACAGACACAAAGATGGATCCCACCCTCTGCGGGCAAAATCAAAAGAAATGTCGATGCCGCAGTAAGATATGGTAGAGGTGCCGCCGCAGCAGTCTGTAGGAACGAGTTTGGACAATATTTGGGTTCATCAGCCTTGTCATTCAAGGTATGACAGACCCACCGAGTCTGGAAGCAATCACATGTAGAGAAGGATTGTCAATTGCTGAAGATTTGGGTCTTCCAAACATTGTCATTGCTTCGGACTGCAAGACGGTGATCAAGCACATTCATGAAGCATCAGGGACGCCATCTCTGGATCTGGCACTCTATGATCCCAGTGTAATACCCGACTCTGTACCACTTGATGAATAAAGCCTAGCGAAAGTTTCTGAAAAAAAATATGAATGAAAATGAATGACTGGGCAATAATTAAGGTCATAAACAAGTGTTTTTATTTTACAGCCACAACTGAAACAGGTTCAAAACAAACACACACAAATACCAATACATTATATAATTACATAGTTGAAACAAATCAAGCGAAAATAACAGTCTGGATATGGAAACACAGCTTGCTTGCAGCCTGAACAATAAGCATTGTCTTGTTTAAAAGCCACAGCTGGAAATAACTAATAAGCAATATGATCACGCTTAACAAGCACACAAAAACACAACACAAGACAAGTGCGCTGTGACCTTGCACTAAGAAAACATGCACTGTAAGCCTGTTCGCTTTGCCTTTCTTCATCTGACGAAAATTATGAAGATTTGTTTCAATAAATTAAAAATATTTAGAAGATGCACACATATGCCTCTTAACTAAGGAGCCAAAACAAAGCGGCAGCCCAAGCTAAGAGAATGGCAAGACAAAGTGAAGAAGAAGAAGAAGAAAGCAGAGGCTAAAGCTACAGCCATGGCTTATGTACAGTATAGAAGCAAGAAAACAAAGAAGAAACGACAGTCGACAGGGAAAGAAATGAATCACAACGCGCGACCAGTTGAAATAGATGATATCACACATGGTTCACAACTACAGTAGCACACACGAATACAAGTACATGGTTCAAACAGGCAATACGAAGAAATTACAGTCCGAAAAATGAAATTATAGTCTCAGTCTTTCAAGCCACAACCAGAAATAGGCAAATATTGTCACACACTTGACAGGTAGGAAATGGCGCAGTAGTGCATCTTGAAAAAAAAGAGGAATCCCAGGCGCGTTAATTCATTCCGTCGAATCTGCATGCGGCCCAAAACAGGATGTATCTCCCTGTTTCGGAGAGAATAGTGATAGTGCTGACTTAGTGTTGGAGACCATTGGCGCAGCGAGGCGAAGAAGTCACTGGTGATCTTGTGGAAGAACAGATGCTGGAGGGGCAGGAGGAACTCAATGCCAGATGGGACCTCCTTCATGCTGCTGAGGTTGACTAAGATTAATTTCTCCAGGCTCTTCATGGCACCTCGATGTATCTCTAGCCGATTAAGATGAGGCAGGTCTATCAGAGAGAGAACCTTTAGCATGGGAAACCACCCCGTGAGAAACGACAGCTGTTCTCCGTTGTATGCTCTAGAAAACTGTAGACGTGTCAAGTTTGACAACCGAGAAAGGGATGGCAGGGGGTCTTCTCTCAGCTTTTACCAATTTATATAAAATTCATACAAATTCTGCCCCTCAACGGCTTGAAAGAGAGGAGACTTATCCAACGCCCCTTCCGCTAGTCGCCCTCTCAAACATAGCTTTTGTAGGCTTGGCAGGAGAACATTCAACACGAGAACCTCATTCTCATCATTTGCACACACATATAGGTTGGACAAATATTGCATCTTAACCAGAGACACACTGATGTGTGCACAATATATTCCCTTCACACTCACTAACCTCAAGCTTCTCAGTTGCCTCAGCTCCCCTAATTGTCTAATAGACTCATCTTGTGCTTCTATTGCTTGTAGCGTCTGCAGGTTTGTCAGATTTTCAATACCATTGGGGATACAAATACCACCGTCACCTTTGAACTCTCCAACATTTGAATTTACTCTCTCAGCAAATAAGTGCCTGAGCTTCTTCAGTTTCACAATTCCTCGAGGAAACTCATGTACGTCACATCGACAAAGGTCCAGTGTCAACAAATTTGAAAGCTTCTCAACAGACTTTGGGAGCATCTTCACTTTCGAATCACGCAAACCCAAATGGCGGAGATTAAAAAGATCTCCAATAGCATCTGGAATCTTCTCCATGGGCAGACCACTTAATTCTAGCACTGTCATATATCTTGACTCCACGCATAGCACATGTATAGTGGATGATGGAATGCTTTTGTCCAGCGTAATGAATGTACGAAGTTGGTGCATACCAGAAATTGGCTGATGATTATCCTCCTTTAGTTTGAGTAGTACCAATCGTCGTACATCCTGAAGAGAATCCTCACATTCACCATCATAAGTAACACCAAAATAGTTCTTCTGGCACAAGTCCAATGCCAACTCACGTAGGATATCGTGCATTTTGAATTTCTTCATCCTACCATATGAGTTCGTCTCAACAAGTTGTAACATATTTCTGTCAATCAACTCCTTTAGATAGCCTTCTGCAACTTCTTCTAATGTGTTTCTACCCCTCTCCTTGATGAATCCCTCTGCTGTCCATAACCGTACAATTTGTTTCCTTCGGAAAATATAATCTTCTGAAAATAGACTGCAATACAATAAACAACATTTCAACTTTGTTGGAAGGTAGATGAAGCTCAGATGCAAAACATTCCTCACATGGTCAAGCCTCCAATTATTATTTATCTCCCACCTCAGTTGGTTATTTACTCTTCTCCATTCTTCCACGGTTTTCTCACGAACACACAAGAGGCTACCAACTGACACAATAGCAAGAGGCAAGCCTTTGCACTTGCTAACTATTTCCTTGGACGATAGCTTCAATTCTGTAGGACATTCATGATTTGTTTCTCTTGGAAAGGCTTTCTTACAAAATAGATCCCATGCCTTGTCTTCTGGTAAAACTTCCATTTTTATGGTATGTCGAGGAGAGGCATGTGCAGCAACATCACCTTCCCTTGTTGTGATGATCAATCTACTTCCCTTATCATTATGAGTAACCACCCTAGACAAATCATCAAATGCTTCTGGAGTCCAAACATCATCCAAAATGATCAAATACTTCTGTTTCTCCAGAAATTTCTTCAGTTTCTCTTCAAGGCACACAATGTCCATAGCCATAGTGCTAGATAGAACACTAACATCATCTTTAAAAACATCCTTGATTATATTCCTCAAGACAAGTTCTATAGAATAAGTTTGAGAGATGGAGACCCAAGCGTGACATTGGAATTTCTCCCTCTCCTTCTTGTAAACATTTGCAGCTAAAGCAGTTTTACCAAGACCTCCCATTCCGAGCAAAGCCATAACAGAGTGTCCCAAATCATCACTTTCCAACCACTGCTGCAGTTTTTTTCTGTTTTCATCCACCCCCACTAGATCTTCTTCATCAAGGGAGCGTGAAATATTTGCTAGATCTTGGGATCTCTTGACAATATAATTTGAGCTGTTAGTATCCCTGTTATTTATCAGGGTAACCCATCGGTTTTTAACCTCAGACAGGTGGGTGAGGTGTTTCTCTGTTTCCTTCACCTTGAAAGCTAACCGGTTGAAGGAAAGCAGAGATCTTGGCTTTTTAACCCCTTTCTTCAGGAAAAAGCAACAACCAATATCATGTTCTTGACCAACTAGATACAAGTACTCATCCACCATGTCCTCCATCACATGTGCTACTTTCTGTACCTCTTCCAACCAGCCCTCATATACTTGATTGTTGCGGTTTCGGATGTCCATTTGACAGAGAACATCATGAATTACGCGAAGCTCACTAGCAACACGGCCCATGGTGCTCTGTAGCTCTAGTAGTTGTGTGCCATACTTCGCAAACTGCACGCTGGCCTGGTCTGCCGCTCCCTTGGCCAGGGCAATTCCGATCTTTTTAATGGCTAGAAATAACACAATCTCCGCCATTGCTTTGAGAATTCCTAATGTCTAACTGTTGGGTGGTGGCCTTGTTGTATATTCTCCTCGATATTATCAGAATGACGACTGCAAGATGAAGTGGTGCATTAATTAAAATTTAGTGCATTCTGCTAGTAGCAAGCACTCGCCAAAAAACTTCAAACTCTACAACCACAATGGAAAAGTGAAATAAACAAAAAAAATCAAAATAATACTCCTAGACTCTTCGTATTGTTAACTTCTCTAACTCTAACCCACATAATCAAAGAAAACAGTACTTATGACAAGCAGGTCCACGAGAATTTTAAATCGCTTGGACTGTCGTATAGTCAGCTGCAGCAAACTTAATGTTGTTAAGTGACAAGAACAAGTGACACTCGACCAAATAACTGACCATGCATGCTCCGCTTCTGTATAAGAACATCTCAGGTTAAAATGCATCAAATGTTGACATTTGAACTAAGTATGGAAAAGGACTAATCTGACATAGCTGCCAGATCATTGATATGAATATTCTACTTTCAGAGAGATTGCTAATGTGACAATTCCAGGTTACTTGGTTCCATATTTTCTAAACATCTATATAATGGTCTCTCGAGATGCATAGAGAAACAAATAGGTAGAGTTGTTGAGTTAGCTGCAAGACAGATTTATTCCAATCAAGAAAATGAATGATGAAACAAAGCTGCAATGCATAGGGGTGAAACCAATATCTCTAAATGAGACCTTTTACAGTACATCTAAGATATATTAGCCATCCATTTAAGTGGACGAACGCTCCAGATTTACCAATACTACAGCTCGGTTTGGGTAGTATATTAAGACGGTAAGGGCATTTTGGGTATATTAAGACGGCTGAGGTCACCGAAGCACGAAGGCGGACCCAGCAATTCGGCGGAGCCGCCCACCACGCCGCTCGACGGCCTTTCTCCATCACACGGAGTGTCATCATCTTGACGCTGCCTGCAACTGCAATCCTCCCGGCGCGCACCATCGTCCATGGCGGTGTCAGTCAGCAGGGCTGCAGGTTGGAGTGGACTAGCCTATGTCGCCGAAGGCTCATGCAGATTGGTGTGTGCTGGCTGCTGCGTACAAAATTGTATACTAATCCATCACACACACTACGTTCAAGTGCCCCCCGCGCGTACGCACCCACCATTAAGCTAGCACAGACACCCATCATTCATTCAGCACTCTCACACGAATGACCAAAACACAGGCCACCGGAGGAGAGATAAAGACGAGGGACTGAGTGTTAGAGCTAAACACGTCATGTACTAATGTCCGAGTAGATGTCTGTGTACGTATCCGAGTAGTACACCCAATCAGAAACGGACTAGGTGAGCTCGGCTGTTTTGCTCCTTTATATAGCCATGTAACCCCACGATGTAATCACAACGAAGAGATCAATACAAAGAAAAGTAGCAGGCTTGACACGAGCCTGTAGCTATCAAAAAGTCCATCGATCAGTTTTTTCTGTTCGCTAAAGCTACGTTGAGACGTTCCGCCGAGGCCGCCGGCCAGGACAAGTTCACGTATATGTCTACGTACGTGTGTGAGGTGCTTGAGAATCAATCAAGCTGCCTGCTTGTCTAGCTAGCTTTGCACTACACGTGCACAGTTCCTGGGTGGTTTTAATCTAGCCAGCTCAAAAGCTGCATCGTGTGTGTGTGTTGGGAGGGATGGGGGGAGTCTTTGGTGGGGGCGCCGGGCTGCAAGTGGCGTTGGAATGCGGTGGTTGGGGGTGGCCGGCGGCGACCTGCAGGCTGGGTCGACTGCGATTATTGGCGGCGGCGTCGGGGTGCTCAAGGTTGGGGACGACCACGTGCAGATGAATAATATTTCAGTTAATCATTTGAATCGTTACAGTTGAAAGTAGTAAAGGACAAATTTGCCCGTAATTGGGAATTACCAATACCGTCGGATTAGTTTAATACTACCCGTTATATTAGGTAGTATGATGTACCGTAAAATATCTCTAAATTATTGCTGTTACCAAAATAACTTGGTTCAAAAAACTGCGCCTTTTTTAACCAGGCTTTACTCATGAGAGTAATCTTGTTTGCTTGGAATTCAGTTAACGGGTGCGTAAGTCCAGGTAATCCGGTCTTCTCCGGGCGACGGTGGCGGCGGCCACAGATGTCGTTTCCTTCATGAAGGCTCCGTCGTGGTGTTCTCTTCTCTCCACGTTGCTCCGGGTGAAAACTTGATCCTCGGAAACGGGCGGTGGCGACTATCGGTGTCGTGCCCTTTTTGAAGGCACCGCCTTGGAGTCCATGCTCCGTCACTGTCCCGCTTCACTTCTCGGTGGCTAGGTCTCGGGAGGTCCTCGTTGGCCCCAAGTAGTTCCTTTTGGCTCATCTGTAGTGTGCTTGGTGGTCGATTGGGTAGTGTTGTGGTGCATCGGCATCCCTGTATCTTGCCTTGGGGGTGTGTGTGTTGTGTGGGGTTGTGGCGTGTTGTATCCGGATTTGTATCTCTGACCGTTGCTTTATATATAAAGCGGGGTGAAAACCTTTTTTGGAAAAAAAAGTCCTGGGGAAGTCGAGGCTCTGGCATGTCTAGGATAGGTGCATAAATGTAATCTATAATACCCCTGTGGTTCAGCAGAGTGACTGCAGTTTGGAAGTCAACGCCTTGGTGTGCCAAGACAAGAATCTTTTCGTGATTGGCTGTTATGGCAGGATTTGCAGGGCTCAGTTGAAACCTGTGTGTTGGCTGAAGTTTTGTGTGATTGTAATCCCAACTATAGCTCGTAATTAACACACAACACTAGGTTGAAAAAAAACAAGAATGTTGACTTTGGAAGAGCATATGCCCATCATGTGCTAACTGCTAAGTATGTCACCAGTAATGAGCACTAGGAACAACTATGCTACAGATTCTTTGTGAATCCAAGGAAAATGATGGACGGTAACTAAAGAGAACCTGAACATACTTTCCTGCTCGCCAGACCTTGGCGTCGTCACAAATTAAGGAGCTCGTCCTTCTAAGAGAAATATTTATCGTGCTTACTGCTGCTGGAATAAATGAAAATGCATTAGTCACAAAGTATACTGGGCTTGCTAACTTCAAAAGTTACAGCAGGTGTGTTTTTTGTTTGCACCAAGGGAGATATTAAGATAGCGAGAAAATTAGGAAGGATGACATACCTGCCTCGAAATGGCTTAGATCTGATCGACGTTGGTGACTTCCTTGTGCATTTCTGAATCTGAAACCGTCAGAATAATATCATGGATCCTCACCAGAAAACTAGACCTCATGGCTTGGCTGTTGAGGTTGTCATTGAAGGTTAGCCATGGAGATCCTGAACTCTCATGGAATCATGGGTGTGGCTTAGAGTGTGCAAGCCTGTTGCTGATGACAAGTAGCTGGATCTGATCTTCAATTTGAGGTGTCCTCCTTTTTCCTTTTACCAGTTATTACCAGAGAACAACAACCGTGCCTGGCTTGTAATGGCAAGGAAAACTGCTTATTTTTGCATCGACCTCCTAGCTACCTAGGATATTGACAAGAGAACTGGGAACACAACCAAATTAAGGGGAACACACCTAGCTTGTAGTCGACGTAGATCCGGAAGGATTTGGTGAGAGCTCCTCCTTGTGCGCTTCAGGATCTGAAATCACCAAAACAGTGCCATCGGTTGGTGAGACTGGGGAATGCTAGTCTAGTTGTTGAAGCCAACAAGAAGGAACCAAAGCTCATGTGTTTCTGAGAAAAGGAGGAATCCTCATGCCGTTTAGACTTACATACACATGTTCTGGCTGTTTAGCATCACTTCTGCTTCTCTTAGCAACCCAATAATTGCTCTTACCAATGCCCCTGAGATTTGCTAATCTAAATTTTGGAGAACAAGACAAGTGAGCAACTGAAGGAAGGCAGCAGGAAGCATCTTTACTCTTTAGTATAAAAAATGTTACCGTCGTATTATATATAGCATACTACCTGTCACCATTCACCACTGGAATCATTGTTACTAACTATACAACTTGCGGTTTCGGTCCTCGGGAATAATTAAACATGATAGCGGTGCTGGCAGGCACAGTTAGTAGGGAAACCGATACAGAGTAAACAACTCGAGATGCTGAACTTTGTTCACTGTTCTGGGACGGTGATCACTAATGAATGCTAAAATGTGCAATTTTCTTGTTTCTTGAAAAGTCGTGCCACAGGCATGGTTAAACGTATGCTTTACGGAATTTAGTGATAGTATTTGCTTCCGGTAGATAGAGTAGTTAGTGGCCGTATGCATCATTCTGATGCAGAGGCCGGGGAGCCCCCCCTTTTCGAAAAGATAAAGTAGTTAGTATCTGGTTTGTTATCCCTAAAGGAGGAGGGTTGTGAGTCAACATCAAAACTCAGCCACCCTTATGGAGATGAAACCCAGAAGAACATCGTTGTTCCTCTTCCGTATAGGGATACATTAGGTTAAAATGCCCCAGATGTTCAAATTTGAACATAGACAGAGGGCAAACCAATCGGACATACCTGTCAGCTCACCAATATTTTATTTTCAGATAGTTGGCCAATGTGACCAAGTAACTTAGTTCCATATTTTCCTCAACATGTATCTAATAGTATCTCGAGATGTATGGAGATTGTTCTAATTAAGTTCAATCTAAGAAGCCAGAAAACGAGGCAAGGACGACGAACCTGCCCAAATTCAGTCGATCCTGGTGACCTCCTTGTGCAGTTTTGAATCTGATACCGTCAGAATAGTTATATGGATCCTCGTAGGAAAGAACAAATGCTATGTTGGTCTTGTTGTAATTGATGCGCTGTATGAGCGAGAGTGTGGTAGCTTGTTGTTGACGAGTAGTAGCTGGATTTAATCTTCAATGTGAGATGTCCTTGTTGTGCCTTTTTCAGAACCAAACAACAACTGCCTCCTGGCCTCTGTAATGGAAAGCAAAATTACTTATTTTTGCATCAACCTAGTTAGTTCTAGCAGTAAAACCTGGGATACTGAGAAGAAAACTAGGAACAAAACCAAATTAAGGGCAACACACCTGTCTTGTAATCGATGTAGATCTGGCAAGATTTGGGGAACGCTAGTAGCGCTGTTTGGAACCTCTGGCAATCCTCATGCTCTTTAGACTTGCACACACACCTTCTGGCTAGTTGTGAAACTCTCTTGCTTCTCTTACCAAGCAAACAATTGCTCTTACCAACTCTTGAGATTTCTTAAACTAATCTTTGGCGACAACACAAGCGAGCAAAATGGTACCATCCTAGTGTAAAATGGCACCTTCCTACTTGTTTGGAAGGCAGCGGGAAGCATCTTTTGGTATAAAATGACTGATGGAGACCAGTTAACAACAGGTGAAGCTATACATACAAAATTAGCAACTCAACAAGATGCTAATTGCTGACTGGTTCTTTTTTTTTTTTTTGAGGGGAAGACCGACTGGTTCTTCATGACGTGTTTGACCAGTACACACAGAAGGCCAAGACGTTGCCTGACACAACCACGAACGAGAGCAAGCTGGCCCTCTTACGGCCTCTTCAAGCTGGTCGCCGCCGGCCCAGTCAACACCGGTATATATGTCAGGCCTGCTTGGCTTGCTGCTAATAATGGGCTAATCGCTAAGGTGGTGCTAATTGACGACAGTGTTTACATCTGAACATGTTTTCTGGTGAAAGCATTAGCAGTTGAGATCAAATGATATGTGTCCTATGATTTTCTTTGCGTGTATTCTCCTAGCTTCAAGATAAATACTTCTCTTGTACTTCTCTCTGACATGCATCACCTTGCTGAATCTCTCTTTATTTCTCATCGTTGATTTATCGTGCCTAACCGCGTAGTCTGATATCATCTCTCGTACCTTCCATGGTTTTTCAGCGTGGAGAAGGCCAAATGGGATGCTTGGAAGGCCTCAATTCCTTCTAGTTTTTCAAATCCATGGAACCACATTAATCTTTGATTTTGGGGCAAACGGGAGACTGGTGTGGACATAATAAATTTCCGAAATTTTTCACATGGCCCACAGGGAAATCCAAGGAGGAAGCGATGACCGGACTATGTCACGAAATTGAAGCAGTCCACTCCCTAGGCTGAAAAATCACATGTAAATCTGGCCTAGCTACCTACCAAGGAACAGAAACAAAAACAAATTGAGGGCAACGCACCTGCCTGTAATCGACGTAGATCTGGCCTGATCTGGACCTGTGGTGGCCTCCTCCTTGTGGGGTTGCTTCAGGATCTGAAATCACCAAAGCAGAGTCATGGCTTGGTGTGGTGAGAGCACGTGCGACCAAGTGCTCATGCCATGTGTCACCATTGGACGTTTCTTTGCACATCAATCAATCTCAATCCGAAGGCACAGCTATATTTACCAGCACAAATAATACCTGTCCATCTCTATCCACATGAACTCTTTTCGTCTATTACTAAGGATCGACAGTTGTCAGTTCTCCGCCTCTTTTCAATAATTCTAGCTGCCAAACACCTGCAATAACTAACAATTATGGTGAAAATTTCAGTTTAGTATGTGCTCACACTTGTCTGAGCCAAATTCAGTTAATTTCGAGGGACTGAAACTCACTGTTGATTTGCCACAACCACAACACAAGCAGATTGTTTACTTGAGAATTTGGACAGGAAAGCTCATTGGTGCTGACTGACCCAGGATATGATTGCTGGCAACCTGCATGAGAGGAATAACACAAGGGTTTCAATATTTTTCCCTCCAACCCTAAACCTCGCAGTTCTGATGAAACTACCTACTTGGAAATTGCTGTTTCTCGGGTGGCCACGTAGTTCTGATGGAGTCAAAGAGAGGCTTATCTCCAGAAATCTCTAGGAAGATGATAGGGATCGACTCATCGATCGGGTCCAACTTCCATCCACATCCTTCTCGTGAAAGCAGTGGCTGAAATAATTGGGTACACACATTCCATTGGGTAGAGTTGGCTAAAGAGGCAAGATCAAGTCAATGATGCATGTCCTTCTTGTGGCTGAAATTATTTTCATCTTGCTGTATCGTCTCTCGACTCTGGTGTCCGCGCGGTTCCAATCGAGCCAAACAGAACCACTACAAACATTGTCAGGAAGTATTTCGAGTCAGCTTCTATTACAACTCCAGTATATAATAGTGAAGATACAACTTGTCTATTTTTGTTCAGAATTTTCCAACTTGAGTTAACTTTGAACTAAACAATAAATGTACCGAAAAACCACTTACCGGTGGTTTCCCCAACAAAGGGGTGATAATAGTGTGGTTGCTACAACAGGCCCCAGCAGAATTTTATATGGGTTCAGCTTTGCTATCTGGATCTATATATTTTGCAGGTCAGTGTCCTTAATTGCATTAAAAATTGTAGGTAAATCTTCAGAAACAACTATTTTAGGGTTGGTTCTATCTGAAACCAATCTGAAATTTTGTAACGGGATTCAGTTTTGCTATCTGAATCTAGATATTCTGCAGGTCAGTGTCATTATTAAGTAGCTTATAGCTCTAGATAAATATATGGGAACAAAGATTTTTCTTTAATCGGTACATAAAACAATGCTAATTGCTGGTTTCTGCTGGTGATCTACATAAACAACATCAAATCACATCAACACATTGTAGAAGATAATAAGAGGCAAGGGAGAAAGAAAGTAGTGGGTACACTGGTACTAGTTGGCAAATTAGAAGCTACTGCTTACTTATGTACATACACATTTCCAAACCAGTCTGGGCATTTCAATATCGGAGAGAATACACCGCATGGGCCCCTTGAAGTGCAGAACACTCGCGCAACAATGTCAAGAAGTCATTGGTGATTTCCTGGAAGACCAGACGCTGGAGGTGCATGAGAAACTCAATGCCAGGTGGGACCTCCATCATACAGCTGAGGTTGCCTAAGACTAATCTTTCCAGGCTCGCCATGGCACCTTGATGTATCTCTAGCCGATTCAGATTAGGCATGTCTCTTAGAATGAGAATCTTTAGCTTGGGAAGCCACCCTGTGCAAAATATCAGCTGCTCTCCGTTGTATGCTCTAGTGAATTGTAGACGCGTCAAATTTGACAACCGAGAAAG
This sequence comes from Aegilops bicornis, assembly GCA_021605145.1. Lineage (NCBI taxonomy): Eukaryota > Viridiplantae > Streptophyta > Magnoliopsida > Poales > Poaceae > Aegilops > Aegilops bicornis. The sequence continues at coordinate 31,544,394 of CM038675.1, read as the reverse complement.
GGATAGCAGGGGGTCTTCTCTCAATTGTGAAGAGAGGAGACTCGTCGAAAGCCCCTTCCGCTAGTCGTCCTCTCAAATACAGCTTTTGCAGGCTTGGCAGGCAGACATTCAACAAGAGAACCTCGTTCTCAGTGCTTGCATTCACATCTAGGTAGGACAAATAGCGCATCCGAACTAGAGACTCACCGATGCGGCCACAGTAGTTTCCTTTCACATTCCATAACCTCAAACTTCTCAGTTGCGTCAGCTCCCATAAATGTCTGACAGACTCATCTTGTGCTTCCAATGCTTGTAATGTCTGTAGGTTTGTTAGATTTTCAAGACCTTTGGGGATACACATACCACTGCAACATTGAACCTCTCTCCAATCTGGGTCAATTGTTTTCTCAGCAAATAAGTGCCTAAGCTTCTTCCGTTTCCCGATCCCACTATGCAACTCATGTATGCCAGATCCATGAAGGTCCAGTGTCAACAAATTTGAAAGCTTCTCAACAGACTTCGGGAGCACCTTCACTTTTGTATCACGTAAACACAAATGGCGGAGATTAAAAAGATCACCAATAGCATCTGGAAGCTTCTCGATAGGTAGACCACTTAATTCTAGCACTGTCATATATCTTGATTTCTTACATAGCAGAGGAAGTAGAGTGAATGATGGCATGCAGCCATCAAGTGTAATGACAGTTCGAAGGTGGTGCATGTTAGAAAATGACTGCTGAATATCCTTCTTCACTATATGCATTACCAATCGACGTCCATCCATCTGTAGAGAACCCCCACACTTATCCTCGTATATAACACCAAAACAGTTCTTCTGGCACAAGTCAACTGCCAATTCACGGAAGATGTCATGCATCCTGAAACTTTTCATCCTACCAAAATTATTCCTTCCAACAAGTTGCAGCATGTTTCTATCCACAACCGTACAAGTTGTTTCCTTTTGAGAAGATAGTCTTCTGGAAATAAGCTGCAGTACAGGAAACAACTTTTCAAGTGTGTTGGAAGGTAGATGAAGCTCAGATGCAAAACATTCCTTATGTGATCAAACCTTGAATTGTTATTTAGCTCCCAACTCAATTGATCATTAATTCTTCTCCATTCTTCCACAGTTTTATCGCGCACACACAAAAGGCTACCAACTAATACAATAACAAGGGGCAAGCCTTTGCATTTGTTAACCATTTGTTCGGACAAAGGCTTCAATTCCACAGGACATTCATGATTAGTATCTCTTGGAAAGGCTTTTTTACAGAAGAGATCACATGCCTTATCTTCTGGTAAAGGTGCTAGTGTTAAGATGTGTCCTGGAGAGGCAAGTGCAGCAACATGGCCTTCCCTTGTTGTCATTATAATTCTACTACCTTTATCATTATTAGTAAGCACCCTAGACAAGTCATCAAATGTCTCTGGAGTCCAAACATCATCTAATATGATCAAATACTTTTGTTGCACCAGAAAACTCTTCATTGTCTCTTCAAGGGATGTGATGTCCATAGCTGCAGTTTTAGATAGAACACTGTCATTATCTTTGAAAAGTTCCTTGCTTATATTCCTCAAGACATCTTCTTTAGAATAAGTTTGAGAGATCGAGACCCAGGCATGGCATTGGAATTTCTTTCTCTCATTCTTGTAGACATTTGCAGCTAAAGTTGTTTTACCAAGCCCTCCCATTCCAAGCAGCGCTATCACTGAGCATTCTAAATCATCACCTGCCAACCACTGCTCAAGTTTTTCTCTGTTTTTATCCAACCCCACTAGTTCTTCTTCATCAAGCAAGCGTGAGATATTTGCTAGATCTTGTGACCTCTTGACAATGTAATTACAGCTGCTAGTATCCCCGTTGTTTATCATGGGAACCCAACGGGTTCTTGTCTCTGACAGGTGTGTAAGGTCTTTCTCTATTTCTTTCACCTCGACAGCTATCTGGTTCATAGAAAGCAGAGAACTTTGTTTTCTGAACCCCCTTTTCAGGGAAAAGCAAGACCCTATATTATGTTCCTAACCGACGAGATGCAAGTACTCATCCACCATGTCCTCCATCACATGTGCTACTTTCAGTACCTCCTCCAACCAGCCGTCATATACTTGATTGTTGCGGTTTCGAATGTCCATGTGACAGAGAACATCATGCATTACGCGAAGCTCCATCGCAACATGACCCATACTGCCCTGTAGCTCCAATAGCTGTGTCTTGCACTTTGCAAACTGCGCGCTGACATGGTTTGCCACTCCAGTTGCCAAGGCGATTCCGATCTTTTTAATGGCTAGAAGAATCACAATCTCCGCCATCACTTTCTGTGAATTGCTAATGTCTCACTATTGGATGGTGGCCTAGTTGTACATTTTCCTCAATATTATCAGAATGACCACTGCAAAATGGAATAAATGATGTATTAGTTAAACTGTTAGTCCACTCAGCTAGTAGTAAGCACCTAGCAAAACACTTGAGAAATCTCCAACCACAATGGAAAAGTACAAGTTCAGAACACTTGTGACTGCTGTAGCCAACTGTGTCAATTAAGTGGTATTAACTGATAAGAAAACTGGTCGTCGACCAAACTGAACATACATACTCTGGTGCCGTATAAGGGTATCAGAGGGTTGAAAAATGACCCTAACTTTCCTAAATATCGATCTAATTACATCCCAGATGCATGGAGAAACAGATAGGCAGTGTTGTTGATTAAGCTGCAAGAAGATGTATCCGCAATCAAGAAAATGAATAAGAAAATAAAGCTATAATGCCATAGGAGTCATCAGGAAACATCAATATCTATATATTATTGCCGTAATTAAAAGAAGGTGTCATGTTCACTTCAGGAGATCCTCACACAACAGGAATGTTGACTTCCTACATTAACTTCTATGCAAGAACATATGCCCATCATGTTCTAAGTAGAGATGCATATTAATTCCAGACATTTTGTCAAAACAATGAAGAAGAGGGAATATCAATATATTACTGCCGTAATGAAGGAGGAATGCATAACTAACACAGTGTACTACTGCAGACTAAATCACGCAAGTGTCTTCTAATTTAGCTGCTAGGCACAACAGAATACTTCACATCCGTCAGTAGATCCAAACATGAGATCAAATCAGACAATTTGAAAGCCATTATCTCAATATGGCAATGCTTAATTGAGGATTAAGCTCATGTACGCGGAGAATAAATCATAGTATTTGGCTGCAGGTTGGCTTACCTCGTAAATGCCACTGGGGTCTACTGCCAGCGGCCAGACCACGGCGAGCAAGGGTGAAATTGGCCGGGGCGCCGGGCCGCCGGGTGGGGGCGGGAGCTTGGCCGGCCCGGAGACGAAGACCCTAACCCTCGCCGGCGGCAAAGTCTTATCCTTCAACTTTTTTTTTGAGAGAAAAAAAAAAGTTGAAGAATAAGAACAGAACAGAACAGAACAGAGTGAAGTAGATCGTTGACCCACGCTTGGCTGCCTAAAAAGAAAAGAAAAAAGAAAACACTATCCTATGAAACGAACGCTCATGCACTCCATCCCTATGAGCACATCCAAAACACTCAGCCGGCATCATAAACACCTCGTAGTCGACGAAAACGTCACAAAAAAAACCTATAAAATAAGGTAGAAAGGCGAAGCGGTGAAACATCTTTATTTTCTACTCCCACTATCCCATAATATAAGACTTTTTTTTACACTACTTACATTACGGGACGGTGGGAGTATCTTTTTTATGAAGCAAGCTTATAAATGAGGATGTGAAACCCTTCTAAGATAGAAATGTCTTGTGGTTCATCGCCTCACCTGGGTGACTCTGATCTAGTGTTGTCCCCCATCTTTCCTATCCTTCCCCACTGCTGACGACGGCAGCGAGGGTCCCTCTTCATGCCTTCTCGACTCCATGTCCCTTCGTCGCCTCTGCGCCTTTCCTTTGTCCTTGCGTGCCGCTGCCCATGGGAGCTCCCCCAGATTCCGAGGACGGGTGATTGTCGTCCCGGATCCATGGCCAGTGGGCTTGCGGTATCTCTCTCTGTGTGATCGGGCGTTCTGGTTGGTGGTTGCGGCGCCCTTGCTCGCACTAACGTCGGGATGGTGGGCACGGGGGCGTGGGTGTTGCGGCCAGGTGGGCTGTGGCGCCCCTCTTTCTTGGTCGCCGCACAGATCTGCCTCTCGTGCGTCATCGTTAGGGTAAACCCCTATCTAACCTCTGAGAGGTTGGCTGGATGCAGGGCTTGGGAAAGGAGATGTTTTTGTCCCTCCGCCAGTGGGTGATGGTCGTGACGTAAGTTAGCGTGGTGGGGTGCATGGCTTTGGATGTCGCAGCGGCCCCCCCATGGTGAGGCTGCGGAGATTTTTTTGCAGAGATTGACTCTGTGGTGAGCAAAGCAACAATGCTGGTGGCATCTGTATTGCCTATGTGGGTAGCAGAGGGGAGGGGTGGTGGGTGCTCATGGTGTTTGTCATAGCTTTGGCGGTGGCTGATCACCCGTTCTAACCTGGAGGCCTTGCGCTGGCACCGACGGTCCTCTCCTCGAGTTGGATCAGCGACCCTGGTATCTCCTGTGGTTAAATTTGTCAAATAGAGAAAACATAAATTGTAGAATAAATAACTTTTAATTTAATTTACTTGGCATGGACAACTCTAATACTCCCTCCGTTACTAATTAAATATTTGTCTTTTTAGAGATTTCAAATGAAATATCACATACGGATGTATATATACATATTTTAGAGTGTAGATTCACTCATTTTACTCCGTATGTAATCACTTGTTGAAATCTCTAAAAAGACAAATATGTAGGAACGAAGAGAGTACATATTTACGGTATACTATTTTTCTTTTAAAAAGGTTCAACAACTCAAATGCAAAAAAAAAACGCTAGTTTAATTTGCCAAGCTTTGATATCCCCGTCGAGAGCAACTCACCAAACTGGGTTGACAATTCAAATGGTATTCAGTAAAAACAGGGTTACGTGGCTTAGTTGATAAGAGCATTTCTAGAAGATCCGTGGTACTGAAAGTCCAAAATTTCTCTCCAAAAGGTCAAAAAAAAATAAAGATTTTTTTATCTAGCAGATATCATAAAACTTAATCCCAAATATTTTAGACATTAAAATTTTCTTCATCTAACATATTCCCTAAAACTTAATCCCCTTAGGCAACTCTAACCAATCCCATATCCCGCCATAAGGAGATATATTTGGCTTTTTTTTCTCCTCTAAACCGCACCTAGTCAATCCCTTATAACTATTAATGAAGTAAAAAAATTTAATCCATCCCTAATCTTCTACTTATATTTACTCCCTCTCCCGGCGGCCGAGTAAAAAATCCCCACTCTCGCTTCCTCTCCCCCGCCTCCTCTTATCCCCCTCGCCTCGCCGCTGGCGCGACCCTCGCTCCGATCCACTACCCTCCATCCTCCCCGATGGACAGACGTGGTGGCCGCCGGTCCCCTCCGCGGATCCGCAGCACGGATCCGCGCCGCCACGCCGGAGGGTCGTCGTCCGACGGGTGCTTCCACTACTAGGAAAACACTTATAGATAGAAGTTTACCAGTAGCGTTTGTTTATGACCCCACGCTACTAGTAGTTAGTAGTAGCCCTGCCTAGAAAGAGCGCTACTGGTAACTGTTAGTAGCAGCGCCTGTTATCTAGCCCGACGCTACTTCTAAGTGTAGAACACCACACCCCCTGATCAATAAATGTTAGCAGCGCTTTTCGCCCAACCAGCGCTACAGCTAGTGGGCTTAGCAGTAGCGCGCCCCCCGGCCCGGCCTCATCTCTCACTCACACTCCGCACTCCTTCCTCATCTCCCCGCGCGCCGCCGCCGACCCCCACACACTGCTGTCCCCCGCACTGGCCCTCCTCCCTGCGTCGGCCGCCCTCGCCCACGCTGCCCTCCTCCCGCCGGCCGCCCAGCTCCCAGCCGACCCTCCTCCCGCCGGCGCCCAGCTCCCCCGCGTCGGCCAACTCCTCCGCCCGCCGCCCCCGCCCCCGCGCCGGCCCGCCGCCACCCATAGATACTCCTCCCTCCTTCCTCCTCCTCCCTCCCTCCCTAGTTATAGTTATTAGAGCAGTTATTTTGAATCCTGTGTAGTTGAAAAAATGTAGGTTATTAGAGTAATTTTAAAACATTATAACTGTGCACCTTAGGAGCCCCCTCAGACATCCTGCCTTTTCAGCCATCCGATCAAGCTTTTGAACGTTCCTGACCATCCGATGGGCAGCACTTCCCGCATGATAGATAGATTTACGGGTCATCATTGTTATGGGTCGGGCGGCGTCCTCAATTGGGCAGCTGCTCCTGTAACAAAATCTGCAGATTCTGGTTTATTCGGGTTCTGGTACACGCGGACCCGTTAAAGCTGGGCGACCGCTCCAAGCTCCACCCCACGAGTCACGATCGATCCCTTCTCTGTCTGCGCCTCCCTCGCCCTCTCATCCATGACCTGAATCCTAAGTGCGCGGCGGCGGCAGATCCTCTCCTCGGCGGCCCCTCCCTGGCGAAGCAAGCGACGCTGCATCATTCCTCTTGACATCAACTGTTGTCCTTTACGACAATGCCGGCCCTAGGTTCGCCGCAACTGCCACTGTGCGGCACTGATGGAAGCTACCTCCAGGTATGCCGCTGCATCTCTTCGTCGTTCTGTCCACCTTCTTCCCTGTCTTCCCTACTTCTTCGATTGCAGATGCAGACTTTTGGCATCGATGACAAGGGAGACGAAAAGAACTCCGAGGCCGTGCTTGGAATCCATGGTACTAGGGTTCAGTAAAAGAGGAGCACGCGGAGCTGTTACGGCCATGTTTACGCAGTTTCTCTCGTTTTTAGAATTGCTGATTCCCTCGTGCAGCCGCTGGCAATACGCAACTCACACGGCGAGATCGACGCTACAAGTTCCTGGTGAGTTTCTTTATTCTCTCTGTCCGTGCTTTATTTTAATTCACCTTTTCAACCGTCACTTCTCTCTCGCCATCATGGTCCTCCCATCTCTGGATTCAACAATATGCTCATGTTATGCCTGTTAGGGAACGTAGTAATTTCAAAAAATTTCCTACGATCACGCAAGACCATGGTGATGGCATAGCAACGAGAGGGGAGAGTGTCCGTCCACGTACCCTCGTAGACCGAAAGCGGAAGCGTTATAACAACGCGGTTGATGTAGTCGGACGTCTTCACGATCCGACCGATCCAAGCACCGAACGACGGCACCTCCGAGTTCTGCACATCGCTCAGCTCGATGACGATCCCGGACTCGATCCAGCAAAGTGTCGGGATGAGTTCCACAAGACGACGGGCGTGATGGCGATGTTGATGCTCCACCGACGCAGGGCTTCGCCTAAGCAACTGCGACGATATGACTTCTCCGCGCGAGGGCTTCGCCTAAGCTCTACGACGATATGACCCGAAGTGGAATATGGTGGAAGGGGCACCGCACACGGCTAAGGAAAGATCCGTAGATCAACTTGTGTGTCTGGGTGCCCCCTGCCCCGTATATAAAGGAGCAAGGGAGGAGGTGGCCGGCCTAGGAGGGCGCACCAAGGGTGTGGAGTCCTACTAGGACTCCAAGTCCTAGTAGGAGTCCACCAAGAGGAGGAAGGAGAAGGAAGTGGAGGAGAAGGAGAGGTGGCTGGCCCCTTTTCCCTAGTCCAATTCGGACTAGAGGGGAGGGGCGCAGCAGCCCCTTGGCCCTTTCTCCTCTTCCCACTAAAGCCCATCAAGGCCCATTGCTTCTCCCGTAACTACCGGTACTCCGAAAAATACTCGAATCATTCGAACCTTTCCGATGTCCGAATATAGTCGTCCAATATATCGATCTTTACGTCTCGACCATTTCGAGACTCCTCGTCATGTCCCCGATCTCATCTGGGACTCCGAACTCCTTCGGTACATCAAAACTCATAAACTCATAATATAACTGTCATCGAAACGTTAAGCGTGCGGACCCTACGGGTTCGAGAACTATGTAGACATGACCTAGAACCATTCTCGGTCAATAACCAATAAGCGGAACCTGGATGCCCATATTGGTTCCTACATATTCTACGAAGATCTTTATCGGTCAAACCGCATAACGAGATACGTTGTTCCCTTTGTCATCGGTATGTTACTTACCCGAGATTCGATCGTCGGTATCCAATACCTAGTTCAATCTCGTTCTTTGGTAAGTCTCTTTACTCGTTCCGTAATACATCATCTCACAACTAACTCATTAGTTGTAATGCTTGCAAGGCTTATGTGATGTGTATTACCGAGAAGGCCCAGAGATACCTCTTCGACAATCGGAGTGACAAAACCTAATCTCGAAATACGCCAACCCAACAAGTACCTTTGGGGACACCTGTAGTACTCCTTTATAATCACCCAGTTACGTTGTGACGTTTGGTAGTACCCAAAGTGTTCCTCCGGTAAACGGGAGTTGCATAATCTCATAGTTACAGGAACATGTATAGGTCATGAAGAAAGCATTAGCAATATACTAAACGATCAAGTGCTAAGCTAACGGAATGGGTCAAGTCAATCAGATCATTCTCCTAATGATGTGATCCCGTTAATCAAATGACAACTCATGTCTATGGTTAGGAAACATAACCATCTTTGATTAACGAGCTAGTCAAGTAGAGGCATACTAGTGACACTCTGTTTGTCTATGTATTCACACATGTATTATGTTTCCGGTTAATACAATTCTAGCATGAATAATAAACATTTATCATGATATAAGGAAATAAATAATAACTTTATTATTGCCTCTAGGGCATATTTCCTTCAGTCTCCCACTTGCACTAGAGTCAATAATCTAGTTCACATCATAATGTGATTCAACACTAATATTCACATCTGTATGTGATTAACACCCATAGTTCACATCGTCATGTGACCAACACCCAAAGGGTTTACTAGAGTCAATAATCTAGTTCACATCGCTATGTGATTAACACCCAAAGAGTACTTAAGGGATGATCATGTTTTGCTCGTGAGATAATTTTAGTCAACGGGTCTGTTACATTCAGAGCCGTAAGTATTTTGCAAATCTCTATGTCTACAATGCTCTGCACGGAGCTACTCTAGCTAATTGCTCCCACTTTCAATATGTATCTAGATCGTGACTTAGAGTCATCCAGATCGGTGTCAAAACTTGCATCGACGTAATCCTTTACGACGAACCTTTTGTCACTTCCATAATCGAGAAACATATCCTTATTCTACTAAGGATAATTTTGACCGCTGTCCATTGATCTACTCCTAGATCACTATTGCACTCCCTTGCCAAGCATAGTGGTAGGGTATGCAATAGATCTTGGTACCTGATGACATACTTTATAGAACCTATGGCTGATGCATAGGGAATGACTTTCATTCTTTTTCTATCTTCTGCCGTGGTCGGGTTTTGAGTCTTACTCAATCTCACACCTTGTAACACAGGCAAGAACTCTTTCTTTGGCTGTTCCATTTTGAACTACTTCAAAATCTTGACAAGGTATGTACTTACTGAAAAACTTATCAAGCGTCTTGATCTATCTCTATAGATCTTGATGCTCAATTTGTAAGCAGCTTCACTGAGGTCTTTCTTTGAAAAACTCCTTTCAAATACTCCTTTATGCTTTGCAGAATAATTCTACATTATTTCCGATCAACCATATGTCATTCACATATACTTATGAGAAATGTTGTAGTGCTCCCACTCACTTTCTTGTAAATACAGGCTTCTCCAAAAGTCTGTATAAAACCATATGCTTTGATCACACTATCAAAGCGTTTATTCCAACTCCGAGATGCTTGCACCAGTCCAAAGATGGATCGCTGGAGCTTGCACATTTTGTTAGCTTTTTTAGGATTGACAAAACCTTCTGGTTGCATCATATACAACTCTTCTTTAATAAATCCATTAAAGAATGTAGTTTTGACATCCATTTGCCAGATTTCATAAAATGTGGCAATTGCTAACATGATTCGGACAGACTTAAGCATCGCTACAGTTGAGAAAATCTCATTGTAGTCAACACCTTGAACTTGTCGAAAACCTTTCGCAACAAGTCGAGCTTTGTAGACAGTTACATTACCATCGGCGTCAGTCTTCTTCTTAAAGATCCATTTATTTTCAATGGCTTGCCGATCATTGGGCAAGTCAACCAAAGTCCATACTTTGTTCTCATACATGGATCCCATCTCAGATTTCATGGCTTCCAGCCATTTCCGAATCTGGGCTCACCATCGCTTCTTCATAGTTTGTAGGTTCGCCATGGTCAAGTAACATGACTTCCAGAATAGGATTACCGTACCACTCAGTGCGTATTTTATTCTGGTCGACCCACTGAGGTTCAGTAGTAACTTGATCTCAAGCTTCATGATCATCATCATTAGTTTTTCACTAATTGGTGTAGTTGTCACAGGAACCATTTCTTGTGATGAACTACTTTCCAATAAGGGAGCAGATATGATTATCTCATCAAGTTCTACTTTCCTCCCACTCACTTCTTTCGAGAGAAACTCTTTCTCTAGAAAGGATCCAAATTTAGCAACGAAAATCTTGCCTTCAGATCTGTGATAGAAGGTGTACCCAACAGTCTCCTTTGGGTATCCTATGAAGACACATTTTCCGATTTGGGTTCGAGCTTATCTGGTTGAAGTTTCTTCACATAAGCATCGCAGCCCCAAACTTTAAGAAACGACAACTTTGGTTTCTTGCCAAACCACAGTTCATAAGGCGTCGTCTCAACGGATTTTGACGGTGCCCTATTAAACGTGAATGCAGCTGTCTCTAATGCATAACCCCAAAACGTTATTGGTAAATCAGTAAGAGACATCATTGATCGCACCATATCAAAATAAAGTACGGTTACGATGTTCGGACACACCATTATGTTGTGGTGTTCCAGGTGGCGTGAGCTGTGAAACTATTCCACATTATTTTAATTGAAGACCAAACTCGTAACTCAAATATTTGTCTCTGTGATCAGATCGCAGAAACTTTATTTTTCATGTTACGATGATTTTTCCACTTCACTCTGAAATTCTTTGAACCTTTCAATTATTTCAGACTTATGTTTCATCAAGAAGATATACGCATATCTGCTCAAATCATCTGTGAAGGTCAGAAAATAATGATACTTGCCACAAGCATCAACACTCATTGAATCGCATACATCGGTATGTATTATTTCCAATAAGTCAGTAGCTTGTTCCATTGTTCCGAGAACGGAGTTTTAGTCATCTTGCCCAAAAGGCACGGGTTCGTAAGCATCAAATGATTCAAAATCAAGTGATTCCAAAAGTCCATCAGCATGGATTTTTCTTCATGCGCTTTACACCAATATGACCTAAACGGCAGTGCTACATATAAGTTGCACTATCATTATTAACTTTGCATCTTTTGGTTTCAATATTATGAATATGTGTATCACTATGATCGAGATCCAATGAACCATTTTCATTTGGTGTGTAACCATATAAGGTTTTATTCATGTAAACAGAACAACAATTTATTCTCTTACTTAAATGAATAATCAGATTGCAATAAACATGATAGAATCATATTTATGCTCAACACCAAATAACACTTATTTAGGTTCCACACTAATCCCGAAAGTATAGGGAGTGTGCGATGATGATCATATCAATCTTGGAACTACTTCCAACACTCATCGTCACTTCCCCTTCAACTAGTCTCTGTTTATTCTGTAACTCCTGTTTCGAGTTACTAATCTTAGCAACCGAACAAGTATCAAATACTCAGGAGCTACTATAAACACTAGTAAAGCACACATCAATAACCTGTATATCAAATATACCCTTGTTCACCTTGCCATCCTTCTTATCCGCCAAATACTTGGGGTAGTTCCGCTTCCAGTGACCAGTTCCATTGTAGCAAAAGCACTTAGTCTCAGGCTTAGGTCCAGACTTGGGCTTCTTCACTCGAGCAGCAACTTGCTTGCCGTTCTTCTTGAAGTTCCCCTTCTTCCCTTTGCCCTTTTCCTTGAGACTAGTGGTCTTTGTCAATCATCAACACTTGATGCTCTTTCTTGATTTCTACCTTCGCCGATTTCAACATCACGAAGAGCTCGAGTCGTTTCGTCATCCCTTGCATACTATAGTTCATCACGAAGTTCTAGTAACTTAGTGATGGTGACTAGAGAATTCTGTCAATCACTATTTTATCTGGAAGATTAACTCCCACTTGATTCAAGCGATTGAAGTACCCAGATAATCTGAGAACATGCTCACTAGTTGAGCGATTCTCTTCCATCTTTTAGCTATAGAATTTGTTGGAGACTTCATATCTCTCAACTCGGGTATTTGCTTGAAATATTAACTTCAATTCCTGGAACATCTCATATGGTCCATGACGTTCAAAACGTCTTTGAAGTCCCGATTCTAAGCCGTTAAGCATGGAGCACTAAACTACCAAGTAGTCATCATATTGAGCTAGCCAAACGTTCATAACGTCTGCATCTTGCTCTTGCAATAGGTCTGTCACCTAGCGGTGCATCAAGGACATAATTCTTACGTGCAGCAATGAGGATAAACCTCAGATCACGGATCCAATCCGCATCATTGCTACTAACATTTTTTTCAATACAATTTTCTCTAGGAACACATATAAAAACATAGGGAAGCAACAACGCGAGCTATTGATCTACAACATAATTTGCAAAATACTACCAGGACTAAGTTCATGATAAATTAAAGTTCAATTAATCATATTAAAAACTCCCACTTAGACAGACATCTCTCTAGTCATCTAAGTGATCACGTGATCCAAATCAACTAAACCATGTCCGATCATCACGTGAGACGGAGTAGTTTCAATGGTGAACATCACTATGTTGATCATATCTACTATATGATTCACGCCGACCTTTCGGTCTCCGTGTTCCGAGGCCATATCTGTTATATGCTAGGCTCGGCCAAGTTTAACTCGAGTATTCGCGTGTGCAACTGTTTTGCACCCGTTGTAGATGGACGTAGAACTTATCACACCCGATCATCACGTGGTGTCCGGGTACTACGAACTTTGGCAACGGTGCATACTCGTGGAGAACACTTCTTGATAATTTTTAGTGAGAGATCATCTTATAATGCTACCGTCAATCAAAGCAAGATAAGATGCATAAAGGATAAACATCACATGCATTCAATATAAGTGATATGATATGGTCATCATCATCTTGTGCTTGTGATCTCCATCGCCAAAGCACCGTCATGATCACCATCGTCACCGGCGCGACACCTTGATCTCCATCGTAGCATCGTTGTCGTCTCGCCAACTATTGCTTCTACGACTATCGCTACTCCTTAGTAATAAAGTAAAGCAATTACATGGCGCTTGCATTTCATACAATAAAGCGACAACCATATGGCTCCTGCCATTGCCGATAACTCGGTTACAAAACATGATCATCTCATACAATAAAATATAGCATCACGCCTTGACCATATCACATCACAACATGCCCTGCAAAAACAAGTTAGACGTCCTCTACTTTGTTGTTGCAAGTTTTACGTGGCTGCTACGGGCTGAGCAAGAACCGTTCTTACCTACGCATCAAAACCACAACGATACTTCGTCAAATAGACTCCGTTTTAACCTTCTCAAGGACCGGGCGAGCCACACTCGGTTCAACTAAAGTTGGAGAGACAGTCTTCCGCCAAGCCATCTATGTGCAAAGCACGCCGAGGGAACCGGTCTCGCGAAGAGTACGCTGTAAGGTTGGTCCGGATCGTCTCGGCCCAACAATACCGCTGAACCAAAGTATGACATGCTTTGGTAGGCAGTATGACTTGTATCGTCCACAACTCACTTGTGTTCTACTCGTGCATATGACATCAACGCATAAAACCAGGCTCTGATACCACTGTTAGGGAACGTAGTAATTTCAAAATTTTCCTACGATCACGCAAGATCATGGTGATGCATAGCAACGAGAGGGGAGAGTGTCCGCCCACGCACTGCGTGAGACCGAAAGCGAAGCGTTATAACAACGCGGTTGATGTAGTCGCACGTCTTCACGATCCGACCGATCCAAGCACCGAACGCACGGCACCTCCGAGTTCTGCACACGTTCAGCTCGATGACGCATCCCCGGACTCCGATCCAAAGCAAAGTGTCGGGATGAGTTCCACAAGACGACGGCGTGATGACGATGTTGATGCTCCACCGACGCAGGGCTTCGCCTAAGCACTGCGACGATATGACTTCTCCAGCGCAGGGCTTCGCCTAAGCTCTACGACGATATGACCGAAGTAGAATATGGTGGAAGGGGGCACCGCACACGGCTAAGGAAAGATCCGTAGATCAACTTGTGTGTCCTGGGGTGCCCCCCTGCCCCCGTATATAAAGGAGCAAGGGAGGAGGTGGCCGGCCTAGGAGGGGCGCACCAAGGGTGTGGAGTCCTACTAGGACTCCAAGTCCTAGTAGGAGTCCACCAAGAGGGAGGAAGGGAGAAGGAAGTGGAGGAGAAGGAGAGGTGGCGGCCCCCTTTTCCTAGTCCAATTCGGACTAGAGGAGGGGGGCGCAGCAGCCCTTGGCCCTTTCTCCTCTTCCCACTAAAGCCCATCAAGGCCCATTGCTTCTCCTGTAACTACCGGTACTCAAAAAATACTCGAATCATTCGAACCTTTCCGATGTCCGAATATAGTCGTCCAATATATCGATCTTTACGCCTCGACCATTTCGAGACTCCTCGTCATGTCCCCGATCTCATCAGGGACTCCGAACTCCTTCGGTACATCAAAACTCATAAACTCATAATATAACTGTCATCGAAACTTTAAACGTGCGGACCCTACGGGTTCGAGAACTATGTAGACATGACCTAGAACCATTCTCGGTCAATAACCAATAGCGGAACCTGGATGCCCATATTGGTTCCTACATATTCTACGAAGATCTTTATCGGTCAAACCGCATAACGAGATACGTTGTTCCCTTTGTCATCGGTATGTTACTTACCCGAGATTCGATCGTCGGTATCCAATACCTAGTTCAATCTCACATCGGTAAGTCTCTTTACTCGTTCCGTAATACATCATCTCACAACTAACTCATTAGTTGTAATGCTTGCAAGGCTTATGTGATGTGTATTACCGAGAAGGCCCAGAGATACCTCTTCGACAATCGGAGTGACAAAACCTAATCTCAAATACGCCAACCCAACAAGTACCTTTGGAGACACCTGTAGTACTCCTTTATAATCACCCAGTTACGTTGTGACGCTTTGGTAGTACCCAAAGTGTTCCTCCGTAAACGGAGTTGCATAATCTCATAGTTACAGGAACATGTATAGGTCATGAAGAAAGCATTAGCAATATACTAAACGATCAAGTGCTAAGCTAACGGAATGGGTCAAGTCAATCAGATCATTCTCCTAATGATGTGATCCCGTTAATCAAATGACAACTCATGTCTATGGTTAGGAAACATAACCATCTTTGATTAACGAGCTAGTCAAGTAGAGGCATACTAGTGACACTCTGTTTGTCTATGTATTCACACATGTATTATGTTTCCGGTTAATACAATTCTAGCATGAATAATAAACATTTATCATGATATAAGGAAATAAATAATAACTTTATTATTGCCTCTAGGGCATATTTCCTTCAATGCCCACTCACTACCAATGTATGTCCTGCACATACTGTGTGACTGTGTCTACTTCATCTGCTATATCTTGATTTTTTTTATCTCAGTTGTGCTCGAGTAATAAATGTCAGGATACTTAGTGGTTATAGTGGGCAGATAATTGAGCAGCGAACGCTGCTGCTCAGATTTTGTCTCCCATTTATCCATGATTTGGTGCTACACCATGGACAAGTTTAATTAATATCATGATTGTGCAAAAATAAATTGAAAGGAGATGAACTGAAACTAATCTCACAAAAGATCACTCGATGCAAATATATCTGCTCGATACAGTAGCATATTTGTAAAATGACACAAGAGGTAGAAAAACTAACCAATTTGTGGAAGCGTAATACAAGACAAATTCATATTCATATGTTATAGTATATAAGTAATTCCTACTTTATAGTAGGAGAATCCATCTCATACTGGTGAACGGGAACCTGCAATATTTAGCTCATTAGTCCCTAGCATGACAAAAATTGTACTATATATTTTATGGCTAATTAGTTTTTGGAGAATTCATATTTCGTACCACAAAATTGCGGGTGTGGTGTTACTTAGTTACAAATATTGTAGGGTGTTTTTTGGCTTAGCAAACTTGACTATGGTATGTAGCATTCAGATTTTCAATTCATGTGTGTGCTAAGCAATCTGGTTTGGTTCAAGTTTCGAAATCATGTATAAACAGATTGCTGCGTGTATTACGTCTTAGCAAACCTTGACTTATGCTATATGTAGCTTTCAGACAACCAACTATTTTCATGTAGATTCTGGTGGTCAACTAAATCATGGATAAATTAGATGTTACAACAAGAGAAAATGCACAAAAGTGATGCTGAACCATAATGATCAATGGTTTTACATTTTACGGGGCAATAATGGTTCGATGTTACGAAATTTTGTAGGAACAGGCATGGGAATCCTTGAGGAATACCCAAGCCAAAGTCAACATTGTTAAATTCGTTCTGTGTTTCTCCAGGTCTGTGGTCACTGGGATTATCCCAACATTTGAACATGACTTATGCTCGAGGTAATCAACCTTACTTTGCACAGTAGAACATATTGTTTTGAATGCAAAGCATCTTTGCTAAATTGTGGAAAATGACATAACCCTATTTTAGTTCACAGGTTGCACAAAGGTTATCCAAGCTGAAA
This sequence comes from Aegilops bicornis, assembly GCA_021605145.1. NCBI lineage: Eukaryota > Viridiplantae > Streptophyta > Magnoliopsida > Poales > Poaceae > Aegilops > Aegilops bicornis. Next base: position 31,527,641 of record CM038675.1, on the reverse strand, counting down.
AAGAAAGTATCGATGCCCCAAGGGAAACAATCAGCCAATGCAGCTAGGGCATAGAGTAGTTTGTGTTGGTATGTTTTGCTTGCTTGCTTGCTCTCAAATGTGTGCTTGCACAGTTAGAGATAGAAGTGGTCAGTAGTCTTTTTTCCATTTGATAAAATTGGTAGTCCTTTTTTCGTTGCTCTTCAATCTGTTCAGGATAAAAGTTGTTTGATTGCTTGTCCTTTTTTTCTCTGTATCTTTATGCATCTTTCTACTATTAGTAACTTCCTTCTTTCACTCTATCTTTTCTTTCTAGGCTGCCATTGTTTGACGTGATGCTACAGAAAAGTGGAACTTTGTTTTTGGCTCACTAGGCATTTATGTTGGGGAACGTAGCATAAATTCAAAATTTTCCTACGTGTCACCAAGATCTATCTATGGAGAAACCAGCAACGAGGGAAGGAGAGTGCATCTACATACCCTTGTAGATCGCTAAGCGGAAGCGTTCAAGAGAACGGGGTTGAAGGAGTCGTACTCGTCGTGATCCAAATCACCGGAGATCCGAATGCCGAACGGACGGCATCTCCGCGTTCAACACACGTACAGCCCGGTGACGTCTCCCACGCCTTGATCCAGCAAGGAGAGAGGGAGAGGTTGAGGAAGACTCCATCCAACAGCAGCACAACGGCGTGGTGGTGGTGGAGGAGCGTGGCAATCCCGCAGGGCTTCGCCAAGCACCAAGGGAGAGGAGGAGGAGAAGAACTTGGGAGAGAGGGAGGGGCTGCACCAAAGGCAAAAGGTGTGTTTGAGAGGCCCTCCTACCCGCTATATATAGGGATCCCAAGGGGGGGGGTGCGCCAGCCCCTAGGAGATCCAATCTCCAAGGGGCGGCGGCCGGGAGGAGTCCTTCCCTCAAGGCACCTAGGAGGTGCCTTCCCCTTATGGGAATCTTCCTTTAGGGTTTCCCCTTCAACCTAGGCGCATGGGCCCTAGGGGAAGTGGCGCCCCAGCCCACTTTGGGCTGGATCCCTTCTCACCTCAGCCCATGGGACCCTCCAGGATAGGTGGCCCCACCCGGTGGACCTCGGGACCTTCCGGTGGTCCCAGACAATACCGATGACCTCAAACTTGTCCCGATGGTCAAACAAGACTTCCTATATATAAATCTTTACCTCCGGACCATTCCGGAACTCCTCGCGACGTCCGGGATCTCATCCGGACTCAACAACATTCGGTAACCACATACAAACTTCCTTTATAACCCTAGCGCCACCGAACCTTAAGTGTGTAGACCCTACGGGTTCGGGAGACATGTAGACATGACCGAGACGTTCTCCGGTCAATAACCAACAGCGGATCTGGATACCCATGTTGGCTCCCACATGTTCCACGATGATCTCATCGGATGAACCACGATGTCAAGGACTCAATCAATCCCGTATACAATTCCCTTTGTCTAGCGGTATTGTACTTGCCCGAGATTCGATCGTCGGTATCCGGTACCTTGTTCAATCTCGCTTCCGCAAGTCTCTTTACTCGTTCCGTAACACATCATCCCGTGATCAACTCCTTGGTCACATTGTGAACATTATGATGATGTCCTACCGAGTGGGCCCAGAGATACCTCTCCGCTTTACACGGAGTGACAAATCCAGTCTCGATTCGTACAACCCAACAGACACTTTTGGAGATACCTGTAGTGCACCTTTATAGTCACCCGATTACGTTGCCAGACGCTTTGGTACACCCAAAGCATTCCTACGGTATCCGGGAGTTGCACAATCTCATGGTCTAAGGAAATGATACTTGACATTAGAAAAGCTTTAGCATACTGAACTACGATCTTTGTGCTAGGCTTAGGATTGGGTCTTGTCCATCACATCATTCTCCTAATGATGTGATCCCGTTATCAACGACATCCAATGTCCATGGTTAGGAAACCGTAACCATCTATTGATCAACGAGCTAGCCAATAGAGGCTTGCTAGGGACATGGTGTTGTCTATGTATCCACACATGTATTTGAGTTTCCTATCAATACAATTATAGCGTGGATAATAAACGATTATCATGAACAAGGAAATATAATAATAACTAATTTATTATTGCCTCTAGAGCATATTTCCAACAGTCTCCCACTTGCACTAGAGTCAATAATCTAGTTCACATCGTCATGTGATTAACACTGATATGTCACATCGCCATGTGTCCAACACCCAAGAGTTTACTAGTGTGTGTAAACTAGTTCACATCATCATGTGATTTAGACTCAATGAGTTCTGAGGTTTGATCATGTTTTGCTTGTGAGAGAGGTTTTAGTCAACGGGTCTGAACCTTTCAGATCCGTGTGTGCTTTGCAATTCTCTATGTCATATTGTAAATGCTGCTTCCACGCTCCACTTGGATCTATTCCAAACGGTTGTTCCACTATACGTATCCTGTTTGCTACTTAGAGTCATTCGGATAGGTGTTAAAGCTTGCATCGACGTAACCCTTTACGCCGAACTCTTTATCACCTCCATAATCGAGAAACATGTCCTTATTTACTCCAAGGACAATTTTGACCGCTGTCCAATGATCCATACTGGATCATTCTTGTACCCCTTGACTGACTCATGGCATGGCACACTTCCGGTGTGGTACACAGCATAGCATACTGTAGAGCCTATGTCTAAGGCATAGGGGACGATCTTCGTCCTTTCTCTCTGTTCTGCCGTGGTCGAGCTTTAAGTCTTAACTTCATACCTTACATCTCGTGCAAGAACTCCTTCTTTGATCGATCCATCTTGAACACCTTCAAGATCATGTCAAGGTACATGCTCATTTGAAAGTATTATTAAACATTTTGATCTATCTTATAGATCTTTGATGCTTATTGTTCAAGTAGCCTAATCCAGGTTTTCTATTGAAAAACATCTTTCAAATAACCCTATATGCTTTCCAGAAATTCTACATCATTTCTGATCATCAATATGTCAACAACATATACTCATCAGAAATTCTATAGTGCTCCCACTCACTTCTTTGGAAATACAAGTTTCTCATAAACTTTGTATAAACCCAAAATCTTTGATCATCTCATCAAAGCGCACATTCCAACTCCGAGATGCTTACTCCCGTCCTTAGAAAGGATCGCTGGAGCCAGCATACCTTTTAGCATCCTTAGGATCGACAAAACTTTACGATTGTATCACATACAACCTTTCCTTACGAAACCGGTAAGGAAACTCATTTTGACATCCATCCGCCAGATTTCATAAGTGCAGCTTATGCTAACATGATTCCGACGGACTTAAGCATCGCTACGGATGAGAAAAACTCATCGTAGTCAACTCCTTGAACTTGTGAAAACTCTTCGCCACAAGTCGAGCTTCATAGAAGGTGACATTACCGCCCACGTCCGTCTTCTTCTTAAAGATCCATTTATTGCAATGGCTTGCCAATCATCGGGCAAGTCCACCAAAGTCCATGCTTTGTTCTCGATACATGGATCCTATCTCGGATTTCATGGCTTCTAACCATTTATCGGAATTTGGGCCACCATTGCTTCTCCATAGCTCGTAGGTTCATTGTTGTCTAGCAACATGACCTTCAAGACAGGATTGCGTGCCACTCTGAAGTAGTACGCATCCTTGTCACCCCACGAGGTACGCCGCTGACTTGATCCGAAACTTCATGATCACTATCATAAGCTTCTACTTCAATTGGTGTAGGTGCCACGGGAACAACTTCCCGTGCCCTGCTACACACTAGTTGAAGTGATGGTTCAATAACCTCATCAAGTCTCCACCATCCTCCCACTCAACTTTTCGAGACGAACTTTTCCTCGAGAAAGGACCCGATTCAAGAAACAATCCCTATTGCTTTCGGATCTGAATTAGGAGGTATACCCAACTGTTTTTGGGTGCCCTATGAAGATGCATTTTATCCGCTTTGGGTTCGAGCTTATCAACCTGAAACTTTTTCACATAAGCGTCGCGGCCCCAAACCTTTAAGAAACGACAACTTAGGTTTCTCCAAACGGTGTCGTCTCAACGGAATTACGTGGTGCCCCATTAAAGTGAGTGCGGTTGTCTCTAATGCCTAACCCATGAATGATAGTGGTAATTCGATAAGAGACATCATGGTACGCACCATATCCAATAGGGTGCAACTATGATGTTCGGACACACCATCACACTATGGTGTTCCAGGCGGTATTAGTTGTGAAACAATTTCCACAATGTCTCAATTGTGTACCAAACTCGCAACTCAGATATTCATCTCTATGATCATATCATAGACATTCTATCCTCTTGTCACGAAGATCTTAAACTTCACTCTGAAATTACTTGAACCATTCAATAATTCAGATTTGTGTTTCATCAAGTAAATATACTCAACATCTACTCGAATCATCCGTGAAGTCGTAACATAACGATATTCATCAGATGCCTCAAAGACTCATTGGACTGCACACATCAAAATGTGTTACTTCCAACAAGTTGCTATCTTGTTCCATCTTACCGAAACCGAGGCTTTTCACCATCTTTCCCATGTGGTATAATTTGCATATCTCAAGTGATTCAAAATCATGCGAGTCCAAACGATCCATCTGCATGGAGTTTCATCATGCGTATACACCAATGTATATGGTTTGCATGTATCAAACTTTTCAAAACGAGTGAGTCCAAAGATCCATCAACATGGAGCTTCTTCATGCTTTTACACCAATATGACTTATATGGCAGCGCCACAAGTAAGTGGTACTATCATTACTATCTTATACTTTTGGCATGAAAATGTGTATTACTACGATCGAGATTCAATAAACCATTCCTTTAGGTGCAAGACCATTGAAGGTATTATTCAAATAAATAGAGTAACCATTATTCTCCTTAAATGAATAACCGTATTGCGATAGACATAATCCAATCATGTCTATGCTCAACGCAAACACCAAATGACAATAATTCAGGTTTAATACTAATCTTGATGGTAGAGGGAGCGATTTATGTTTGATCATATCAAACTTGGAAACACTTCCAACACATATCGTCAGCTCACCTTTTAGCTAGTCTCCGCTTATTCTGTAGCTCTTTTATTTCGAAAGTTAATAACACTTAGCAACCGAACCGGTATCTTAGTACCCTGGTACTACTAGGAGTACTAGTAAAGTACACATTAACATAATGTATTTCCAATATACTTCTTTCGACCTTGCCAGCCTTCTTATCTACCAAGTATCTAGGGTAATTCTGCTCCAGTGGTTGTTCCCCTTATTACAGAAGCACTTAGTCTTGGGTTTGGGTTCAACCTTGGGTTTCTTCACTGGAGCAGCAACTGATTTGCCGTTTCATGAAGTGTCCCTTCTTGCCCTTGCCCTTCTTGAAACTAGTGGTTTCACCAACCATTAATAATTGATGCTCCTTCTTGACTTCTACTTTCACGGTGTCAAACATCGCGAATATTTCAAAGATCATCTATCCCTGATCTGTTATAGTTCATCACGAAGCTCTAGTAGCTTGGTGGCAATGACTTTGGAGAAACATCACTATCTCATCTGGAAGATCAACTCCCACTCGATTCAAGTGATTGTTGCACTCAGATAATCTGAGCACAAGCTCAACGATTGAGCTTTTCTCCCTTAGTTTGCAGGTTAAGAAAATCGCCGAGGTCTTATACCTCTTGACGTGGGTACGAGCCTGAAATCCCAATTTCAGCCCTCAAACATCTCACATGTTCCGCGACGCTTCAAAAACGTCTTTGGTGCCTCAACTCTAAACCGCTTAACTGAACTATCACGTAGTTATCAAAACGTGTATGTCCGATGTTCGCAACATCCACAAACGACGCTTGGGGTTCAAAGACAATCGAGCGGTGCATTAAGGACATAAGCTTTCTACTGTCCGCATAATCGCTACTTTCAACTTTCAATTATATTTTCTCTAGGAACATATCTAAACAGTGGAACTAAAGCGCGAGCTTACGACATAATTTGCAAAAGATCTTTTGACTATGTTCAAGATAATTAAGTTCATCTTATGAACTCCCACTCAGATAGACATCCCTCTGGTCATCTAAGTGATTACATGATCCGAGTCAACTAAGCCGTTTCCGATCATCACGTGAGACGGACTAGTCGACTCGGTGAACATCTTCATGTTGATCGTATCTACTATACGACTCATGCTCGACCTTTCGGTCTCTGTGTTCCCGAGGCCATGTCTGTACATGCTAGGCTCGTCAAGTTAACCCCAAGTGTTTTTGCTGTGTAAATCTGTCTTACACCCGTTGTATGTGAACGTAAGAATCCATCACACCCGATCATCACGTGGTGCTTAGAAGCCATTTAACTGTAGTAACGGTGCACAATGGGGAGAACACTTCTTGAAATTTGTAAGGGATCATCTTATTTACTACCGTCGTTCTAAGTAAACAAGATGCATAAACATAATAAACATCACATGCAATTATATAGTAGTGACATGATATGGCCAATATCATATTGCTCCTTTGATCTCCATCTTCGGGCTCCATGATCATCATTGTCACCGCCCGACACCATGATCTCCATCATCATGATCTCCATCATCGTGTCTCCATGAAGTTGTCTCGCCAACTTATTACTTCTACTACTATGGCTACCGGTTAGCAATAAAGTAAAGTAATTACATGGCATTGTTTAATGACACGCAGGTCATACAATAAATAAGGACAACTCCTATGGCTCCTGCCGGTTGTCATACTCATCGACATGCAAGTCGTGAATCCTATTACAAGAACATGATCAATCTCATACATCACATATCATTCATCACATTCTTCTTGGCCATATCACATCACATAGCATACCCTGCAAAAACAAGTTAGACGCCCTCTAATTGTTGTTGCATGTTTTACGTGGCTGCTATGGGTTTCTAGCAAGAACGCTTTCTTACCTACGCAAAAACCACAACGTGATATGCCAATTGCTATTTACCCTTCATAAGGACCCTTTTCATCGAATCCGTTCCGACTAAAGTGGGAGAAATCGGCACCCGCTAGCCACCTTATGCACCAAGTGCATGTCGGGCCGGTGGAACCTGTCTCACGTAAGAGTACGTGTAAGGTCGGTCCGGCCGCTTCATCCCACAATACCGTCAAAACAAGATTGGACTAGTAACGGTAAGCATATTGAACAAAATCAACGCCCACAACTACTTTGTGTTCTACTCGTGCAACGAATCTACGCAATAGACCTAGCTCATGATGCCACTGTTGGGGAACGTAGCATAAATTCAAAATTTTCCTACGTGTCACCAAGATCTATCTATGGAGAAACCAGCAACGAGGGAAGGAGAGTGCATCTACATACCCTTGTAGATCGCTAAGCGGAAGCGTTCAAGAGAACAGGGTTGAAGGAGTCAGATTGTCGTGATCCAAGTCACCGGAGATCCGAGTGCCGAACGGACGGCACCTCCGCTGCTCAACACACGTGACAGCCCGTGACGTCTCCCACGCCTTGATCCAGCAAGGAGAGAGGGAGAGGTGGAGGAAGACTCCATCCAACAGCAGCACAACGGGCGTGGTGGTGGTGGAGGAGCGTGGCAATCCCAGCAGGCTTCGCCAAGCACCAAGGGAGAGGAGGAGGAGAAGAACTTGGGAGAGAGGGAGGCTGCACCAAAGGCAAAAGGTGTGTTTGAGAGGCCCTCCTACCCCACTATATATAGGGATCCCAAGGGGTGCGCCAGCCCCTAGGAGATCCAATCTCCAAGGGCGGCGGCCAGGGAGGAGTCCTTCCCTCAAGGCACCTAGGAGGTGCCTTCCCTTATGGGAATCTTCCTTTAGGGTTTCCCCTTCAACCTAGGCGCATGGGCCCTAGGGGAAGTGGCGCCCAGCCCACTTTGGGCTGGATCCTTCTCACCTCAGCCCATGGGACCCTCCGGGATAGGTGGCCCCACCCGTGGACCCCGGGACCCTTCCGGTGGTCCCAGTACAATACCGATGACCTCAAACTTGTCCCGATGGTCAAACAAGACTTCCTATATATAAATCTTTACCTCCGGACCATTCTGAACTCCTCGCGACGTCCGGGATCTCATCCGGGACTCAACAACATTCGGTAACCACATACAAACTTCCTTTATAACCCTAGCGCCACCGAACCTTATGTGTAGACCCTACGGGTTCGGGAGACATGTAGACATGACCGAGACGTTCTCCGTCAATAACCAACAGCGGGATCTGGATACCCATGTTGGCTCCTACATGTTCCACGATGATCTCATCGGATGAACCACGATGTCAAGGACTCAATCAATCCCGTATACAATTCCCTTTGTCTAGCGGTATTGTACTTGCCCGAGATTCGATCGTCGGTATCCCGATACCTTGTTCAATCTCGCTTCCGCAAGTCTCTTTACTCGCTCCGTAACACGCCATCCCGTGATCAACCCCTTGGTCACATTGTGCACATTATGATGATGTCCTACCGAGTGGGCCCAGAGATACCTCTCCGCTTACACGGAGTGACAAATCCCAGTCTCGATTCGTGCCAACCCAATGTACACTTTTGGAGATACCTGTAGTGCACCTTTATAGTCACCCGATTACGTTGCCAGGACGCTTTGGTACACCCAAAGCATTCCTACGGTATCCGGGAGTTGCACAATCTCATGGTCTAAGGAAATGATACTTGACATTAGAAAAGCTTTAGCATACGAACTACGATCTTTGTGCTAGGCTTAGGATTGTCTTGTCCATCACATCATTCTCCTAATGATGTGATCCCGTTATCAACGACATCCAATGTCCATGGTTAGGAAACCGTAACCATCTATTGATCAACGAGCTAGCCAATAGAGGCTTGCTAGGGACATGGTGTTGTCTATGTATCCACACATGTATTTGAGTTTCCTATCAATACAATTATAGCGTGGATAATAAACGATTATCATGAACAAGGAAATATAATAATAACTAATTTATTATTGCCTCTAGGGCATATTTCCAACTATTTATTCATAGGCAATTCAACCTCCAAATATTACCTCGTCAGTCTCAGTCAAAAGTAAGGCTTTGAATTGGAATTGACACTAGAGAAATTACAGAATTACAAATAGAAGACCGGACTTCCGTCTTTTCACTTTGTACAACCTTAAGTTAACGTCTCACAAAGACTTCAGAGATATAAATGCATGATTGTAATGATGTTCTCTTGTCAATAACTGCCTACATTCTCTAAAAAAAGGGAAATATAATAGCCAAGCAATTTTTCACAAGAGGAAGTGGAAAAAGACGCAAAGAATGTAAGCCGGACTACTGTTGCTACAGCCTGCAAGCACGGTTAGATATTCTGTACATGATCCACATCTCGAGGACTTGTCTCGAAAAGAAAAACTTGGATAAGGGAGTACACCTACACCCAGGATTAGATGCAAAGATTCGCAATATTTATTTTTTTCTCATGTTGAGCAGTTCAATGTATGGGAGTTCATAAATTTACTACGGATCTTTCAGTATTCAGTTGCTACGTGTGCACTTGAACTTTTCTTTGCGAGTATTTTAGGATGCTTGAATCATGTGAAAATACATATATAGCTATTGTTCTTCAAAGCAATTGTCAGATAACTAGCTGAATCTGAAGATGTTCTATACCATGTGAATGCATTATCTTTAGCAATATATATTCAATACATGTTAGTGACCTCTGACGTGGTTGCGGTATGGTTGGTGACAAGATAACTTGACAAATATAGAAGAATAGTCACATAAAATGGTCAACAATTGGTTGGAGTAAAGGAAACAGATAAGAAATTCAAGTGTTTCACCGAAAATAGGAGTTCAATTCTCTCATGCATCCATATATTTAAGATATTACTACCATTCTATAGGAAAATAGACGGGTGCAGCAACGCGCGCCATCATGGTCTAGTGTAGGTTATGATCGAACCCTTGCTAGGACAGATTAGGTATGAACCCTAATTAATTCGTATGAACCCTAAGTTTTTAAATTTAGCTAGGTTTTAAAGTTAGGACAAAAAATCAGCTAGGTTTTTAATTAGGTGTAGTCAATAGAATTTAGGTGTTTTAAGTGTATTTAAAAGAGTTTTAGGTGTTTTAGTTGTTTTAGGTGTAGTTAACAGAATTTTAGGTGTTTTAGTTGTTTTTGGTGTAGTTAACAAAATTCTAGGTATTTTTTTAGTTACAGCAATTTTTGTTATTCTTTTTAGTTAAATCAATTTTTCCTGTTATATGCAAATTTGCAGTGGACATGTCATGTTTTGAACATGTCACATTTTGGACATGTCATATTTTTCCGAGTGGCCTATGTTTTGCCAGAAATGTCAATTCGTTTACATTCTGGCAAATTTCAGGCGCTCGATATGTCCTGTTTTTAGCAAAGGTCATGCCAAATTTTGCTAAGTGTTTATTAATTTTCTTTTCATAATTAAGTATTTTGTTCTCGACGTCGATGATGCCTATCCCGCATCCTCGTCGTCGACTCGGCGGAGGACTCCTGGTTGAGCCGAGGGGCCATGTCCGGGACTGGGCTCCGCCGGGCTGGTACTGGGTTGTGCTACCTTCTGGTGAGCGCAGCTTAGTAAGGAGTCAGCCCGTCGTCGACCCGGAGCTTGTTTTGTGGCGGTCACGTGGGCCTGCATCGGTGGAGAGGCTTGAGTCCCCCGCGCAGGTGGTGCAACACCGTGTCACGGAGGAGAACGCACACGTCCAACGCTACTTGGTTGCGTTGGCGAACGGCCGGTTCTCCAATACCTGGCAGTTTCTTTGGGGATCTCACCGGAGCTATGATCCGGTGATGGTTCCTTCTCTTTGGGTGTCCACCGCGGCACACTGAACCTAGAGGAGCTATTATTCGAGATGTATTAGTGATATTATATGATGATCTTTGCTACAAACTACTATATTTGTATTCGATGATGGCTTATTAATTACCTATTAGTTATTTGCTTATTGAATGCAAAAGATGAGCGCGGTTTGTGCTACAAACTACTATATATGTATTCATGATGGATTATATGATGATCTTTGCTACAAACTACTACAAACTACAAATTTTAGGTGTTTTAGTTGTTATATGATGATCTTTGCTACAAACTACTATATATGTATTCGATGATGGATTATTAATTACCTATTAGGAAATGTCCTGATTTACCTAAAGGGAATTCGCTATGTGCGTTTACTGCAAAGATGAGCGCGGTCTGTGCGACAGGCCTCACCTGGTAGAAGGTCGGCGCTTCAGCATCAAGCTCCAAGAGACCTTCGATGTTGATACGGTACGCAACGATGACAAGTGTTTTTTGTTATTTTTGCACGACTTCTCTGCTTCTTCAACGTGTAATTTCCGTCTTTTACAATTCGACTAGCTTATCCCATGACATGCAAGACGCTATGTTTTGGAGAAGATGGGGTTTGAAGATCATGAAAGCACGGAGACAAAGATAATTCAACTAAGGACCCATCATGGTTATGATTTTGCTGTAAAACTATACAATTCTGTGAACTCGTCCAATTTTGGTTGCCCGAATTGGGAAGCCCTTTCCAAGGCGTATGATTTTCATGAGGGTATGCTTCTCACCTTTGATCTTGGTGATCCTGACATCGACGAAAATGATATGACCATTTGGGTCCTCATTGACACGCTTCCAGTTCTACCGCTGTGTGAGTTTCTTAAACATATTTACTAAGTAATTTATATTGTTTATTTCAAAATATTTTACAGCTTATTTCCATTGACAGCTTATTTTCATTCTTCAAAAAATGTACGGAAGATGGTAGACAGAACCTACTACTACAATGATGAAGCACAATTAACTTATAAGGAGAAAGATGGTCTTATCACATTTTTTACTGATCTTGAGAATTACAATAGCTATTATCGAATTCCTCAAAATTATGGTCCATATGTGCCACTAGTACGCGGTGTGCTACGGTAACATCAATGGAGATATCATGGTAAGATTTTGTACTATTACGACATCCGTGCATCTTTTGCATAAATTTTTCTAAAACTAAACTACATTGCTAACTACAAAGTTATTACTATGTTTTTGAACAGAAAATCCCGATGGATTGTGTGCCTCATCTGATGTTGCCAAGAGGTCGCGTTGATGTTATCAGCTTACGGCCACCACGACCAGGTCAGCCACAGTATCCACATCACTCCTCTCCATACCGGATTTCTAAAAGCGAGGAAGCCATGATAATAAATGATTGGAAAAAATGTTTCAACCATCGTAGAGAGCTACTTGGAAGCAACATTGTGCATAGGCCAAGACTTGGAGACAGGATGATCTCCGTTCTTCATTATGGAGAGTTCAGTTTCCTTAATGAAGAGTCAATGCCTATCTTGTTTTATGATATTTCATCTAAGAGAGGGTAGAGTAGGTCCTATGAGAGGAGTAGGTCCTAGGTAGAATGTGTTATTATGTGCTATAATGTGTTAGAGTTGATGAGGAGGATGAGGAGTTGTGATTATGACTAGTGACCAACTTGTTATATATATATGATGTCTCATTGATGAACATTGTTTGATGGTGATGACTAGTGGTAATGAATATGCTATTTAAATAGACTAGTTCATGATGAGTTGTTATTGTATAAAAGATATATCTGTTTAAACATGTACAATGCCAAAATATTAAAAAAATACATAAATGTTAGCCGTAGCCCTGGCCTAAAAACGTGCTACTAGTACTTGAACTTACCAGTAGCGCTGCTCTAGAAACGCGCTACTGCTACAAAATAGTTGTAGCGCCGTAGCAGTAGCGCTGGTGCCCGCGCTACTGGTAGCAAAAAAACGGCGCTACTGGTAAGCTTTTCTCTAGTAGTGTTCCTCTAGCCGCTGCCGCTGGGTCGATTCGCCCGCCGCCGCACCCTCCACGTGTTTTGTGGACTTTCCCGACCTCCCTCTGCTGGGACCTCCGACGAGGACCTGCCTGGGCATCTGGTAGCGATCGTGGAAATCACCGACCGCGAGACCCACACGCGGAAGTGGGTCGGCTCCTTCCACATTGTCGAACTCACGGCCATGGAATACGACCGGTGGCAGGTCTGGTTCCATGACAGCAACACGAGGCTAAACTATTCCATCGGCGAGCATCCGTTCGACCTCGTCCCGCCGGAGCCGGGGTGTCACATCCCTAGTTCTGGTCTGCCTAGTGCCAGCATCTGGAGTTGCATGATGTTTAAATTTTTCTCAAACCTGAAATGGTGATCAACAAACCCCAGCACCCCCCCTGAAAATACCAGGTTCAACTGAAAAACATTTCAGTGAAACCAAAATGCCCTTCACAAAAGTTCATCATTTTTAAATTGGTCTAGAACCTCTCCCAAAAATGGTGCACATTTTTCTAGGCCATTCTGGATTTTTGAATCAAATCATATGTTAGTTGCATTTGGACATTTAAATGCTATAAAATACTTTAAATATCCAAATAATCATAAACTTAAATGTCTACTGCTGGATATATTCCAAACAGTGGGCTTGAGCAAGTTTCATGATTTTTGAGTGTGCCTAGTATTTTTAATAAGCCATCAAGTTATAGAATAATAGAAAAACAGAAAATAAAGGAGAGAGAGAGAGAGAGAGAGAGAGAGAGAAACTTACCTCGCTTACCCGGCACCCCCAACCGGCCCAACACTGTGCAGCCCAGCAGCAGCCCAACCCACCACAGCCGCCACCGTCTTCAACCTCCTGCAAGTAGGCAGGAGGGTGTGTGCTCGACGCGCGAGCGCACGCGTCGGCCACCTCCTGCTTGCCTGCTCGCCGCTGGACTCACCCGAGGGCGCCACAACGCCCCCCCCCCCCCCTCGACCCTGTGCACCTCCTCCCTCCTCGCAGCTCTCTCCCCTCCCCTCTCTGATCTCTTCCCGAGAGCAGCCGTCGCCGCCGCTCGCCGTAGCCACGGCCACCGTCCACCTATTGGCTCACCGTCGTGTCCCCGAGCTCCGCCACGTCATCGTCGTCCTCTCCACCGAGCCACGCGGTGCCAAAGGCTCTGTGGCATCTCCAACGCCGCTGCCCCCCCCCCCTGGTCGTCCGAGATCGCCGTCGCCCGTACGTCGCCGCCCGGCCTCCCCCGAGCTCACCAGCTAGCTCCGCTAGTTCCCTGTGAGAACTCTTTCCTTCCCCCCTTCCCCGTCGTCTCTTGCGACCTCTAGTCGTGGTTTCCACCTCGGCCGGACCTGCCGCCGCCGTCATGAAGCTCGCCATCGCTAGCAGCCCCGCCTGGCCAAACCAAGCACGTAGTCGTGCTCCGGGCATCCCCAGGAAGCCGCAGCACGCCTCAGGTCGCTCGCTAGTGCAATGTAACCCTCGCGCCCGAGCTCGCCGAAGCTTGGCCAAGACTTGCCATCGCCGCTGTGGGTCAGAAGCGCACTTACCGCCGCTGGCCGCAATGGATGCGCGCGAGCCTGGGCGTCTCATAGAGCCCCTCCGCCGCTCTTTTGGTCGCCGGAGGGCGAAACCCGACGCCCTCCACCGTCTCTAGCTCCGACGGCGACGAGCCGCGGGTCAACCCCTACGAGTTGACCCGATTTTGACTACAGTTTGACCCCACTAGGTCACTGACGCATGGGGCCAGCCCTACTAATTAACCTAGGTTAGTGCTAATTTATTAGGTTAGTTTAATTAGCCACTGACACGCGGGACCCAAAGGTCGGGTTTGACCTGGAAAGCCCCTGTTGACCTTGCTGACGTCACCCTGATGCAGTGCTGACGCAGTAATTGCTTTTTCTGGATTTATTCTTATTCAGGAAATTCCAGAAAATAGTGCTAACTTCTAAAAATCATATAAATTAATCTATAACTCCAAATGCAAAGATTTATATATGAAAAATGATTAGAAAAATCCAATCTATCCACTTGTACTAGTTTCATGCATGTTTAAACAACTTAAACTTGTTGTTTAGTGCAAAACATGATAGAGCATTATTTAAATTCATAAGATGAGTTTGGGGTTGAACCTTTGGTTCAAAATGACTCAAACCCATCTGGTTGTAGTTGCATTAGGCCAACACACTTATTTTGCCATGTCATGATCGTGCATTATATTGTGCATTGCATTGATTGTGTCTTTTCCTGTTTGCCAGTATTTGTCCCCTCTCGATAGATGTGGTTCTGTCGATGAGTTTGATGACAACGATGAAGAACTATACCATCTTCAGAAGTGCCAGGCAAGCAAAACCCCCTTGTTCATTCCGATACAATCCCACTTTCTCGCTCCTGCTCCTTTTACTGCATTAGGACAATAACGATTCATCTATTACTTGCTGCGGTAGTTGAACCCCCTTTTCCTCTGCATGACCTCTCATTGCCACAGTAATTAGATAAAACCCACTAGCATGAGTAGGAGTTGTTTGAGCCCTGATGTGCCTACTCATTCATGCTTGTTTGTCATGCCTGCTATTGCTTAGAGTTGTGTCAGGTCTGATTCATCAGGGATGAATTCGAATGTTGTGAAGATGTCCTACTGTGTGAGCTAAGTGTGTGAACACGACTTGGTAAAGGTAGCGGTGAGAGGTCATGTAGGAGTACATGGTGGGTTGTCTCATTGAAGCCGTCCTCATGAACTCAAGTCTGTGTTTGTGATCCATGAAACAGCTACTACCACACGTTGGGCCCTGAAATATGACCCCGCTCGACTTATTAACCGCCCCTGTCCTCTGTCTAGGAGTTGTAAGTAGTTTCTGGTGTTTGTAGTATGCTGGAGGTCGTGCGCAGCGCTGACCCAAGGGGTGGGTTGTGATGCGGTAGGCACGTGGTCGGGTATGTTGGGCGGCCGACTGGTGTCGCGGAACCCTGTACACATCGTTCGGGGCCGTATGTGGAAACCTCGGCCGGACTCCCTGCGGATGGAACCTGAATAGGCGATAAACCTGGACTAGACACTTGTGTGCTTAGTCAGGTCGTGGTCTACACCCACGTCGGCTTTCGCTTGAAGTCTGCCGAGTATATGTCGTGTGCAGACGCTAAGTGGTGGAAACATGTGTGAAGAAGTACACCCCTGAAGGGTTATAAATGATCTATTCGAATAGCCGCATCCGCGGTAAGGACCTCTG
Organism: Aegilops bicornis; assembly: GCA_021605145.1. NCBI lineage: Eukaryota > Viridiplantae > Streptophyta > Magnoliopsida > Poales > Poaceae > Aegilops > Aegilops bicornis. The sequence continues at coordinate 31,511,616 of CM038675.1, read as the reverse complement.
GGTTGCCTATACAGTTTATAGACAAGTGAAAGTGGATACTTTAAAACACGCAAGATAAGTGTGAGTGCTATGGATGGCGTTCTTGTAGTGAGACGGGAGCGGATCCATAGATGTGTATTGATATGGTGAATATGTGGACTCGTGTGCGCCACCTCAAAAGAGGTCCCTGTAAGTTAGCGCCACTTTGGGTTCACGACTAGTCATGTCAGCCCGGGTTCTTTGTTATATGGATGCTAGCGACACTATCATATACGTGAGCCAAAAGGCGCAAACAGTCCCGGGCAAGGTAAGGTGGCACCCGTGGGAATACCGTGCATGAGGCCGCAAAGAGAATTGACGTGTTACATGTTAGATCGGTGTGACTTAGGATTGGGGTCCTGACACGGGGGTCATGTACGCTCAGATGGCGCGGGATGTCAAGGAGGCGAGGGAGCACCTCAAGGCCGAGATCGCCGACGAGGCCTATGGATGACCTTCGTCAGCAGTACCCGGTGCTAGTGGAGGCGGAGCGGGCGATCTTCGCCGCTAATGACAGCGAAGTTATCATCATCTCCGACGACGAGGGCGGCGAGGTTGGCGGCAATGAGGGTGGCAAGGTGGGCGGCGACGACGAGATCGGCGTCGAGGATTCGCGGAGCATCTTCCCCGGCGACGAGGACGACGGCACTGGCCCGGACCGAGCTCTCTTCGACTGTGGCCTCACACGGAAGGATCGACCGACCTCCACTTCGGCCGCAAGTAGTTTAAGTTTAGTTTTAGTTTAAATTTATGTTTAATGTTCTGTTGCGAGAACTTTATGTGTTGAACTTATGTTTAAATGCATCATCTTTCAGTTCAAATTTGATTGAATTTGTGCAAATTTAGTTATACTCCGCTAACTTTAGGGGATCAACTAGGTGCGGCAAAATTTTAGTGGAGTATATATACTCCACTAAGGTATATACTCCGGCACTCCACTAACTTATAAGGGATCGGTTAGACTTGCCTTTACGAGGGTGCTAAAAAGCCGCAATCAAGATCTACGCTTACAGAATGCTTCCTGGCCATAACTGAAACAACAATTTAAATATCTGTGATAATTGCATCAAGAAGGTCCAATCGCTGCTTGAAGCTTGGTCGAGATCATCAAATCCCTTTCTTTTCATGACACAAAGCGTAGCATTCAGATTACAGCATCAAGTATTTACAGAGACAGGACAACCATATGACAGTGAGAATGAATATCTGAGCAGTAATGAATCACAAGCACATGTTTTCTTGAATAAAAGGGAAATGAATATCTGGGCATTACGAATCACAAACCAAGTCTTCCAAGTATTTAATAGCACACATGAATAGAAGTACACACATAATGCAAAGAAAAAAAGTCTGAAAATGGAAACACGACTCAGTCTTAGTTTTACAATAAGCACTCACAAATAGCAGTACGTAAATTAGTTTGAATATGGAAAACAGAACCCGCTCGCTGTCTCACGCTAAGTACCATCTTATAATAACAACGATTGGCAGGCACATGGTGACATGAACACGGTCAGGGGCGAATGCCCCCACTCGATTTTTCGGCCCACGTATACCAAGCCTAGGATATATATCGTTGCCCCCGCTCAGCCAAGGCTATTTGCACCCACTGCTTAATTTTTCTGTCATATAAATCCCATCTACACATGTGTGAGTTGCAGCCTATGTAGAGAGAATATGAGCAGGCATCTTCCTTCCTGCATAAGATATCAACATGTTAAACTAGCTAGTACGATTAGAGACGGGGAAGGAAGAAAGTAATGGTACACTAATTAGTTGACAGGTGATTGGCGATACCTTACGTACATGCATTGTTTCCTGACCAGAGTAGCAGGTCAATCTCGGAGACTATAGCGCCACTTCCCTCGAATTGCAGAACACTGGGATGTCAAGAAGTCTCTGCTGATCTTGTAGAAACCTAGATTCTTGAGGGACGTGAGGAATTTAATGCCAGGTGGGACGTCCGTCATGCTGCTGAGGTTGATTAAGATTAATTCCTCCAGGATCGCTATGGCACCTTGCTGTATCTCTAGCTGACTCAGATCAGGCAGGTCTCTTAGCCAGAGAACCTTTAGCTCGGGAAACCACCCAGTGAGAAATGCCAGCTGCTCTCTGCGTATGCTGTGGTGAGATCTAGACGCGTCAAGTTTGACAACCGAGAAAGGGATGGCAGAGGGTCTTCTCTCAGCTGGGACCAAAATAGATGCAATTCGTACGAGTTCGGCCCCCTATCAGCTTGGAAGGGAGGAGACTCGTCCAATGTCCCTTCCGCTAGTCGCCCTCTCAAAGTTAGCTTTTGCATGCTTGGCACGCGGACATTCAACAAGAGAACCTCGTTCTCATCACTTGCATTCATATCTAGGTAGGACAAATACTGCATCTGAACTAGAGATTCGCTGATAAGCCCACGGTAAATTCCCTTCACATTCAATAACCTCAAGCTTCTTAGTTGCCTCAGCTCCCTAAAAGTCTAAAAGAATCATCATGTGCTTCCAATGCTTGTAGTGTCTGCAGGTTTATTAGATTTCCAAGACCTTTGGGGATATGCACCCCAGTGCAATATGCAAGCTGTCTACAATCTGGATCAATTAGTCTTTCAGCAAATAAGTGCCTAAGCTTCTTCAGTTTCACAATCCCACTAGGCAACCCATGTATGTCAGATCTAGAAAGGTCCAATGTCAGCAAATTTGAAAGCTTCTCGACAGACTTCGGGAGCATCTTCACTTTTGAACCACGCAAACCCAAATGACGGAGATTAAAAAGATCTCCAATAGCATCTAGAATCTCCTCGATAGGTAGACCACTTAATTCTAGCACTGTCATATATCTTGACTCATTACACAACAGAGGTAGTACAATGAATGATGACTTGCTATCACCCAGTGTAACGACAGTTCGAAGTTGGTGCATATTCACTAGTAGAAAAAAGGCCTCAGTCCAAACTCAATATACCCTTTAGTCCAGGTTGCATCACGAACCGGACTAATGTGAGCATTAGTCCCTGTTCAAGCGGCAAAGGTGTCAGGAAGGCATTAGTTCCGATTCAAATGGGAACTTTAGTCCCGGTTTGAGACACGAACCGGGACGAAAGGGCATCGCACCCTTTAGTCCCGGTTCGTGTCTCAAACCGGGACTAAAGGTTCAAACTCTACCCCCTCCCCCCTCCCGTGTATCGCCTTTTCAGTTTTGTAAAAATAAAAGAAAATGATAAAAACTTCAAAAATTAAAATCCTTCAAGATGTAGTTATGTTACTACATCTACTAGTTAGGAAAAATAAATAAATTTGGACATATTTTGCAAAAAAGTGTTATTGAAAAGTAAAACGGCTATATCTTTTGCATACGATGTCGAAAAAAACGCATAATATACCAAAAATTCGGATTGCGACGAGTGGCGCACATGCAATGTGGCACTTGCCAGCGCTAAAAATGGTAGGGGTGGCTTAACAAGTGGTTTCGCCCAAAGCCAAGCTATGGAGTTTATTTAAAACTAAAAGAAACATTTTTATGGGGAAAAGAGAACTTCATTGCTTAACAATGGGAATTGCACTCGTGAACCCAACCACAAAACGGTTCTCATGTTACGGTGTCCTGCCCAAGCGAGGCAATGAGCCACATTGTTGCTTACACGACGCATCGCCGATATAAAATATTGATGATCTAATTCGAGGAGTCACTTGATCTAATTGAAGGATTCGGCCATCCAACTTTAGTCTTCATGATCGCTTTGGCGGTCAGAATCATTCTCAACAACGAAAGGTTTTGGAGCTTCATGCATATTGTAGCATTATTAGGGAAAACCTTATAGATAGAACTTTAGCAGTAGCGCGGGATAAAATGGGGTGCTACTGCTATTAGCAGTAGCGCGTGGCAACAGAAGGCGCTACTGCTACGTACATAGCAGTAGCGCGGCCAGGGCAAAGAGCACTACTACTAAAATTATCCCACCGTTACCGCCAGACTAAGTGTAATAGTAGCGCTTTCCCATGAAACACGCTACTGCTAGATAATTTAGCAGTAGCGCTTTCTCCTAGACCGCGCTACTGCTAATCCAGCCTTATTCCCCCGCGTGCCCGCCCATTTCCTCACTCTCCTGTCTCACTGTCGCGGCCGGCCTCCTCCTGCCATCGCCGTCGTCGCCACATTGCTGCCGGCGTCGCCACCATCCTCCGGCCTCGGTAAGCCTCCTCCTTCTCCTCTTCCTCCTCCCTCCTCTAGCTGCCCCTCCTCCTTCCTCTGCCCCACTCCTCCCTCCTCTAGCTGTCTCTCCTCCTCCCCTCATCCCTCCCCCTGCTCCTCCATCCTCTGGCCACCCCTCCTCCTACATCAACAACACCTCCTCCCTCCACAACTCCTCCTCCCTCCATAGCCCCTCCTCCCTCCACAACCCCTCCTCCCTCCATATATTTAGTTGATAGTATAGTTAGGTAGAATGTAGGTTTTTTTATAGTATAGATAGGTAGAATTTTATAGAATGTACATAGAATGTAAGTGGTTAATAGAATTAGTTTATTTATAGTAAGTGCTTAATAGAACTAGGTTATTTATTAAGTGATTAATAGAACTAGTTTATTTAGTAAGTACTTAATAGAACTAGTTTATTTAGGAAGTGTTTAATAGAACTAGTTTAGAGAGAGAGACCTATATTGGCAAATTTAGTTATGTTAGGATTATATATAAGATATTTTGAAATGTTTTTGTTCATATTTTCAACCATTGAAATGAAATGACCATCAAGTTTGAATGCAAATAGGATATGTCCTTGCCCAAGTGGCCATGTCAGCAGGGAACACCTCCGAGTGGCCTATGTTTTGCTGGAGTGTTGATTAATTTCTGCTCCAACAAATTTCAGGCGCTCGGTATGTCCTTTTTTAGCAAAGGTCGAATTATGATGTGCTAGAAGGAAATGTCGTCCGACGACGATAGTCTCGCGAAGTGCGACTGGTGCGGTGATGACCGGGGTCTGTGTGACAGGCCTCACCTGGTAGAAGGTCGACACTTCAGTATTAAACTCCAGGAGACCTTCGTTGTTGAAACGGTACACAACAACGACAAGTGTTTTTTCGTAATTGAGGACGACTTCTGCTTCTTCAACGTGTAATTTTCGTCTTTTACAATTCAACTAGCTTATACCATGCCATGCAAGACGCTATGTCTTGAAGAGGATGGATTTTGAAGATCACAAAAGTATGGAATCAAAGATAGTTCACCTAAGGACCCATCGTGGTATAGATTTCGCTGTAAATCTATACAATTCTGAGAGCATATCCCATTTTGGTTGCCCGAATTGGGAAGCACTTTGCAAGATGTATGATTTTCATGAGGGTATGCTTGTCACCTTAGATCTTGGTGATCCTTACATCGACGAACATAATATGGACATTTGGGTCCTTGTTGATACGCTTTCAATTCTACCGCTATGTGAGTTTCTCAAGCATAGTTATTAAGTAATATATATATTGTTTATTTCAAAATAGTTGACAGCTTATTTCCATTGATAGCTTATTTTCATTCTTCAAAGAATGTATGGAAGATGGTAGACAGAACTTACTACACCGATGTTGCAGAATTAACTTATCAGGAGAAAGATCATCTTATCTCATTTATTATTGATGTTGAGAATTACAAGATCAATTATCAAACTCCTGCACATTATGGTCAATATGTGCCACTAGTGCACGTGCTTATCTACTGTAACATCCATGGAGATGGCATGGTAAGATTTTTTACTATTATGACATCCGTGCATATTTTGCATATATTCTTCTAAAACTAAACTACATTGCTAACTATGATGTTATTATTATGTTTTCAACAAAAAATCATGAAGGATTGTGTGCCTGGTTTGATGTTTCCGAAAGGACGACTTGATGTTATTACCTTATGGCCATATCCCATATCTGCCTAGGCGTCACAACTGTTCATACCGGATTTCTAAAACCGATCAAGACATGACAATCAAAGAATGGAAAAAAATGTATTGACAATCGTAGGGAGCTACTTGGAACCAACATTGTGCGAAGCGCAAGAATTAGAGACAGGATAGTCTCCATTCTCCATAATGGAGAGTCAGGGCCTATCTTGTTTTATGCCATTTTACCTTAGAGAAGGTAGTAGGCCCTATGAGAGAGGAGTAGGTCCTAGGTACAATGTGTTATTATGTGCTACAATGTGTTAGAGTTGATGATGATGATGATGATGATGAGGACGAGTTATGATTATGACTAGTGACCAAGTTGTTATATGATGTCTCATGGATGAAAATGATGATCATGAGGAGTTGTTATATGACAATGATGTATTATGATGATAATTTGTTAATGATATGATGATGATGATGATGATGATGATGATGATGATGATGATGAGTTAATATATCATTGGGTGAAAGAACCATGGATTAGTTTCAAGTGGATGGATCCTAAATGATCAAGCCATGGATTATCACGATCGTCCATGACTTGGTCACTTAGGATCCATCCAATATTTCATGACTTGATCACTTACAATCCATCCACTTGAAACTAATCCATGGTTCACCCGGTGATTTAATAACTCATTATGATGTAAGAACAATCTCTAAATTTCTACTGTATGAAAACTTATATAATGGTGTACGAATACGACATAAAATAAAAAAGAAATAGAATATGGAATATAGTAGTAGCGCAGGCAGATAGCGCTTTCTGCAAGAAGCGCTACTATTAAGTAGCTATAGCAGTAGCGCAGGTAAACCAACACTGCTGCTAACCCTTTAGATGTAGCACCATAGCAGTAGTGTGGTACCCCGCGCTACTGGTAGGCCAAAAACCAACTCTACTGCTAGACTTTTTCCTAGTAGTGCAGTGTGACATATGTTTGTGTGATGCCTCCATACAAGCAACAAGCTCAGCTTCAAGAGAGTTTACATTGTGCAACTATGAACATGAGATGACCCTTTTCATCACGTAGAACCATGCAAGCTCCCCCGATTCCAACCTTCTCATCGAACGCAGCATTGGCGTTTAACTTGTCCTAGCCTGAAGGCGGTGTTACTCATCGAAACAAAGGTCGCCCATTGGTCAGGCTCGACTCTTCTGCACCTTCTTCTGAGCATTTTAATTGTGTCGTTTTGCATAATAGAGCACGACTATATGTCGCTTAACGCGCTTATGATTCCTCTCCCGCACAAGCGAGCGTTCACATACATAGGCTTGGCCCAACGAGCAATAAGCAAGCAAACGTCCCCCAACGACCAAAAAGCAGGAGCAGCTTCCTTTTCATTTTTTTCACTATGTTTTTTATTTTTCGACAAGATTTTAATTTAATTTAAGATTTTCATGAATTTATTATTTTTCCACATCACTATAAAAAGGCTTAAATGTGTATTTCAAAAAATATTTTAACATGTATTCAAAACAATAATTCAAACACATGTATTTGAAGACGCCAAATGCGCATAAAAATAATGTTTCAGATGTATAGAAAAAACTGTCCAATGTGTATGAAAAGTACACATCAGAAATAGTTATTTAAAAAGTCATGTATTGGTAAAGTTATAAATGTGTATACAGATATTGTTTAGATGTATATTAAAAATGTACAATGTCTATTGAAAGAAAAAGCAGACATCAAAAAATGTATTTGAAAAAAATCATATTTATGAAAAAGGTAAATATGTAGCAAAATAATATTCTAGTTGTATATAAAAATATGCAATGTGTATAAAAAGAAGTGGACATCAAAACATGTATTTGAAAAAAAATTAATTATGTATTTGATGAAAAAATTTACTGTGCATCAAAATAATGCTTCAGTGTATACGAAAAATGTACAATGTGTATGAAAAAATTACTCATCGATATAGTTATTTGAAAAACAAATCACGTATTTGAAAAAAGTTAATGTGTATAAAGTTAATGTTTCAGATATATATGAAAAGTATATATTGTCTATTGAAAAACTAGACATCCAATAATGTGTTTGAAAAAAAAAGTTAATCTTGTATTTGAAATATGTTAAACTTCTATAGAAATAACGTTTCAGATTTATACGAGAAACATACAATGTGTGAAAAGAAGTGCACATCACAACATGTTTTTAAGGACAAAAAAAATTACAACATGTAGTTGAAAAATGTCTAGCATGCATGAAAATAATATCTAAAAATGTATACAAAAAAAGTACAATGTGCATGGAAAATACACATCAAAAATAGTTATTTGAAAACAAATCAAGTATTTCAAACAAACTTAAATATGTTTGTCAATAATGTTTCAGATGTAGATGAAAAACGCACAGTGTCAATTGAAAAAGTAGATGTCAAAAAATGTATTTGAAAAACATGTTAATCATGTTTCTGAAAAATGTTAAACTTGTATAAAAATAATGTTTCACATGTATACAAAATTTTACAATGTCTATCATAAGATGTAGACATCAAAACATGTATTTATAAAAAATGAACATCACGTATTTCAAAATTGTTCATTGTGTATAAATGAAACAATGACGTGTACACGGAAAGTTTATATTGTGTAGTGAAAAACTAGGCATGTGTTGATCCAAAAAGTAACAAAGAAAAACCATTAAAACTGAAGGACAAACAAATTAAGAAAAACCAAGGCTTTAAAAACCAATGAAAAATAATGGAAACTATAAAGAAACAAAAAAAGACAACAAAACAATGGAAAATGTAGGAAAAGGAAAGTAAACGAAAGAAAAAACAAAAAAAAAGCTGAGAAAGAAACAAAGAACCAAGAAAACATAGATAAACCGAAAGAAAAAATAAAACCAGTAAAACCAATAGAGAAACGAAGAAATACGATGAACAAGCAAAGGAAACTGAAAACAAAAGATAATCATGAGGAAATAAAATAATCCGAAAAAGACTGAACAAGAAAAGAAAAGAAAATAAAAAGGCAGAAGAATACCAGAGCAAAACAATGAATAGCACACAATCAAGCGAATAAGAGGGAATGAACGGAAAATACTTCAAAACGGGTTGGCCCAGAACGATGCAAGAATGAAAGCATTCAGGCGGGAGCTCCCATTATCTCAGATATAGCTCTCGCATGTATTCCCTCCGTTCCAAAATTCTTGTCTTAGATTTGCCTATGTACAGATGTATCTAATACTAAAACGTGACTTGATACATCCGTTTAAACAAATCTAAGACAAAAATTTTGGGACGGAGGGAGTATCATAAAGCACCATTTGGACATTCCATGGCCTTGCCTTGCCACTGGGCCATGCCTTCGGGAGCAAGGCTATAACTCGCTTAAAGCGAAGGCTATGGGAATGTCACCCACAACACACTTGCCTAGCCAGGGCCCAATATGCTCAAGCGGAAATCCTCTAGGTGAAAACTAGTGATCTTTTTTACCTCTTAGTTTTCTTATATTTTGAATTATTCCAAATATATGGATTTCAAAAATTATTTTCCTATTTTATTTTAAAAATTCACTGTGCATTTAAAAATGTTCATGTAGCTTAAAAGTTTGTTCCTGTAATATTTAGAAAAGAATTTCTGAAATTTTAAGAATAAATAATGACAATAAAAAATGTTCACCTGTTTTATAATTTCTTCATGCTATTTTTGATACAGTTCATGTAATTTGCAAAAAAAAACTGTTCGTGCCATTCAGGAAAATTATGACATTTTAAAAATATTTTGAGTGTTTAAAAAATATGATCTGAGACGTCTTAAAATGTTGTTAATGAAACATAACATTTGTTCGCACAATTTGAAAAAGTGTTCATAACATATTAAATAGTCATGATGTTATAAAAAAAGTTCTAACACTAACTGTTTGCACATTATAAAAATGTGACTGCAATTTTTTGAAAAATGTTCATGGTGTATTTAAAATTGTTCAATGTGTATTTACAAATGTTTAATATGTATTGAGAAAATGCGGATGTGTATCTAAAAAAGGTTCAACGTGTAACCGAAAAGTGTTCAACATGTATGAAAAAAAATCAGCATGGACTTTAAATATGATAAAAAGAAAGTAAAAAAGAAGAAAAAAAATAAGGAGTATCCAAAAATGAGAAACCAGAAAACCTCGATGAAATTTGAAAGGGAAAAACACAAAAAAAAAGAGGGGAGAAAAAAGAGAAACCAGAATACCCCGAGGAAATCAAGCTCATCCGGTAAATCAACTCGATCCCAATGCATTTTCCTATTGAACTGACAGAACTTACTTATACATGCATCATCATCCTGACAAACTAGCCAAATAGCACAAATAATAAGCACCAACTACGTTACTAAGAAGCCTGTATTTACTTGAGCCCATCCATCTTCTCCTCCATTGAGTGTATAAATATCTTGGTTGCACCATACGTTGCTCACAAAAACAAGGAACACAATCCAATTCTTTGAAAAGAAAATAAACTGTTGTATATGAATAATAAACCAAGTCTTTTATTTAACAGCCACAGCTGAAACAAGCACATACAGATAGCAGTACATAGTTCAGAAAGGTTAGGACGAAAATGAATCTGAATATGAAAACACAGCCCAGTCTCAGTCTTTACAAGCAAAAGCACACTAAGAGTAGCAGCAGTAGTAAACAGACGCAGCGGTAATGAGACCCTGTATTATGATAAAAAAACACACACGCAGAAGCAGAAGTAGCAGGAGAAGTGAAGAGGGCCGTCTCTTAGCCATATCCCACAGGCAAGTGAGGGTGGAACTAGCAGCAAACGATGAAGGTATCAGAGGCAGGAACTTGATGTGTACTACGTAGATATCAGCTGCAGCACAAACTTGTACCAGCACTGGATATAGATCTTGATGCATCGACGCCTTAACCGATTTGCTCGAATCAGCATAATGCCCAAACAATCAAGCATCTTCCTTCCGGCATTGACCTGCATAACCGACATCATATCACATCAGCATGTTAAAGTGATGAGATTTGAAACAACGGAGGAAGCAAGTAGCTAGTTGGCAGGCAAGAGTTGCTACCTTATGTATGTACGCACACATTTCTCAGCCAGAGTGGCAGGTCAAACTCGGAGAGTATGCTGCCAGCGTTTATCTTTGATTGCTGGAAATCGTTGCAGTAACACCAAGAAGTCAGCGGTGATTTCACCAAATTCAAGATATTGGAGGGTCGAGAGGAACTGAATGCCAGTTGGAACCTCCATCATGCGTTTCAGGTTGGTTAAATACAATTTTTCCAGGCACACCATGGTACCTTGGTCTATCTTTAGCTGACTCAGACGAGGCAGATCGCCTAGATAAAGAACCTTTAGCTTGGGAAACCACCCCTCGCGAAACTTCAGCTTCTTTCCGTTGTATGCTCCGCTGAAATTTAGATACTGCAAGTTTGACAGCCGAGAAAGGGATAGCAGGGGGTCTTCTGTCAGCTTGGACCAGCGTAGAATCAATGAATACATCGTCTTCTCGATATCACCTTTGAAGAGCTCATCTAACGCCCCTGCCGCTAGTCCTCCTCCCAAATGTAGCTTTTGCAGGTTTGGCATTGGCAGGGGGGCATTAAATGAAAGCACCTCATCCACATCACTTGCATTCACCTCTAGAAAGGACAAATACTGCATCTGAGCTAGAGAGTCAAGGATGGGCTCACAATTGATTCCCTTCACATTCCACAACCTCAGTCTTCTCAGTTGTGTCAACTCTCTTAAATATCTAACAGAGTCCTCACATGCTTCCAATGCCTGCAGCGTCTGCAGATTTGTTAGATTTCCAAAACCATTGGGGATACGAATACCACTGCAACATGCTAACTGTCTCCAATGTGGATCAATTATTTTCTCAGCAAATAAGTGTTTAAGCTTCTTCAGTTTCATAATCCTCTAGGCAACTCATGTATGTCACATCCAAAAAGGTCTAGTGTCAACAAATTTGAAAGCTTCTTAACAGACTTTGGGAGCATCTTCACTTTTGAATTACGCAAACCCAAATAGCGAAGGTTAAAGAGATCTCCAATGGCATCTGGAATCTTCTCGATGGGCAGACCACTTAATTCTAGCACTGTCATATATCTTGACTTCTTACATAGCACAGGTAGTAGAGTGGACGATGGCATGCTGTCGTCTAGTGTAATGACAGTTCGCAGTCGGTGTATGCTAAGAAATGCCTGATGAATATCCTCCTTTAGTTTGTGCACTACCAGTCTTCGCACATCCGTCTCAAGAGACTGCCCACGCTTATTCTCATATGTAGCACCAAAGCAGTTCTTCTTGCACAAGTCAACTGCCAATTCACGTAAGATATCATGCATTCTGATTTTTTTGATCCTACCATCAATGTTCCTGTCAACAAGTTGCAGCATGCTTCTACCAATCAACTCATTCAGATAGCCTTCTGCCACTTCTTCTACTGTGCTTTCACCCCTCTCCTCGATGAACCCTTCAGCTATCCATAACCGTACAAGTTGTTTTCTTTTGAAAATATAGTCTTCTGGAAACAAGCTGCAGTAAAGGAAACAACTTTTCAAGTGTGTTGGAAGGTAGATGAAGCTCAGATGCAAAACATTCCTTATATGATCGAGACTCGAATTATTAATCAGCTCCCAACTCAATTGGGATTTCATTTTGTTCAATCCTTTCTCAGTTTTGTCACATGCACAGAAAAGACCGCCAACTAACACAATGAGAAGAGGCAAGCCTTTGCACTTTCTAACTATTTCCTCCACCAACGGCTTCAACTCAACAGGAAATTCATGATCTGTATCACCAATCGGGTCAAAGTCACCAAGGAGGCCCTCCCTTGCTTTGTTGCTCGGCGAGCCACTACTTGGAAAGGCTTTCTTACAAAAGAGATCCAATGCCTTGTCATCTGGTAAAGCTTGCACTGTTAAGGTATGTCCACTCGAGGCAAGTTCAGCAACACACTTTTCCCTTGTTGTGATTAGGAGCCGACTGCCCTTATCATTATGAATAAGCACCCCAGAAAAATAAGTAAATGCTTCTGGAGTCCAAACATCATCCAAAATGATCAAATACTTTCGTTTCTTCAGAAATTTCTTGAGTTTCTCTTCAAGGCATGTGATTTCCATGTCCACAGTGTTGACTTTATCTCCAGAAAGTTCCTTGATTATATTCCTCAAGACATCTTCTTTAGAATAAGTTTGGGAGATGGAGACCCAGGCATGGCATTGGAAATTCTTCATCTCCTTCCTGTAGACATTTGCAGCTAAAGCTGTTTTACCAAGCCCTCCCATTCCAAGCAGCGCTATCACAGAGCGTTCCAAAATATCACCTCCCAACAACCGCTGAAGTTTTACTCTGTTTTCATCCACACCTACGAGATCTTCTTCATCAAGGGAACGTGAGATGTTTGCTAGATCTTGGGACCTCTTGAGAATGTGATTTGAGTTGCTATAATCCCCGCTGTTTATCAAAGGAACCCAACGTCTTCTTGTCTCCGACAAGTGTGAAAGGTCTTTCTCTATTTCCTTCAAAGTGAAAGCTATGCGCTTCAGAGCAAGCAGAGATCTTGGTTTCTTTAACCCTTTCTTCAGGTAAAAGCAACATCCTATATCATGTGCGTGACCAACAAGATGCAAGTACTCATCGACCATGTCCTCCATATTATGTGCTACCTTTCGTACCCCCTCCAACCAGCTCTCATATATTGCATCATTGGGGTTTCGAATGGCACTTTGGCAGAGAACATCATGCATCACACGAAGCTCCCTCACATGACGATCCATGCTGCCTTGAAGCTCTAGTAGTTGGGTCCCGTACTTCGCAAACTTCGCACTGGCCTGGTGTGTCGCTACTTTTGCCAAGGCAATTCCAATCTTCTTGATGGCTAGAAGAATCACAATATCTTCCATGACTTTATAAGAAATGCAAATGTCTCACTGTTGGGTGGTCTATTTTTCTCAATACCGTTAGAACGGCCACTGCAAAATTAAGCAAGCAATCTGTTAGTTAAGCAAGTAATGCATTTTGCTAGTTGCAAGCACCATGATGGAAAATTGACATAAGCTGTGAAAATGCAAAAAATGGACGAACAATTCAAAACTATTTCCGAATCCAAGGGAAACAATGGATGGCAATTAAACATGAACATACCTGCCAGTTCGTCCGACCTTGGTGGTATCACAATTAAGAAGCGCTTCCTTTTTCCAGAAGATACAGTTTTTGTGCTTATGGTGCTGGAAGAAATCACAATGCATTACCCACAATGTATACTAGGCTCGCCAACTTCCAACGATACAGCAGAAGTAGTTTTCGTTTGCACCGAGGGAGACTGTTCGGAGACAACCTAAGATAGACAGAAAACTAGAGAAATACGGTGCACCTACCTCGTGATGCCTTAGATCCATTCGATCTTGGTGACTTCCTTTTGCACTTCTGAATCTGAAACCATTGGGATAAAGCTCATGTATCCTAGCGAAAAGGGAGACCGGATGGCTTTACTGATCTTGTTGCCATTGAATCTTAATCATGGAGATGCTGAACACTCATGGAGCCCAGGTATGACTGATGACTGGGAGTTTGTTGTTGATGAAAACGTAGCTGCCTTTGCTCTTCAACTTGAGGTGTCCTTGTTGTCGTTCCTCTTTTTACCAAACCAAAGAACAACCACCTACTGGCCTGTAATGGCAAGCAAAACTACTTATTTTTGCATCGACCTAGGTAAGTTGATACTTCTAACAGTATAACTTGGTATGTTAAAGAGAACTAGGCACAAAGCCAAATTAAGGGCAACATACCTGGCTATTAATCAATGGAGATCCGGCCAGATCTGGGGAAACGCTAGTTTCGTTGTTGAAGCCCACAAGAACCGGCACAAGCTATTGCCCTTTAGACTTACATACACACCTTGTGGCTGGTCAGCATTGCTCTTGCTTCTCTTACCAACCCAATAATTGCTCTTACCGATTCTTGAGATATGTTAAGCTAAACTTTGGAGGACAACTCAAGATGAGCAAGTCAAGGAAGGCAGCAGGAAGCATCTCTTTGGTATAAAATGATACGATCGTGTTATATATAATCGTAGTAATATCTGTGACTGCAAACCACTGAAACTATTGTTAAATAGGGGCAGATAACATGGGATCCTTGTTGCCAGTAATTAATCATGAATTCATGATACTTGATGCTGGCAGTGGCAGGCATTGTTAGCAGTTGAAGCTATACAAAATGAGCAACTCAAGATGCTGAATTTGGTTCATTGTTCAGGGTCAGCGGTTGCAAACGAATACAAAAAGGGGATGTCCATTTCTTTTCTTGAAAAGTGTCTCCACTCACTCAAAGTAGTTGACCCCGATACATAAACAAGATTGATAGCATCTTTCCTGCACATATTTGCGCCTGAATTTCCACGAGGTAACGTCTAGTTTGACCGCAAGTTGGCCACAGGACACGTTTTGTTTTGTCACTGGAATGAAGCAACAACAAATCAAATCAACTTATAGTAATTTGCCATGGAAATCGAAGCCAGCAACAGCTCAAGATGGTAACGATTTGTAGGATACTGAACTACTGATTAAGGTGGAGCTCGTGGATTCAGAGAAGAGCAGATCGGGCTTAGTTGGGTTCAGATTCAGTAATCTCATATTGTCACCCAAGTCCTACCAACGACACGCAGAGGGCATATGGATGTATGTAAGGCCGGGTTTGGTGGCTTACCTCGTCGCCGGCGCCGCCGGCCGGGGATCTGCTTCGCGGCCGACAGGGCAAGAGAGAGGTGTGATTTGACCGGGCAGGGGCCAGGGAGGCAGTCCCTGTCGCCGCACCGTCGGGAGAGGGCGGGGGCGGCGTTGGCCGGAGACTAGACGCAGCATTTTCCTGCCTAACCTAACCCTCGCCGCCGGTGGCCTGCCTCCTCCGTGTCCGCTGTCCAGTCCAGAGTGCCCAGCTGCGGTCTTATGCCGGAGGGAAGGGAGACCTGAAGCGAGCGCTAATGGACCGGCCCAATTCTGGCGGCAGTCTTTTTTACGTTTCCTTTTTCTTTTGTTTCTTTTTCATATTTGAACTTTTTTCAGATTTCAAAAAATGTTCGTAATTTCTCCAAAACGTTCAAAAATTAAATTGAAATTTTGTAAAAACGTCTTGAAAATTTCCTTGGATTTAATAAAAATCACTAAATATGAAAATTGTTCCAAAATTTGAAAAGATGTTCGCAAATTTGGCAAATGTTTGGTGTTCCACAAAAGTTCATGAATTTCAAAAATATTCTTGGATTTCGAAAATGTTTGGAATTTCAAAACATATTCATAAATTTGAAAAAAGGAACCTATTAAAAATTTATGCTTTGTGTCGGCCCAAAAAAGTACGACCTAGGTCTCACCATGAAGTTCATTTGCGAAGGAAGAGGAAGCCCGAGGAAAGAGGAACAGAAATGAGACGTGGTACGTGTATGAGCTCTATTAATATCGATGTTTGGTACCTTTACGGGCTCTTCTAAGTCATATTGAGGTCAACCCATATGGTCTTGTGGCCACGCTGAAGTAAGGAGAGAAATCCTATTCAGTGCGTAGGTTGCTACACAGAGATATTGGGACGGCCCAATTAGAGTTTCCCAGGAGACTACCTGACTTACTTTTTTTTAAATCATTTTCCAATTTTAAAATTCGGAAACATTTTTTTAGTTTGTGAAAATGTTTTGAATTATTAAACATTTTTTAATTATGGGAACAATATTTGACATTTTGAACGTTTTAAAATTTATGTACATTTTTTGAAATTTGGAAAGTATTTTTTAATATGTGAACATATTTTTCAATTCTACAAAAAATTAGAATTCTAAAAAAAATTCAAAATCATTTTCAAATTCGTGACATTTTCAAATTCATGAATTTTTTTAATTTGCAAACATTTTTCAAATTCATGGATTTTTTGAAATTAAACAACATTTTTCAATACACAATCATTTATTGAATTCTTGAACATTTTCTGAATCGAAAAAATTTTATGAACTTAAAAAATAGTTTCAACACTCGTAAACACTCTTTAAAATTCAAAAACATTTTTTGGATTCCTGAACATTTTTCAAATTCGTGATTTTATTTTCAAAATCACAAAATTTTCTGATATCGTGTACATTTTTTAAATTCATGGACATTTTTCCAGGTTCCATGAACATTTGTTTTTCAACTATATGAATGTTTTTCAATTTTTCGTGACATTGTTTGGATTCGTAAAAAAAAGCAAAAATTGAGATCGCATGAACAGTTTTTTCGGCCTGCCACGGCTACCAGGTCCTCCCAATCTCCCGAGTGCTCCTCTCCTCTCCCGAAAGATTCCACCACCACCCGTCTTCGGTCGCCCGCGAGTAACCACTCCGGACGTGCGACTTCTCTTCATCCTCCTCCTTGGTTGCCGTCGCTGCCCTGAAGCACAATGAATGGTGGGGGCTCCTATTATTGAGGATTGTTGTTCTATTTTGGCTCAGTTCAGAAAGGTTACTTTTGAGTATTGTAATAAAGAGTCTAATGTAGTTGCTAATGAGCTAGTTAAATGGTGCCGTGTTAGAGCACACCAGACGTTGTATCTATTATTTGGGTTTTAATAAAGCTAGCCTGAAGGCCTTCCCATAAAATAAAAACGACACTTCTTCTTCGGTACAACCCCCTTAAACACATCAACGCACGAGATTTCTTGATACCCCTTCATAACAAAGGGTAGGATTGTCTTTTTTTAAAATACATCCCGAAAATATATGGCGTTGAAGACAGCCTTTGATTGGGCCGGCCCATTGATAAAGGCTGCAGGGAGCGCGACGTGAGATGTACCGGCCCATTGATAAAGGCTGCAGGGAGCGCGACGTGAGATGTAAAAATTCACAAAATAGATGCCCATACTAAGGATCGAACCACAGACCTCTTACACGTTAAGTTGAGTCGCTCACCAATAAGACAACTAAGTGTTTGTGAATAATTTGGAGTGTGCAAACTTAAGAAGCCTCCGGCTGGATTTATTGGGCCCACGAGCACGAAACGGGAAGACCACGAAAAACACACAGAAGAAATTGGAAATAAATCTCAGCTAATCGCCGCTATTAATTAGGCCTATTAACTAACCTGTGCATGCAAGGGCTACTGCCTGATCTAATCAAGGAGACCCATGCACTACCTTCCATGAAGAGACAAGGAAATAAAGTGACGTGCTTAAATGCAGCAGCCTAATTATTATTTTTTATAAACTATCTGTCTTTATTTATGTTCTCACCATCCCCATATCTCGTCCATTTTTATTTACTCTGTATATTAGAGTTGACTGAAGTCAAACTTCGTAAAGTTTGGCCAAATTTATAGAAAAATACAAACATTTACTCTGCATATTAGGTTTGAATGATTCTGACACCTTATGCAAGTTGCGTGATGTTTGGTCATTTATCGGTCATTTTCACCGAGAAAATTCTAGAAAATGCAAGAATTGTCGAAAACCCAAACAATTTGGGATGCTGCCTTGAATTAGTCATAAAAGCTCATGGAAAAATTTGGGGTCATTTGAAGATGCCAAACAAAGTACTCTCATACGGACCCCATGTGGCCTACCCGGAACACCCTCCATTGAACATGATATATTTTTAGACATGCATGTAATGACCCCCAGCTTTTCCCAGCAGGTAGGCATGCCCATGGTATGCAATCATGCCAGGTTTGAACGATTTCCGACATCATACACAAGTTACGTCACTTTCGGCCATTTGTCATCCATTTGTCATCGAGAAAACTCCATAAATTGCAAAAAAAAATCAAAAACTCAAACTACTTGGCATGGTGCCTTGAATTGGTTATATAAACTTATGGAATTTTTTGTCATTTCACGATGCCAATAAAAAGGAGCTCTCATATGGACCCATCTCGCCTACCCGAACAACCCCGTTGAACATGGTTTTTGGACATGCATGAAATGATCCAACTATTGCCGATGGGTGGGCATGCCCATGGTTTGAACGAATTTTGACACTATATGCAAATTGCGTCACGCCCGAGCATGTATCAGCCATTTTTCATCGAGAAAACTCAAGAAAATGCAAGAATTGTTAAAACCTCAAACAACTTGGCATGGTGCCTTGAATTGGCCATTTAAGCTTATGGGAAAATATTGTAGTCATTTGAAGATATCGACAAAAACATGCTCTCATACGGACCCTTCTTGACTACCCGAGCACCTCCGTTGAACATGGTCTATTTTCGGACATGGATGAAGTGACCCCAACTTTTATAAGCAGGTGGGCATGCTCATGGTAGGCATTCATGCCAGGTTTGAATTATTTCCGACACCATATGCAAGTTCGTCACATCCGGTCATTTATTGCCCTTTTTACTAAGGAAAATCCAGAAATTACAAAATTTGTAGAAAACCAAAACAACTTGGCATGGTGCCTTGAATTGGCCATACAAGTCAATGTATACAAACTGAAGTCATTTCACGGATGTTGAGAAACAACATGCTCTCAGCGGAGCCTTTTCGCCTATCTGGACACCATAGGTTGAACATGGTATTTTTTTTGGACATTCAAAAAGGGCATCAACTTTGGTTAACGGGTGGGCGTGCACATGGTGAAGATATGAACACTTTTTCAAATTTGCTAGCATTTTTTTCATATTCGCGAATATTTTTTGAAAACCTTTTTTTATTTTCTAGGGCCTAAGCATTCTTTTTTCTTCTCTAATTTTTCATTATTCTTCTCTTTTTCGTTAATTAATTTTCTCCTTCTAGAACTTTATTATTCTTTTTGAAACCTGTTCAACAATTTGGAATTTTCTTTTGAATACCAGATTTTTTTTCAATAGAAAGTTAAAAAATGATCTGGAATTTCACAAAATGTCCCTGTACTCTCATATGGACATGCATGAAATGACCTAACTTTTGCCAGAAGGTGGGCATGCTCATGGTAGTCATCCATGTCAGATTTGAACAATTTCTGACATCGTATGCAAGTTGTGTCACGTCTGGCATTTATCAGGTATTGTTCACTGAGAAAACTCCAGAAAATGCAAACAATATTGAAAACTCAAATAACTTGGCATGGTTCCTTGAATTGGTCATATAAGCCAATGAAAAAATTGAGGTTATTTGTCGATGCCATAAAAACATGCTCTCATACGGACCCTTCATTGCTTTCATGTTTCCTTTTTCATTTCTTGTTTTCTTTTCAAATTTATTTACCTTTTTCACAAATATTTCTGATTTCAATGTCTTTTGGAAAATTAAAAATTGATTCATGATTTCAAAAAGTTTTTTAGCATTTTAAAAAGTGTTTTTTTCAATTGTTTTTATAAATTCAGAAAATGTACAGGATTTTCAACAATGTTCTTCTTTTCTAGAAATTGTTCTGAATGTTTTCTTGCCGTTTACAATTTTTTCTCAAAACTCTAATAATGTTCATGTTTTTCCGTAATGTTTGGAACTTTCAAAAAATGTTCAGGTTTTCTAAAAGTTGTTTGCGGTTTCCCAAAATGATTGAGATTTTTCCTGAATAAAAAAATGCTCATGTTTTCATATTTTTTCGTAAATTCCAAAAATATACAAGTATTTCAGAAAAGGTTATTGTTTTTTGAAAACTGTTCAGTATGTTAAAAATGTTCCTGTTTTCAATTTTTTCTCAAAACTCAAGAAATATTTGGGAATTACTTATAATGTTCACGTTTTTAAAAATTGTTCAGAATTTCCAAAATGTTCCCATTAACATGTTTTGTTCTCTAAGTTTAAAAAATGTCCGTGTTTCTTCATAAAATATTTAGGATTTTAAAAAATGGTTCCTTTAAAAAAAGGCAACGTTTTAATTTTTTTTATTCAAAGTTTGTTAGAGTTATTGAAACAATTGCTGGATTTTCAAACATTACTCGCTTTAAAAAAATTATTGACAATTTCCAAGAAAAGATTAAAAAAAACCATAAACTTCCCGGATTCTGCATTGTAGTTAGTTCTTAAAGTTGTACGCTCTATAATAGACAGTAACGTCTCTTAGGTTGATTGGTAAGCAGATGCTCTAAGGTGGAGGTGCAGAGATCAAATCCAAGCGAGGTCACTCTAAATTCTTTTTTTAGCGATCATATCGGCACAGTAGGTGCGAGCGCTACTACGGGTACCTTCTTAGGCCGGCCCAGTCGGGGGTATGCAGAGCGTATACAGGTACAAAGTGGGTATACCATGTCAAAAGTTCATATTACCCTTTATACGTTTTTGTGGGGGGTTGTACCGAAGCGGAACTCTAAAAACGAACGGTCAAGCAAGTCTTTGGCACGGACTCTTGTGGCCTGCTCTTTGCTGTGCATTGGACACCTCGGATTCACATACTGAGGATGCAGGTTCGTGGGGAAATCAACATTCAGCATCTTGCCACTATATATCTTGGTCGGGTGGGGTCGTTTCTCGCGAGTGGATATACCTTTGAAGCATTTCACCTTGACCAGTCAAGTAATCGTCCAAAGTGGGTGAAGATGGAGGAGTTGGGGAATTGGGTGATCTTCATCAACACCGACAAGAGAAGCCAGCCGTTAGCTTTCATGAACCCAAAGAGGTGGGGAGGTAGGAGTAACTGTGTGTACTGCTATCTCCATGATTCTGAACGCTGGGTTGTCTCCAATCTAAACAACTTTGTTTACATGAGCCGTGGCAGAGTGATGCAGTCTATGTGGGTTGTCCTCGGATGTTCTTTGATCTGTGTCTGTGATGGCCGTGCATTCTTTTTGTGCACGGCTACAAGTATTTGCTAGCTGGAGCAACTTATATTCTACTCCTCCGTTTCGATTTATTCGTCGTGGTTTTAGTTCAAATTTGAACTAAAACCACGATTGAGTAATCGGAACGGAGGGAGTATAAGAACACGTGAGAATGTTTTGAAATCTATGTAGGAAAATTATGTAATCATCAGCAGTGACTTATTTGTAAGCCCGGATGTGTGACTGGGGTATGATATGTTGTAGTCTGTTTCAGATTTTACGGCAGTGATGTGTTCGACGATCTGCTGCTTGTCCTCTGCTCGGGTCTCAAACCTGAACCGGTTACTGGATCTGTTTATGACAGTATGCTTGTTTTTTTAATTTTGATTTTTGGGTGTTGCAGCAGGTGTGGTTATGGCCTTTCATCTGTGTACATTACTTTTCTTCCGAGCATTCCAATCAGGATTTTCTTTAAACTTTGCCATTCTGGTCTCCAAAGAATCTTTTACTGTAATTTTGCAAACCCTCCGTCGCCTTCTGGCATCACAGGGCTGGATATAACCTTTCCCTTTTGTATTTCGGATGAGCTCCCCTTTTATTTTACTTTGCAGAATGTTTCCTGCTGATGACAGAGACAATTGAACTGTATATGAAGAGGCATACATCCACCCAGTATAAAAGAAAGAAATGCAGTACACAAGCAGGCAGACTGTATATGTTCCATGAGAGAATCTGTGGCAACGTGCTTGGAGCATGGAAAGATATTACAAAATTTACTGCCAACATTTCCGGTCAGCTGCGTACAATCCTCTGCATCCTCACTTAGAAGATCAAGAGCAAAGTATTTACAGGGTACTGTACATGCTAAGCTTTCCAAGGGAAGCACTTCACAGAGAGCCTCTCTGCAGTCAGTTGTAAAGAGGAAAATGGCACTTTGGTTCATATTCAGTCTTCATGTTGATCTCTGGTACTTCATCATCTTCTTTGCGGTCGCAGTGGCTTATAACAGGTAACATCTGGGCCATCAAACAATCAATATGAACAGTGAGTGTACATATACAAAATCCGAGTATGAGAACATATTCTAGCATCAACACGAGGGGATTGGAGATGATTGGCGGGTATTGAGGTGGATTTTGACTTGTTGGGGATGTAATCCCTTTCATTCATAGCCCAGAGCCATGGGACTCATACCATTTTGACTTGAGGGGATTGGGGATGTAATCCCCCTTGAAATCCTTTAGAACCGAACGAAGCCTAATACAACATCTTACCATAGCCCAGAGCCATGGGGCTGTCAAGGTATTATTCTCCTCCATACATACATGTTGCAGGCATGTAGAGCATACGTACATCAAAATTCTGAACCATCTAATGTTTGCATAGACCAGCTATCTATTTTGTGCAGACAATGAGTAGCGATAACGCATGTGTACATGAAGTCAAATTCACCAAAAAAAAAGTTGAAGCTTGGTATCTAACATCATCAAATTCCTTTCTTTCATGATACAAAGCTTAGCATTCAGACAATAGCATCAAGTATTTACAGACTGGGTAATCTTAAACGTTGTAACTTGCTATATCACACACAAAAATAAGAAAGATCAAATATGGGCATAGATTACGAAGCCGGTAAAATACAATACAAGATGGGCACTAACTGACTTAGCATACTGTTCAGCTATCTCATGCATCCTGTCCTGTGTCCACTTACCTTAATTGACAGAAGCGGCGAATAGCAGGCATGGCAGAGGATCATGTACTTCTTGATGGTAGCCAGTATCAAGGCAGACATAGCGCGTATGCGGTGGGATCATGTACTGCCAGGGGCCATGGGGCTGCTTACAATGAACATCCGAGCATATGAATCACAAACAAAGTCTTTTATTTAACAGCCACAGCTGGCAATATCGTACATAGTCCACAACCAGCGCACACGAACAGAAGTAGGTAGTTCAAAGTTCAAACAGGTAACGCAAAGGGGGAAAATAGTCTGAAAATGAAAACACATCATATAATAAGTGGCATCTTATTTACAGCTAATTATCATGCTTGACAAGCAGCATCAGAAGTAGCAGGAGCAGTGGTAAACACAGGCAGTAGCAGCATCAGAAGTGAAGAGGCCCACACACGTCTTGAAAAAGCAAAGGAAGCGCTGAAGGTTCATCTTGTAAACTCAGAGTAGCAGCAGCAAACACAGGCAGTAGTACGTCTTGTAAACGCAGAGGAAACCTAGACCATATTGTAGTATATATATCAGCAGTGGCACGAACTTATAACTCACTGAACCGAATCTGCATAACCAACACCCTATCTTAATTCTTAAAGTACTAAGATTAAAGACGAGGGAGGAATCAAGTAGTGGTACTAGTTGGTAATAGCTTGCACACGTACCTACGCATTTCACGACCAGTGTGGCAGGTCAATCTCGGAGAGTATACCACCACCGATCCCCTCGAATTGCAGAACGGTGCAGCAACGCCAAGAAGTCGCTGGTGATTTCCCGAAAGGCTAGATACTGGAGGGGCAGGAGGAACTCAATGCCAGATGGGACCTCCGTCATGCTGCTGAGGTTGACTAAGAATAATTCCTCCAGGCTAGCCATGGCGCCTTCTGCTATCCCTAGCCGACTCAGATTAGGCAGGTCTCTTAGAATGAGAATCTTCAGCTTGGGAAACCACCCCATGAGAAATGTCAGCTGCTCTCCGTTGTATGCTCTGCTGAGCTGTAGACGCGTCAAGTTTGACAACCGAGAAAGGGATGGCAAGGGGTCTTCTCTCAGCTGTGACCAAGATAGAACCAATGCATAAAAGTTCTGCCCCTTAATTGCTTGGAAGAGAGAAGACTCGTCCAACGCCCCTTCCGCTAGTCGTCCTCTCAAACTTAGCTTCTGCAGGTTTGGCAGGCAGACATTCAACCCGAGAATCTCGTTTTCATCACTTGCATTCACATCTAGGAAGGACAAATACTGCATCTGAACTAGAGACTCACTGATACTTCTACAGTAGATTCCCTTCACATTCAGTAACCTCAAGCTTCTCACTTGCCTCAGCTCCCCTAAATGTCCAACAGAATCATCCTCTAATTCCAATGCTTGTAGCGTCTGAAGGTTTATTAGATTTCCAAGTCCATTGGGGATATGCACACCACTGCAACTTGCAAGCTCTCTCCAATCTATATCTATTGTTTTCTGAGCAAATAAGTGCCTAAGCTTCTTCAGTTTCACAATCCCACTAGGGAGCTCATGTATATCAGATTCATAAAGGTCGAGTATCAACAAATTTGAAAGCTTCTGCACAGACTTAGGGAGCTTCTTCACTTTTGAATTACGCAAACCCAAATGACGGAGATTAAAAAGATCTCCAATAGCATCTGGAATCTCCTTGATAGGCAGCCCACTTAATTCTAACACTGTCATATATCTTGACTCCGTGCATAGCAGAGGTAGTAACGTGAATGATGACTTGCTACCGCCCAGTGTAATGATAGTCCGAAGTTGGTGCATATTTGAAAATGGCTGTTGAATATCCTTCTTTAGTTTGTGAAGCACCAACCGACGTCCATTCATCTCAAGAGACCCCCCACACTGATCCTCATAACTAACACCAAAACAATTCTTCTTGCACAAATCAACTGCCAGTTCACGTACGAGATCGTGCATTTTGAATTTCTTCATCCGACCAAATGAGTTTCTCTCAACAAGTTGTAGCATGTTTCTGTCAACCAACTCTTTTAGATAGCATTCTGCCACTACTTCTAGTGTGCTTTCACCCCTCTCCTCGATGAACCCCTCTGCTGTCCATAACCGTACAAGTTGTTTCCTTTTAAAATGATAGTCTTCTGGAAATAAGCTGCAGTATAGGAAACAACTTTTTAAGTATGTTGGGAGGTAGATGAAGCTTAGATACAGAACATTCCTTATGTGGTCCAGCCTTGAATTGTTAATTATCTCCCAGCTCAGTTGTTCGTTTATTCTTCTCCATTCTTCCACGGTTTTATCACGCACACGCAAGAGGCTACCAACTGACACGATAGCAAGAGGCAAGCCTTTGCACTTGCTAACTATTTCCTTGCACAATGGCTTCAATTCTGTGGGACATTCATGATTTGTATCTCTTGGAAAGGCTTTCTTACAAAAGAGATCCCATGCCTTGTCTTCTGGTAAAGCTTCCAGTGTTAAGATACGTCCTGGAGAGGCAAGTGCGGCAACGTAGGCTTCCCTTGTTGTGAGCATCACTCTACTGCCCTTACCATTATGAATAAACATCCTTGACAAATCATTAAATGCTTCCGGATCCCAAACATCATCCAATATGATAAAGTACTTCCTTTGCTCCAGATATTTCTTTAATGTCTCTTCAAGGCTCATTATGTCCATAGCCATAATGCTAGATAGAACACTGGCATTATCCTTAAAAAGTTCTTTGATCATATTTCTCAAGACATCTTCTCTAGAATAAGTCTGAGAAATGGAGACCCAGGCGTAGCACTGGAATTTTTCCCTCTCCTTCTTGTAGACATTTGCAGCTAAAGCAGTTTTACCAAGACCTCCCATTCCAAGCAGACTTATCACAGAGCATTCCAGATCATCACCTGCCAACCATTGCTGGAGTTCTTCTCTGTTTTTATCCACCCCCACTAGACCTTCTTCATCAAGGGAGCGTGAAATGTTTGCTAGATCTTGGGATCTCTTGACAATGTAATTTGAGTTGCTAGTACCCCTGTTGTTTATCATTCCAACCCAACGATTGTTTGCCTGTTGTTGACAATGTACTTTTTCCAGAGAATCTAAAAAAGCTCAATTGTTCTTGGACATGCTGCATTATTAGAAAGCGATAGACACTTCAAAGTTCCCTATGGTCCCCATGCATAAGGTTGCTTTACGGCATGCGTATTGCATACAGATACAACACAGAGCAAGAGCTTTAACAGCCCAGCTGATGTGCAACCAAGGATTCCTGCTAATGTATTCTGCTGTTGGACCTTCCTTATGCGCTCTTTTATAATATATAGGTAATCTCTGGGAGAAGATTTAGAAATTATGAAACCTCATAAATGATGCACATATGATGTCAACATTTTCAGAATTTAAGTATATGCACATATAGTGTATGTGTTGCCAACCTCAAAAGATACAACCGGAACATATAGGCAATACCACACTTCACACCTTGTTTCGTCAGTGGAAGCAGCATCTGATCAAAAAAATAAAACAAATTTACTTGGCCAGCGCCGGTAATCGAAGCCAAACAGCTCAAGATGTCAAGGCTTCGGATGACGCTTAATTAAGATCGAGGCCATGGATACAGAACATAATTCGATTCGGATTTAGTGACATTAAAAGTTCAAATTATCACACATGTCCTACGGACAATGCAAAATGGGCACGGATATCTGCAGTGACCTAGCTAAGATATTGACAAGAGAACTAGGAACAAAACGAAATTATGGAGAACACTCTTGTGACTTGTGATGTCCTTCTTGTGCGCTTCAGAATCTGAAAACAGAGAGCACTGTCATGGCGTGGTGAGTGAGGTATGCTAGACTTGTTGAACCCATCAAGAACCAGGCAGAGAACCTCCAAGTCAAGCATATGCTTGGCTTCGTGAATGGGGAATGCTAACTTGTGACTAAAGCCATCAAGAACCAGAAAGAGAGCCTCCGAGTCAAGCAAATGCTAATCTTCTTGTGGTTGAAGCTCAATCCTTTTCCGACATGCTGCACTACTTGAAAATAGAGCACAGCGTCTGTGTGCAAATCCAATCACTTCTAGCAATTTGATGAATTAAAGGTGCTTTATGGTACTGTCATGATGGGTCCCTATGCTATGATTGGTTGTCCATATTCCATCCTGTATTAAAAGCAATATTCCTACTTCAGTATTCTGCATGTAGCACAGCCACATGATGTTGTCGATGTTCCTCATGGGGCCCTGCGTTCTTGTTGAACATGGCTGTCTTTTTCTTCACCAATGTATCTTATGGGAGAAGATTTAGACATTCTGAAACCTTTAAAATGTTATGGATTGTAACATTTCTTGAGTTTATAAGCACTGATGCACAAACTGTGCATGTCTTGTATTTTGATCATGAGAAGCAGTAGCATTGGAGCTTACAATGGTTTTTGAAACACCCACTGTAATAAGTAATAATAAGTCCATATTCAGATAAGGCTGAGCAGTACAGTAGCTAATCCCACTAGCAGCAGCAAACTAAGCTATATGCATACCGAGAGTAAAAGATAATTACTTTGACAGAACATCCACGGACGTACACAATGGAACGGCAATATTACAGGTATGGTGAAATTTTGTTTCGAGAGCCTCAAATTCAGTGTTGATTTGCCAGCCATGTGTTTGCTTACATCAGAATTTAAAATATGGGCAATATATGGGATGGCACACTTGACGTCTCGATTTGCCAGTGGAAATCAGGATCAAATCTAATGAAACAGATAAAATACGGAATTTCCCCTTGGCTAATGATGGCGACGCTTTTTGGGAAGCTTAAATCGGTTCAGATTTAGTAGCAGGTTCCTCAAATTCTTCCTTTTGCTAACCTTCGCCGCCCAGTACAGACTACAGAGTGCCCAGCTGTGGTGCCGAGCAAAAATGGGCCGGCCCAGTTCTGGCGCCAGTTTTTCTTACCGTTTCCTTTTTTTCTTTTTACTTTTTTCAAAAATGATTCAGATTTCAAAACATGTACGGGATTTCTCAAACACATCACAAATTATTAAAACTGATTAAAATTTTAAATTTTCACAGACTTCAAAAAATGTCCCCGAATATGAAAAATGTTCCAAATTAAAAAAATGTTTGGAATCTCGAAAAAAACACGAATTAAAAAATGAATACAATGTTTTAATTTTTTTAAAAATAATTATAAAAAGTTCTTGGATTCTAATCTTTTGGAACTTCAAAACGTATTCATAATTTTTAAAAAGAACCTATTGAAATTTTGTTTGTGCTTTGCGCCGCCCCAAAAGAGCACGACCCAATTCTCATCATTAAGTTGATTTGAGAAGGATTTTCAAAGAAAAAAAAAGGCTGATGTACGAAGGAAGAGGTGGGCCGAGGAAAGAGGAGCGGAAAGAAGACGCGGTTGTCTATTTGAGCTCTCTTAGAAACCAAATTTTCGGCGATGGTAGCCTTTACGGGCTCTTCTAAGTTATGTTGAGGTCAACCCATATGGTCTCATGGCCACGCTAAAGTAAGACGGAAAATCCTATTCAATGTGTAGGTCAATGTTTTGTTTATTGGCCCAGCACGCAGCCTGTGGTTGCTAAACGCAATATTGTGTCTTCCGAAGTAGATTTTTCCACGAGACTCGCTCTTTCGGTTTTGGGAAGGTTCTAGAACACACAACTCATAGATATTGGGCTGACCGAATGAGACTTTCCCAGGAGACTCCCTGTCCCATTTTTTTTTTGTTTTTTTACTAGATTTTTTGATCTTTTCCCCATTTTAAAATTATTTTTTAAAGTTTGTGAACATGTTTTAGAATTCGTAAACATTTTTTAATATTTGTAACAAGGTTCTAGAATGTTCATGCTTGTGATGCTGAAAATCAGTAATGGCCCACTTAAATCATGATCTACAGTTCAGATTTAAGTGAGATGAGTTACTTCGTTGCATGCCACATGGGTCACAAGAGGGATGCAGTGAGCTTTATTTGGTACATATAACAAATCAGTAGCAGTTCTAGTTTTTTCTTTGAATCCATGTTTGCCAGAGGTTTTACCATTCCAGATGTATTACTGCCCTTGCTTGCATGTTTTCTCTCTTTAACACGAAGCTTGTGTCATAACTCGGATGAGCACACGTTTTGTGTAAATTGCCCGTCAAGCAAGAGACACAGGCTAACGATGCTTATATCATACTTCCTCCGTCCCAAAAAAAGTGTCTTAACTTTGTACTAACTCTAGTACAAAGTTGTACTAAGCTTGAGACACTTGGTGTGGTGGACTTGTACTACACTCTAGTAAAAAGTGTCTTAAGCATGAAAAAAAGTTGCTTTTGTTCTAGATAATCATGTGAGTTCCAAGGAAGTCGTGGTGGACTTGTATAGCTCAAACAAACAGGACCTGTGAGGCCCATAAACTCGAAATATCAGTGAATTATCTTTTGCATGGGTTCTGGTAGCAGTTATATGCCAGAGCAATACTTGTTTATGTAGGCCAAGTCAAAAGTTTTCATCGTGTTACAGTACCAGCACAATTTGGATGGATCGCTCCCTGGGGCATATGATGAGTTCATGTTGCATTCCGTAGCTCAGAAACCAGTATGGATTTATGAACATTGTTCATAGATGTTCAAGGCATCCCTTTTATATCCTCCGGGAACCTTGAACCACAAGGGGTTCAATATGTCTGGTTGCTGGGTAGGGTTGCTATGCTGCAGTTATAGGCTTTCTTATAATTTATTGTGCCAAGCAGAACGACAAAACAGCATAAGTAATTCTAATTCCAACGGATGAAATAGCCCAAAATAGCTTGTAGTTGAATCAGATTGGTAGTTTCTGTAGCTACCTCTCAACCTTAGTCAGGGAGCATGGTGTATGGAATCTATACAAAGTGTATGATTGGATACTTTATGTATTTCCTGTGCAGACATCAACTTTCTCGTGATATTTCTGAAAACACTCCATTGGTTGTTTGCTTCAATATATTTCTCACAACACTGTTGGTATGCTTCAGCAACATGTTTTTGCCTTTGATGCTCTTGGTAATTTTCTTACTTCAGCAGTATATTTGTCTTTTGAGTGTTAAGTCTTAGTGATTATTGGCAGCTCTGTGTGTTAAGACTGTTATTTGTTTTTTCTTTGCTCGGCTAGTTTGACGCTGCAATAATACTGTTTACCTAGTTCTGATTCTAAAAATAATGTTATTTTCTATCTGCAGGTTTCTTTGTTTGCTGTTAGTGCATCACAAGGAAAATGCCAAGCAGAGCAGGTGGCGAACCCTTAAATGAGCAAGTAGTTGCAAACACTTATGCGAACATGCGCACTGAAATGAACCAGCCCTACACCAAGATCACGGAGCTGGAAATGGAAGTCAGTGAGCACTCTCTTGTGCAGAGGCGGTGCTACAGAATGATTGGTGGAGTCTTGGTTGAGAGGACCATCAAGGAAGTGCTGCCCGCCGTGCACCGGAACAAGGTGGGCCTGGAAGAGGTGGTGGCTCGCATGAAGGAGGCTCTGGAGAAGAAGAAGAAAGAGATGACCGAGTTTGAGCTCAAGTACAAGATCAGGATCCGGAAGGGGGGCGACAGCGGTGCCGAGGAGGAAGGCAGCATGAAGGCAGCCTCTGCGCAAGGTGTTCTTGTAGGCCCTGCAGGCCAGTAGAGCAGACTGACAGGGCAAGGAAGGAGACTTGCATAGTTGTTTATCAAAGCCAGATTGCTCTGTACCAGATGTCTTCAACCTGACTCTTTTCGGGTGCAGTTAGTTTATCATGCTACACTTATGCAGTAGTGTTGAATCCTCGTTTGTAAAGCTGAGTTTATGATATATCAACTGCTGGTTGTGGCATGATCTTTGGTCATGGTTCTGGTCCTGTTTTTACGCCTGAGATTTTTTCATCCGTTGATGATTTGTTTTGGTTTTTCATGGAAATTTTACTGCACTGAAGTGTCGGCAATACCAGATGTTTTGATTTGTTTTCTAAATGACAAGATAGATGATTTTTCTAGGAAGCAAAACTTGTAGAAGATCCTCTGGTTTCTGAACAGACAAAACCAAAAGAGCCTGCCCACTGATAAACCAACAGAGGCCATCCATAAACCAACAAAGACCAGTGATAAACCAAAAGCGTCTAATGACCTCTTTAATTGATGAGGACCTCAAACTACCGGGGAACAGAATATACCGTCCATATAACAACCTATGCAAATGGTTAGTTTTTTTATTCTTTTTTTGCCGAGTTGCAAATGATTAGATTTAGCCAGATATGAGTCCATAAGTAAATATCTTATACTTATTGTTAAGATCCAAGCATGTAATTTATACTAGGAAAATTGCATGTGCGTTATAACTGGGAACACTATTAAAACATTGTCATGGGTGTGAAAATATGCATGAAAAAAAATAAAAGGATTATATGTGTTTTTACCTCCTCGTCGCATCCTGATTGATGCCTTTTTACTGCTGTGTGCAGTGATGTGACAGTGTACACACCATTGCCTAATATCATATCCACCTCGGGAGTATTGTACATTATATTTTTCATCTATATATTTTCTGTAAGAAGTAAGATCATGGTTCGAATAAAGTTGTTCAGGTTGACCATTGCTCGTCATATCCTCTCAAAATAATCTATGCATAATCGGACTCGCCAAGATAAAGAAATTCTGCAAATGAATGCCAATTGACGAACTGTTATTAGGGTTGAAATGAAATTGCTATATGAGCTGAGTATTTCCTCCAAATTTTACTTTTCTGTCAATCATATGGAAGAAAGACTGCTATATGTTTCAAGTGATTTGGTCAGAACTTGAATTCCATGTTATACGCAGCACTACATGACTGCCTTAACACCCTTTTTAAGAGTACATGTGCTAATCTGATAATCCAGATCAGAAATATGCTAATGTTGGAACCAAAATATGCAAAAGAAAGTAAATTACAATACATATACATTGAAGATAATTACTAAAAACATAATTCCATAATGGTGCTAGCTGACTTGTATTATTCTTGTAGCATGATACTACTAATGCTTGCTTGTTTGATTAAGTATACAAGGTCAGTATTCCTATTTCACTTGAGAAAGTAAGTGAATCTTCTTCTGGTGCATGATACCACTTTTTGTGTTCATCATGCACTGTGATTTTTAAAAGTTGTGTATAAAGTAAACTGAAGCTATCAGTTTGATGTGAGATTGATCAAAATGGCCAACAAAATGATGCCAATTTATGCATTTGCAAACATCTAGCGTGTTGCTTCTTACGCAAGTATCTTCACAGGTTTACAGACACATGCACAACCTTCACTATGAAGTTAATTATCTAGTAAATCATCCTTTCCTTCCTTCATTGTGCATCGTTGTTTTGGTCTCCTCAACTAAGTCATCCAAGGCTAGTCAGTGCCTTTGGATTGACATGAGAGAAAGGGCTCTCCTTCAATCAGTTCTATCTGTCCCCCAAAGTAACCTTAGTTACAGAAGTATGGAGACACAGTTTTGGTATGCTTCTTGTAATCTCAAGTACCTGAGCCCAAAATGTGAAAGAATGAATGGGAAACGCTCAATTATTATCATGGTGTGGTAAAGCTAGCCATGCTAAAGCAATCAAAAACTGAATTAGTATCAAGGGACAAAGCAGCATACAACTTCAGTCTCCGTGGGATTCGGTATTAGGGACCGTGGTGGGAGTATTTAACCGTAAAAATATAATGTATCCTCCGTCATTTTGAACACAATTAATAAAACACAATTAATAAAATGCGGTAAAGCTAGCCGTGAAAAAGCAATCAAAAACTGAATTAGTATCAAGGGACAAAGCAGCATACAACTTCAGTCTCCGTGGGATTCGGTATTATGGACCGTGGTGGGAGTATTTAACCGTAAAATATAATGTATCCTTCGTAGTTTTGAACACAATTAATAAAATGTTTTTTCAATCTTAAACTTATGCAAGCTCAGTGGTTGGGGCAGTTTTACCTTTTGAAGGTTAGCTCGTGAGTTCGATTCCAAATCAAAAACTAATTTTCTCAGCTCTCTTTTTTTGAACTGCGGGTTGATTCCCAAACAAAGGAAAGGAGTTTTCCATAAAGAAAATAAAATGAAAAAAAGACGAGAACCTGGGATCAAACCCGAGTCTCCTGTGTGGGGTGGTGTGGCGCAAGCCATTGTGTTGCACACAGACATTTTTGGCATACATGGGACTTTTCGTTGTAATAAACTAAAGCCGCTGGCGACTTGAGAAGTGAATTGTATTTTTTTTTCACTTACCAGTGACATGGAGGATAATTATTGGCAACTTCGGGGTAATTTTAATGACGGAAGGCCTGAATCAATAGGTGCTTTATTATTAGGGAAAGATTGGCAGCTCGTAAGAGTGGAGGGGGGGGAGGGGGGGGGCACACGGTTGGATGAAACTAGTGCTCTGATTTTTTTATCCCTACATGGTTCTTGGGGTAGCAGTATACTGTTGTCCTCATAGCTCATGCCCTAAGAGCAACTCTAGAAGATCCGTTATATTCTCGTACGGCCTTATAATTCCCGTAATTTTATAGTTGTTGACCTTTTTCGGACCCGAAGAGGTCCAATAAAAATCACCCATGCCATAAAGATACAGACAACCCGCAACACCTCCACTGCCTATATGTATGTGGTCGAGGGTGTTTTAGGGTTCGCGTCTTGGATATTCTACGCCCCCTCCCTCCGTCGCCTCCTTTCCTTTCTTTGGGGAGCGATTCCACACGTTTCCTTCCCTTTCTCGTAGATCCATGACCGAAGGTTCTCGCGGGCGTGGGGGCCACGGCGGGTTGCTGCCGTGCAAGCTCGCCCAACATCATGCGGAGGCCGGCAACTCCAGACGGTCCGATGTCGAGCTGTGGCGTTCCAAGCAGGCGCACAAATGCGCCCGCCTCTCCCGCAGCAGCGGTCCGATCGCGTGGGCCGGCTTCAACGATCTCAATGAGGCACTTTTACCGCACACCAAGAGGTGCCAGGATGCGGATGAGGAGCTCCTCCATGTGCAGCTTGCGGCGGGCAGAGAAGAAGGCACCGCTGAAAGGCTCGCCGCCGCGAAGGAGGACCGCGCGTACACTCATGCTTGCCGGAGGTCGGCACGGGTGTTCTACCTCGGTGTGGAAAACTGAGCCGGCCTTCACTATGTTTAAATTAGTCTGATCTATGTTTTTTATGCTATGTATGATGTACGATGAACTCCGGTTGTGTTTCTCTAAACTTTGAAGCGCGAACTAGATTTTAAATATGAAGTATGTTTTACCGGATTTGTTCTGTCCGATACCGCGCGGTACCGCAAATCCGTTTTAAGGCAAACCGTATGATGTTTTTGCGGCACAAGTTTTTTACGGGATCTGCTAGAGTTGCTCGAAGTAATTTAATTTTTTTGGATCCTAAATAAAGGATCTGATTTTTCACTTAGAGCAAGTATAACAAGGTGACACAAGCGGGCTATAAGGATTTTAGTATTATGTTGTTGCTGAGTTGGAAGAGAGGGAAGAGGAGAGAGAAGAGAAGCCAGTTGTAGACTTACAGCCGACTGTAGTACGAGCTCCAAGAAGGTTTGAAAGAGTGCAAGGTGGGGCATATGTTGATAAAGTAGTACTTTCTTATAGCTAACTATTATATGTGTTGGCTATTAGATTGGCTATACATGACATGGTAACTTGCAATAGCCAGCTGCTAGCTATATTATTAACCATGCTCTTAGGATGCTCATCACATCCATCCCGCCTTCCTCCACATCCTTTTGCCCCTAGCATATGCTATGATGAAGATTGAAATGATTTCCAACAATCAAGTATTCTTGTGGTAGCTTAATAATTGAAATGTACCGCAGTATTTCAGCCTGTTCATAAATAGCTTCATAGGTTGACTCTAATGTTAACTATTTCTTCACTGATGCTTGTTTTATTCTGTTACCACATTCTTGTGCTGTTAGGTACAACTGTTTAAGTAAACTGAAGCAGTTGATTGTTAGTCTTGTAAGGATTCAAACTCGTTGATGAGAGCATTCTATATTACGCCTCTCATTCTCTTTGCCTCACTCTTGTTTATATACTAACTTTATATGACGAAAGCGTTCGTACTTCAAACAGAGGCATTTTGCAAGTGTCAATCCGGTTGCAACGGTACCATCTTCATTCATATGCACAAAGGAGATGGAGACCCTGGTCTAGCTTAGACTGTACAAATCATGTTGTTCTCGGCTGCTTCAACTCGTAAACATATGTTTAGGTTCAGTTGATGTCATTGCAATCTATTTTTCCTTGTTCTCAATAAGTCTCGTATTTCAAGGTATAATTTCCATGCTCATGTAGAGTGTGTAGTTTCTTTTTGCTTACAGATTTTCATCTTGGATGCACTCTAGGTTTACTCTGAGTTTGTTGCCTATTGAAGTGGCATCTTATGCTTCAAAAGAGAAAATCAAAGGGCCAATAGTCTACTTGCTGAAAAATACTTCATCAAATAATCCTACGCAGACTTGCAGGACTTGCTGCTCTATGTATCTTGTCGCACACATGAGCCGTGGCGGAGAAGTCCTCATATAATTGGGCAATCAGATCTTAAGTTATTGAGCAACGCAATAGTGCAATCAATGTACAATATAAGCTCCACTTAGGAGCATCCTATGTTTCTACTATATCACACATATCGACGCAAAAAAACTATATCATACATATGATTGCAAGAGAGGAAAAAAAACTATAAACATAATTGTGCTTAGCCGGTTGTACATAAATAAATCTTGGTATAAATAAAGAACCAACAATATTAAGAGGCTATCATTATTTTGTACGATGTGGAATTTCCATAGCCCCACATCATTTTAGGATGTCTCTAGCCAGGAAACACAATCATCATCCACGCCGCTTCATCGCATCACCCTTCTGTCATGTCTTTAACCACTTTGTTATATGGACGGCTCATTTGTATTTTATTTTTTACTTTCTTGGTTTAATTGATGTTGTGCCATAGTTATATGTTTGATTCAATTGAAGCGGCATCCATAATGAATTTTCATTGTAATCATTATGAGATAAATTTTCATTCTAATCATTCTCTTTTTTAAAACATTGTTGTAAAAAACAACTTTTGTTTATGTCCAGGTCAAAATAAATAACATTATTTATACTAAACTTTAAGACATGTTATTTTTTCCAACTTACAACCATATCCAATTATTACTATGAGTTTAAACTGTATTTTGTAATAAAAGTTATATTTCTTAATAAAATACTTTTCAAACATACATAACTCAATTCCATTTAAATATGATTCACTAAAAATGACAAAAAATCATGTATTCTTGGATTAAATTGTGAATACTGTATTAATATAGTGTATATGTATGTGTGTCATTAACTATCTTAAGAAATATCTTAATGTGTGTGGTTTACAAATATATCTTGATAATGGTCTTTATGATTAGATATATGCAAATTGAAAAATCTGAAGCACACAAGATATTTATGAGGAGTCACACTAGACACGAGCCCGGCTCGGTCTAGCTTCGGACCAAGATGGGCTTTGGACCGCTTGTCAACGAGCTGACTGGAGCATGACCAGACGCTTAATGGTCTGAAATTCTTGTCCCAGCTCAGCTAGGCTTCGGCTCGGTCTTGCTCGGTGGGCTTCCTTATTGCGCTTTGTTGTAATATTAAGGCTCGGTTTTAGTTCAAAGTAAATTGAGCAACATTGCTTTGGCTTCATTTTACTCCAAAGTAACATTGCTTTGGCTTCCTTATAGCGCTTTTTTGTAATATTTAAAGTAAATGAAGCAACATAGCACATATATGAGCTAAAAAATTAAACGTGCAGCAAAAGAGGGTCAAATTGATGAAAATACAGAAGTTTTGCTAACAAGCATGTAGGAATGGATCAAATATGACATAAGGAAAAATTGGACAACATTTCCTTCTGAATTTTGGAGCGTTCTGCGGCCTCGTGTCCGAGTCATAACTAGCTAGCTTTAGAGGTTAACTCAAGTGTTAACTATTTGTCCATTGATACTTGGTTTATTCTAGTTACCACATTCCTCTGCAATTAGGTGCAATTGTTTAAGTAAACTTAAGTAACTGATTGTGGCAACAAAGCCATGTAAGGATGCAAACTCGTTTAACGAGAGAGTTATGTATAATGCCTCTCATTCTCTTTGCCTCACTCTTTTTATGTACAACTTATATGATGAAAACCATCGTAGTTGAAACAGAGGCATTTTGTAAGTGTTGATCCGGTTGCAATGGTGTCATCCTCATTCAAATGCACAAAGGAGATGGAGCCCCTGGTCCAATTGAGATTATACAAATCGTGATGTCTTTGGCCGGTTCAAATCGTAAACATATGTTCATGTTAAGAATTGATGTCATGGCAATATATATTTCTTTGTTCTCAATAAGTCTTGTATTTTAAGATACAATTTTTGTGCCCATGTAGAGTGTACAGTTATCACCGCATGGCAGATGTTGTTAGCAAAATCCAAATTCACAGTGTGCAGTTATTTTCTTGCTTATAGATTTTCATCTAGATGTGTTGTAGGTTTATTCTGAGGGTGTTGCCTGCTGAAGTGGCATCTTGAAGAGGAAATTAAAAGAGCCACTAATCCATTTGTTGAAAGAGCATATAACACTACTGCAGGATGCTGCTAACGTGACACTACGATCAATGACCCTTCGAGAAACTGTGTGTGATGCAATAATCGCAAACGATGGTGTAAGAAAACCGTCAAAAATGTGCAAAACGTTTGCGATGACGGATGTATCAAACACGGTTTAGATTTTAGTTGCGTGTGCGATGCACGGCACACGGTTCAGTTTAATGAACTGTTTGCGATGAGGAAGAAGAACGAAAACGGGTAGTCAGATGAAGGCGTGTGCGATATACGGCATCCAGTTCAATCGGATTACTGTTTGTGATGGAGCAGAACAACAGAAACAGACAGCTAGATAAAGGTTTGTGCGATTGAGGGCATACGCTTCAGAAGGATTAACTGTTTGCGATTAGGCAATAGAACAGAAATAATCAGCCAGATCAAAGGTGTGTGCGATTGATGGCATATACTTCATACAGATGAACTGTTTGCGATTAGCCACAACAAATGGAAACAGTTAGATAGATCAACGTGTGTGTGCTAGACGGGTACACATTCTAATTAAAAGAAACGTGCATGATAGTAATGACGAGCGCACACGATTCTTGGAACAAGACGTGTGCTGACATTGCCTATTGCGGTGCACAAAACGCCACGTACGCGGCCGAGAAAGCGTGCCCACGTTACGCCGTCTGGGAATAGTGCTGCACTTCAAAATTATAGAACCGTGAATAAATTTTGAGCCTATGTCCCGTCACCTTCCAAATTGCAAACCTGTTCACACCGATCAAAACCTAAACAGTTTCCCACTTAGGAGCGTATTAATACTCGGTTATAAATATTGTACATACTATGCCAAGATGACTGCACATTCCTTCCACAACTCCTCATCCACAAAAGCAAACAAGTCATTCAGCATCGTTCTCTTGCATCTGCCATGGCCAGATTGAGTTCTCGGTCGAGATATTACCACCACGGAGAGGCGAGCATGGAAGCGGAAGCAAGAGAGATGTCCCGCTTAGCCGCGAAAGCATCCGACATGTCCCGACGCGCCGCCGAAGCAGCACGGAGGTCTCGCCGTGCCGCTGATACGTCCATTTTGCATCATGCTTTCATATCAATATTTATTGCATTATGGACTGTTATTAAACATTATATATCAATACTTATGGCTATTCTCTCTTATTTTATAAGGTTTACCATGAAGAGGGGGAATGTCGGCAGCTGGAATTCTGGCTGGAAAAGGAGCAAACATTGGAAACCTATTCTGCACTGCTCCAAAAGACCTGAAACTCCACGAAACTTATTTTTGGAATTAATAAGAATTATTGAGCGGAAGAAACACCTCAGGGGGCCCACACCCTGGCCAGGAGGGTGGGGGCGCGCCCACCCCTACTGGGCGCGCCCCCTGTCTCCTGGGCCCCCTGGTGGCCCTCCGGTGTCCATCTTCTGCTATATGAAGGCTTTTACCAATCTAGAGCTCCGGCAGAGCTGTTCTGCTGGGGACACTTCCCTCGGGAGGGGGGAATCATCATCATCGTCATCACGAACGATCCTCCCATTGGGAGAGGGTCAATCTCCATCAACATCTTCACCAGCACCATCTCCTCTCAAACCCTAGTTCATCTCTTGTACCCAATCTTCTATCCAAAACCACAAATTGGTACATGTGGGTTGCTAGTAGTATTTGTTGGAAATATGCCCTAGAGGCAATAATCAATTAGTTATTATTATATTTCCTTGTTCATGATAATCGTTTATTACCCATGCTATAATTGTATTGATAGGAAACTCAGATACATGTGTGGGTACATAAACAGCACCATGTCCCTAGTAAGCCTCTAGTTGACTAGCTCGTTGATCAACAGATGGTTACAGTTTCCTGACCATGGACATTGGATGTCGTTGATAACGGGATCACATCATTTGGAGAATGATGTGATGGACAAGACCCAATCCTAAGCCTAGCACAAAGATCATAGTTCGTATGCTAAAGCTTTTCTAATGTCAAGTATCATTTCCTTAGACCATGAGATTGTGCAACTCCCGGATGCCGAGGAATGCTTTGGGTGTACCAAGCGTCACAACGTGGCGGGTGGCTATAAAGGTGCACTACAGGTATCTCCGAAAGTGTCTGTTGGGTTGGCACGAATCGAGATTGGGATTTGTCACTCCGTGTAACGGAGAGGTATCTCTGGGCCCACTCGGTAGGACATCATCATAATGTGCACAATGTGACCAAGGGGTTGATCACGGGATGATGTGTTACGGAATGAGTAAAGAGACTTGACGGTAACGAGATTGAACAAGGTATCGGCATACCGACGATCGAATCTCGGGCAAGTACAATACCGCTAGTCAAAGGGAATTGTATACGGGATTGATTGAGTCCTTGACATCGTGGTTCATCCGATGAGATCATCATGGAACATGTGGGAGCCAACATGGGTATCCAGATCCCGCTGTTGGTTATTGACCGGAGAACGTCTCGGTCATGTCTGCATGGTTCCTGAACCCGTAGGGTCTACACACTTAAGGTTCGATGACGCTAG
Organism: Aegilops bicornis; assembly: GCA_021605145.1. Classification (NCBI taxonomy): domain Eukaryota; kingdom Viridiplantae; phylum Streptophyta; class Magnoliopsida; order Poales; family Poaceae; genus Aegilops; species Aegilops bicornis. The sequence continues at coordinate 31,471,183 of CM038675.1, read as the reverse complement.
GGTTATAGGGAATAGATATACGTGGTTACTGAATGTTGTTCGGAGTCCCGGATGAGATCCCGGACGTCACGAGGAGTTCCGGAATGGTCCGAAGGTAAAGATTTATATATGGGAAGTCCTATTTTGGCCACCGGAAAATGTTCGGGATTTTTCGGTATTATACCGGGAAGGTTCTAGAAGGTTCTGGAGTGGGGCCCACCTGCATGGGGGGACCCACATGAATGTGGGTAGTGGGGGCAAGGCCCCACACCTCTGGTCAAGACGCACCAAGATCCCCCTTAGAAGGAATAAGATCATATCCCGAAGGGATAAGATCAAGATCCCTAAAAAGGGGGGATAACAATCGGTGGGGAAAGGAATGGATGGGATTTCTTTCCTCCCACCTTTGCCAACGCCCCAATGGACTTGGAGGGAAAGAAATAATCCCCTCCACCCCTATATATAGTGGGAGGCGCATGGGAGCTGCACCCTTGCCCTGGCGCAGCCCTCCCCTCTCCCAAGTCCTCCTCCTCCCGCGGTGCTTGGCGAAGCCCTGCAGGATTGCCACGCTCCTCCATCACCACCACACCGTCGTGCTGCTGCTGGATGGAGTCTTCCCCAACCTCTCCCTCTCTCCTTGCTGGATCAAGGCATGGGAGATGTCACCGGGTTGTACGTGTGTTGAACGTGGAGGTGCCGTCCGTTCGGCACTAGGATCTCCGGTGATTTGGATCACGACGAGTACGAATCCTTCAACCCCGTTCTCTTGAACGCTTCCGCTTAGCGATCTACAAGGGTATGTAGATGCACTCTCCTTGCCCTCGTTGCTAGTTTCTCCATAGATAGATCTTGGTGACACATAGGAAAATTTTGAATTTCTGCTACGTTCCCCAACAGTGGCATCATGAGCTAGGTCTATTGCGTAGATTCTTTGCACGAGTAGAACACAAAGTAGTTGTGGGCGTTGATTTTGTTCAATATGCTTACCGTTACTAGTCCAATCTTGTTTCGACGGTATTTTGGGATGAAGCGGCCCGGACCGACCTTACACGTACACTTACGTGAGACAGGTTCCACCGACTGACATGCACTTGGTGCATAAGGTGGCTAGCGGGTGCCAGTCTCTCCCACTTTAGTCGGATCGGATTCGATGAAAAGGGTCCTTATGAAGGGTAAATAGCAATTGACATATCACGTTGTGGCTTTTGCGTAGGTAAGAAACGTTCTTGCTAGAAACCAATAGCAGCCACGAAAAACATGCAAACAACAATTAGATGACGTCTAACTTGTTTTTGCAGGGTATGCTATGTGATGTGATATGGCCAAAAAGGAATGTGATGAATGATATGTGATGTATGAGATTGATCATGTTCTTGTAATAGGAATCACGACTTGCATGTCGATGAGTATGACAACCGGCAGGAGCCATAGGAGTTGGCTTTATTTATTGTATGACCTGCGTGTCATTGAACAACGCCATGTAATTACTTTACTTTATTGCTAACTGTTAGCCATAGTAGTAGAAGTAATAGTTGGCGAGACAACTTCATGAAGACACGATGATGAAGATCATGATGATGGAGATCATCATGTCATGCCAGTGACGATGATGATCATGGAGCCCCGAAGATGGAGATCAAAAGGAGCAAAATGATATTGGCCATATCATGTCACTATTTGATTGCATGTGATGTTTATCATGTTTATGCATCTTATTTTCTTAGAACGACGGTAGTAAATAAGATGATCCCTCATTAAAATTTCAAGAAAGTGTTCCCCCTAACTGTGCACCGTTGCGAAAGTTCGTCGTTTCGAAGCACCACGTGATGATCGGGTGTGAGAGATTCTTACGTTCACATACGACCGGTGTAAGCCAGATTTACACACGTGAAACACTTAGGTTGACTTGACGAGCCTAGCATGTACAGACATGGCCTCGGAACACAAGAGACCGAAAGGTCGAGCATGAGTCGTATGGTAGATACGATCAACATGAAGATGTTCACCGATGATGACTAGTCCGTCTCACGTGATGATCGACACGGCCTAGTTGACTCGGATCATGTAATCACTTAGATGACTAGAGGGATGTCTATCTGAGTGGGAGTTCATAAGATGAACTTAATTATCCTGAACATAGTCAAAAACCCTTTGCAAATTATGTCATAGCTCGCGCTTTAGTTCTACTGTTTTAGATATTTTCCTAGAGAAAATATAGTTGAAAGTTGACAGTAGCAATTATGCACACAGTAGAAGGCTTATGTCCTTAATGCACCGCTCGGTGTGCTGAACCTCGAACGTCGTCTGTGGATGTTGCGAACATCTGACATACATGTCTTGATAATTACATGATAGTTCAGTTAAACGGTTTAGAGTTGAGGCACCAAAGACGATTTCGAAACGTCGCGGAACATATGAGATGTTTCGAGGGCTGAAATTGGGATTTAAAGCTCGTGCCCACGTCAAGAGGTATAAGACCTCCGACGATTTTCTTAGCCTGCAAACTAAGGGAGAAAAGCTCAATCGTTGAGCTTGTGCTCAGATTGTCTGATTGCAACAATCACTTGAATCGAGTGGGAGTTGATCTTCCTGATGAGATAGTGATGTTTCTCCAAAGTCATTGCCACCAAGCTGCTAGAAGCTTTGTGATGAACTATAACATATCAGGGATAGATATGATGATCCTTGAGCTATTCGCAATGTTCGACACCGCGAATGTAGAAATCAAGAAGGAGCATCAATTGTTGATGGTTAGTGAAACCACTAGTTTCAAGAAGGGCAAGGGCAAGAAGTGGTACTTCATGAAACGGCAAATCAGTTGCTGCTCCAGTGAAGAAACCCAGGGTTGAACCCAAACCCGAGACTAAGTGCTTCTGTAATGAGAGGAACGGACACTGAAGCAGGATTACCCTAGATACTTGGTAGATGAGAAGGCTGGCAAGATCGATAGAAGTATATTGGATATACATTATGTTAATGTGTACTTTACTAGTACTCCTAGCAGCACCAGGGTATTAGATACCGGTTCGGTTGCTAAGTGTTAGTAACTCGAAATAAAAGCTATGGAATAAACGGAGACTAGCTAATGGTGAGCTGACGATATGTGTTGGAAGTGTTTCCAAAGGTTGATGTGATCAAGCATCGCCTGCTCCGTCTACCATCGAGATTTGTGTTAAACCTAAATAATTGTTATCTGGTGTTTGCGTTGAGCATAGACATGATTGGATTATGTCTATTGCAATATGGTTATTCATTTAAGGAGAATAATGGTTACTCTATTTATTTGAATAAAACCTTCAATGGTCTTGCACCTAAAAGAATGGTTTATTGAATCTTGATCGTAGTGATACACATTTTCATGCCAAAAGATATAAGATAGTAATGATAGTACCACTTACTTGTGGCACTGCCATGTAAGTCATATTGGTGTAAAACGCATGAAGAAGCTCCATGTTGATGTATCTTTGGATCTCACTCATTTTCGAAAAGTTTGAGACATACGAACCATTTCTATTGGTGTATACGCATGAAGAAACTCCATGCAGATGGATCGTTTGGACTCACTTGATTTTGAATCACTTGAGATATGCAAATCATACCACATGGGCAAGATGACTGAAAAGCCTCGTTTTCAGTAAGATGGAACAAGATAGCAACTTGTTGGAAGTAACACATTTTGATGTGTGCAGTCCAATGAGTGCTGAGGCATGCAGTGAATATCGTTATGTTCTTACTTCACAGATGATTTGAGTAGATGTTGAGTATATTTACTTGATGAAACACAAATCTGAATTATTAAATGGTTCAAGTAATTTCAGAGTGAAGTTAAAGATCATCGTGACAAGAGGATAAAATGTCTATGTTATGATCATAGAGATGAGTATATGAGTTACGAGCTTTGTACGCATAATTAAGACATTGTGGAAATTGTTTCACAATAAATACCGCCTGGAACACCATAGTGTGATGGTGTGTCCGAACATCATAGTAGCACCCTATTGAATATGGTGCGTACCATGATGTCTCTTATCGAATTACCACTATCGTTCATGGGTTAGGCATTAGAGACAACTGCACTCACTTTAATAGGGCACCACTTAATTCCATTGAGACGACACTGTTTGAACTATGGTTTGGAGAAACCTAAGTTGTCGTTTCTTAAAAGTTTGGGGCTGCGATGCTTATGTGAAAAAGTTTCAGGTTGATGAGCTCGAACCCAAAGCGGATAAAAATGCATCTTCATAGGACACCCAAAACAGTTGGGTACACCTCCTATCTCAGATCCGGAAGCAAAAGTAATTGTTTCTAGAAATGCGTCCTTTCTCGAGGAAAAGTTTCTCTTGAAAGAATTGAGTGGGAGGATGGTGGAGACTTGATGAGGTTATTGAACCATCACTTCAACTAGTGTGTAGTAGGGCACAAGAAGTTGTTCCTGTGACGCCTGCACCAATTGAAGTGGAAGCTTATGATATTGATCATGAAACTTCGGATCAAGTTACTGCCAAACCTCGTAGGTCGACAAGGATGCGCACTACTTCAGAGTGGTACTTAATCCTGTCTTGGAGGTCATGTTGCTAGTCAACAATGAACCTACGAGCTATGGAGAAGCGACGGTGGGCCCGGATTCCGATGAATGGCTCGAGGCCATAAAATCCAAGAGAGGATCCATGTATGAAAACGAAGTATAGACTTTGGAAGAACTACTCGATGGTCGTAAGGCTGTTGAGTACAGATGGATTTTAAAAGGAAGACAAACAATGATGGTAAGTGTTACCATTAAGAAAGCTCAACTTGTCGCTAAGATGTTTTCCGACAAGTTCAAGGAGTTGACTACGATGAGACTTTCTCACTCATTGCGATGCTAAGAGTCTGTTGGAATTGGATTAGCAGTTACTGCATTATTTATGAAATCTTGCAGATAGGATGTCAAAACATTGTTTCCTCGACAATTTTCTTGAGGAAAGGTTGTATGTGATACAACCAGAAGGTTTTGTCAATCCTGAAAGATGCTAACAAGTATGCAAAGCTCCAGCAACCCTTCTAAGGACTGGAGTAAGCATCTCGGAGTTGGAATGTACGCTTTGATGAGATGATCAAAGATTTTGGGTTTGTACAAAGTTTATGAGAAACTTTTATTTCCAAAGAAGTGAGGAGTGGGAGCACTATAGAATTTCTGATGAGTATATGTTGTTGACATATTGTTGATCAGAAATGATGTAGAATTTCTGGAAAGCATAAAGGGTTGTTTGAAAGGAGTTTTTCAAGGGAAAACCTGGATTAAGCTGCTTGAACATTGAGCATCAAGATCTATAAGGATAGATCAAAGCGGCTTAATGGTACTTTCAAATGAGCACATACCTTGACATGATCTTGAAGGTGTTCAAGATGGATCGATCAAAGAAGGAGTTCTTGCTCGAGTTGTAAGGTATGAAGTTAAGACTTAAAAGCTCGACCACGGCAGAAGAGAGAGAAAGGACGAAGGTCGTCCCTATGCTTCAGACGTAGGTTCTATAGTATGCTATGTTGTGTACCGCACGGAAGTGTGCCTGCCATGAGTCGATCAAGGGTACAAGAATGATCCAGGAATGGATCATTGGACAATGATCAAAATTGTCCTTGGAGTAAATAAGGACATGTTTCTCGATTATGGAGCTGATAAAGAGTTCGGTGTAAAGGGTTACGTCGATGCAAGCTTTAACACCTATCCGAATGACTCTGAGTAGCAAACCGGATACGTATAGTGGACAACCATTTGGAATAGCTCCAAGTGGAGCGTGGAAGCAGCATTTGCAATATGACCTAGAGATTTGCGAAGTATATACGGATCTGAATGTTGCAGACCCATTGACTAAAACCTCTCTCACAAGAAAAACATGATCAAACCCCAGAACTCATTGAGTCTTAATCACATGATGATGTGAACTAGTTTAGTGACACTAGTAAACTCTTTGGATGTTAGTCACATGGCGATGTGACCTGTGAGTGTTAATCACATGGCGATGTGAACTAGATTATTGACTCTAGTGCAAGTGGGAGACTATTGGAAATATGCCCTAAAGGCAATAATAAATTAGTTATTATTATATTTCCTTATTCATGATAATCGTTTATTACCCATGCTATAATTGTATTGATAGGAAACTCAGATACATGTGTGGGTACATAAACAACACCATGTCCCTAGTAAGCCTCTAGTTGACTAGCTCGTTGATCAATAGATGGTTACGGTTTCCTGACCATGGACATTGGATGTTGTTGATAACGGGATCACATCATTTGGAGAATGATGTGATGGACAAGACCCAATCCTAAGCCTAGCATAAAGATCGTGAATTGTATGCTAAAGCTTTTCTAATGTCAAGTATCATTTCCTTAGACCATGAGATTGTGCAACTCCCGGATGCCATAGGAATGCTTTGGGTGTACCAAACGTCACAACGTAACTGGGTGGCTATAAAGGTGCACTACAGGTATCTCGAAAGTGTCTGTTCGGTTGGCACGAATCGAGACTGGGATTTGTCACTCCGTGTAACGGAGAGGTATCTCTGGGCCCACCCGGTAGGACATCATCATAATGTGCACAATGTGACCAAGGGGTTGAACACGGGATGATGTGTTACGGAACGAGTAAAGAGACTTGCCAGTAACGAGATTGAACAAGGTATCGGCATACCGACGATCGAATCTCGAGAAAGTACAATACCGCTAGACAAAGGGAATTTTATACGGGATTGATTGAGTCCTTGACATCGTGGTTCATCCGATGAGATCATCGTGGAACATGTGGGAGCCAACATGGGTATCCAGATCCCGCTATTGGTTATTGACCGGAGAACGTCTCGGTCATGTATGCATGGTTCCCGAACCCGTAGGGTCTATACACTTAAGGTTCGATGACCCTAGGCTTATAGGGAATAGATATACGTGGTTACTGAATGTTGTTCGAGTCCCGGATGAGATCCCGGACGTCACGAGGAGTTCCGGAATGGTCCGGAGGTAAAGATTTATATATGGGAAGTCCTATTTTAGCCACCGGAAAATGTTCGGAATTTTTCGGTATTGTACCGGGAAGGTTCTAGAAGGTTCTGGAGTGGGGCCCACCTGCATGGGGGGACCCACATAAATGTGGGTAGTGGGGGCAAGGCCCCACACCCCTGGTCAAGGCTTACCAAGATCCCCCCTTAGAAGGAATAAGATCATATCCCGAAGGGATAAGATCAAGATCCCTAAAAAGGGGGGATAACAATCGGTGGGGAAAGGTAAGGATGGGATTTCTTTCCTCCCACCTTTGCCAGCGCCCCAATGGACTTGGAGGGCAAGAAATAATCCCCCTCCACCCCTATATATAGTGGGGAGGCGCATGGGAGCTGCACCCTTGCCCCTGGCGCAGCCCTCCCCCTCTCCCAAGTCCTCCTCCTCTCCCGCGGTGCTTTGTGAAGCCCTGCAGGATTGCCACGCTCCTCCATCACCACCACATTGTCGTGCTTCTGCTGGATGGAGTCTTCCCCAACCTCCGGTGATTTGGATCACGACGAGTACGACTCTTTCAACCCCGTTCTCTTGAACGCTTCCGCTTAGTGATCTACATGGGTATGTAGATGCACTCTCCTTCCCCTCGTTGCTAGTTTCTCCATAGATAGATCTTGGTGACACGTAGGAAAATTTTGAATTTCTGCTACGTTCCCCAACAGTGTTGATTACTCCTTGTAGTTGATGCTTATTGGTTTACTTGGTGGAAGATCATATGTTCAGATCCTTAATGCATATTATTACTCCTCTGATTATTAACATGAATATGCTTTATGAGTAGTTACGTTTGTTCCTGAGGACATGGGTGAAGTCTTGCTATTAGTAGTCATGTGAATTTGGTGTTCATTCGATATTTTGATGAGATGTATGTTGTCTTTCCTCTAGTGGTGTTATGTGAACGTCGACTACATAACACTTCACCATTATTTGGGCCTAGAGGAAGGCATTGGGAAGTAATAAGTAGACGATGGGTTGCTAGAGTGACAGAAGCTTAAGCCCTAGTTTATGCGTTGCTTCGTAAGGGGCTGATTGGGATCCATATGTTTAATGATGTGGTTAGGTTTACCTTAATACTTCTTTTGTAGTTGCGGATGCTTGCAATAGGGGTTAATCATAAGTGGTATGCTTGTCCAAGTAAGGGTAGTACCCAAGCACCGGTCCACCCACATATCAAATTATCAAAGTACCAACGCGAATCATATGAGCGTGATGAAAACTAGCTTGACGATAATTCCCATGTGTCCTCGGGAGCTCTTTTCTCATTATAAGAAATTGTCCAGGCTTATCCTTTGCTACAAAAAGGATTGGGACACCTTGCTGCACTTTATTTACTTTCATTGCTTGTTACTCGTTACAATTTATCTTATCACAAAACTATCTATTACCTACAATTTGAGTGCTTGCAGAGAAAACCTTACTGGAAACCGCTTATCATTTCCTTCTGCTCCTCGTTGAGTTCGACACTCTTACTTATCGAAAGGACTACGATTGATCCCCTACACTTGTGGGTCATCAAGACTCTTTTCTGGCGCCGTTGCTGGGGAGTGTAGCGCTTTTGGTGAGTGGAGCTTGGTAAGGAAACATTTATATAGTGTGCTGAAATTTTCTGTTACTTGTCACTATGGAAACTAATCCTTTGAGGGGCTTGTTTGGGGCATCTTCGCCCCGACCAGTAGAGCAAAGAGTTGCTCCTCAACCTACTGAACCTACTGAAAATGTTTACTTTGAAATTCCTTCGGGTATGATAGAGAAACTGCTAGCTAATCCTTTTGCAGGAGATGGAACATTGCATCCCGATTTACACCTTATCTTTGTGGATGAAGTTTGTGGATTATTTAAGCTTGCAGGTATACCCGATGATATTTTCAAAAGGAAGGTCTTCCCTTTATCTTTGAAGGGAGATGCATTGACATGGTATAGGCTATGTGATGATACGGGATCTTGGAATTATAAACGATTGAAATTGGAATTTCACCAGAAGTTTTATCCTATGCATCTTGTTCATCGTGATCGTAATTACATATATAATTTCTGGCCTCGCGGAGGAGAAAGCATTGCTCAAGCTTGGGGGAGGCTTAAGTCAATGTTATATTCATGCCCCAATCATGAGCTCTCCAGAGAAATGATTATTCAAATTTTTTATGCTCGTCTTTCTCTCAATGATCGCAACATGCTCGATACTTCCTGTGCTGGTTCTTATATGCTGAAGACTATCGAATTCAAATGGGACTTATTGGAAAGAATTAAATGTAACTCTAAAGATTGGTGTTCCGACGATGGTAAGGAGTCAGGTATGACACGTAAGTTTGATTATGTTAAATCTCTTATGGATACCGATGCTTTTCGTGGATTTAGCGCTAAATATGGACTTGACTCTGAGATAGTAGCTTCTTTCTGTGAATCTTTTGCTACTATCTCCCTAAGGAGAAGTGGTTTAAATATAATCCTCCCGTTGAAGTAAAAGTAGTTACACCTATTACAGTTGAAGAAAAGACTGTCACCTATAGTGATCCTATTGTTCCTACTACTTATGTTGAGAAACCCCCTTTTCCTGTTAGGATAAAGGATCATGCTAAAACTTCGACTGTTGTTTGTAAGAGTAATACTAGAACTAATACACCTCCTGAGAAAATTAAAGTTGAACCTAGTATTGCTATGGTTAAAGATCTCTTGGATGACGATATAGATGGGCATGTTATTTATTTCTGTGATGAAGCTACTAATATTGCAAAACCAGATGCTAAGATACATAGGTCCGTTGTAGGCATGCCTGTTATTTCTGTTAAAATAGGAGATCATTGTTATCATGGCTTATGTGATATGGGTGCTAGTGCTAGTGCAATACCTCATACCTTATATAAAGAAATTATGCATGACATTGCACCTACTGAGATAGAAGAAATAGATGTTACAGTTAAGCTAGCCAATAGAGATACTATTTCACCAGTTGGGATTGTTAGAGATGTTGAAGTCTTGTGTGGGAAGGTCAAATACCCTGCTGATTTTCTTGTTCTTGGTTCCCCACAAGATGACCTTTGTCCCATTATATTTGGTAGACCCTTCTTGAACACTGTTAATGCTAAGATTGATTGCGAAAAGGATGTTGTTATGATTGGCTTGGATAATATGACTCATGAGTTTAATTTTGCTAAATTTTGTAGACAACCCCGTGATAAAGAATTACCTAGTAAATTTGAAATAATTGGTCTTGCTTCTATTGCCGTGCCTCCTACTGATCCGTTAGAACAATATTTGCTAGACCATGAAAATGATATGTTTATGAAAGAAAGAAGGGAAATAAACGAAGTGTTCCTTAAACAGGACCTATCTTGAAACGCAACTTACCTGTTGAACTCCTAGGGGATCCTCCTCCACCCAAGGGTGATCCCGTGTTTGAACTCAAACCATTACCTGATAATCTTAAGTATGCTTATCTTAATGAAAAGAAAATATATCCTGGTATTATTAGTGCTAAACTTTCAGAGCAGGAAGAGGAAAGATTATTGAAAACTCTGAAGAAGCACCGTGCTGCTATTGGATATACTCTGGATGATCTCAAGGGCATTAGTGCCACGTTATGCCAACACAAAATTAGTTTGGAGGACGAAGCCAAACCAGTTAGAGATCCTCAACGACGACTGAATCCTAAGATGAAAGAAGTGGTAAGAAAGGAGATACTGAAGCTCCTTGAGGCAGGTATAATTTATCCCGTTGCTGATAGCGATTGGGTAAGCCTTGTCCATTATGTTCCTAAAAAGGGAAGTATTACTGTCGTTCCTAATGATAAAGATGAATTGATCCTGCAAAGAATTATTACAGGTTATAGGATGGTAATTGATTTCCGTAAATTAAATAAAGCTACTAAGAAAGATCATTACCCTTTACCTTTTATTGATCAAATGCTAGAAAGACTATCCAAACACACACATTTCTGCTTTCTAGATGGTTATTCTGGTTTCTCTCAAATACCTGTGTCAGCGAAGGATCAATCAAAAACTACTTTTACTTGCCCTTTCGGTACTTTTGCTTATAGACGTATGCCTTTTTGGTTTATGTAATGCACCTGCTACATTTCAAAAATGTATGATGGCTATATTTTCTGACTTATGTGAAAAGATTGGTGAGGTATTCATGGATGATTTCTCCGTTTATGGATCCTCCTTTGATGATTGCTTGAGCAACCTTGATCGAGTTTTGCAGAGTTGCGAAGACACTAGTCTCGTCTTGAATTGGGAAAAGTGCCACTTTATGGTTAATGAAGGCATTGTCTTGGGGCACAAAATCTCCGAGAGAGGTATTGATGTTGATAAAGCTAAAGTTGATGCTATTGAAAAGATGCCATGTCCCAAGGACATGAAAGGTATAATAAGTTTCCTTGGTCATGCCGGTTTTTATAGGAGGTTCATTGAGGACTTTTCTAAAATTTCTAGGCCTCTGACTAATTTATTGCAAAAAGATATTCCTTTTGTCCTTGATGATGATTGTGTAGAAGCATTTGAAATACTTAAGAAAGCTTTGATCACTGTACCTATCGTATTCTGCCTACGTGGCGTACTGTTTGACCGATTGACCATCCACATATATGCCAGCAGCAGAGTGAAATTCACTGACGGTCATTGTACTTGCCCTCCAAGTTTAATTAATTCACCATGTTATTTTCTCGGCACACCGTCACTTATTTCATTGCAATGATGCTCTGAGGCGGAGCTACATGCGATAATTGAGGGGATGTCACTGTCTGCCGAGGATACTGCTCTTCCGGTGGTTGTTCAATCGGATTCGACGATGGCACTATCTGTTCTAACTTCTAATGAGTTGGACCGATCGGCATATGGGCATCTCATCTTAGAGATTAAGGATTTGATGGTAGGAAGGAAGTTTATTCCTATGAAAATTTCTATGGACCAGAATAGAGTAGCAGATCATGTGGCAAATCATGGTAGAACTGGTCATAGTACGGCTTGTTGGCTTCACAGAGGCCATCCATGCAGGGGCGGGCCCACCTCAATTCAAGGGTATTCAGTTGAATACCCATTAATTTTGCCAAAAAACAAGATATATATATAATGTATATTCTATGTATATATAAGGAAAAACGAAATTGTACAGTCAAACTTGCTAGTTAAGTATTTGAGCCCAAAACTCCACGACTCCGCGACTTGGCCCATTGGCCCAAGTGGCTGTAGCGCGCGCACGCATGCAGGTCATCGATCCGTCGACCATCGGCCCTAAAAAAGTGGCCAATGCATGGCAAGCGGCGCATGCAGCCAATCACTTTCAGCCTGGGATGGATGCAACATGCAAGCAGTTAGAGTTAATGGCAAAAGCTATGCAAACCTGGAGCCGGGCGGTATTTGGATCTATTAAAAAGCAGATTGGTCACTTGAAATGGCAGCTCAAAGATGCCAAGGAGAGAGCACAGCGTACAGGCTATGGGCAGGAAATAAAGGATATTGAGGATCAGCTGCATGAGATGTATGAGCGAGAGGAGATTTACTTTAAACAGAGATCAAGGGTGGATTGGCTACAGTTTGGTGACCAAAATACGCAATATTTTCAGAACAAAGCGTCTCATAGGAAGAGGAAAAACACAGTTAAGGCGCTGCGAAGGGAGGATGGATCCAAGTGCACGGACAATGAGGGTATGCGAGGGATGGCTGCAGATTTCTATGCTTTGCTGTTCAGATCAGAATGATCCCGGGATGGGAGCAAGATATTGGAACACATTGATCAGCTTGTCACGGAGGACATGAACAATAGGCTGAATGCGCCGTTTACAGATGAAGAGATCGAGCGAGCCTTGTTTCAAATGGGACCTACTAAGGCTCCCGGGCCGGATGGCTTCGGCGATGTTTTATCAACAACACTGGTCGTTGGTAAAATTGGAGGTGTGGGCGATTCGGGATTTCTTGGCGGGGAGGACAATGCCGAATGGTTTCAACGATACAATTATAGTCATGATCCCCAAGGTGGCCTCACCTGAGACGCTTACCCAGTTCAGACCAATTAGTCTGTGCAATGTATTGTATAAAATTGCATCAAAAACCTTGGCTAATAGGCTCAAGGTGGTGTTACCGGGGTTGATTGCGGAGGAGCAAAGTGCGTTTGTCCCGGGAAGACTAATAACGGATAATGTTTTGGTGGCATACGAGTGCGTTCATGCTATCAGGAAGAGGAAGAGGAGGAAGCCACTGTGTGCAATTAAACTTGATATGATGAAGGCTTATGACAGAGTGGAGTGGATCTTTCTGGATCAAGTAATGGCAAAATATGGTTTCTTTGCTCACTGGAGAGAGATGATCATGAGGTGCGTAATGACTGCGAGTTTCTCGGTGAAACTAAATGGTGCTTTATCCCGCAGATTCTTGCCGTCTAGGGGCCTTCGGCAAGGTGACCCGTTATCGCCTTATCTTTTTCTCTTCTGTGTTGAGGGTTTTTCAGCTTTGCTTAAACATGCCCAGGAGGAGAAGAGGATTAAGGGTGTATCCTTTGGGAGCACTGGCCCCACGGTCACTCATCTGCTATTTGCTGACGACAGTATCGTTTTCGTGGAGGGCTCCCAAGACAATTTTCTTTGTCTTCGCGCTATTTTGCAGGATTATGAAGTGGCGTCCGGTCAAAGAGTCAATTTGGAGAAATCCGCTATATTTTTTGGGAGAGATAGTGGCGATGAAGATAAAGAGCTACTTAAACAAACAATTGGCATATCTTCTGAGGCTCTCGGGGAGAGATATTTGGGCCTACCAACGGTTGTGGGAAAATCCAAGGAAGGAACGTTTAAATACGTCAAGGAGAGTGCTAAAGGAAAAGTGTCAGGTTGGAAGGGCCAGGGGCTGTCTAAGAAGGCCAGGGAAGTGTTGATCAAATCGGGACTTCAATCTACTCCTACTTTCACTATGAGCTGTTTTCAACTCACAAAGAAAATGTGCGGGAACCTGTCATCTATTTCGTCTAACTTCTGGTGGGGTGAGGCTAATGGTGAAAAAAGAGTACATTGGATTGCATGGGATAAAATGTGCACTAGGAAGCAGGAAGGTGGGCTTGGATTTAGGGATCCAGAAGCCTTCAATCAAGCACTACTAGCCAAGCAAGCATGGAGGCTGCTGCAGGTGCCAGATTCCTTGTGTGCAAGAGTTCTTCAAGCGAGATACTTCTCAGATAGCTCCATTCTAAGTGCGACTTGTCCGGAGGGGGGGTCGTTCACGTTTAGGAGCATTCTTCATGGACGAGATCTACTATTGGAAGGACTGATTTGGAGAATTGGAGACGGTTCACAAGTGCGTATACATCATGATAATTGGATACCGAGGAGGGGCAGCCTGAAGCCACTGGGCCAGGTGTTCGTCCCGGGCATTACGAGAATTGGGGACCTGCTGAATAACACAAGCACCGGATGGGACCAGGCTAAGGTTCTGAACATGTTCCCGCCGGCGGAGGCCCGTGAGATCTTGCAAATTTCAGTGGGGGGGCCGACTGTTGAGGACTATCTCGCATGGAACTATACGAGGGATGGTGTTTTCACTGTGAGATCGGCATACCACCTTTGCATGGATCTAAAAAGAGCTAGGACTGGCGGCCCGGGGACGTCCTCCTCGATGGAGGAGCATAGAGCATGGATGAAGCTGTGGGATACGGTTGCCCCGGGCAGAGTCAAAATACATACATGGCGACTTATTCGAAACGGGCTGGCGGTGGGTTTTGAGCTTCATAGGCGCAAGATTAAGCCTGGGGTGTTCTGTGTGGCGTGTGGTCGAGAGGAGACGAATATACACAGGTTTTGGAGATGCCCACATTCTGCAAAGTTTTGGAAGGTGCTGTACTCGGAATTGGGAGCACCAGCGGCGATCCCGCCGGAGTCAGTAAGCTCCCAGAGGGCACTAGCTCAATGGCTTCTATCATGGTTTGCTGAAGCGTCGGACGATGCTCGAGCTATAATGGTGCAGGGTTTATATGCGTTGTGGATGGCGCGGAATAATGCGAGAGATGGGAAGAGGATAGAGGATGCGGCGGACACAGCAGCCATGGTCAGGAGACTTATGGAGGAGTGGCAGAATGTTAATGGTAGAGCGAGCAAAGTTCCGTCACTAATCCCGGTCCAAAAGTGGAGTGCTCCAGAAGAAGGGTGGATCAAGGCGAATATTGATGGGGCATCTACTAAAGGAGGGGAGAAGGGGGGTGGTGGAGTCGTTTTTAGGAATGAAGAAGGAGCTTTTGTCGCAGCAGCCTGCCAATACTTCCCTATGGGAGGGAACCCAGCGATGGTGGAGCTCCAAGCTTGTAGGAGGGCGGTACAACTCGCGGGGGATCTAAACTTCGCGAAATTACACCTTGAGATGGACTGCCTGGAGGTGGTTCGCAAGCTACAGAGTGAGGAAAATGACTTATCGGCATTGGGACCTTTGATCAAGGAGGTGAAAAACATGTTGGCCACAAGGGAATGGAAGGTGACTTGGGTCCGGAGGACAGCGAATGGAGCTGCGCATGGGTTAGCAAAAGAGGGGGTGGTTAATAATCTTTGCAAAGTTTGGGTCAATGGACCCCCAGATTGTATTCTGCACATTATTGCGGCAGAAATTCCTGCTTTTTATGAATAAAGAAAGACGTGGTAGACCTCAAAAAAAAAAATCTATCGATCAGGTCAGACGGAGACGAACCGACACCTTTGCTTTGTTCTCTCCCCACGCGAGCGGCGAGCCGCCAGGAGGCCACGGCGGTTGCCATCGCCTGCTCGGCGATTGGACGTGCGAACGGCGGCCCGGACGGCGCGACGAATTCATCCCCCGCTTACCCTGGTTCTGATCCAGCAGCGGGCAGCAGCCAGCAGGCATTGGTTCAGTTTCAAAGGCACAACCCACATATTCAGGTATAATTGCTAATTGGATATATTAATCCTTCACTTCTGAAATTGGGAGCTCTCTTCTCATGCCAATTCTTATTTCCTAGTCCAACTGAATAATATATCTTCTCGTTAAGGAGGATGCACTACAGTACATACAAACAAAAAGTAAGTTAGTTTGAACACTTCTCTGCCTATTTAATTATAGTGAAATTAGAACTTGTTTGCAGTCGATTGTGAATTATTTAGACATGAGAATTTGCAATTTCCCATTTAAATTTGTAATGTGAGAATGTTTATAAATTTTGATTTTGCTACAGTGAACATTATCTAAAGAATAGTACTCCTGTAATTTGTAAGGTTTCTTATCCTTTTCTATTTTCTATTCTCTATATATCTTAGATTTTGCCACAATATGTTGAACAATTACTTTTATATGTTGAACAATGCAAGTTATGATCAATTTTGATGAATATAAAACATTATGAAATATCTTTTATATAGTTTAGAACTAGTACAATATACTACTATAATCGGTTATACACGCCAAAAGGAAGGCTATAGGCTTCCCAAAAGAAATTCAAAATTTGAATACACATTCTTCAATTCCTGGGCCCGCCCCTGCATCCATGTATAGCTGAACTTTTTTCGGCTGATTGTAACTCTACACTTTTGGAATAAAACTCCCATTTCACTCGCAAAAAAAAGTTACCGTATTAAAGAATAAATCGAGGGCACATGGGCACCTTGCATGTTGTTTTTTCTGGCAAAATCACCATGTAGTACATGATTTCATCAAACCACCCCCCCCCCCCCCCCACACACACACACACACACACAATTCATAGTCCTTTCCCCATCGTTCATCGACCACCTCCCAAATTGCACGAGTGTGCCATGTTTGCTTGATCTTGCTCTTGCTAGTATCCGTGTTGTTTATCATGGCAACCCAACAGTTTTTTTTCCTCTCTGACAAGCATGCAAGGTTTTTCTCTATTTGCTTCAGCTTGAAAGCTATCTGGTTCAAAGAAAGCAGAGACTTTGTTTTCAGAACCCTTTCAACAGGTAAAAGCAACACCCGTAACATGCTCTCGACCAACTAGATACAAGTACTTATCCATCATGTCATCCTTATTATGTGCTACCTTTCATGCCCTCTCCAACTACTCATACACTGCATTGTTGTGGTCTCGTATACCCATTGGACAACGCACATCATGCATTACACTAAGCCCCCTCACAAGACGATCCATGCTGGCTTGTAACTCTATTAGTTGTATCCCATATTTTGTAAAGTGTGTGCTTGCCAGGTCTGCAGCTCCATTTGCCAAGGCAATGCCAATCTTTTTAATGGCTAGTAGAATCACAGTCTCCGCCATTATTTCATGAGAATTCCTAATTCCCCACTGTTGGTTGGTCGCCTAGTTGTATATTTTAGTCAATATCAATAGAATGACCACTACAAGATGAAGTTAGTGATATATAAGTTAATCAGTTAGTGCAGTCTGCTAGGACCAAGCACTTGTCAAAACACTTCAACATTATCAACACAACTAAAAAGCTCAATAGGCAGAATATGTCTGATAAATCCTCTGAAGCTCTTATTAGTTCTTGTTTACATATCTAGCTCCCTAACCCACACAATCAAACAAACAAGTATTTACAACAGGCCGATCCATGAGAAATATAAAACACTCGAGACTGTGCAATAGTCCCCTGCGAAAAACTTAGTGTTATTTGCTAACAAGCACGAGTGACCTTATACCAAATGACTGATTGTGCAGACCCTCTTCCGTATAGGGGCATCTCAGCTTAAAATGGACCAAATGTTGAAATTTCAACCAACTAAAGTAAAAGAGGGAAGCAATCTGATATACATGCTAGCTCGCCGATATGAATATTGTACTTCCATGTTGTTGGCTAGTGTGACCTTTTCAAATAACTTAGTTCCATATCTCAACATCTATCGAATAATATCTCCACATTAACGGAAAGAAAAATGGCTAGAGTTGTGTCATTAAGCTGCAAGAAATATGTTTGGAAATCAAGAAAATAAATAACGAAGCAAAGCAATAAGGGCGACGCTAGGTGCCGGCGCACCGGCCGAACGGTTGGGCCGGTCCAGCCCTGGCCGCCCGATGCAGTCGTAAATACCGTCAGATCTGTTCCCCACTTCGTCCTCCTCGCAGTCGCCCCCTCCCCCTCCTCCACAACGAAATTTGGAATGCCCTCGAGCGCCGCCGACGCCCCGCCACACACCTGCAAGAGAAACGAGCGAGCTTGAAGCACCACCGCGGCGCCCTCGTCGCCGGTCGCCGCCCTCGCCGGCCGTCCTCGTCACCGGTCGCCGCCCTCGTCCCCCAGCTCCACCCATGCAGCAGCTGCACCCTCTAGTTGGAGCTCCGCGTGGCGATGGCTGTAGCTCGGTGGCGATGCAACACCGCCCATGCCGTCAACTGCCATGCCAGGCTGAAGCTTTTGTTTCCATGGCCGTTGAAGCTTTTTCCAAGGTTGAAGCTTTTTACAAACCAGTTGAAGCATTTTCACACATCTGCTGAAGCTTTTTCCGCGCCGCTCGAAGATATTTTTTCACAATTGAAGCTTTTTATACACGATTTTGCTGCAAACGGCATGAGGAAAATGCTACAAACCAATGGCCATTTTTGCTACAACCAGGAAGACGATGAAAGTGTGGCCGGCGACGACCGCCGGTGGTTGTAGCAAAAATGACCGCCGGTGGTAGCTTTTTTCGCTGCCGGTTGAAGCTTTTTCCCTTTATGATAGAAGCTTTTCTGTAAACGATTGAAACTTTTTTTGTTTTGAGCAACGTCTGGGTGAAATCTTCCTCTATTGTTTGATTGAAGCTTTTTTCGTCGAAGGTTGTAGCATTTTTTATAGACGGTTGTAGCTTTCCTATATGGCACTGAACGCTTGCAGCTTTTTGTATATCCGGTTGAAGCTTTACATCTAGAGTTTGAAGCTTTTTTTAGCGGTTGCAGCACATGGGGGGTTGTGGCGGGGTCTGCAGTGCCTCGTCTGTAGGTTCGCTGGGATACAGCGCCCCCCAGCAGCGGCGGCCATGGATGTCAGGACCGCAGCATCATCATGGCCGTGGTCGAGGCCTCCGAGGAGTTGGCTTGTCACGGGAAGGAGCGGCCATGACAGCCGCAGAGGAGCTTGTGCGAGGAAGAAGGAAGGGATGAGGACGAACGGTTAAGAGGATAAGGTTGCGTAGAGAAAAAACGATTCGCAGGCCTAGCTGTATTCAGCGCGGAGGGATCGCGAGGCGTACGATTGAAAACAGATCGCGCGGCTCGCGCTCGACCGGCGCTGCGTTCGGCCGGCGCACCGAAAGCAAACGTTTGCCAAGCAATAATGTCCTAGGATCATATTTTCCTATGACAAATGTGACAGTTCTAGGTAACTTTGTTCCATATTTTCTTCAATATCCATATAATAATATCTTGATATATGTATACAAACAAATTGATAGAATTGTTAATTAAGATGCACGAAACAACATACGAGGTTTTTGTTAGAACTATAGGAGGTTCTTCTAAGTACAACCTAAGATAGCCGAAAAAACTATCTAGGGAAAGACCATGCATCGGCCTGGTAATAGCTTAGACACAATCTATCTTGATTAGCCTCCTTGTGCAATTTGAATTTGGATTCATCAGAATAGCCTTCTAAAAGAAATCTCATGAGGATGTTGGCGATCCCCCCCCCTCTCCCGCGACGCGCCCCGCTAGCGCGTCACGGGAGATTCCCCTCCGTCGCCGGCGCAAGGCTCCGCCCTCGCTCACTCCTCCTCCTCGCCGCTGCCGGAGGGCGTCCGCCGGGCGAAGCCCGTGCGGCGCTGGCAGCGGCGGGGCTCTCTCCTTCCTCTCCTGGTCGGGATCTCGGCGGCGCGGGCCGCCGCTCGTGGGGGATCTGGGTCCGGCGGGGTCTCCGGCGGCGGAGACGTGCGGATCTGGTAGCTTTGGTGCTGGGAGGCGGCGGTGCGGCCCAGCGCGGCAGTGGGGTTTGATGCAGCGGCGGCCGATCTGGCCTCGGGGCTGCGGCGTTGCGGTGGCGGCGGCCATCGCTGGAGAGGGCGTCTTCCCTTGTCGACGGGTTTGGCGCCCGGCTTTTCGGTGCCGTCTTGGCCGTCTTTGGGCGGCGAGTCGGCGGCGGGCTTGGATTCGATCTGAAGTTGGCCGCTTCACCATGCTTTCCTCCTCTGTTGGCCGGTCTGCGGGCTTCCTCCTAACGTCCTGCTCGGCTGGTTGGCGGAGCAATGGCGTTGTGAGCTCTGGGTTGGGGGAAACCCTTGACCGGTGGTGCCGGTCATGATGTTTGCGACGCTCGCGGCACCGTTCTTCCTCTGGTGGGCGACATCGAAACCCTCTCCTCGCCTCCACCCCATGGTCCCGGGCGAAAGCCTAAAATCTCTTGATTGGGCGGCGACGGCGCATCAGCGTCGTTTTCTTCTTGAAGACGCTGCCTTGGGAGTCCAGGATGGTCAGGGGATCGGCGCGGTGGTGGTTTGCCTGGTTCTGTTGTGTCCCTGCTCGGCAATGGCGATGGGCTTCTTGGTCTTGGGCGGTGACGTGCGTGAGGTATGGGTTCCTGTGAGAGGTGAGGTGGCCAGGGCTCGTCCTCTCCCCGGCAACATGTTGGCCAGTCCATCCGTGCTCAGGGGTGAGCTGTTCTGCCTCCTGACGGGTCGGCGTCCTTCGATCCAGGACGAGAGGGCAGGGGTGCCCTCTTCGGAGGCAGCGGCGGAAGGTAGGACAACAGGGTTGGCCCTTGGGAGTTGATGGAGCGTGGCCTCCCTCCGGTGGCGAATTGCTCCCTTGTCGCAGTTGCGTCGATGGCATGATCGGAGGCCGTCGCTTGTTGTTCCGTAGTGTTTGTATCCTTGTCGATTTTGTTTTCTCTTCTTTTCCTTCTTTGTTGTGGTGATGGCTGTACTGTGTGGTTGGTGCTTTATATATAAAGCGGGGCGAAAGCCTTTTTCGGTAAAGAAATCTCATGGCTAGCTTGGCTAGTATTGTTGCGTTGAAACTTGCTCATAGAGATCATGAACTCTCATGGAGCCATGGGTATCATTCATCTAGACTTTTAGAGTGTGCAAGATGGTTGTTGATGATAAATAGATGGATATAGCAACCACATTGGCATTCTTCGGCTACGAGCTGGCTCGGTGGTGGTGCAAGGTGGGTGTCGTTGTGAGGTGATGTGCGGATGAGGTGGTGTCGGGAGCTTTTGGGTGAAAACCCTGTCTTTGTCATGGTCATGGCGGTGACCAGCGATAGCGGCGGTCGTACCTTCTTGGAGGCATAGTTGTATTGTTGCCGCACCCCTCCCACGCGGATCATTGTAGCTCCGATGGAAACCCTTGATCCTATTTGATCAGATGATGGCGGCACCTTGGTGATGTATTCCCCTCTAGGGGCTTTGCTTTTGCGTGGGTTGGGTCGACGATCGCCTACGGCGAAGTCGGCATCGTTTGCTCGGAGTTTAGGGATGATGATGACACATCTAGGGGAGGAGTGATGACGATTATGCATGCGTGTTGTCTCGACGTGGTCTTTTTTGGAGTGGTGTGCATGGGGTAACTTATGTGTGCCGATTGGCGGTTCTGATAGTTTTCGGCGGGTTCTCCATAATTAACTTGGCAATCTGGCTTTTGCTCGGTTTTTCCCAATTAGCGGAGCAACTCTTTTCTTCCCAGTGAATGCAGGAATGCTGCCATTTCGAAAGAAAAACAAGTAGCTGGATATTTGATCCTCAACTTGAGGAGCCCTCCTTCTTCCTTTTACCCATCAAAGCCAGAGAACCACCACTTGTAATGGCAAGGAAAATTGCTCATTCTTTTTTGCGTCGACTCTACTAGGATATTTACAAGAGAACTAGCTAGGAACGCACCTGGCTTGTAATCCTTCCAGATCCAGATCATATTAGGTGAAAGTGGTAGCCTCTTCCTTGTGCGCTTCACGATCCAAAATCACCAAAACGGTGTCATGGTTTTCTTGAGAGTATGGAATACTAGTCTTGTTGAATCCGTCTCGAGAGGCAGCGCTGATGTCAAAGTCATTGCTAGCTAGTCTTTCTTGTGTGGCTGGAATTACTTCTAGAACAACCACTTTAGCCAACTATTTAGATGTAGAATATTCATACCCATCAAAACCAGGTGAGAGTCGGGGCACGGCAGTGTTGTTGAAGCCAGTGCGAACCAGTCAGAGAACCTGCAAGTCAAGTCAATGCTAGTCTTCATGTGGTCGTGGTTGTGCTCGAAGTTCCGATTATTTTCCAACATGCTGCCGTATCTGAAAGCAACGTGCATGTGTGAATATTCAATCGCTTCAACGTTCAAGGACCCCACATCCAGCCACTTCCACAATCGGTCTTTGTGCTGAGTATTCATGCTTCAGTACTCTGCTCGAACCCTAGCCATACGCTGTTTGACGTTTCCCTCGAAGCATTGGAGATGGCTATGGATGGCAATTTGTTTTCCAATTTAAACATATGTTAGTGAAAAGCTAACATGGTTTTTGGAGCACTGCATATAGTGGTGTGTTGTGTCAGAAGCCTGGAAGCTTACAAAGATTTTGCAAACACCTACTGTTACTAAGTAAGGCTATATTCAGATAAGCCTGAGTAGTACAGTAGCTAACCCACCAGCAGCGAACGAAGCTACTATATATGCATACTGAAAGCTAACGGAAGTTACTTTGACAGAACATCTATCAACCCGGTGGAACTAACTACACTACCAGCATATATTCTTGTCCATTTACTTTGGATAATTCGAGCAACAAAGCACCTGCCATACTTGACAAATATAGTGCAAATCCCAGTTTAGCACGTATGGCCCGACCTCAGTTTAGCACGCATGGCCCAACCTCAGTTAATTTGCAGTACAAGAGAATTCAACCTCAAATTCAGTGTTAATTTTCCATAGCAGAAACATGATGTCTACTTACGTCAGAATTCCAACTGGACAGCATAGTTCAAGCTGAAACGAGATATGATTCCTGGAAACATGGCACAAATATGTACAGAAGCATGAAAACTAAGGTGCCAGAACAAACTGCCAGCCTAGCCTAACTGTTGAGTAGGGCTGGACGTACGAGCGAGCATTTTAGCTCGGCTCGAAGCTCGTTCTAGCTCGGCCCGACTGGGCTTGGCCCGACAACTAAAAAGGACGAGCCGAGCTGGAAATATAGGCCCGTTCAGCGACCGAGCCGAGCCTGTTTTCGCTCGGGCCAGCTCGGTGGCCCGTTTCGTCGCACACTCAAATTTTAAGATTTCGCAGCCCAGCGCTACACGAGCAGGCCAAGCCCAATACAAAGCAAAGCCCTTTTCTCTAACCTACATGAGCAGCACGCACCCACGCACCCCATCCACATCCAGCACCATCCCCGCCGCCGCCGCCGCACACATCGGTCGCCCCCAGCCTCCCTCCTTGCAATCTCTTCTTCTTCCCGCCGCCATCCATCAATCTGCCATTCTCTCTCCAAGCAAGATGAGGAGGGGGTGACGTTGCGGCGGCGCTGGGCAACATGCCGCAGGGGCACCTGGGGCAGGACAACACGACCCCGCTGGACGCCGCGCCTATGCATGCCGTCGTCGGCGCGCACGCACGCACGCCGGTGCTCGCGCGCTACACACCCATGTCCTTCTCTGCTCCTAGTCCTCCCCAACGTCGGCCGCTGCGTTCCCGAAGCCGCGCCTCCACACTGCCCACGTCGCTTGCCGTCCCGTCACGAGCCGCTCCGGCTGGACCGAGTCAGTGAAAAAACGAGCCGAGCCACCCATATGCAGCTCTTTGGTTTCACGAGCCGAGCCGAGCCGAGCCGCTCCAGAGCGAGCTAAAGCGTGGCTCGGACCTAACTCGGCTCGGCTCGGCTCGTGTCCAGCCCTACTGTTGAGTATCGTGATTAGTTAGAAAATATAGGATAGATTAGGAATTATTCTAACTTTTCTTTTACTTTAAGAAGATTATGTACTCATGCTCACGAGGCTCAAGCAATACAACACCAATCAGTCTAACCCCAGTCCAAAAACCTAGCAGCAGCTCCCGCACCACGCCGCGCCATGTGCGGTCGATCTCGATGAGCATTACCGGCCCCCACGCCGCCCGTACCTATAGTTCATCCGCCGGCCGTGTTGGTTGGCCACCCCAGTCTTTTGGGTTAATTATCCTTTAGCCCTCAGTGGTGTCCATGCACTCAGTTTTGCCCTCAGATGCGAATTGTGCTCAGTTTTGCCCCTAGTCCGTGCGCACCGACTCGTTCCGTGAACTCAGCCGTCTCCGTCAGGTCAACCTTTTGACTCGGCCCTTACAGCTGGGACCAGGCGGCAGAGACGGCCAATTTTATTCAGACTGTTGCACGTGTGGCCTGTGGGACCCAACAGAGAGCCGTTGCGAGTGTGCTATATAAGCGGGCGACAGCGGCGGTGACCACGGCGACAGAGAGCACGGCGGTGACCACGGCGACAGAGAGAGAGCAAGGCGGTGGGAAGCTAGCTGTGGAGGGCGCGGCGGCGTTGAGATCCCCTTCGGCTCCGAGCTCCATGTCTTCCTCAAGCTCCCGCGCCACCTCGCGGATGCAGAGCCGAACGCGTGTGGACATGCTCGTCTTTGTCTGTCATGGTCTTGGCGGGCATTGATCGAAGGGTTTCTCGCACACCGAGGAACTAGAATCGTCTGTTCTACGTGTGCAGCGAGAATGGGGTAAGAATCGGGGCAATTGCACCATTTTTGTGGTTGGGATCTTTGATCAATGGGTTGATATGTTTGGTGTTCATGCAGGTGACATGCTTCTTTCTTTGGGTCGATGCTCTGGCCAAGACTACGATGAATGAACTGCAAGAAGAGCATGAAGAATGGTTAGCATGCTGCCACGAATGGCGATGGCATGACGAGCTCGAAGAAGAGATGGAGGGCGAAGCACGCACTGACAGAGAGCTAACTGTTGAGCTTAGGATGTTGAAGAAGAAGGTTAGGAAGCTTGAAGATCAAGCACTACCAATACCCATTTGCAAATACTTTTAGGCATTTGTAGGTATGGTAATCGCACTGCTTGTAATGTTGAAAATGTATGGAAAGGCATGAATTATGGAGGAATCTGTAATCTTGAAATTGTATGAGAAATTCACCTAGTTTAAATGTTGGTCAAAGTTGTTTAAATGAGGAAAAAAGAGAGAATAAGTGACCAACATTTAAATATGTTGAAAAAAAAGGAGAAGAAATGAGGAATTCATAAACTTTTGATCAATGAAATGCAGCTCTCTGCTCTGCCTTTCTGTAAAAAAAAAAGGTTGCTCTTGGGCCAAATTCAGAGCGTAGAGCCAAGTGCAGGCTAGACTAATGGGCCAACTGCATCCAATTAGGCCCATTCGGGGGGTTCTCTTGCGTGTTTTTTCTATTTTCTGTTCTGATTTAATTGGCAGTAAATCATAATACTGAAACTTTTTGTGGAAGCTAATTGAATTATTCCAGAGCCAAACAATTAAGGTTAGATTTTTTGGAGCTGTTAAATATTTAATAGCAATTTAATTAATCCAATTCAAATACACCACGATTTAAATCAAAGACCAAAATGTCATGGAAAATGTGCCTCGGCTCTGGTAGAGGTTTACACCTGGTGCCAAAATAAATGAACATTTTTAAGTGCATTACATTGAGAAAAAAATAATTTGTCTGAAAAATGAAGTGTGGAAAATGCACAAAAAATTGGTGCGGCTGGGGACTCGAACCCAGGACCGCATAGGTTTGTGGTTTTTAGGGCTGCGCTGGTAACCACTAGGATAGATGGCAAGACTTTGACATGGGTAGGGAAGGAAGGTATACATAGTGAGACTGTGAAATTTATCAAAGAAAAAATAGTGAGACTGTGAATGTTTGCACACGCGTGAGAGTGGTTTTCCTTTGTTTTGCATTGAAATTTTGGAGGGTTGGAAGGTTGAAAATGTATGTTTGCACTGCCACATGATTTTGGTTAGAGTGGCACTTGGTTTAGGATTTAAAGGGAATAAATTTGCATGTTAGTTCATGACTTTTTTTTGAATGAAACAGAGGGCTTCTCACCCCCTCCGATTTTCATTAATGAAAACCACAAGTTCTCGAACTTCATGACTTGGTCTAGGGAAGAAATGATATGTTTGGGCACAGACATTTTTTAACACATATAATAAACCCTAATAACTTAGATAAGACGCAACACACCATACCATTACAATAATAAGTTCACGGACACATGACGAAACATGACACGACACGACACGACATAGAAAAGCAGCAAAATAAAAAACGAAACATGACGAGCTTGACTCCGGGCTTGCATCTTCATCTTGACCTCCTTCTTCCACATTGGCCGCGTGCGCCCCTTCAACACCGTCTTCATCTTCACACCTATGCATCTGGCCTGGAGTGGGGAAGATGCTCTCGTAGTTGGTGTAGATGTTGTACACGGTGAAGAAGATGGCCTCGCAGCCGCACCAAAAGACTCTGCCGAGGAGCTCGCGCGCGTCAAACGGGTTGGTGAAGGTGACCGTGAGCAGTAGGAGGATGCCGCCGTAGTCACGAACCTCGTTGAGGATGAACATCCTCGGCGAGCCCTGTGGGAGGTGGGCATAGCCGGCTCTAAGGAAGGTGCGGGTGAGTTCGACGGAACCCCTCCACCTTGAAATAGCCCACACACGGAGCTCCTTCTCCACGATCACGCCCGGTGGGTAGCGCAGCTCCGGCATGACAGGCGGACGGTTGAAGGTCGGCCCGTTGAACTGCATCTTCACTTGGTCTCGCTTGGGGAGGGCTCGGTCGCTTGGGTGTTTGAAGTTGGAGAGAATGGATCGGATCTGACTTGTGGGTGGGAGAGGAAGAGAGGCACCCCATTTATAGGCCTGTGGGTGGGAGAGGAAGAGAGAAAGGATGAGAACCGTGCGTGTGTGAATCCGGACGCGTGTGTGTATCCGTTACATTTTGCACTCTTTAATTTTTGCACGAAAACGATGCATGGGGTGCGTGCGTGCATCTGAATCACTGCATAGCTCTTTGACCGGGCGGTGTATCTGACTCACTGCCCTGAACCACTGCCCTGAATCACCTAGCTCGCCTCGCTAGCCTAGCTCGCCTAGCGCGCCTCGTTCGCCTCGCTCGCATGCATGCAAGTCCGCCTCCCGTGCATGCAAACCCACGTCGCCGCCTCCCATGCATGCAACGCCTGGGAAGGCTGAGACAGGCTATTTACTGCGGTCTCAGGCCCAGACAACAAGACGGCCCAACTGTCCATCCAGCGCGCCCGGTATTTGTTAAAAAATAATCTCCCAGCCAATCAGGTTGCATATCGCGGACCGCCCCCCCCCCCCTCCCCGCAGATTCCTTCTAGAAGGGTTAGATCGACGGCCCTTGATCACCGCTAGGGTTAGATGAACGGTCCTTGTTCAACGCTAGGGTTAGCGGGGTTTGGGAGGGGTTTGGAGCAGTCAAAAGCTATGTTTGACCAGATTTCAAATGAGCATAATAAATCAAATAAAAATCAGAAAACTAAAAAGCCTGCGCACATAGTTTTCTTATGTCATATACTAAAGATTTAAGTTGATAAACAAGGTTTACATACATTTAAACGATAAGTTCATGTGTATTGTGTGATATCTCGAGTATCTCAAACTCTGTATGAAATGAAGAGAAGTGTTTTGCGGAAATGAACATAAATTTTTTGAAAAACTCACCGCAGCTTGATTTTGGAGTGAGTAAGAAGGATCCAGGCTTAGTTTTTCATTTTGATGTTTTACACTTGTTTAAATCTTGGTCAAATTTAAGTTTGACCAGAATTCAAATGAGCAAAACAAATTAAAAAAATCAAAAAATGTAAAAACAAGCGCACAGTCTGTATATATAGAATATATGTGTAGCAAAATTATTTGGCTGATTTAGACAAGGTTGAAAAAAACCTTGCTTAGAAATGAGGCCGTTTACCCTACATTTGGACCCCTCTTTTTAGCACATTTTTCATGAAAATTTCAAAAACCTCACCACAGCTTCATTTTGGATTGACTAAGAAGGATCTAGGCTTAGTTTTTCATTTTGATGTTTTAGACTTGTTTAAATCTTGGTTAAAGTTAGGTTTGACCAGAATTCAAATGAGCAAAACAAAATTCAAAAAAATAAAAAAAAGGAAAAACCATGTCTCATCCAAACATCATCCAACAGATTTAAACATCATGTCAAACATAGTTCTAACATAGGACCAACATCATCCAACAGAAATACAACATTATTCATAATGTTTCATAATTATTCATATATAGTGTTGGGGCTTCTGCCTGTTCCTTGAGCTTCTTGCCATCACTTTGCTCCTCGTGCACCTTGTGCTCATTGCTTCTTCTCTTCTCCTCTTGGTTGTCGGTACCTTGCGCGTCTTCTTCAAACCTATCATAGAGCTGTGCAAAACATAAAGGGTAATGAGATCATGTCAAGTGATAAATGTACAATAGTATTTGACCCTTGCAAGATTTACATACTTAGCAGAGCTCACAACAACAGAAGGTTGGTCACCATTTGGAGCCTCACTTGGATCATCATTTGGAGCCTCACTTGGATCACCATGATCACCATTTGGAGCCTCACTTGGATCACCATTTGGAGCCTCACTTGAATCATTATTTGGAGGATATTTTGGATCATCGTCAAAATCATGCGGCTGTTGACCATCATCATTTGGAACCTCGTCAAAATCCTCATGTGATGCAACCGGCTATTGACCATCATTTTCATCATCTGTTGAGGCAACCGGCTGCTGACCAACATTTTCATCGAAGCCTTCATCGAAACTCTCTCCGAACGCTGGATCTACTGTGTTATCACAATACTTACCGAAATGACCAGACCCACCACACCTTGTGCACTTATGCTTCCTCGCTCCAAGTCCAGCTCCTTCGCTGTGAGGTCTGATTCGACTCTTCCTTGGTCTACCTGCTGCTCTCTTCAGAACTGGAGCGCAAAGCTTGAATCCAGGGTCCACCATGTCCCATTGTTGTTTTCCCTCCATAGCAGGCAAGGCATAAGCATATGTGGCTTTGAACCTTGCAACAAAGTAGTAATCATGCACATACTGTTGTATGTTCCCTGCTGGACACAGGAGAGAAGTGATGAAAAACAAGGCATGAATGCATGGCAACCCAGTTATCTGCCATTGCCTACAACTGCAAGTTCTAGCTTCTAAATCCACTGGACATCTCCATTCCCTCTTCTCTTTATCCAAATATGATATCTCTACTGTGGTACCCGAGAAAAGAGTCATGTTCATTTCCAAGCCTGTTGTTTTTTGCTTCAGTTCATTCATCATGGCAGGGATGATAATGTGGCCCATGAATTTTGCCTCGGCTATTCCTGCACCATAATGAAATTTCTGCATGTATTCTATCCTTGTCCTGTCAAGCAAATCGACCACATAATGACCCTTTAGTTTCCGGATCGTTGAGTTGAAATACTCTGCTAGATTGTTGTGCACATAGTCAACATTGCTCAGTTCACTGAATTGGCTTCTGGCCCATAACTTGGAGTGGTGTGTTTCCAAGTATTCTTTCACTTTGGGATTCATGTATAACTGCCTTAAGTGGTAGTTGTGCTTCTTCACACTGCAAGTCTAAGATGCTGGCCATAAATTGTCGGTACACACCTTTCCTTTGAATTTCTTTATGAAATTTGCAGCAAGGTGACGCATGCATTCCCTATGCTCTACTCCAGGGAACACATTGTCCATGGCCACTTCTAAACCTTTGCAGGCATCTGTATGAATGACCAACCCAATTGGGATGTGCAATAGCCCGGCGCAAATTATGGAAAAATCAAGTCCAGCTCTCGTCAGACTCTGTCTCCAGCACACCGCAGGCAACTGAAAATACAAAACTGTGTGCATCAACTGCACAAGCTGCTACTAACTGTCCTTTAAACCTCCCTGTGAGAAAAGTGGCATCAATAGCAAAATAAGGCCTGCAGCCTGCCAAAAAACCCCGGCGACAAGCCTGAAAGCAGACAAAAACCCTCCTAAAACATTCCTTGGTCTTTGTCACTCCCCTGAATGTGTACTCCATGGTGTGGTGATCAATATCTACAATACTACCTGGGCTTGTCCTCTCCACTTCACCTTTTAATGAATACAACAATTGAAAACTTTCCTGCCAGTTACCATAAATAGAATTCATAGCATGTTGTTTACCATTGAACAACCTCATGTATGGTAAATCTGTCTTGAACTTATCTTTGATGTTCTTCTGCAATTCCTTTGGACCCACTTGCTGGTTTTCTTTCATCCACTTCTTTACTTCTTCTGCCACCCATCTTGACTTGGCTCTACTGATTGTATCCTTCCTAAGGGTTGATTCCTGGCATGTGTGCTTAAAAGGGTTCACTTTGACCTGAACATTAGTGCTATTTCGCATTTTAGATGCGAGCAGCCTCCATGGACAACCCTCAATGGATAAAGGCACTCAGAACGCATTTCTTGATCGCTCTTGTCAACTTTGAAAGTACGTTCTACCTTGATGCAGTATGTCACAAGTGCATTTCTACACTCATTCATGGATGCAAAAACTGTACCTTCTTTCATATGAGGGTTCAAAGGGTCCCATTCAACAGCTGCAAGGTCTTCGTCCTCACCCACCGCGTCATCATCCACACAGACTGCATTGTGAGCCTCATCTTGGTTTTCAGCCCGAGGTGCCCGTCGTAAATTCCGAATAACATCAGAATATAGCTTCTCTTCATCAACCCCAGAATTGTAGTCATCAGGCTCCACTTCAAGGGGGACCCTACTGCTGTTGCCCACACTTGTCGAGCCACCACGTCGCCGTGCACCAACTGAACTGTTCTGGCTAGAGATGCCATTACGACGACTTGGTTCTCCCCGAGATGTTGCACCCGTCATCCTAGGTCCAAATGCCTGCTCAAGCACATCAACTTGCAGCCTCACATGAAAATTATCTTTCTCTTTATGCCTAACAAACATGGTAGCTAGCTCTTCATCATTACTAACTGTCACCCATTTCTTTTCACATCATAGTATTTGTATACCACTTCATCAAGCAAACCCCAAGGATATTGGCTACAAATTACCTCACCAAATTGTCTGAAACTCCAATTACTAGCCATTGGCAATCGATAATCGAAACCTCCTTGGTATTTCTTCTTATCCTTTGCATCGAACATGTACCGATCCCTTCTAATGTGCACGAGGCAGGTGCTGGCCGCGGCGCAGGACAGCCGGCCGGCGGATGGGCAGAGTGAGCTAGAATCCTATGAATGATTTGGGGATTTAGTTGCACGGGCCTACATGTCAGCTCCTGACCCACGTCCACGCGGTCCCACGTGTAAGCTCCGGACCCACAACTACTAACGCCGGCGGACGGAATGGACACAAATATGGCCATTTGGCCTCGTCATAGTAGTTGTGCATGGACTAGGGGCAAAACTGAGCGCAATTCGCATCTAAGGGCAAAACTGAGCACATGGACACCACTGAAGGCAAAATGATAATCAACCCTAGTCTTTTCCCCAATACTTTGATTCGTTTTTTCTCTCGCGCTGGTTGTCTTGATCATCATTTCTTTTTTGGTCTTCCGATCAAAGATTAATTTGGGCCGCCCACAACCGCCCATTCACCCTAGTGCGCCTCTACTCTGACAGCAGCGCGACCACCCAGCCTCTTCTCCGACATGGAGGCCCGAAACAGCCGTCGTCCATGCGTCTGCGCGCCCGTTGCTCTGCGCCGGACGTCATCACCCTGATTGGATCGGGACTCTCGATCAACCTCGGCCCGCCCCGGATCGGCTACATCAGATGGTGCAGAATTCACGCCGCTTGGTATGGAGGCCGCTTGCGCTCTCCTGTTGTTGGGCACCACGTGACCCACAACTATCTCACATCATATACGCATCGCGATGCGCATAGCCCAACGTTGTGCTAAGTCCGTTGTTCTTCCCCGGCTATCGTCACCTGGACCGATCAGATCGCGCACCTGCTCACCTGGTTCGTCGCTGCTGCCTCCACCATCCGTGACTTTGTCCTCATCACCGAGCAATGTCCCCAACCTCACAAGCGACCGGGTTGATTACCCGTCTGCCGTGATCTGCCGCATATGCGCCATGCGATCGAGCTGATAAGTCATTTGTGTGTGCCTCCATAGGTCCCATACATATCATAACTGAATCCAATGTGCCCCTCCATCAATCGAGCAATGGGCTTCAGCTACGTCGCCCTGTCGGGCCACAGTGCCCCTGTCATGTGGTTCTCCCCGCGGTCGCACGGACTCGCGCGCTATCGCTGCATCACCCCTTTGGGCCATAGCGCTGCGACATGCGGTCCATGCCGCCACCTTGAGGTCTTCCTCGCCGTTATCCTGACCCGCACGTTGTTGCTGTGTCACCCCTTCAGGCTGCAGCGCCATTGCACGCTGTCCCCTCTGCCGTCTCCACGTGTCGACTTCTACGTGGTATGTGCCACACTGCCTTCCTTGGTGCGGGAACTCCATCATCCGCTCACGGTCTTCGTCACGCTCTTGGGTTCTTCCTCGCCTAGTTCAAGCACCGCTGTTGCACTCCTACCGGCGATCAACGTGGCCCCCACACGCTACCTCTACTTCCGCCAATCACATCGTCGCCACCTGTTCGCCTTCACCTAGCACCAGCTCATCGGTGGCGTCTCCGTCATTTTCCTGACCACTTCATCTACTCCTACTCATAGCCTTAGTGATTACATGCTTCATCCACCTGGTTGTCAAGATCTTTGCGAAGGTTTTGTTATCGTGACTCGCGCCCAAGCTCAACGCCCTTGTCGGTGCGAACCAGAACACGTTCGTCACTAGACCAGTTTGCACAAAAACTCCGTCGTAGTGCGGCGGTCTGCGCACCTACTCCACCAACTTGGAGCCAATCGCACGTTGATAAAGCTTGATTTGGCACACACCTTTGACTTGATCAGTTGGCCGTTCCACTTCAAGGTATTGCCACATTATGGATTTGGCAACCGATTCCTGGACTGGTTGGCCATTCTTCTCTCATCTGTCAGCACCAAGGTGCTACTGAACGGCAAGCCCGACATGGCCATTTGGCACCGATGCGGGCTTAGAAAGGGTAATCCCCTCTAGCTCCAGCTCTACGTTGTTGCAGTCGACAGGCTTGGCCGCCTTCTGCGTCGTGCCACCAAGCTGGGCATCCTGAAGCAGCTTCACCCCCAACGACCGATCCCCACCATCTCGCTAGATGCGGACAATGTGATCCTATTCTGACACCCCTCGCACGGCGACATCTTGGCAGTGAAGGGCATCCTGCAGCTCTTTGGTCGTGCCACCGGCCTCCAAGTGAACTTTGTAAAAAGCTCAGCCACCCTTATTCGCTACGAGGCCGACGAAGATGTTCTCTTCATGGACTTACTTGGCTGCCCCATTGTGGATTTGCCTATTACCTACCTTGGCATTCCGTCGACGGTCAAGAGCCCTCCACAACTCAGCTTCAGCCCGTGGTTGACAAAACCGTTGGCATACTCCCTGGGTGGAAGGCGCGACTCATGAACAAGGTTGGCCGTCTCATGCTCGTCAAGGCCTTGCTAAGCGCAATCCCTATCCATCAGCTACTGGTGCTGGCATCTCCAAAGAGGATCATCAAGGCGCTTGAAAACATTCAAAGAGGATTTCTCCAGGCTGGACGCACAGAAGCCAATGCTAGCAACTGCCAATCTCGCTCGGAGGACTCGGCGTCCACGACCTTGAGCGCACAGGCCACGTGCTCTGCACGCATTGGCTATGGCTGAGCCGCAACGATAGCACCATGCATATCAGTAACGGCCAGCAGTCCATGTTCTGGGAGGACCACTGGATTGGAGGCTGTTCGGTCGATGAGATCACGCCACTTCTATACTTCTGCATCCCAAAACAATGTCGTAAACTGCGGGCGGTGGTGGACGGCCCTCGGCTAACCACTGAGTGTGCGAAATCCAATGCACCATTGCATCCACGAAATAGGTCAATACCTACAGCTATGGCACATGATCGAGCATACAACGCTCTCCACCATGCCAGATTTCCTCCTCTAGAAGTGGATTTCTAAGAGAACCTATATCGCGTAGTCCACCTACCTTGCCACTTTCCACGGCTCAACCACCCATGATGCCTGGAACCTCACATGGAAGTGCTAGGAACTGTCACGTGTCAAGTTCTTCCATTAGCTCGCCCATCTCGATCGATGTTGGGCCGCTAGCCGCCTCGCCAACCGTGGCCAGTAGAACCCCACGCACCACCCACTGTGTGACCAGGCACTGTTGACAATACACCATCTCCTCCTCGCCTGCCCCTTCACTTGGCAGGTATGGTACGGTACGAGGAGCAAGTACAATAGATCCTACTCAGCTGGCTATAAGCATGTCCACGTCATCTGAATCCTATGTGGAGGGAAGAGAAATGAGGAGAGAGAAGAGAGCCGGCGCTTCATGAGTCGCCCGCTGCAGCACAGGAACCAAAACTTTACAGCCCGCATGCAGCTAGTGGGAATGCTAGAGCTGGCTGCATGCATTAATTGCAAAGCTTTTGTGTCTTGCATGTAAACTCCACGGTACAAGTAAAAACTATTTAAATATTAGGTAAAGCCAACCTAGTAGCCAGCTTGTTGTACTGCTATTTGTTTCACGTAGATTTTTGGTGACATGGATTCGTTTGCAGCCGGCAGCGGGCTTTGTTATTGTTCTTGCTCAGGGTACCCTGCAACCTGCCCAATAACGAGCACTCGATAAAATCCTGATGGATCTCCGCAAGGCAGCTCATGTCCAAGCCCATGAAAAAGGCCTCGCCTCCGTGACCCTGCTCATACCCTAGATGCTTTGAGAGCACCGTAACGAATGTGTCTTCGACAGAGCCCGCACATCAGTAGTTGCCCTGATGGCCAAGATCAAGGATGAGGCGGCCCTTTGGGCCGGAGCCGGCGTGCTAGGAGTTAGAGCTCTCACCCCCTTACCTAGGACGTTCACCGATTTCACGCTTTTGCACTGTATGTTTGCCTGCTAGGAGGATTGTAAACCCAAACCCTTCCTTTCAATAAAATGAAAGGCAAAGGTATTTCGTGTTTTCTTGCGTTTTCACGAAAAAACATCATCGACACCAGCAACGACGGGCGACATCGGCACCTTTACCCCACGCTGATTGGCGCCACAACTGTCGTCGAGTCCTCCTCTGCTGGCCCATCTGACATGGCGTCCAACCATACTGGTCCCCATCTACGCATGCATGATGCTGGCAACACACTGATGCATGCCTTCATCTACGACGTTTCCCCGGACCTGGCGAGCCTGGTGCGGCACCTCATCAACACCGACTTCTTCCTGTATACACATGCCTGGTGCTGGCAATGTCGACCCATGCCTTCTTCCACAAACGTGTCCCCGGACTTGGAAAACCCTCGTCCGCCCTGTACTCTTCCCGGCACACCACTGCCCCTAATTAACACGACGCGTCCTTGTGTCTACGGCTCCATGACGACTACCTCGACACCGGCCACCCCAACTCGGCATCAACCACAGCCTTTCTCGCATAGCTACGTTGACCATGGCAATATTAATTAACCTTCAGCGAATGGGCATAATGTATTTAGAATTTCTCAACTAATGGCATGACATTTTACATTTATTTTTTGTTATGGCAGATTCATTAACTTCGGATGGCAAAATCCGACCTTCTGGTAGTTGTTCATTATGGTGTGTTGCCATCTACACTAAATTCTCATGTTAGCAGATTCTGGATCATATAACTTATATTGTAGCGTGTTTGTATAGGCAAAGAAGAATGCAGAGTTGCAGAGGTTTCTTCCATCACTTGAGGACGTATACTATACTGATAGGATGTTCAAGACAATTGTAATATAGCTTCTCCTTTCATCTCTAGGTATGTTCAACAGATAGCTAAATGAAATACCATGCAGGTTGTTCATATTTTCCTAATGTGGATGAAGCATTTATATTATTTGTTTTCACATAGTTTAACATTAATCCTTGCTTACATTTGCAGAAAAGGTAGTCACACTGATTTCAGTTGATAGGCATAGACAAACCTAAATGTGTGTGTCTTCCGAAATGTTTTTTGCAAGGTTTGAAATCATTGTCTCTCTTCAATTTATGTGGTCGTCTTCATTTGTTGACCTGTCAGAGAAGTTAATGTCCTACAAGTTTTTGTGCTATTTTTTTACTTTCCATGAATAATTGATCTGCAACCTGATAACCATTATTCTTTTGACAATTCCCATCTTGTTTCCACTCTACAGTTTACAAAGCGCTTTGGGATTAATGTGATGTATTGATTTTGTTTCTCTGTTTATCTACTTTTTTCGGGCTACATATAGTTCCTCATATCAAGCGTGTCATCAACTATTCACATGCTATTGCAACCCATGGGTTGTTCTCTTCGGTAGTGAATCTTTTATATTATGGTTTACATGCTACATTTTGTTCTTCGTATCAATCTACGCTTGTGCTTATGTACGTGACCTTTGATGCGGCCAAACCGGTATCTAGAAAATAGTTGTTTCAGGTGACAAGATCCATGTACCATCGGGTCACCGAACCTCGGTCATGGTGCAATCTATTCAGTTGCTGAGAAAGGAGCACATTTTCATAAAGATAATATTTTCTACTGATGATCTTCTCATGTGTAAAACAGACAATGTAATGAATACTAAAACTGAGATAAATTACCGCATCTGTTGATGTTCGTAGAGTGAAAACCAAATGAAATGCAGAATGCCGGAGGAAATTCTTATTACTGAACGTGATGTGCATTGAGTTTCCATGTTGTTTGACACAAATTATTGATACACATAATCACGGTAGCCAAATATCATCAAGTGGTGTGATGTACTTTTATGCTTGCAAAGATATTTTTCTTTAAAAAAATGTGATCGTGGAGTAGCTTTCTTGATTATATTAAACTGTAAAACAAATTGTGTTGACCATCTATTTAGTAAAATTGTATTTTGTTGGACTCTACACTCATATATGTTGATTATATTCAACTGTAGAGAAAATTGTGTTTGACCATTTATTTAGTTTTTTTCGATAAAGGGCGATTTTTATTGACTCATAATGTAGCATCGAGGGATACAATCATAGTGAGTACACACCCAGCCTCTGCATATCTAGGATGCACACAGCCAACACAAACACACACACACACACAAAGATCACGCTAGCAAAAGCAAAGTCATAGCAGACCGAAGCTATGCATAGGCGGATGAAGATAAAACTACCAAAGTGACGATATACAGTAGTGACCATCGGCAACAACATTTCTTGACAACATCAGGACTCCGAGAAAGGATCTCCACAAGCGACGCCTTCAAGAAGGGAACGTCATTGTAAGTGACGCCGTCGTCGGATCCAACTAGTGAAGGTTGGATCAAGGGTTTTCACCCTGTAAAACAAGTCTGAGTAAATTTCAAGCAATGCCTTCATCAAGGTAACGACATAAAAAACGCCGACATTGCTAGGTATAGCCAATTAAGGTCAGACCTAGGGTATTAACCCCGGAGCTCAAGACCGGGTACTCAAGAAGCACCATCCAATCAAAGTAATTGATGTTGTCTCCTCCACTTTCCACGATCCCAGCAGCTACAGATGTGCACGGTCCTGACAGCGAGAGATGACCATGTCCGCAGGAGCCGGCTGACGAGCCTCAACAAAAGCCGGTTCCCACAACATGGTGACGTCTTTGACAGAGAGGAAGAACACCGGTACTGCGGAAATCCCATGTTCAGGACATTCCAAAGTCTTGCACCGTTCTCACAAGTGGCAGCTGATGGCTAATCTACAAGACAACACCACCACACACTGCCACTAGCTCCGTAGTCCTCACATGTTGCAGCTGATTATACTGAGGGAAAGCACACGTAACGCTGTCGTGCATCATCCTTGCCGACACAGATAACAATCCAACATAGGAATAACCAGGACGCTGCCCAGCCCACAAAGGAGCCATCGACTGCTCCGCACGACCGGTTGATTGATCACCGACCGTCATCACCGTTGCTATCGGATCACAAGTTCGAAGCCCTTCCGGTGACCGCTGCCCGGCCAATGCGACAACCTAGGGGCACTATCACATGTTGGCCAGATTCAGGGCCCCATCAGCCATGCGCCCCGTCCTTGGCGGAGCACGAAGGCCACCATGACCGCCGCGCCCCTGCCGGCGGCGCGGGTGACGGACGCGTCGGCAAAGTGTTCTTCCTGAGGATGAGTCATCGCGGCTACAGATTACCTCTGCCGCCAGCTGATCCCGCATGACATGAACACCATCAGACCATCAAGGAAGGGAAAGCCCCAAGGCCGCTGCCCAACCATGAACCGTCACCGTCTCTGCAAAATCAACCTTCCCTGCGTCCAGCCACCACTTGCACATCGCCAAACGCCACCCAGCCAGCACGGGAATGGAGCCCCGCCGCCGCCGTCGGCCGTGCGGGCAAGCCCGACGGCAGCGGTCGGCGGCGGCGAGGGGAGGGGCGCACGAGGAGGCCGCCGACAAAAGCGGATCGAGGTGCCGCCCGAGTCGCCCAGGAGGACGACGCGGGGGCAGTTGGGTTTCTACTCCAACCTGTTTAGATGATTGGGACCATTTATTTAGTAAAATTGCTTTTCGTTGGACTCTTCACTCATGTTGTTATACAAAGATAATTGGTTCTTTCATCCATTTATACCATAGCTTGCGGTAGGTAACCGAAACACTCTTACAAACTCTTTACAAAATCAAATACTATGAAGCCTATAGCAGCTATATCTCATAATATTTCAGTTCACTGATAATTAACCTCCATAGGTTGGCAATGAATCATCTACTCTAATACATTGAAATTAACAAATAAATATGTATCAATATATTTACATCAATACATCTCATCCTATTCAGAAAAATGGACTGGTGTAGCAACGCGCACCATCAATGATTTAGTAAAAACAAATTAGAATGCTTTGAAATCTCGTGTTACGGCAGTGTTGTGTTGGACGAGGGATCTGCTGTCTGTCCTCTATTTGTTTGCCCCAAACCTCGACCGATTATAAATACTGGAACTACATTTATATATATTTAATTGCGTCAGCTGGTTTTGGACTCAGACCTTTTGGCTTCGATGCCAAATAGAAGTGCATGTTCTAGCCAATGCAACTAAAAAACTGATTTAATGAAAAAGACTAGGCAATACATTTATACGTGAACACTAATAATCTGTCTCAAGAATTCCATCTGATTATGAGTTGCATTTTAGTGTAATTCTATAATCCCTCGGTCATGCATTCATATGTGCCGCCTCTACAAATCTTGTTAATAAGGTCAACTCAGGAGGTAAGGAGAGGTATGAGGTGCCTGCAGGACACATGAGAAGCTACAACATGCTTGTGTTACGTGATAAGTATGCAGGACACACGAGAAGCTGGAATTATCAGGGCTCTGTGCGCGTACATGCTATGTCCAGAAACGTACTAGTGCTAATCAAAATCAGGAGAGGACTTGTGCACATGCAAACACAAGTATGGAGTTCTATACGTGCACGTCTTTCGTACAAAATTATAGGCCTGCGCGCCTAATTTGTCGTGCCTAATGGCCTGTTGTCAATTAATTATACTCCCTCCGTCAAAAAATAAGAGGGTGATTGGATCCAAGAGATTTATTTTAGTTTGACTAAAAATAGTTTATTTAAGAGGCTAAAGTTTCAAGCACCCCTGACTAAAGAGGGGCTAAAACTAGTCTTGAGACTAAATTTTTTTAGTCGGGGTACCCCTACTAAAATGTGGATTAGTCCTCTCTCTCCTCATTTAACTCATCTCCTTTTAACACAGACCAGTTCTAGATTGGAGGGTTTGGAGGATAATAAATGCTCATTAACTTGATTTTAGTCTCTTTAGTATTTGGATCCAAGTATGGATGAGGCTAGCAAGTTTTAGTCCCACTACCTTTAGTCATGGAACTAAAACGTATCCGAGCACCCTCTAAGTGTCTCAAATTTGTACTACTCCATTTGTCTAGGTGTGTAAGTCATCTTACGAAACCAAATAATTCCAAAACACTTAGGCGCGATGCATTAACTTCTACCTTGTTTCTTGTTTCTTGACATATCAACCATAAGAGATGTGGGTGTGCATGCTTTTAATGACTTGAGACTACCAAACACGACATGCAGTGATTAGTTTATTGCACGCAATGATATTAATTAGCAAATAAACATTAAGTTCTCTCGTTTCCCCTCTTTCTTGGTCACGGTGCACCTAAGATGACTTATTCACCTAGACGGAGGGAGTAGTTTTAGTATAAAGTTGTACTAAACTCGACACACTTATTTTGAGACAGAGGGAGTATAAATAAGAGTAGGACTCCGAAGTACTAGTCTGATACTCCGATCCGACTTTTACAGCATCTCCAACAGGCGCGCAACACGCGGCACACTAAAATAACATTTACAATATCGAAATAACAACTTTTTGCACGCAGCAAAGCGCGGGCTTCAGCGCCCGCTGCAAAAAATTACGCGTGAGCCGCTCCAGCAGGCGCTGCAAAAAACGGCACGCGCCAGCCCAAACAGCATTTGACATTTAAACAAAACCTAGAAAATCAAACACGTAAAAAAGAAATCAACAATAACTAGTTCAATTTTATTACAACTCAAACAAATAGCTTATTTTTCAATACAACAAATAGTTCAACAATACAATATCAAACACACAAATCACTAGTTTTGTTGCGCGTGCGAGTCGTCGTTGTCCAGCACGGGGGAGTGGGCGCATGAAATAAGCGGCACGCGATGCTCTTTTGCTCCGTGCGTTGAACCAACTATAGCGCGCACATTTTTTGCGCATCCGTTGGAGCGCCCGGAATGGCTGCACGTGCGCAAAAATGGCGATTTTTCCACAGCGCGCGCGTTTTTTGCGCATCAACTGGAGCGCCCAGAATGGTTGCACGAGCACAAAAATGGCGATTTTTCCAGCGCGGCGCTAAAATCGCGCGTCTGTTGGAGATGCTCTTAACAAGCCATCGTACTATTAATGCCTTTTATTTAGACAAACTATTAATGCCTTTTGTATCCATAGGGTCAGGGGGGAAGTTTACACTATTTTGGTTCTCGAACAGAGGGATAGCAAGTCGAGGTATCTCCTCGTAGCATGTCTTTCTGTCAAGGAGTTCTCGTTAATTTCATGTGTTTTTTGGTGAGAGATTAAAGATGTCGTCTATAACTTGTTGTTTATTCTTGGAGGGTCGTCCACTTGCTTCTTCATCAAGGTGTGTGTGTTGTTTTCATGGTGATTGTATCAGTTGATTGCGAGCGCCACGGCATTGCTAGTGTTTTTTGGATCATTGCATAAATACTACCATGTACTATTAGAAAATTTATTGTCGAAATCGATTCTCAGTCGGGCGTCGCATTAAGTGGTATTCAGAGCAACGTTGATCACGGTACAATTTTTTGTCTTCTATTTGACGCAATTGTTTGGAAGATAGTCAACTTGTAGCATGAGAAATCTGATCATGACAAGGGGGGGCGAAGTTCCGGTATATTATTTGCTTATTCATCATGTGTCAATCAAGGGAACCGATAAGAAGCTTCAAACAAAGGTTCTTGAGTTGTCTACCAATATTGCAGGCGTTGAGGACGGGTTTTAAGAGCATTTGACTGCCAGTGGCCGACAACATACTGATAGTCTACAGTGATGAGCGAACGCCTTAATCAGCTCACCGCAGCAGTTCATCGACTTCTGGAGGGAGTCATGGCACTCAACAGTCCCAACCACCACGACGCCTTTGTGATCACAACGTACACCGACGTTGATGGTGATTTTTCTGAGTACTTCGATGCTCGTGGAGGTTTACCTCACCGACCACGGCACGGGGATGAGGCTGACTGTTATGCTGGGGGTGACACGATCATGGCGGCAATGATGCTCAGGAGGATGATGGTTTGGGCTGAATCGAGATAACCATACCTGAATTCTTGGGACGCTGTTATGACCCAGAGAAATATTTGGAGTGGGAGATACGTGTAAATCAAAATTTTGATGGTCACAACTTCTCTGAAGAGAGGGAGGATCGTGTTGCATCAATGAAATTCATAGACTATGCTCTTGTATGTTGGAATATTAAAACTCCACTCACGAGTGACTAGCGTCAGAGGGTGACATGAGGTGAATCATGGCGGAACCTTTTGTGTCTACTTACTACACTCCCGAGCTTCATAGTAGATTGCGTCATATAGTGCAAGGTACAAAATCAGTCGATGAGTACTACAAGGAGATGCAAGTTTTGATCCACACAGCTGTACATGAGTCTGCGGACGAACCACTTCATTTCTTTGACAGGGTGGAAGAAGAGATTCGCAACTGTGTTGATTTTTTTTTTTGTGGGGGGAAAGGGTTATGTATTAATTAACCCGGATCAGTATGATCCAGTGCACACAGTTTTACAACCCTCTCAAGACCCGACCGTAACCAGACGGCCGTCTTAACCTCAACCCTCCCAATCTTAGCTAGTTCATGGCTAACAAGATTACACTCCCTCTTTATCGCCTTAACCTTAATCTGTCTGTCCCCTCTCATCATAGCAGAGATCTCCTGGACAAGGGCAGTGTACTGTGATCTATCAACCAAGGGGTTGGAAATCATCATAGCAGCTTCAACACTATCCGTTTCGACGGTGAATGGGAGTGAGCTCCATTCTAGCGCCAATGCAATTCCTTCTTTGCAAGCCTCAAGTTCTGCAGCTAGTGCATTATCACATGTGAAAAGATGTCGGCACGAGGTAAAGATAATACCACCGAAGCTGTCACGGAGCACCATGCCGATGCCCCCATTTCCAGTATGCGCCATATAGGATCCATCGACATTTAAAGTAAGCCACCCAGGCTCAGGTGTCCGCCAGCCCACACACGAATGCTTGCGCACAGAAGCTACTTCGCCCCTGTTCATGCTTATGTATAGCTCGTCATGGTTCATGCTTATGCACAGTGCGCCGTTGCTGCTACTATTTCCCAGCGCGCCGCTATGCGTACTCGTGCACAGCGCTCCGCTATTTCTTTCGTTTCCGAGTGCGTCGTTGTTGCTGCTACAAGGCGCCGTCCTTAGCGCCGGGTCCATCAGAACCATTTTCCCCTTCCTCTGATCATCCTTAGGGAATTGTTGAATGCAAAGTAGCGACGTCAGGTAGCTATGCAGGAACCGTCGAGAGGCTTCAGTCGGTGGAGGAATTTTATCATGGGTGATCTCGTTGCGGACGTGCCACGTGCGCCACATGGTCATCAAGAGCACCATGCGGGACGTGTCCGAGAGGGGCTCAAGCACATCAAAAAGCCACTCCGGGCCTGTGTGCCGAACTGACTTTATATCCGGGAGCTTCCAATCCTTAGCCATCGCCCTCCAAAGCTCCACCGCACGGGGGCACCTACACATCGCGTGGAACCCATCCTCGCGTTCCAAACCACACAGGGGGCATATGTCAGTGGTCTCCAAATGACGGGAAAACTTATTCACCCATGTTGCAAGAGAATTTGTCACAAGCCGCCATGCAAACACACGTACCTTTGGGGGGGCAGGGCACCCCCATATGGTCTTCCAGATGGCGCGCCGACCATCCGGTGCCCTGCTAGATGCGCTCGCGGAAGGACGCTCGCGCTCGTCCATCGCGAAGCGGTACGCGGACCGAACAGTGAATATGCCGTTCTTCTCAGGAGCCCACGCAAGGATATCATCGGCGAGGCATGGGGACGTCCGTATATTCCTGA
Source organism: Aegilops bicornis (assembly GCA_021605145.1). Taxonomy (NCBI): domain Eukaryota; kingdom Viridiplantae; phylum Streptophyta; class Magnoliopsida; order Poales; family Poaceae; genus Aegilops; species Aegilops bicornis. The sequence continues at coordinate 31,427,559 of CM038675.1, read as the reverse complement.
TAACATTGACATCAGCCGGATGAAGGTGCCGGTGGAGTAGGTCCATACGCCATGCGCCGCGCTCGTCGAGTAGCTCGGCCACTCGGCGAAGCCGGCAGGTACCTTGGGCGGAAATCAGATCGCCCGACGGAGCTCGAGGTAGCCATCGATCACGCCAGATACGGATGCTCTGGCCATTTCCCACGCGCCACACCAGCCCCTTCTTGAGGAGCTCGAGCCCATACTGGATAGCCTGCCAAGTTGACGAGGCATTCCCAGAAAATACTGTATCCTCGAGGCGTCCCTCTGGATAGTAGCGAGCTTTGAGGACCTGAGCACAAAGACTATTAGGATTAGTAAGAAGACGCCACGCTTGCCGAGCAAGCAGCGCCTGGTTGAAGACTCTGAAATCTCTGAATCCCAATCCTCCTCTCATTTTATGTGCCAAGATACGCGGCCAAGATATCCAATGAGTTTTCCTCTTTCCATCTGAAGCGCCCCACCAAAAATTGCGAACCATTCTGTTTAAGTCATCACACACCGACATAGGCAGTTTAAACACTCCCATCATGTACGTCGGAATAGCCTGGGCAATTGCCTTGATCATTGTTTCCTTCCCTGCTAGAGACAGCGTATCACCCCACGCAATAATGCGTTTTGTGAGGCGGGCTTGTAGATTCTGAAATTTACCTTTTGACATCCGTCCTTCCGGTGTTGGTAAGCCTAAATATTTTTCCTCAAGAGTGGACATTTGAACCTGCAACGCTGTGCGGACATGTTCCTGGTCAGCTACCAAACAAGAGTTACCAAACAAAATGCTGCACTTTGTGGGATTTATGAGTTGTCCAGTAGCAGTTTCATAAGTATTTATAATTTTCTTCACCTCCCTGGCTTGCCCCTCATCCGCTTTAAAGAACAACAACGTATCATCAGCAAAAAGTAGGTGTGAGATACCAGGCGCGCGCCGACAAACTTTAATGGGAGTAAATTTTCCTTGAGCTTCTCCATCCTTCAACAGAGCAGACAAGCCATCAGCCACAAACAGGAACAAAAACGGGGATAGGGGGTCACCTTGCCGAAGCCCACGCGACGGTGCGAACGAATCCAAGAGGGTTCCATTAAATTTTACAGAATATCTCACTGAGGTGACGCAAGACATTATCCAGTCAACCCATCGGTGAGCGAAACCCATCTTTTGCATCGTTTGCTTCAAGAAACTCCAGTCTACCCTGTCATAAGCCTTTGAGAGGTCCAGTTTATATGCGCAGAAACTCCTTGATGGATCCTTCTCTTGCTGGATGTGGTGAATGCACTCAAAAGCAATAAGAACATTATCACTAATCAGTCTACACGGAACAAAAGCACTCTGCTCTGGCGAAATGATCTACTCCAGGATAGGTCAGAACCTGTTGACCAAACACTTTGCCACTACCTTGTAAATGACGTTGCATAAGCTGATTGGTCTAAAGTCTATTAATTTTACCGGTCTAGCCACCTTTGGAATCAGGACAATGGCTGTGTCATTGACCCCCTCAGGCAAATGCCCAGTCCTAAAAAATTCCAACACACCTGCAACCACCTGTGGTTTCATAACTGCCCAATTCCGCTGGAAGACCCGTGCCGGAAAACCGTCCGGTCCTGGTGCCTTGAGGGGACCGATCTGAAATAATGCATCTGAAATTTCCTTCTCTGTAAATTCTGCGCACAAACTGTCATTCATTATATCTGTAACACGTGCATGTATAAGGTTAGTGACTGGATCAGCACACAAAGTAGGGTCAGCAGTGAACAAATTTTTGAAATAAGAGGTGGCCATGTCCGCCAAAACTGTGCTGTCCGTATGTGTCACTCCCTGTTCATCAACCAATGATTTAATCCGATTTTTCCGTGCTCTCCAAACAGCCTTCCTATGAAAGAATTTTGTGTTACGGTCTCCCTCCCTCAACCAATCTATTCTGGATCTCTGCATCCAATGATTTAATGCAATATAATTATATTCATGAGTTACTTCTTCAAGTGAATTATGCTTAAAGTTGAATATTAGAGAAGCAAGCTTCAGAGACTCGTCCAACTACAACAGTGGGAGACATGATTCTTCTCCCACCGATGGTGAGTTTAGTTCTACACCGGCTACTTCTTATAAGTCCAGAAGTATTGAACAAACCAAAGTGATTGCTGCACCAAAGGAGGTTTCTGAAGTTTCATATATACTGTACATATGTATTTGGCTTTATATAAATGAAATAAATGAGAATTATAAATATTTTTTAATTCACAAATACTTATCAGTGGCACTGACAGGAAAAGAAACATCGTACATTACCTTCATACATTATTAAGTAGCAATGTTCATAAGATTGGACTCCGGTAGTACCTTACAGTTTTACTGGTGATAATGCCTTATCATAGGTGTTATACTACCGGCGTCGGCATTTTGTGCCAGAGATGTTGCTTTTCCAACGCCCCTACTAGGCTTTTTCCTAGTAGTGGATGGTGGCCATCGCCACAACATTAGATTTCTTCAGTACTGGTCCATCAATCTTGACAAATCTACGGATTTCTTCGGTACTATTCCTTCAGTGATCTGTGATTTAGGTACTAGTCGATTTATGTACTAGTGGATTTGAGTATTGATTTATTTAGGTACTAGTCGATTTTAGTTGTACTAGTCCATCAATCTTCAATGTTCTATGGATTTCTTCGGTAATACTCCTTCAATCTTCAGTTTTCTGTTGATTTAGGTACTAGTCGATCTTGGTACTAGTGGATTTGAGTACTAATTGATTTAGGTACCAGTCGATTTTTGTACTAGTCCATCAAGGCATGTCCAGTTAGATTATGGAGCAGCTGCCGTATTTCATATCATCTACTGCAGCACTATTGTTTTATTTTACATCATCTGTTTAAGCTGAATGTTTTTTGTAATGTAAAAAATTACATTTGGTGATGTAAATTTTATTCTAACTACCTTTTGGTTATGTATTATACATCATCTGTTGAAGATGCTCTAAGAGCACACCGGTTGAAACCACATTGTCGACATACAAGGGAAACCCTATGGGCAAATGAGATGCCTAGCTACAGCGGACTTCCTGGTCCACCGAAAGTCGAGACACAATTGTATTTTCGAAAATGATGTGCAGATTTCTAAAGTAAATGATGTTGGAAGTAAACAGTAATGTAGAACATATAACTAACCAAAATCACACTGCAATGCATACGTAATGATTAATATGTGGATAGTTTTGAGCATCTGGACGATGTAAGAGACTACAATAGTGCAAAGAACAAATTATTCATTGTGTAATCAACATAGAAAGCATAACAGTAGGAACACCGCCATTGCGGAAGACAAGAGGCAGCTAGCATATCCTCTCGATGCTTTATTTTAAATCAGTAAAATTCACCATTTGACGGAGAAAAAGCATCACGGCAGAGTGAAGCCTGATCCTTGGAACTTCTCCTCGAATATCGCATCTAGGCATTTAGCCATCTCAGGTGTCAAATGGTTCACCCAATCTCCCACCACCCCCTTCCTGAAATAGGAGTCATATGGGAACTTCAAGAACACCCCCTGGGAGCCTTTCTTGTTGGCCTCTAGATTTTTTAGATGCTCCAAGCTACAAAGCTCAACTATCTCTGCAACAGCACCGGCCTCCTCCTCTGTGTCGGAGAATGGCCTCCCGAGGAATTGAGCTAGCTTCCTGACTTTGTCAACCGGATCCTGACACATCTGCTCATAGGTTAAGAAAAGCACCCTGTTTGGCTCTGCATTGCTTACCCTCCAGTACCCAAGGATGTGATCCCAGACAGGCCCGGCAAAACATGTGCCGTCACAGACCGTCTCGAACACCTCTTGGAGTGATATGTCAGGTCGAGCACGGTTGGCAAAGTGCCACATCGAGACAACCATGTCCTTCTGATCCCTGCCAATCAGCGACTGATTAAAAATCCACAGATCTCAAACACATGGGACGTTTAACAAAATAGATTTCTCTTCAAGATATGTTAACTGAAAGTTTTACTACTAGTATAAAACTCAATGTATCTTATGCAACCGTAACCTCTGTATCAAAAATTCAAAATATAAGAAGTTTTTTTGCATTTTAAGTGCAAGCAAAAAATGTCTATAAATAGTTATACAGGGAGAAGCAAACAAATCTTCTAGGGAGGAAATATGCATTTTTTCCAGAAAAACTTTGTGCTCTGTTCATCAACTATCATGGTAGTACATAGAGCACCAGAAATAATATAAATCATACAAAAGGGACATACATACATGGCGCCTAGTCAAAAAGATGAAATAAGAATATTATACTATTTGTAACAAAAAATATATCCACATAATATATTTTTTGCCATTTTAAATAACAGAAGAAAAAATTGTTGAAGATTATGCTAATATCTAATTAAGAAGCCATCTATCTGAGTAGAACGGAAGAATGAGTATAAAAGAGATCATGTGGATATGGTCTTAGTTGTAGTTTGTCCATTACTGATCTAATCGCTTTGGAGTTTTTTTCCCCTTTTTATTTTCTCTACTCCACGCATATGCATAGGTTTTGGTCTTGTGACCTTGCTAGTTATTGGTGTTTTGTGTGTGTGTGTGTGTGTTGAGTTGGCTGTGTGCATTCTAATTATGCAGAGGCCGGATGTGTGCTCATATTGTATCTCCTCAATGCTCCATTTGAGCCAATAAAACTCACCCTTTATCGAAAAAAAAGAGATCATATGGATTACATATTTTTTACAAACGTCCTTTCAAATAGAGATCCACTTTGCAAAATTTTACTTAATCCTCTCCCAGCTTTTAGATGGAGATTCGAGTCATATCCTCACTTCTTGTAAAGTCATATGCTAACATACATGAGAGAAATAACAAGAAATAGCGGATGACGGAAAGACATGACTGCCGCTGTTCTTGTTGTTAGATGTGACCTCCTTGGGTCAGGGCTTGTTGAACGGATCATGTAAAACTGTACTATTGTAACATCAACAACATTACCTGCATATGTAGACAATTTTGCAGTCGGATCCACGAGAGATAGACGCCGGCAGCACTGAGAGAGGCATGTGCGTGCACATGAGCCTCGGTGAGGGCAGCCTGTCCAGCACTGCCTCACGGCCGATGGCGAAGAGCCTGTCCAAGAGAATCACACAGTCGTGCGGGTTGAGGCGGCGGAGCGGGTGGGCGGGGCTTGTCGGCGGGTATGCGGTGCGGGCCATGGTGGCGAATATCAGAGCCTTGAGCCAAGTGGTGCCGCACTTGGGAAAGCTCGCAAGAACCACGTCGCCGGGGCGCGTTGAGAAGCTGCGCTGCATGGCCATGATGCCTGGTACCCAGTCCTCCAGCACCCACACGCCCTGATAGCAGCGCAACTTGAGCTTGCTGGCAGGGTTCAACGGCAGGGACGCCACGGCGGCGGCATACTCGGTAGGTGGGCGAACTGGGATGGTGCCGTCGTCGGCGTCCTTGAACGCCACGGGGACCTGGAGACCAGCCGTTTCGCTACCAGCCATTTTGCTGAATGGGTGATGAGGCTAGCTACCGGCAGCAAGCATCTTTTTATAGCTCCTCCACCACACCTAGCAACCCCGATTCTGTTGGCCAAGCCTCCACTTGCACGATCAGCTGAAGAGTTCTTCCGTCGGTACGCGCACCTACAAATAAATATTTACAGGTACAAAAATGCTAGTTCTGGGTAATTTAGTAAAGTTCATAGGTGCTAGGTAATTAGCCTTGCCTTGACTGGAGACTCACATACGAGATATATAGCTAGCTAATTAGCCTTAAAGCTAGCAAAATTTCATAGAATCATTTTTATTTAATACTGCGTTGGCAAGGTCAATACTATATTAAACTCATGCTTCCGCCAACTTATTCAAAAATACAAACTGCATTTTTATTTAATACTGCGTTGGCAAGGTCTTGAACTCAAGACCTATTGGCTCGAATACTATATTAAACTTATGCTTCCGCCAACTTATTCAAAAATACAAACTGATGGAGAAAGACAGGCAATATATTTCAACAATAGCTGCCTGGTGGAGAACCTAACGCAACATGCGCTCCTCCACCTGACTCCACCAGTCTTGTGTCCGAGTCAACAAACGCCTCGGTCGGGGGCTCGTGTGAGCTACTGGACATGTCCGCTGGGTGCAATGCGCGCAGCACCCTGGACGTGCCGCCTCAGGTGCGCCACTACTGGCGATCTTCGTGTTCCTTGTCGCATTGCCCGGTGAAATGTGCACGCTTCACTCAGTTTGCTCAACCGACTCAGCTCGCCTCATGTCTTGGTTTCCTGATGTGATTACACCGGTTTTTCGGCCGCAGCTGGCATCTCTCGGACACGCTATACAAAGGTTGTTTTTCCATGGTCAATCTCATGCAACGCTGCATCCACTCCGGTAAAGATAGCACTTACGTCCATCCATTAACGTAAGCTTCGGTATCACTTCCATAGAATCGACGCGAGTTTCAGAACCATCATGATGGCAAACTTTTTTCTTTCGCAAACGTGACAATTTCTTTAGTCAACGCTTGAAGAACTGGGTCCTCCTCGTCCACTAGCTTGCACATCAACATCATGTCTCCATCATCACCTTCCTCGGCCAAGTGCTCCCTTACTTCGGTGCTTTCTCGCAGTCAGCCTTGAACTGACCATGATGACACAGTTGTGACTCTTGATCTTGCGCTTATCGAACTTCTTCTTCTTCGGATAGCCGTCGCTGGCGTTCCTCTTAGCCGTCGCTGGCGTTCCTCTTGCTTTGTTCTTGTGCCGCATGATCTTGACGAGTGTTACTGCTAGAGCCCTCGCCTTCTCTCCTTGTGTTCAGTGCCTGCCACTGAGCCTTCGTGAGCACGACATGCTCGACGTTGCTCCCGTTCGCGAGACTGTACCACATGCACTCGTTGTGAGCCTTGTAGCATTCAGCGAGATCGTCAATGGAGCGATTCGCGAGATCGACGCACTACTCGATCGCCATGACTATTTATAGGTACCGGGGAGGGGCCCCATGTAAGAACCGACGGACAACCGAGGCCTCCATGAGGTTTTCTCCAACTGCGCATATCCGATTGACGAGAGTTTCTACCTGTGAAGCGGACGCGTTCATAGACTCATCGTCGCCCATGACCAAAGTCTCATACCTCCTTAGGAGAGTTTGAAGACTGGCTTGCTTGATGGGGGTGTTCCCTTCAAACATGATCTTCAAAGTATCCCAGACCTCCTTCGCCGTTCCTTTGGCGATCAGGTGTTGGAGGAAATCCATCGGCATCACCAAGTAAATCGCATACGCCGCCTGCCGATCCTTCCGATGCTCGGCTCCCTCCTTGAACACGTCGCCTCTTAGATCAATTGTGTTCCATAGCTTGCTGGCACAGAGACCCCACCCCATGAGGGCCTTTCATGGAACCCCACCGTGATTGATTCCTTTCCCTAAAAACATTACTAAATTTGGCAGATGAAAACTGAATTAAATAGAACGGTCGGCTAAAAAACAGTTTAAATAAATTGGTGTGATAGAAAATATCAGTGGGGGATGTTTAACCGGAATGGAGGCAATGCTACCAATTCACCATGGCATATAGGTCTTTGCCGATTCTAGTAGTATGCCGAATATAAACCAACCTACTGGTCCTAGGAAAAAAAAGGAAACCAAAAGACGAAACATAGAAAACAATGAAAAATAAAACGCTCGCATGCATCAAATTGGTCAGCCAACTTTGATTGTAGTTGATGTTTTGTTAATATTTGATTTGATTGGGTATGAATAGTGGAAGGTACGGAAATTTTTGAGTTAGTTAAAAAAATTATGATTAGATTTGTATGAGCTAATGCATGAAGTAAATGGATGCGTCAAATGGGCCCGCTAAAATTGATTGCGTTTGAGCAAAATGTCATCTGTAAGATGCTCCTGGGCGTAATATAAAGTTTGTCGAGGGGTTGGTGGGAGTGAGGCGGGATTACCGACTCCTCCTTTAGGAGTTGAGATAGACACTTAACTAATTTCTTTGACAATTAAATATACGCCTAACTAATTTTGTACTTACCCCCAAAAAATCTAATTTGTACGTACGCATCTTCAACTACCCATAAAGGTACTCTAGAAAAAAGACTGGCCGTAGACGTTTATTTCCAATAGTCGGGTTTTCTTTGACGTACTTAGAAAGAAAAGACTCCTAATAGTCATGTCAACAATGGAACGTGTAGCGAACCAACCTGTGGTTGGATGGTTCGAGGGATTGTGGTATCCCCAGCCCACCAGGGTTCAAATCCTGGTGCTCGGATTTATTTCAGGATTTCCGGCGATGCGCATTCAGTGGGAGGAGACGTTCCCGTCGACGACGAGGTGCCAGGGAAGGGTGACACCAATCTGTTCAACCAAGGAAGATGTGGTGGCGACAGCATCCTCGTGGTGAATTTGTGACTTCAAACTCCGCCGTTGAGACGACGTTCGCTCCAGCATTGGAGCGGAGGTTGGGAGGTATTCAAGGAGCGGATGCAGATTGTGGTATGCATCGACGATATCTCGAAGATGATGGATCATGTGTTGGGTTCATGGTTCGTGTCTGGCAGAGATGGTTTTGTCCTCCGACGTCTTAGTCGTGTGAGGATGCAAATCTGGAGTTCAATGACGTGTTCGGGGTGTTGCCCCAGTGTGATTCGTTCAACGGCAATGGCTTAATTTTAGGTGAGCCACCTTACAGATCCGCAAAGCTGCATATCAGCGATGCAGCCGTGCCGAGCTCGGGTGACGAGGTAATCCGTCATATTTTTCTTTGGTAGCTGCTGCGGTGGTGCGGGATAAAGGTGATGGACGATGGTGTCAAGCTTAAGGATTTCTTCAGTCCTGGTTCTATTTTTCTTTCATGGCTGGTGTTCCTTTTGAAGGAAATATGCCCTAGAGGCAATAATAAAGTTATTATTTATTTCCTCATATCATGATAAATGTTTATTATTCATGCTAGAATTGTATTAACCGGAAACATAATACATGTGTGAATACATAGACAAACATACAGTCACTAGTATGCCTCTACTTGACTAATCAAAGATGGTTATGTTTCCTGACCATAGACATGTGTTGTTATTTGATTAATGGGATCACATCATTAGGAGAATGATGTGATTGACATGACCCATTCCGTTAGCTTAGCACTTGATCGTTTAGTATATTGCTATTGCTTTCTTCATGACCTATACATGTTCCTGTAACTATGAGATTATGCAACTCCCGTTTACGGAGGAACACTTTGGGTGCTACCAAGCGTCACAACGTAATCGGGTGATTATAAAGGAGTACTACAGGTGTCTCCAAAGGTACATGTTGGGTTGGCGTATTTCGAGATTAGGTTTTGTCACTCCGATTGTCGGAGAGGTATCTCTAGGCCTTCTTGGTAATACACATCACATAAGCCTTGCAAGCATTGCAACTAATAAGTTAGTTGTGAGATGATGTATTACGGAACGAGTAAAGAGACTTGCCGGTAACGAGATTGAACTAGGTATTGGATACCGACGATCGAATCTCGGGTAAGTAACATACCGATGACAAAGGGAACAACATATGTCGTTATGCGGTTTGACCGATAAAGATCTTCGAAGAATATGTAGGAACCAATATGGGCATCCAGGTTCCGCTATTGGTCATTGACCGAGAATAGTTCTAGGTCATGTCTACATAGTTCTCGAACCCGGAGGGTCCGCACGCTTAACGTTACGATGACAGTTTATTATGAGTTTATAAGTTTTGATGTACCGAAGTTTGTTCGGAGTCCCGGATGTGATCACTGACATGACGAGGAGTCTCGAAATGGTCGAGACATAAAGATTGATATATTGGAAGCCTATGTTTGGACTTCGGAATAGTTCCGGGTGAAATCGGGATTTTTCCGGAAAACCGGGGGGTTACCGGAACCCTCCCGGGGGATGTTGGGCCTTAATGGGCCATAAGGGAGAAGAGGAGGGCCGGCCAGGGCAGGCCGCGCGCCCCCCCCCCCCCTAGTCCGAATAGGACAAGGAGAGGGGCGGCGCCTTCCTCTCTCCCCTCCCCTCAAGTCCTAATCCAACTAGGAAAGGGGGGGGGGGGAGTTGGACTCCTCCGGCGCGCCGCCTCCTAGGGCTGGCCGCACCCCCCCGTGCTCCTTTATATACGGGGCAAGGGGCACCCCATGACACACAAGTTGATCTACGGATCGTTCCTTAGCCGTGTGCGGTGCCCCCCTCCACCATATTCCACTTCGGTCATATCGTCGCGGAGCTTAGGCGAAGCCCTGCGCCGGTAGAGTCATATCGTCGCGGAGCTTAGGCGAAGCCCTGCGCCGGTGGAGCATCATCATCGTCACCACGCCGTCGTGCTGACGGAACTCATCCCCGACGCTTTGCTGGATCGGAGCCCGGGGATCGTCATCGAGCTGAACGTGTGCTGAACTCGGAGGTGCCGTGCGTTCAGTACTTGCATCGGTCGGATCGTGAAGACGTAGGACTACATCAACCGCGTTCTTATAATGCTTTCGCTTACGGTCTACGAGGGTACGTGGACATACACTCTCCCCTCTCGTTGCTATGCCATCACTATGATCTTGCGTGTGCGTAGGAAATTTTTTGAAATTACTACGTTATCCAACAGTGGCATCCGAGCCTGGTTTTATGCGTTGATGTCATATGCACGAGTAGAACACAAGTGAGTTGTGGGCGATATAAGTCATACTGCTTACCAGCATGTCATACTTTGGTTCAGCGGTATTGTGAGATGAAGCGGCCCAGACCGACATTACGCGTACGCTTACGCGAGACTGGTTTCACCGCTTCGAGCACTCGTTGCTTAAAGGTGACCGGCGGGTGTCTGTTTCTCTCACTTTAGTTGAACCGAGTGTGGCTACGCCCGGTCCTTGCGAAGGTTAAAACAGCACCAACTTGACAAACTATCGTTGTGGTTTTGATGCGTAGGTAAGAACGGTTCTTGCTCAGCCCGTAGCAGCCACGTAAAACTTGCAACAACAAAGTAGAGGACGTCTAACTTGTTTTTGCAGGGCATGTTGAGATGTGATATGGTCAAGACGTGATGCTATATTTATTGTATGAGATGATCATGTTTTGTAACCGGAGTTATCGGCAACTGGCAGGAGCCATATGGTTGTCGCTTTATTGTATGAAATGCAAAAGCCATGTAATTGCTTTACTTTATCACTAAGCAGTACCGATAGCCGTGTGCGGTGCCCCCCTCCACCATATTCCACTTCGGTCATATCGTCGCGGAGCTTAGGCGAAGCCCTGCGCCGGTAGAGTCATATCGTCGCGGAGCTTAGGCGAAGCCCTGCGCCGGTGGAGCATCATCATCGTCACCACGCCGTCGTGCTGACGGAACTCATCCCCGACGCTTTGCTGGATCGGAGCCCGGGGATCGTCATCGAGCTGAACGTGTGCTGAACTCGGAGGTGCCGTGCGTTCGGTACTTGGATCGGTCGGATCGTGAAGACGCATTTACTACATCAACCGCGTTGTTATAACGCTTCCGCTTACGGTCTACGAGGGTACGTGGACATACACTCTCCTCTCTCGTTGCTATGCCATCATCATGATCTTGCGTGTGCGTAGGAAATTTTTTGAAATTACTACATTCTCCAACACCTTTGTGCAAAGGTTAGCGTTTTACTGTTTTTCAGTCTTGTCAGGTCGGCATTTACGTGACTTGTATTATCATCATTATGATATATAAATAAGACACATATTACCATGCAAAAAACAGTGGAAAATGTACATACTTTATAATTTACAAGACCTTTTCAACTTTTTATCTTAATTGTTAAACCAGATGATTATGCTGCCGATACAGAAAAGACGGGAAGGGAAAAAAGCTTCAACATGCAACAGGACATGAAGATGTTGACCTTAAAATTGGCGGATTTAGATGATGAATCAAAATGATTGGGCAAGCCGTCTGTTTTAAGATGTTGCAGTGGTAGAAGGATGGATTGGAGAGGGCAGACAAGGAGGAGATGGAGTCAGTGGATAAGGAGTCAAAGACGGAGGGTGGTCTACACGGTGGCGAAGATTGAGTGTGAAGGCTAGGATTGCTGGTCTGGCAGGGCATAAAATCCAATTTTTTGTACGAACTAGCGGACTAATATTTTTTGTGATCAGACATGTATAAACTAGGCATACTTGAGAAGTGCATCTCTGAACGCAGCGGCAGCTGCACGCAGGGCATCGACGGCACGCGTGCCGTCGCGATTCGGGTCAGCTAAGTGTGCTAGTTAGGGCATCTCCAGCCGTTGGCCCCCCAGGACGCATACAAATCGCCCCTGGGGGCGAGCCGGCGATACACTCGGTGCTGGGGCGGTTTTGCGCCCAGTCATCGCCGCCCAGCGCCCCGGTAGCGCGAAATTGGCCCACTTTGCAGCCCAATTTCGGCGAATAAACGCCCATATGGGCGTAGAATAGGCCCATATTCGGCGTGGTTTCGCCGTGTCTCGGCGTTCAATTATCAACACAATTATTCCTTATCACATATTTCATCACAGAAAAATTAAATACTTCAACAAAATACTACAACAACAAATAGTTCAATACAAATTATATAGTTCAACAAATAAAAACTCGTATTTCATCACGCGGCATCCCCTTGAGCCTCCATAGGTGCTCAATCAGATCTTTCTGCAGTTGATGATGCACCTGTGGGTCTCGGATCTTCTGACGCATACTGAGATAGGCAGTCCAAGTTGCCAGTAGCTGGTGATCAACTTCGGCTAGAGGACCCTGCCTGTAGTATGGTTCAGTGTCAAACACTGGGTCTTCTTGCTCGCTCTCGATGATCATGTTGTGCAAGATGACACAGCAAGTCATGATCTCCCACATTTGATCTTTCGACCAGGTCTGAGCAGGGTACCAGACAACAGGAAATCGAGAATGGAGCACACCAAATGCCTGCTGGACATCCTTCACCAAGCGTCCTAAAGCTTCGCCAAACCAGGTGTTCTTGCCTCCTGCCATGTGGTTTGAGATCGTCTTCACAAATGTCGACCATCTTGGATAGATGCCGTCGACTAGATAGTACCCCTTGTTGTATTGGTGCCCATTGATCTCGAAGTTCACCGGAGGAGAATGGCCCTCAACGAGCTTGGCAAAAACAGGAGAGCACTGTAGCACGTTGATGTCATTGTGAGTTTCTGGCATACCAAAGAAGGAGTGCCAAATCCAGAGGTCCTGTGTGGCTACCTCCTCAAGCACCACACTGCAACCGCCTTTGGCGCCTTTGTACATCCCCTGCCAACCAAATGGGCAGTTCTTCCATTTCAATGCATGCGATCGATGCTTCCAAGCATCCCAGGAAATCCTCTTGCTGCATTACAGGCTAGGATCCGACCGTGTCTTCCGCATTGGGTGTTCTCAAGTATTGTGGCCCAAACACTGCCACCACCGCGACAGAACTTGTAGAAACACTCAGGCCGATGGACTCGACCATGCGCTCATAGTCGTCGAGTGAATCACTGGGAGCTCCATATGCAAGCATCCTCATCGCTGTCGTGCACTTCGGATGGAGGTGAATCCAAGAGCGCCATGCAATCCATCTTGCACTTGAAGTAGTTGTCGAACTCCGGATGGAATTCATAATCACGAGGAAGAGCTTTCGGCTCATCCGATAACGGCGCCAAATGTTCTCTCGTCATGAAGTGGAGCATCGGCGAAGTAGTCGGAGTAGAGCATGCGTAGCCTTGCAGACGATGCGGTTCTTTGCTTTCACCCGCCCGGCGCCGAGCCACCTCGGCGGCTTTTCATTGCTCGCCAACAATTGGCGAGGGCGGCGAGCACCATCGATGCTCTTCTTCACGGGCGTCGGCCGCGGCTTCCTCCTCCAAAGCGGGCGAGCTCTTCCTCCTCATCCGAGTCCATCGCCGAGACAGGTCAAACGCCGAACACCTTGCGCTCGGTGGGCGTGTACCGCCGTTAAACCGCGCCTCCGCGGCCGGAACGGCGGCCGGAAACGCTGTGCTGCGGAGGGGTTGCTGCGCGACCGCTATTTTCGGCGGGGAATGGCTATCTAGCGGAGTAGGCGGCCGCCGCTGGGATATAGCTAGTGGTGGCCGAGTGGGGTGCGAGGCGAAGTCGGGGAAGAAAACCTTGACTTTTCCCCTGTCGGTGTAGGCCAGGCGTGCTTTTCCCTAGCGCTGGAGCCCCCAACGGCTCCCCAGCACGCCGGGTTCGGCCTGTAATCGCCGGGCGGAAAAAATGTCCGAACCGACGATTTTCGGCGTCCTGGGGACGCGACTGGGCCGTTTTTTCAGCGCCGGCGCCGAAAAAATGGTTTGGGGGGCCTGTTGGGGGCGCGGCTAAAGATGCCCTTAGAGTATAGCCGAACGTTGGAAAGCAAACTGAAACGTATATGTGTATTCAAAGGACCAAACCTGACACCACAATCTGACACAAGCAGAAGCAGGGCACGCGCGCAGACGAGAGGACGAGAGGACGAGGGGACGCAACAGCATGTACCCGCACAACCCAGTTACGCTCCATTGGCAGGAGTGTTTTCAGTTAATGCATGTTGTACAGCAACGCAGCAGCCTTAGCTAGGAAAGCAAACATTTTGATGTTTTTTATTAGTCGCGGTAATCACATGGTTCATTCATGAACACCAAAAATATCACTAGTTTTATTCCAAACGAAACGCTTAATACATTATCAACTTATTATATAATAAAAAACTCACAAGCGATCTCCAACACTATATGTACAACATAACCAAACTAGCATGACATAGTGTTTTTTACAGCATTTTTGCTAGGCCACAAACGCCCACGCTGCACATATCGTCCATGCCCACAGCGAGCTCACGGGCAACGTATACGTTGTACACACCAGAGGACGCGTCCCCTGCATGCGTGCATGGTGCGGCCCACCTCATGGTTCATCTCTGGGACAGACCGGAACCCCGGCGTCCGTTTTTACAAGTGCCCGAATCAGGGATTTAGTCTGATTTTTGTACGCCCATACAACAGATGTGCCGCCGTGACGTGAAGACTGCACGTCGCAGCGGAAGCACCGGCTGCTGTTCTTGCGGTTCCGCAAGACATGCGCCCGAGCTGTGCCCCCCACATGACATGCGCCCGAGCTGTGCTCCTGGTCAAATCGCCGGGCCCGCGCGCCAAAAAGACAATGCCCCACACTGCATGGTCTGTCCACTTTTGGGCGTCAGACCTGTACCCGGGCCGAGCCCACCACGGGCGACTTGAGCGCTGTATTTGCTTGTATCGAGCCGGTATGTCCGCTTTACTGATTTTGACATTTTCTTTTGCACGGATCCCTTCGCGCAGCACGGCCGTTGATGCGCTGCGTGCATCTGCCGCTGCGTGCAGGACGGCCGCTCTCAGGCATACTTGCCTTTTTTTGGTTGTAATCTGCCAATGATGTGACCCGGCATTGGTGTGATCCAGCCCATATTATGGATCGGAATTATTTGAATTTGATAGCATTGAATGGCCGGTTCCCGCAGTCGTGTCGACAGACTAGTTCCCCGGTCCGCGCGCGGATGCAATGTCTGTTTTACGAGTCAGCATTGGAGATGCCCTTAGCCGATAACAATGGTGCATAATCATGTTAACTTACAGTGGTGTTTGCCCGAGCTGGTATGTGTTTACAACCATCCACTTTTAAATTTTAACCGTTAATTTCTATGCTTGACGGAATTTAATGGATCAGATAATTTCTTGTAAGCATGTTCCATAGAAAAAAGAACTTGTAAGCATAATCTCTTTTAATCTTGATAATCATTTGCCTAGTTTTCTTTCTAATCTATATGTGAGTCAAACTCATAATGGATGTGTGGATGATGGGTTGGGTACGTGCTTTTTATTCCAAATAGACGCCTAACTAATTTGTACGTTCGCATCTTGGACTACCATAAACGTACTGTAGAAAAAAGACTGGTCATGGCCGTTTGTTTCCGATAGTCAGTTTTTTTTTCTTTGACGTACTTAGGCCAACTCTAGCCAATCCGCAAAAAATAGAGTAAAACAGCCTAGTAAACTTAGTGGAGTATATTTCAATGAAAAAAATAGCATGGGACAACAAAATAGCGCCGACCTCAAAATATGCTATATCGCGCTATAGCGTGCTATTAGCGAGACGTTGTATACTGATATATTTAGCAAGACAATTCTCAATATGCTATAGCGTGCTATTAGCGAGACGTTGTACACTGATATATTTAGCGAGACAATTCTCAATATGCTATAGCATGCTATTAGCGAGGTTATAGCGTGCTATTTTCTTCAGTGTTATATTTACTACACAAAATTTTGGGCGGACCTAGCTGATCCCCGAAATACAACGGAGTAATTTTTTCTGTTATTTGCATTTCATTTTCGGCCGCCAAAACAAATTTCATTTCTTATTTATTTCATTGAATAGCATTTGATACATCAAGTACATAATCCACTAATTCTTCGCTACAAGAACAAAACCAAAGAATACAAGAACCATAATTAGACACTTTAATAGATATCCTACTTCCATAACTACTCCCATTAGTTGGATTAATATTTTCTCTATGTCTTCTTTGTTTATTCCCTCGATCGCCTTCTCGAGCGTGCACACTTCTTTCTTATTTGGCTCCAACGAATTCGACATTGCATCGCATCTAGTCCCATCTCTAGTATCTACTTTAGCAAAGAGTGTAAAAAATTTCACTATCAATATATCAATGTAATCTTCTTTATAATACAAAAACTTGCATCCAGCCTACACAAAAATTTAAGCAAACAATTAGCTACAAATTGCGTCGAATCAGATGAACAACTAAAACAAAACAAGAAGTCGCCCAATATTTTTTGCACCTCAAGAACACGCATCCGAGTTCTAGCATGGTTGAAACTCGGCGCACGACCTGCCGCGCGCAGTCGTCAGACTTTATGACCAGCAACGGGGAGCCGACGAGCTGCTGCGCCAGTGCCGAGCTCGGCTGACGGCCAGGCGTATCTTTGTCGGTGAATCACTGACGAGTGAGATCCAAGTGGCTAGAGGAGGCCATACCTACCTGTGGTACAGATGCGTTGCGGGGGCTATGCGGTTCAGTACCAGGCCAATCCATGAAAAAGGCGTCGTTGGCGGCGGCCGGACGCGTCAAATCCGTTGTCGGTTGTGGTGGCCGTAGATATGCCAACGACGGCGAGAGAGGCTCAAACCTGGTGGGTGGGGCCTACATAGCTTCTGCGGTGGTGGGTGGTGACCGGCAGGGGCGGGAAGGATGCTGCCGGCATAAATGCGGCATGGGAGTGGGGTGGGTAGGCAGTGGAGGGGAGCGGATTTTTTTCTCCAGCTGTGGGCGGCCGAGTAAATATAGGCATCGGATAGGAGGCGGAGTAACAATTGCTTTAGGGGATTGGCTTGTGCCGGTTTGAGGAGTAAAACCTAATTTTAATTCCTCTAACGCCTTTTAGGGAATTGGCTAGAGTTGGTCTTACAAAAATAAGACTCCCAATAGTCATGTCAACAACGGAATGTGTACATGCTTATACTTTATGTAAAATTTTCAACCTTTAATATTGAACGTTAAAATAAGAATCAATGAAGTATATTTTTGAGCCATGTCAACAAGAAGTATATATTTTTGCCTTATGTGGACGATTGTGGTGGCTTGTTTGACTCTTGTTTTAATAGTATAATCGATTCTCTTGCAATAACTTGTTAGAGCCACTATCATACTGCACATCCTCTCATGGGTTGGATAATTCAGGGTCACTTCTTGGGGAAAAGGCTGGGAAGTTTTCTGCTTTCCAAACTGGATCTACCAGGTCATAGGCGGTCCAACGGCCCAACTCGAAGCAAGGAGATCATCTTGGTGTACAAGTGAAGAAGCCCTCGACGCAAGGCCTGTTAGGGACTCTCTAAACCCTAGCTCTCATCCCCTGTATAAGAAGAGGTTAGGGCCGCGTGTAGACATTCCCATCTATTCCATAGACCATACTTTTAGTAGTCGTATTTATCATCATCTTGTAACCCCCTCGCATGAGGTGCTCCTACATAACTACAAAACAAAGCATGACATAGGGCAATACCTCAGCATGAGGGCCCAAGTGTGGGTAAAGCCCTTGTCCGAACTCCCCTCTAGTACTTTTGGCCACGTTCACCACCCTACCTGAGGGTACTAATGGTTTTCTGCCACCGTTAAACAAAATCAAGATGTCTGACAGATGTGCCAGCGCTAAGACGGATTCCATTTTCGCTTGGACTTCTTCATGATAGTGGTATGGTATTCCATTGTGATAAGGATAAGAAGACCAAGTAAATCATGGAAGATAAGGTGACAGTGATGATGGGAGAGATGGCGGTTTCACATCTATACATGTTGCAAAGGAGCAACCTCGCAGATGGAGTCACACAGACTGGAGTTTTGGGAGTAGCAGTGTGGTCTCGCGGATGCATCAGGTCCGGGCATACACGTCGTGTATCTATCAGTAAGCTACGAAAAAGACAACCCAAGTCAGGAGTAGATGAAAGTTTGACAGATGGACGAATTCAAGGTGGTGGAGAATATTCACCAAGGCGGAGTTTATTAAGTTTGTCTTGAATATTATGTACAAGTCGGGTTACATTTGAACTTGGTGTTGTAGTATGTGTAGGATACGCGTGGTGTCAGAGTTGGACTCCTTATACCCTTGGCCTCTTATATAATGAGGGGCACCCCACATTGTAATCCTTGAGGGCTAGATAGCGACATGCACGCAGGGGGAGCCGGCGACGTGTGTCGGCCCCCAGTCGGCCGTTATTGCGATATCTCGAGATGAGCGCATGTAGTCATTGCCATAGGGAGTAGGCGAGTTCACCGAACGTTGTTATTAAATCTTGGTGTTGTCATCATGCTATGATTGCTTGTTTGTCGGTGAATCAACTGCATACCCCAGATTAATTCTAAAAGGAAGATAGCAAAATGTTGACCATGAAGATGGACGAGTTTGATCCCAATGCAGCGATGATCATGCAAATCGTCCGTGTTAGGATGTTGAAGCACCTGCCGACGTAGATGGAGGTGGTCAGAAGGAGGTTGCTTCTGTAGAGGAACCGGCGGCTGAGTGATAGAGGAGGCACAAACAACCGGTCTTGGAGTGCAAAATGCCGTTTTTTGCACAAACTGCGGGACCGATACCTTTTAATTCGGGTGCATGTAAAAACTATGAACATCCGTCTGTTTTTGGTTGTGGCCTGGCACTATGAACACCCCATTTTAATTTGCTCAGATTGTTATGCATTTGAAATGAAGAAGGCACTAGTAGAAAAACACCTATTAGTCCCGGTTCGTAAGGGCCTTTAGTCCCGGTTCATGAACCGGGACTAATGGGTCGTTACAAATACATCCACCAATTAGTCCCGGTTCAAACACGAACCGGGACATATGTCCCTCCACGTGGCCGGTCCGCCGAGCCCAGTCAGGGGGGCCTTTGGTCCCGGTTGGTGGCACCAACCGGGACCAAAAGTCCATGTTTTTTTTAGAAAAGTGGCTGCTTTAGGTGTTTTGGGGCTTATTTTTAGGTTGTTATTAGCTAGCTAATAGAGAGAAGTGTCCTCTCTTATATCTTCGTCCTTGGTTTATCAACGCTGCTGCTATGTTCATTTCATCCGCTGATATAACATGCTCATGCATGCTCGCATCATACATCATCATATATAATAACAAGTCCTACTAATCATGCATCATCATACAACTTCTACTCGTTATTAATAATAAGTCATACGATCATCGTCCTCATAGTCATCGAACCCAACCCTACATAATTGTTCGTAGCACATGATCATCAGTATCAGGTAGGACCTAATTAAACACCCTTAAGGTAAAATAGCATAAAACAATATAGACCCTGACTCTCCACTATGAAGAACGGAGATCATCCTGTCTCCAATTCTTGCGCTTCGCTTCCTTTTGCTTCCAAGAAGCTCCTTACAACTGTCCATACATTTTTTCCATTCTTTGATTGTCATGTCTCCACTTCTTTTAGAAATCCGGTATGGACAGTTGAGATTCAGTAGGATGACCTGGATATATGTTCAAAACATGAAGGCTGCCATTCTCATACATCAAATGAGGCACACAATCCTCTGGGATTCTCTGTTGAAAAACATAGTAATAACTTCGTAGTTAGCAATGATGTACTAGTTTTAGAAGTATGCAAAAAGATGCATGGATGTCGTAATAGTAAAAAAATCTTAGCGGGATTTCAGGCAAGATGACCGTCACCTTGGATCTCATTACTATCATTGGTATGCTAGTTGCTTCATTCTATCGCTATGCTGCGTTACCTACCACTTGCTGCTCAAGCCTCCCAAATTGCATGATAGCCCCTAACCTTTGTCACCCTTCCTAGCAAACCGTTGTTTGGCTATGTTACCGCTTTTGCTCAGCCCCTCTTATAGCGTTGCTAGTTGCAGGTGAAGATGAAGATTGCTCCATGTTGGGTTATGTTTATGTTGGGATATCACAATATCTCTTATATTATTAATGCATCTATATACTTGGTAAAGGGTGGAAGGCTCGGCCTTATGCCTGGTGTTTTGTTCCACTCTTGCCGCCCTAGTCATCAGTATTATGTTCCCGGATTTTGCGTCCCTAACGCGGTTGGGTGATTTATGGGACACCCTTGATAGTTCGCTTTAAATAAAACTCTTCCAGCAAGGCCCAACATTGGTTTTTACCATTTGCCTCACCTATGCCCTTCTTTTCCCTTGGGTTTCCGGAGCCCGAGGGTCATCTTTATTTTAGCCCCGGGCCAGTGCTCCTTCGAGTGTTGGTCCGAACCGAGCAACCTGCGGGGCCACCATGGGGAAACTCGAGGCTTGGTTTTACTCGTAGCTTGACTTATCCGGTGTGCCCTGAGAACGAGGTACGTGCGACTCCTATCGGGTTTTGTCGGCACATCGGGCGGCTTTGCTGGTCTTGTTTTACCATTGTCGAAATGTCTTATAAACGGGATTCCGAGACTGATCGGGTCTTCCCGGGAGAAGGAATATCCTTCGTTGATCGCGAGAGCTTATCATGGGCTAAGTTGGGACACCCCTGCAGGGTTTGAACTTTCGAAAGCCGTGCCCGCGGTTATGTGGCAGATGGGAATTTGTTAATGTCCGGTTGTAGATAACTTGACACCAGATCCGAATTAAAACGCATCAACCGTGTGTGTAGCCATGATGGTCTTTTTTCGGCGGAGTCCGGGAAGTGAACACGGTTTTTGGTTATGTTTGACGTAAGTAGGAGTTCAGGATCACTTCTTGATCATTGCTAGCTTCACGACCGTTCCTTTGCTTCTCTTCTCGCTCTTATTTGCGTATGTTAGCCACCATACATGCTTAGCCGCTGCTGCAACCTCATCACTTTACCCATTCCTTTCCTATTAAGCTTTGCTAGTCTTGATACCCATGGTAATGGGATTGCTGAGGCCTTGTGGCTCACAGATTACTACCCCAACAGTTGCAGGTACAGGTTATGCGATGATCATGACGCGAGAGCGATGTTTACTTGTTTTGGAGTTCTTCTTCTGCTTCTTCGATCAGGGGATAGGTTCCAGGTCGGCAGCCCGGGATAGCAGGGTGGATATTGTTTGAGCTTCTGTTTATGTTTCATCCGTAGTCGGATGTTGATGTATTCTTGGGGCGTTTGTGCCTTATGTATGTGTCCCCAACTATTATGTAATGGTTTGATGTAATGATATCCACCTTGCAAAAGCGTCTTCAAGATGCGCTTCTATCCTTGGTGGGACCTTCGAGTTCCTTTAGGATAGGGTTGCATCTTGGGCGTGACAATCAAGCTCGACTATGCTTCAGTCTATCACCCTCAAACTAACGGTCAAGTCGAACAAGCAAATGGTCTAATCATGAGCGGCATCAAACCCAGATTAGTGCGGTCCCTCAAGGAATCTAACATGCACTGGGTAGAGGAGCTCGACTCCATACTCTGGGGGCTGCGGACCACGCCGAATCACCACCAGATTCACACCATTCTTTATGGTATACGGTGCAGAGGCAGTTCTGCCCTGCGACATAATTCATGACTCACCTCGCGTGCGCATGTACAAAGAAAGAGAAGCCGAGCTCGATCGGCAGGACAGTTTGGACGCCTTGGAGGAGGAGCGTGACGTGGCCAAAGCCCGTTCCGCATTCTATCAACAGCAGGCTCGAAGATATCAAAGCAGAGAAGTCGGGCCAAAACTTACAATGTTGGCGAATTAGTTCTACGCCTGCTGGACAAGAAAAAGGACAAACTCAAGCCCAAATGGGAAGGTCCCTTTATTATCGACCAAGTCCTGACCGGTGGAGCATACCGTCTGTGAGATGCATCGGATAACCGACTCGAGCCGAACCCATGGAACGCAGCCCGTCTATGAAGATTCTACGCCTAGTGCCAGATTCTGAGTTCGTCTCCTTCCTCTGTCTATTTTTTACACATTAGCTGTCTTATATTTCTCTCCTTCTCCCTCTTTTTGTCTTACAACCTTTAAAGGCTCGTTCGCGCATTGTTCGCACACACTTGACGTGCCATCCGCGCTCATTATACATGTGGGCTTCTTTAACAGAAGCTTGTTTGTACGGGCTTTATGCCTAACACATGTGTAACGCTTCCGCATGTACCTTTTATTCACCATTATGTGCATCGATATGACTTAAGTTTTGGCCAAGATGGGTTGCCTGGCTCCTGTGCTTACCCCTACGTTCCCGATTGTTCGGCTAGGTGGTAGGGAGCACCTCTGCGATTGTTACTGCCGGGTCAGCCGGATGTGTACCTCAGACTGGGTGAAGCCGAAAGCTAGCGTTCTTAAGGGAATATTCGGTCGGTGCACTAAAGATGATTTCTCACTTATTTATTTATCTGCCCCTAGATGCTTTTCTGCTTTTTTCGCAGTCCGGACATGCACTCGAGGCATGCCTCCTGGGAAAGGAACCCCTAACGGAACTATTCTCCCTGGAAGATGTTTCTTACTAACCATGTAATATAACATAACTAGTTGGGCACTTGTCTGCTCAAGCACTAATGACCCCTACGCTTGGTCTCCATGCATGCCCCAGTTCTTACATAACCATGAGGGTATTCGGACACACTCCGGACTATAGGGTCCCGAGGTTGAAGCGAAAAGGTCCGCCATGACAAACGATCTACAATCCGGCTAGAAGGCATTTTTACATGTTATCTTCAATTACATAGTCAATTTGACTGGCTGTATTCCTCCTCAATACCATCTAATAGGCTGTCTAGTTTACAGTCCTGTTGGGAATACTTTGCGGCCAATTCTACTTGGCCGTACACTAAGCTCACAGGGATCTCCTTCCCATCGGGCCCCACAGGTCCGACCTCGGCCATGTGGTTTGGGTCAGCCTTCGTGTACCGCATCTTCACCATGGCCCAGGCCTCCCTGGCGCCTTGACGGCAGGCCGATATCTTCCATAATCAGAAGCGCCGCCGCGCTCCCTTAAGCCTCTCTGCAAGCTCTCCAAGGCCTTCGAGCAGGGAGACAGATGGCCACAAGGCCTGGGCGACGCCCTTCATCACCTGCCGAACTTCGTTCGATGCAGTTGCAAGACTTCGGGAAGAAGGTCACCCGTAGAACCGGGCATTTCCTCTGCAGGACGACCTGTGAGCATACCTACAGACATAACTCTGTTAGTCGACTTCCTCGCCGAACTCTTTTTCGAAGTTCGTTCAAGCACTTACTAAAAATGCTGCGCCGAAGCCGTCGATTCTCCTTCATGGAGTCTGACAGCTGGGAACGAACATCCTTTAGTTCCTCGCCCAGCTGGGTGTTGGCATCTTGGAGATTATTCTTCTCCTGCCTCACCCTCGTAAGCACGCTCTCCCCGGCCTTTAACCGGCGCAAGAGTTGTTGCTTGTCCGGATCTGCTCCGGCGCCATCTGCAATCATATTGTCAGATTTACACACACGCCGCACTTCACAACATACTTATCTTTCGAAGCGTATATTACCAGAGGGGGTCTCCTTGGCCTCCCCTGCAGCGGCTAGTGCGGCCTCAAGTTGGGCTTTGCACTCTTTCAGCTCCTGGGACAGTTGGGCATTCTTTTTTGTAAGACCCTGCATAACAAATGATCCTTAAATCAGTTATTCTAACTATTTCAAGTCTCGGGGGCTACTGGTATATATAACCATCAAATTTTCTCACCTGTATGTCTTTCACATACTGCTCCGTGGCTCTGGCTAGACCATTTTGAGCGGCACGGAGGTGCGCATCTCCCGAATTGAAGGCATCCAATGCCTCTTGGGAGAAACATGCGTCACGAAGAACAGTCCGGCGACGCCTTTGTGATTCATGGCACTCTCCACCTCGGAATTGGTGGCAGATAGTCCATCGGCATCCTCTGTCGGAGGAGTGTCCAAGCGCATGCCTCGTGTTCGCCTCCGCTTGGACCTGGCTTTGGAGCCTGGCTGGTGGAGGCTCGATTGGCAACCTCTCCGGATATAGTCCGTGGCGCTCTTTCTGAAGAGAGCACGAGCGTTAGTATACCTTCCGGGAATAAAAACCTAGGAATAAGGCGGCATGCCATACCGTGGCGCCGGCGTCTCAATCCGGACCACACTTCTTTTCAGCCTGCTGGGCCTTGCTGCCCCTTGTTGGCTAGCCACCGCAGGCTCGGCCTTCCGCCTCAAGGGCCCCCCCTGCAAAACACCATTGATATATGTTGATCAAAGATAAGCACGGAGGGATCATTTTTAAAGTATTGGGACTTCGGTCTCAGTTACCTGTGAGGCTGGAAATATTCCGGGGTAATCGGCCGTAATGGCAACCAAGGCATTGTCGATGCTCAGTTGGTAAAATACCCCATCGATCAGCTCCACTGATATGTCCAGATCCTCTTGGGAGGCCGGATCGAGGGACCGTTCCGGATCCTCGGGTTGTGGAGGTGGGCTGTTTATATCCTTTATGGCCCGGCGCAATTCCTGCGTCGAAATCACAAGATAAGGTACTTAACTATGGGAATATGGAACGGATGGGCATAAAGAAGTGTCCGCTTACCCAGCTTGGAGGATCGTACATAGAAAATCCGCCCTGTGGATTGACGCGGAGGAACTCCTCCTCTTCTCCCTTGTACAATGCAGACAAGGCCTTCGTCAGAGCAGCAACCGATCCCGGCCCCTTACGGCCGCAGCGGGTGGCATCATCATCCCCGTTGAAATCTCACATGGGGTGGCCTCTATACTGAAGTGGCTGCACCCCCCGCATGATGCATGTGGCCATGACCCCGATCATGGTCAGTCCGGAATGAGCTAATAATCTTATCCGGCTCATCAGGTAAAGGACGTCCCTGTCATTTTCCTTCTGAGGGCTCCATGGGCGCCAGCTTAGGTGCTTCTTCAAAGGAGCATTATTGAACTCATGAAGGCCGATTCGAACAGGGTCCGGCAGGGGGACATCTTCTATATAAAACCATTTTGAAGGCCAGTCTTCGGACGCCTTCTTTGGGGTTCCGGATAGATATCCGGTCCCGGCGATGCGCCATAGTTCGGCTCCGACCACTTGATATATCGACCCTCCTGAGAACGGGGCACAAGGCAGAACAACTTCTTCCACAGCGCGAAATGAGCCTCGACGCCCAAGAACAGCTCGCAAAGGGCTACGAAGCCCGCAATATGCAATATGGAGGCAGGCGTAAGGTGGTGCAGCGGGAGGCCGTAGAACTCTAGGAGCCCCCAGAGAAACAGATGAATTGGAAATCCGAGCCCTCTTATTAAGTAAGGGACAAGGCATACCCACTCTCTTTGGAGGGATTGGGGACGCTCTCCGCCTGCTTTCCGCCATTATAGGTGGCGATTCCGGCTCGAACCGGGACCATGAAGGCCGGGGGAAGAAATCCCTTGGTTTGGAGCGTCACTAGCTCATTTGTGTGGGGACGGAACATCTCTCCCAATCTCCAGGCTGAGGGCTGGTAGGGCGAGAGGAGGAGTTGCGTCGACTGGCCATGATGGAATGGATTTCTATCAGATGCGCTCCGGTGGATGCTCGCGAAGGGAAGATGGTGTGATTCAGATCTAAATCCTCGTCTCTTTTATAAGGCAGCTTATTTGCGCAGCTAGGGGGGTAAAAGTAAAAACACCCTGGCTTTTCGCATTCGTTTGACACGTGCAAGACAACCATTATTGGGCGTGGAAGCCAAGGAGCACAATATTCACGAAAAGCCGGACACTATTCAACAGGTACACAGAATTTGGAGAAGAACCCGCCTTGCAATGCCGAAGACAAATCTGCGCACCGGACTCATCGTCATTGAAGCCTGGTTCGGGGACTACTGAGGGAGTCCCGGATTAGGGGGTGTTCGGATAGCCGAACTATAACCTTTGGCCGGACTCCTGGACTATGAAGATACAAGATTGAAGACTTCGTCCCGTGTCCGGATGGGACTTTCCTTGGCGTGGAAGGCAAGCTTGGCAATACGGATATGTAGATCTCCTCCCATTGTAACCGACTCTATGTAACCCTAGCCCCCTCCGGTGTCTATATAAACCGGAGGGTTTTAGTCCGTAGGAACAACAATCATACCATAGGCTAGCTTCTAGGGTTTAACCTCTCTGATCTCGTGGTAGATCTACTCTTGTACTACCCATATCATCAATATTAATCAAGCGGGAGTAGGGTTTTACCTCCATCGAGAGGGCCCGAACCTGGGTAAAAACATCGTGTCCCTTGTCTCCTGTTACCATCCGCCTAGACGCACAGTTCGGGACCCCTACCCGAGATCCGCCGGTTTTGACACCGACAGGACCCAAGCTAGAATGTGAGTGCTCCAACTGAAAGAAAATGGTCACTAGAAGAGGAACTACCCCAAATACTTGGCGGATAAGAAGGATGGAAAAGTGAACAAAGGTATATTTGATATACATGTTATTGATGTGTACCTTACTAGTATTCATAGTAGCCCCTGGTTATTTTGATACCGGTTCAGTTGCTAGGATTAGTAACTCAAAACAGGAGTTGCAGAATAAACAGAGACTAGTTAAGGGCGAGATGATGATGTGTGTTGGAAGTGATTCCAAGGTAGATACGGTCACCATCGCACACTCCCTTTACCTTCAGGATTAGCGTTGAACCTTGATAAATGTTATTTGGTATTTTCGTTGAGCATGCATATGATTAGATCATATTTATTGCAACGGTTATTCATTTAAGTGAGAGAACAATTGTTGTTCTACTTATAATGAAAACCTTCTATGCTCATACACCCAATGTGAATGGTTTATAGAATCTCGATCGTAGTGATACACATATTCATAATATTGATGCCAAAAGATGCAAAGTTGATAATGATAGTGCAACATACTTGTGGTATTGCCATTTAGGTCATATTGGTGTAAAGCGGATGAAGAAACTTCATGAGGATGGACTTTTGGAATCACTTGATACTTGCGAACCATGCCTCATGGGCAAGAGACTAAAACTCTATCTTTGTAACAATGGAGCGAGCTAATGACTTATTGGAAATAATACATACTGATGTATGTGATCCGATGAGTGTTGAAGCACGCGGCAGGTATCGTTATTTTCTCACCTTCGCAGATGATTTGAGTATGTATGGGTATATCTACTTGTTGAAACACAAGTCTGAAACGTTTGAAAAGTTCAAATAATTTCATAGTGAAGTAGAGAATCATCGTAACAAGAAAATAAAGTTTCTACGATCTGATCGCGGAGGCAAATATTTGAGTTACGAGTTTTTCCTTCATTTAAAACAATGTGGAATTGTTTCACAACTCACGCCACCTAGAACACCACAGCATAATGGTGTGTCTGAATGTCGTAATCGTACTCTATTGGATATGGAGCGTTCTATGATCTGTCTTACCGATTTACTACTATTGTTTTGGGGTTATGCATTAGAGACATCCGCTTTCACGTTAAATAGGGCATCATCTAAATCTGTTGAGATGATACTGTATGAACTATGGTTTGGCAAGAAACCTAAGCTGCCATTTCTTAAAGTTTGGGGTTGCGACACTTATGTAAAAAGGCTTCAGCGTATAAGCTCGAACTCAATTCAGAGAAGTGCGTCTTCATAGGATACCCTAAGGAAATAATTGGGTACACTTTCTAGCACAGATCCGAAGGCAAGATCTTTGTTGCCAAGAATGGATCCTTTCTAGAGAAGGAGTTTCTCTCAAAAGAAGTGAGTAGGAGGAAAGTAGAAGTTGATGAGGTAATTCTACCTTCTCTCGAATTGGAAAGTAGCACATCCGAGAAAACCATTCCTGTGATACCAACACGAACTAGAGAGGAAGCTAATGATGATGATCATGAAACTTCAGATCAACTTACTACTGGACCTCGTAGGTCGATCAGAGCATGATCCGCACCATAGTGGTATGGTAATAATGTCCTGGAAGTTATGTTATTAGACCATGGCAAACTTACAAACTATGAAGAAGCTATGATGAGCCCAGATTCTGATAAATGGCTTGAGGCCATGAAATCTGAGATAGGATCCATGTATGAGAACAAAGTGTGGACTTTGCTGGACTTGCCGATGATCGGCAAGCCATTGAGAATAAATGGATCTTCAAGAAGAAGACATACGCTGATGGTAATGTCACTATCTACAAAGCTCGACTTGTCGTGAAAGGTTTTCGACAAGTTCAAGGGGTTGACTACGATGGAAATTTCTCACCCGTAGTGATTGCTTAAGTTAGTCTAAATCATGCTAGCAATTGCCACATTTTATAAAATTTGGCAAATGGGCGTCAAAACTACATTCCTTAATGGATTTCTTAAAGAAGAGTTGTATAGGATGCAACCAGAAGGTTTTGTCGATCCTAAAGGTACTATCAAAATATGCAAACTCCAGCGATCCATCTATGGACTGGTGCAAGTATCTCGGAGTTGGAATATACACTTTGATGAGGTGATCAAAGCATATGGTTTTATACAGACTTATGGTGAAGCCTGTATTTACAAGAAAGTGAGTGGGAGCTCTGTAGCATTTCTGATATTTTTTGGATGGCATATTTTTGATTGGAAATGATATAGAATTTCTGGATTGCATAAAATGATACTTGAATAAAGAAGTATTCAATGAAAGACCTCGGTGAAACTGCTTACATATTAGGCATCAAGATCTATAGGGATAGATCGAGACGCTTAATAGGACTTTCACAAACTTCATACCTTGGCAAAGTTTTGAAGAAGTTCAAAATAGATCAGTCAAAGAAAGAGTTCTTGTTTGTGTTGCAAGGTGTGAAGTTGAGTATTTCCTATGCAAGAGTTCATACCACGGCAGAAGATAGAGAGAGAATGAAAGTCATTCCCTATGCCTCAGCCATAGGTTCTATAAATTATGACATGTTGTGTACCAGACCTATTGAGTACCTTGCCCTGAGTTTCGCAAGGGGGTACAATAGTGATCCAGGAGTAGATCACTGGATAGCGGTCATAATTATCCTTAGTTACCTAAAGGGGACTAATGAAATATTTCTCGGTTAAGGAGGAGATAAAGATTTCGTCGTAAAGAGTTACGTCGATGCAAGTTTGACACAGATTCAGATGACTCTGAGTCTCAATCTGGATACATATTGATATTGCGAGCAATTTGCTAGAGTAGCTCCATGCGGAGCATTGTAGACATAGAAAGTTGTGAAATACATACGGATCTGAAAGTGACACAACCGTTGACTAAACTTCTCTCACAAGCAAAACATGATCACACCTTAGTATTCATTGGGTATTAATCACATGGCGATGTGAACTAGATTATTGACTCTAGTAAACTTTTTGGGTGTTGGTCACATGGCGATGTGAACTATGGGTGTTAATCACATGCCGATGTGAACTAGATTATTGACTCTAGTGCAAGTGGGAGGCTGATGGAAATATGCCCTAGAGGCAATAATAAATGGTTATTATTATATTTCCTAAATCATGATAAAGGTTTATTATTCATGCTAGAGTTGTATTTGAAGGAAATATGCCCTAGAGGCAATAATAAAGTTATTATTTATTTCCTCATATCATGATAAATGTTTATTATTCATGCTAGAATTGTATTAACCGGAAACATGATACATGTGTGAATACATAGACAAACATATAGTCACTAGTATGCCTCTACTTGACTAGCTCATTAATCAAAGATGGTTATGTTTCCTAACCATAGACATGTGTTGTTATTTGATTAATGGGATCACATCATTAGGAGAATGATGTGATTGACATGACCCATTCCGTTAGCCTAGCACTTGATCGTTTAGTATATTGCTATTGCTTTCTTCATGACCTATACATGTTCCTGTAACTATGAGATTATGCAACTCCCGTTTACCGGAGGAACACTTTGGGTGTTACCAAACGTCACAACGTAACTGGGTGATTATAAAGGAGTACTACAGGTGTCTCCAAGGGTACTTGTTGGGTTCGCGTATTTCGAGATTAGGTTTTGTCACTCCGATTGTCGGAGAGGTATCTCTGGGCCCTCTCGGTAATGCACATCACATAAGCCTTGCAAGCATTGCAACTAATAAGTTAGTTGCGAGATGATGTATTACGGAACGAGTAAAGAGACTTGCCGGTAACGAGATTGAACTAGGTATTGGATACCGACGATCGAATCTTGGGCAAGTAACATACCGATGACAAAGGGAACAACGTATGTCGTTATGCGGTTTGACCGATAAAGATCTTCGTAGAATATGTAGGAACCAATATGGGCATCCAGGTTCCGCTATTCGTTATTGACCGAGAATAGTTCTAGGTCATGTCTACATAGTTCTCGAACCCATAGGGTCCGCACGCTTAACGTTCACGATGGCGGTTTCATTATGAGTTTATAAGTTTTGATGTACGAAGATTGTTGGAGTCCCGGATGTGATCACGGACATGACGAGGAGTCTCGAAATGGTCGAGACATAAAGATTGATATATTGGAAGCCTATGTTTGGACTTGAATAGTTCCGGGTGAAATCGGGATTTTCTTAGGAACACCGGGTTACGGAACCCTCCCGGGGGTTAATGGGCCTTAGTGGGCCATGAGGGAGAAGAGGAGGGCCGGCCAGGGCAGGCCGCGCGCCCCCTCCCCCCTAGTCCGAATAGGACAAGGAAGGGGGGGGGCGCCCCCTTTCCTCTTTCCCTCCCCCCAAGTCCTAATCCAACTAGGAAAAGGGGGGGAGTCCTACTCCCGGTGGGAGTAGGACTCCTCCGGCGCGCCTCCTCCTAGGGCCGGCCGCACCCCCCTTGCTCCTTTATATACGGGGGTAGGGGGCACCCTAGAACACACAAGTTGATCTTCAAGATAGTTCCTTAGCCGTGTGCGGTGCCCCCCTCCACCATATTCCACCTCGGTCATATCGTCGCGGAGTTTAGGCGAAGCCTGCGCCGTAGAGCATCATCATCGTCACCATGCCGTCATCTTGTGGAACTCATCCCGACACTTTGCTGGATCGGAGTCCGGGGTTCGTCATCGCGCTGAACGTGAGCAGAACTAGGATGTGCCGTAAGTTCGGTACTTGGATCGGTCTGTTCTTGAAGACGTACGACTACATCAACCGCGTTGTCATAACGCTTCCGCTTACGGTCTACGAGGGTACGTGGACAATACTCTCCCCTCTCATTGCTATGCCATCACCATGATCTTGTGTGTGCGTAGGAAATTTTTTGAAATTACTACGTTGCCCAATAATGGTATCAGAGCCTGGTTTTATGCATAGATGTCATATGCACGAGTAGAACACAAGTGAGTTGTGGGCGATACAAGTCATACTGCTTACCAGCATGTCATACTTTGGTTCAGCGGTATTGTGAGATGAAGCGGCCCGGACCGACATTACGCCAGACGCTTACGCGAGACTGGTTTCACCGCTGCGAGCACTCGTTGCTTAAAGGTGATTGGCGGGTGTCTGTCTCTCTCACTTTAGTTGAACCAAGTGTGGCTACGCCCGGTCCTTGCGAAGGTTAAAACAGCACCAACTTGACAAACTATCGTTGTGGTTTTGATGCGTAGGTAAGAACGGTTCTTGCTCAGCCCGTAGCAGCCACATAAAATTTGCAACAACAAAGTAGAGCACGTCTAACTTGTTTTTGCAGGGCATGTTGTGATGTGATATGGTCAAGGCGTGATGCTATATTTTATTGTATGAGATGATCATGTTTTGTAACCGAAGTTATCAGCAATCGGCAGGAGCCATATGGTTGTCGCTTTATTGTATGAAATGCAAACGCCCTGTAATTGCTTTACTTTATCACTAAGCGGTAGCAATAGTCGTAGAAGCAATAGTTGGCGAGGCGACAACGATGCTACGATGGAGATCAAGGTGTCGCGCCGGTGACGATGGTGATCATGACGGTGCTTCGGAGATGGAGATCACAAGCACAAGATGATGATGGCCATATCGTATCACTTATATTGATTGCATGTGATGCTTATCCTTTATGCATCTTATCTTGCTTTGATTGACGGTAGCATTTTAAGATGATCTCTCACTAAAAATTATCAAGAAGTGTTCTCCCTGAGTATGCACCGTTGCCAAAGTTCGTCGTGCCCAGACACCACGTGATGCTCGGGTGTGGTAAGCTCTACGTTCATATACAACGGGTGCAAAACAGTTGTGCACGCGGAATACTCAGGTTAAACTTGACGAGCCTAGCATATAACAGATATGGCCTCGGAACACGGAGACCGAAAGGTCGAGCGTGAATCATATAGTAGATATGATCAACATAGTGATGTTCACCGTTGAAACTACTCCATCTCACGTGACGATCGGACATGGTGTAGTTAATATGGATCAAGTAATCACTTAGAAGATTAGAGGATGTCTATCTAAGTGGGAGTTCTTAAGTAATATGATTAATTGAACTTAAATTTATCATGAACTTAGTACCTGATAGTATTTTGCTTGTCTATGTTTACTGTAGATAGATGGCTCGTGCTGTTGTTCCGTTGAATTTTAATGCATTCCTTGAGAAAGCAAAGTTGAAAGATGATGGTAGCAATTACACGGACTGGGTCCGTAACCTGAGGATTATCCTCATTGCTGCACAGAAGAATTACGTCCTGGAAGCACCGCTGGGTGCCAGGCCTGCTGCTGATGCAACTGACAACGTTAAGAACGTCTGGCAGAGCAAAGCTGATGACTACTCGATAGTTCAGTGTGCCATGCTTTACGGCTTAGAACCGGGCCTTCAACGACGTTTTGAACGTCATGGAGCATATGGGATGTTCCAGGAGTTGAAGTTAATATTTCAAGCAAATGCCGGATTGAGAGATATGAAGTCTCCAATAAGTTCTATAGCTGCAAGATGGAGGAGAATAGTTCTGTCGGTGAACACATACTCAAAATGTCTGGGTATAATAATCACTTGATTCAACCGGGAGTTAATCTTCACGATGATAGTGTCATTGACAGAATTCTTCAATCATCGCCACCAAGCTACAAGAGCTTCGTGATGAACTATAATATGCAAGGGATGGACAAGTCTATTCCCGAGCTCTTCGCAATGCTAAAAGTCAGCGGAGGTAGAAATCAAAAGGAGCATCAAGTGTTGATGGTTAACAAGACCACTAGTTTCAAGAAAAAGGGCAAAGGGAAGAAGAAGGGAACTTCAAGAAGAACATCAAACAAGTTGCTGCTCAAGAGAAGAAACCCAAGTCCGGACCTAAGCACGAGATCGAGTGCTTCTACCGCAAGCGGTGGACACTGGAAGCGGAACTGCCCCAAGTATTTGGCGGATAAGAAGGATGGCAAGGTGAACAAAAGGTATATGTGATATACATGTTATTGATGTGTACCTTACTAGAGCTCGTAGTAGCACCTGGGTATTTGATACTGGTTCTGTTGCTAATATTTGCAACTCGAAACAGGGACTGCGGAATAAGCGAGCACTGGCCAAGGACGAGGTGACGATGCGCGTGGGAAACGGTTCCAAAGTCGATGTGATCGCGGTCGGCACGCAACCTCTACATCTACCATCGGGATTAGTTTTAGACCTGAATAATTGTTATTTGGTGCCGCGTTAAGCATGAACATTATATCTGGATCTTGTTTGATGCGAGGCGGTTATTCATTAAAGTCGAGAATAATGGTTGTTCTATTTATATGAATAATATCTTTTATGGTCATGCACCCTTGAAGAGTGGTCTATTTTTATTGAATCTCGATAGTAGTAATACACATATTCATAGTGTTGAAACCAAAAGATGCAGAGTTGATAATGATAGTGCAACTTATTTGTGGCACTGACATTTAGGTCATATCGGTATAAAGCGCATGAAGAAACTCCATATTGATGGATTTTTGGAATCACTTGATTATGAATCACTTGCTACTTGCGAACCGTGTCTCATGGGCAAGATGACAAAAACGCCGTTCTCCGGAACTATGGAGCGAGCAACTGATTTGTTGGAAATCATACATACTGATGTTTGTGGTCCAATGAATGTTGAGGCTACATGGCGGGTATCGTTATTTTCTCACCTTCATAGATGATTTGAGCAGATATGGGTATATCTACTTAATGAAACACAAATCTGAAATGTTTGAAAAGTTCAAAGAATTTCAGAGTGAAGTGGAAAATCATCGTGACAAGAAAATAAAATTTCTGCGAGCTGATCGTGGAGGAGAATACTTGAGTTACGAGTTTGATTTACATTTAAAACAATGCGGAATAGTTTCGCAACTCACGCCACTCGGAACACCACAACGAAATGGTGTGTCCGAACGTCGTAATCGTACTTTACTAGATATGGTGCGATCTATGATGTCTCTTACTGATTTACCGCTATCGTTTTGGGGTTACACTTTAGAGACAGCCGCATTCACGTTAAATAGGGCACCATCAAAATCCGTTAAGACAACGCCTCATGAACTATGGTTTGGCAAGAAACCAAAGTTGTCGTTTCTTAAAGTTTGGGGCTGCGATGCTTATGTGAAGAAACTTCAACCAGATAAGCTCGAACCCAAATCGGAGAAATGTGTCTTCATAGGATACCCAAAGGAGACTGTTGGGTACACCTTCTATCACAGATCTGAAGGCAAGATTTTCATTGCTAAATTCGGATCCTTTCTAGAAAAAAAATTCTCTCGAAAGAAGTGAGTGGGAGGAAAGTAGAACTTGATGAGATAACTGTATCTGCTCCCTTATTGGAAAGTAGTTCATCACAATAACCGGTTCCTGTGACAACTACACCAATTAGTGAGGAAGCTAATGATACGGATCATGAAACTTCAGATCAAGTCTCTACTAAACTTCGTAGGTCAACCAGAGTAAGATCCGCACCAGAGTGGTACGGTAATCCAATTCTGGAAGTCATGTTACTTGACCATGGCGAACCTACGAACTATGAGGAAGCGATGATGAGCCCAGATTCCGCAAAATGGCTAGAAGCCATGAAATCTGAGGTGGGATCCATGTATGAGAACAAAGTATGGACTTTGGTTGACTTGCCCGATGATCGGCAAGCCATTGAGAATAAATGGATCTTTAAGTAGAAGACTGACACTGATGGTAATATAACTGTCTATAAAGCACGACTTGTTGCGAAAGGTTTTCGACAAGTTCAAGGGGTTGACTACGATGAGACTTTCTCACCCGTAGCGATGCTTGAGTCTGTCCGAATCATGTTAGCAATTGCTGCATTTTATGATTATGAAATTTGGCAAATGGATGTCAAAACTGCATTCTTGAATGGATTTCTAGAAGAAGAGTTGTATATGATGCAACCAGAAGGTTTTGTTGATCCAAAAGGGGCTAACAAAGTGTGCAAGCTCCAGCGATCAATTTATGGTCTGGTGCAAGCCTCTCGGAGTTGGAATAAATGCTTTGATAGTGTGATCAAAGCATATGGTTTCTCTGAGACTATTGGAGAAGCCTGTATTTACAAAAAGTGAGTGGGAGCTATGTAGCATTTACGATATTATATGTGGACGACATATTATTGATTGGAAATGATATAGAATTTCTGGATAGCATAAAAGGATACTTGAATAAAAGTTTTTCAATGAAAGACCTCGGTGAAGCTGCTTACATATTGGGCATCAAGATCTATAGAGATAGATCAAGACGCTTGATTGGACTTTCACAAAGCACATACCTTGATAAAGTTTTGAAAAAGTTCAAAATGGATCAGGCAAAGAAAGGATTCTTACCTGTATTACAAGGTGTGAAATTGAGTCAAACTCAATGCCCGACCACAGCAGAAGATAGAGAGAAAATGAAAGATGTTCCTTATGCTTCAGCCATAGGCTCTATCATGTATGCAATGTTGTGTACTAGACCTGACGTATGCTTGGCAATAAGCTTGGCAGGAAGGTACCAAAGTAATCCGTATGGATCCTTTGGACATCGGTCAAGAACATCTGAAATACCTGAAAAGGACTAAGGATATGTTTCTCGTATATGGAGGTGACAAAGAGCTAGTCGTAAATGGTTACGTCGATGCAAGCTTTGACACTGATCCGAACGATTCTAAATCGCAAACCGGATATGTGTTTTTATTGAACGGTGGAGCTGTCAGTTGGTGCAGTTCTAAACAAAGCGTCGTGGAGGGATCTACATGTGAAGCGGAGTACATAGCTACTTTCGAAGAAGCAAATGAAGGAGTCTGGATGAAAGAGTTCATTTCCGATCTAGGTGTCATACCTAGTGCATCGGGACCAATGAAGATCTTCTGTGACAATATTGGTGCAATTGCCTTGGCAAAGGAATCCAGATTTCACAAGAGGACCAAGCACATCAAGAGACGCTTCAATTCCATCCGGGACCAAGTCCAGGTGGGAGACATAGAGATTTGCAAGATACATACGGATCTGAATGTTGTAGACCCGTTGACTAAGCCTCTTCCACGAGCAAAACATGATCAGCACCAAGACTCCATGGGTGTTAGAATCATTATTGTGTAATCTAGATTATTGACTGTAGTGCAAGTGGGAGACTGAAGGAAATATGCCCTAGAGGCAATAATAAAGTTATTATTTATTTCCTCGTATCATGATAAATGTTTATTATTCATGCTAGAATTGTATTAACCGGAAACATGATACATGTGTGAATACATAGACAAACATATAGTCACTAGTATGCCTCTACATGACTAGCTCATTAATCAAAGATGGTTATGTTTCCTAACCATAGACATGTGTTGTTATTTGATTAATGGGATCACATCATTAGGAGAATGATGTGATTGACATGACCCATTCCGTTAGCCTAGCACTTGATCGTTTAGTATATTGCTATTGCTTTCTTCATGACCTATACATGTTCCTGTAACTATGAGATTATGCAACTCCCGTTTACCGGAGGAACACTTTGGGTGCTACCAAACGTCACAACGTAACTGGGTGATTATAAAGGAGTACTACAGGTGTCTCCAAATGTACATGTTCGGTTGGCGTATTTCGAGATTAGGTTTTGTCACTCCGATTGTCCGAGAGGTATCTCTGGGCCCTCTCGGTAATGCACTTCACATAAGCCTTGCAAGCATTGCAACTAATAAGTTAGTTGCGAGATGATGTATTACGAAACGAGTAAAGAGACTTGCCGGTAACGAGATTGAACTAGGTATTGGATACCAACGATCGAATCTCGGGCAAGTAACATACCGATGACAAAGGGAACAACGTATGTCGTTATGCGGTTTGACCGACAAAGATCTTCGTAGAATATGTAGGAACCAATATGGGCATCCAGGTTCCGCTATTGGTTATTGACCGAGAATAGTTCTAGGTCATGTCTACATAGTTCTCGAACCCGTAGGGTCCGCACGCTTAATGTTACGATGACAGTTTCATTATGAGTTTATAAGTTTTGATGTACCGAAGATTGTTCGGAGTCCCGGATGTGATCACGGACATGACGAGGAGTCTCGAAATGGTCGAGTCATAAAGATTGATATATTGGAAGCCTATGTTTGGACTTCGAAATAGTTCCGAGTGAAATCGGGATTTTACCGGAACACCGGGGGGTTACTGGAACCCTCCCGGGGGTTAATGGGCCTTAGTGGGCCATGAGGGAGAAGAGGAGGGCCGGCCAGGGCAGGCCGCGCTCCCCCTTCCCCCCTAGTCCGAATAGGACAAGGAAGGGGGGGGTGCCCCCCTTTCCTCTTTCCCTCCTCCCAAGTCCTAATCCAACTAGGAAAAGGGGGGGAGTGCTACTCCCGGTGGGAGTAGGACTCCTCCGGCGCGCCTCCTCCTAGGGCCGGCCGCACCCCCCTTGCTCCTTTATATACTGAGGGTTAGGGGCACCCTAAAAACACAAGTTGATCTACGGATCGTTCCTTAGCCGTGTGCGGTGCCCCCTCCACCATATTCCACCTCGGTCATATCGTCATGGAGTTTAGGCGAAGCCCTGCGCGATAGAGCATCATCATCGTCCTGCCTTGCGTCGTCTTGTGGGACTCCTCCCGACACTTTGCTGGATCGGAGTCCGGGATCGTCATCGAGCTGAAGTGTGCTGAACTCGGAGGTGCCGTACGTTCGGTACTTGGATCGGTCGGATCGTGAAGACGTACGACTACATCAACCGCGTTGTGATAACGCTTCCGCTTACGGTCTACGAGGGTACGTGGACAATACTCTCCCCTCTCGTTGCTATGCCATCACCATGATCTTGCGTGTGCGTAAGAAATTTTTTGAAATTACTACGTTCCCCAACAGTATTGACCGGAAACTTAATGAATACTTGTGTGGATACATAAAAAATACCGGGTCCCTACTAAGCCTCTACTAGACTAGGTCGTTGATCAAAGATGGTTAAGGTTTCCTAACCATAGGCATGAGTTGTCATTTGATAATGGGATCCCATCATTAGGAGAATGATATGATGGACAAGACCTATCTTTAAGCTTAGCATTAGATCTTTCAGTTTATTGCTATTTCTTTGTTAATGTCAAATACATATTTCTTCAATTATGAGATTATGCAACTCCTGGATACTGGAGGAATACCTTATGTGCTATCAAACGTCATAACGTAACTGGGTGATCATAAATATGCTCTACAGGTATCTCCGAAGGTGTTTGTTGAGTTGGCATAGGTCGAGATTAGGATTTGTCACACCGAGTATTGGAGAGGTATCTCTGGGCCCTCCCGATAATACACTGAAGGAAATATGCCCTAGAGGCAATAATAAAGTTATTATTTATTTCCTTATATCATGATAAATGTTTATTATTCATGCTAGAATTGTATTAACCGGAAACATAATACATGTGTGAATATATAGACAAACAGTATGTCACTAGTATGCCTCTACTTGACTAGCTTGTTAATCAAAGATGGTTATGTTTCCTAACCATGAACAAGGAGTTGTTATTTGATTAACAAGGTCACATCATTAGTAGAATGATCTGATTGACATGACCCATTCCGTTAGCTTAACACATGATCGTTTAGTATGTTAATGCTTTCTTCATGACCCATACATGTTCCTGTAACTATGAGATTATGCAACTCCCGGATACAGGAGGAACACTTTGGGTGCTAACAAACGTCACAACGAATCGGGTGATTATAAAGGAGTACTACAGGTGTCTCCAAAGGTACTTGTTGGGTTGGCGTATTTCGAGATTAGGTTTTGTCACTCCAATTGTCGGAGAGGTATCTCCAGGCCTTCTCGGTAATGCACATCACATAAGCCTTGCAAGCATCACAACTAATGAGTCAGTTGTGAGATGATGTATTACGGAACGAGTAAAGAGACTTACCGGTAACGAGATTGAACTAGGTATTGGATACCGACGATCGAATCTCGGGTAAGTAACATACCGATGACAAAGGGAACAACGTATGTCGTTATGCGGTTTGACCGATAAAGATCTTCGTAGAATATGTAGGAACCAATATGGGCATCCAGGTTCCGCTATTGGTTATTGACCGAGAATGGTTCTAGGTCATGTCTACATAGTTCTCGAACCCGTAGGGTCCGCACGCTTAACGCTTCGATGACAGTTCATAATGAGTTTATAAGTATTGATGCACGAAGTTTGTTCGGAGTCCCGGATGTGATCACGGACATGACGAGGAGTCTCGAAATGGTCGAGACATAAAGATTGATATATTGGAAGCCTATGTTTGGACTTGGAAGGGTTCCGAGTGAAATCGAGAATTTACGGAGTACCGGAGGTTACCGGAACCCCCGGGAACTACATGGGCCATAGTGGGCCTTAGTGGAAAGGAGAGAGGCCAGCCCTAGGTGGCCTTGCCCCCTTCCCTAGTCCTATTAGGACTAGGAAAGGTGGGCCGCCCCTCTCTCTCTTTCCCCTCGGGAATCCTAATCCAACTAGGATTGGAGGGAGTCCTACTCCCGGAGAGTAGGACTCCTTGCGCGCCTCCCCTTGGGCGGCCACCTCCCCTTGTCTCCTTTATATCACGGGGGCAGGGGGCACCCCAGGCTACACAAGTTGATCTACGGATCTTTCCTTAGCCGTGTGCGGTGCCCCTTCCACCATATTCCACTTCGGTCATATCGTCGTAGAGCTTAGGCGAAGCCCTCGCCGGAGAAGTCATATCGTCATGAGCTTAGGCGAAGCCCTGCGTCGGTGGAGCATCAACATCGTCCTGCCACGCCGTCGTCTTGACGGAACTCATCCTCGACACTTTGCTTTGGATCGAGTCCGGGATCGTCATCGAGCTGAACGTGTGCGTAACTTCCGGAGGTGCCGTCGTTCGGTGCTTGGATCGGTCGGATCGTGAAGACGACGACTACATCAACCGCGTTGTTATAACGCTTCGCTTTCGGTCTCACGAGTGCGTGGACGGACACTCTCCCCTCTCGTTGCTATGCCATCACCATGATCTTGCGTGATCGTAGGAAAATTTTGAAATTACTACGTTTCCCAACAGTGGCATCCGAGCCTGGTTTTATGCGTAGATGTCATATGCACGAGTAGAACACAAGTGAGTT
Organism: Aegilops bicornis; assembly: GCA_021605145.1. Lineage (NCBI taxonomy): Eukaryota > Viridiplantae > Streptophyta > Magnoliopsida > Poales > Poaceae > Aegilops > Aegilops bicornis. The sequence goes on along the minus strand of CM038675.1, from coordinate 31,386,715 downwards.
GTGGACGATACAAGTCATACTGCCTACCAAGCATGTCATACTTTGGTTCAGCGGTATTGTTGGACGAGACGATCTGGACCAACCTTACGCCAGACGCTTACGCAAGACCGGTTCCCTCGACGTGCTTTGCACATAGATGGCTTGCGGAAGACTGTCTCTCCAACTTTAGTTGAACCGAGTATAGCTACGCCCGGTCCTTGAGAAGGTTAAACGGAGTCTATTTGACAAACTATCGTTGTGGTTTTGATGCGTAGGTAAGAACGGTTCTTGCTCAGCCCGTAGCAGCCACGTAAAACTTGCAACAACAAAGTAGAGGACGTCTAACTTGTTTTTGCAGGGCATGTTGTGATGTGATATGGTCAAGACGTGATGCTATATTTTATTGTATGAGATGATCATGTTTTGTAACCGAGTTATCGGCAACTGGCAGGAGCCATATGGTTGTCGCTTTATTGTATGCAATGCAAATCGCGATGTAATGCTTTACTTTATTACTAAGCGGTAGTGATAGTCGTGGAAGCATAATATTGGCGAGACGACAACGATGCTACGATGGAGATCAAGGTGTCGCGCCGGTGACGATGGTGATCATGACGGTGCTTGGCGATGGAGATCACAAGCACAAGATGATGATGACCATATCATATCACTTATATTGATTGCATGTGATGTTTATCCTTTATGCATCTTATCTTGCTTTGATTGACGGTAGCATTATAAGATGATCTCTCACTAAAAATTATCAAGAAGTGTTCTCCACGAGTATGCACCGTTGCGAAAGTTCTTCGTCTGAGACACCACGTGATGATCGGGTGTGATAGGCTCTACGTTCAAATACAACGGGTGCAAAACAGTTGCACACGCAGAATACTCAGGTTAAACTTGACGAGCCTAGCATATAACAGATATGGCCTCGGAACACAGAGACCGAAAGGTCGAGCGTGAATCATATAGTAGATATGATCAACATAGTGATGTTCACCGTTGAAACTACTCCGTCTCACGTGATGATCGGACACGGTTTAGTTGATATGGATCACGTGATCACTTAGATGACTAGAGAGATGTCTGTCTAAGTGGGAGGTTTTTAATATGATTAATCAAACTTAAATTTATCATGAACTTAGTACCTGATAGTATTTTGCTTGTCTATGTTTGATGTAGATAGATGGCTCGTGCTGTTGTTCCGTTGAATTTTAATGCGTTCCTTGAGAAAGCAAAGTTGAAAGATGATGGTAGCAATTACACGGACTGGGTCCGTAACCTGAGGATTATCCTCATTGCTACACAGAAAAATTACGTCCTGGAAGCACCGCTGGGTGACAGGCCTGCTGCAGATCTTTGAGCCGAAGTTATGAACGTCCGCAAAGCAGAGCTGATGACTACTCTATAGTTCAGTGTGCCATGCTTTACGGCTTAGAACCGGGTCTTCAACGACGTTTTGAACGTCATGGAGCATATGAGATGTTCCAGGAGTTGAAGTTAATATTTCAAGCAAATGCCGGATTGAGAGATATGAAGTCTCCAATAAGTTCTATAGCTGCAAGATGGAAGAGAATAGTTACATCGGTGAGCACATACTCAAAATGTCCGGGTATAACAATCACTTAATTCAGCTGGGAGTTAATCTTCCGGATGATAGTGTCATTGACAGAATTCTCCAATCATCGCCACCAAGCTACAAGAGCTTCGTGATGAACTATAATATGCAAGGGATGACTAAGACAATTCCTGAGCTCTTCGCGATCTTTGAAAGCTGCGGAGGTAGAAATCAAGAAAGAGCATCAAGTGTTGATGGTCAGCAAGACCACTAGTTTCAAGAAAAAGGGCAAAGGGAAGAAGAAGGAAACTTCAAAAGAACAGCAAGAAAGTTGCTGATCAAGAGAAGAAACCCAAGTCTGGACCTAAGCCTGAAATCGAGTGTTTTTACCGCAAGCAGACGGACATCGAAGCGGAACTGCCCCAAGTATTTGGCGGATAAAAAGGATGGCAAGGTGAACAAAGGTATATGTGATATACATGTTATTGATGTGTACCTTACTAATACTCGCATGAGTACTGGGTATTTGATCTTGGTTCTGTTGCTAATATTTGCAACTTCGAAGCAGGAACTACGGATTAGCGAAGATTGGCTAAGGACGAGGTGACGATCTTGGCGTTGGAAATGGTTCCAAAGTCGATGTGATCGCAATCGGCACACTACCTCTACATCTACCTTCGGGATTAGTTTTAGACCTAAATAATTGTTATTTGGTGCCGCGTTGAGCATGAACATTATATCTGGATCTTGTTTATTGCGTAGACGGTTATTCATTTAAATCAGAGAATAATGGTTGTTCTATTTATATGAGTAATATCTTTTATGGTCATGCACCCTTGAAGAATGGTCTATTCTTGTTGAATCTCGACGGTAGTGATACACATATTCATAATGTTGAAGCCAAAAGATGTAGAGTTGATAATGATAGTGCAACTTATTTGTGGCACTTGCCGTTTAGGTCATATCGGTGTAAAACGCATGAAGAAACTCCATCTTGATGGGCTTCGGAATCACTTGATTATGAATCACTTGGTACTTGCGAACCGTGCCTCATGGGCAAGATGACCAAAACGCCGTTCTCCGGAACTATGGAGCGTGCAACTGATTTGTTGGAAATCATACATCTTGATGTTTGTGGTCCAATGAATGTTGAGGCACGCCAAGTGGTATCAAGTATTTTCTCACCTTCACAGATGATTTGAGCAGATATGGGTATATCTACTTAATGAAACACAAATCTGAAACATTTGAAAAGTTCAAAGAATTTCAGAGTGAAGTGGAAAATCATCGTAACAAGAAAATAAAGTTTCTACGATCTGATCGTGGAGGAGAATATTTGAGTTACGAGTTTGGTTTACATTTGAAACAATGTGGAATAGTTTCACAACTCACGCCACCCGGAACACCACAGAGAAATGGTGTGTCCGAACGTCGTAATCGTACTTTACTAGATATGGTGCGATCTATGATGTCGATTTCCGATTTACCGCTATCGTTTTGGGGTTATGCTTTAGAGACGGCCGCATTCACGTTGAATAGGACACCGTCAAAATCCGTTGAGACGACGCCTTATGAACTATGGTTTGGCAAGAAACCAAAGTTGTCGTTTCTTAAAGTTTGGGGCTGCGATGCTTATGTAAAGAAACTTCAACCAGATAAGCTCGAACCCGAATCGGAAAAATGTGTCTTCATAGGATACCCAAAGGAGACTGTTGGGTACACCTTCTATCACAGATCTGAAGGCAAGATTTTCGTTGCTAAATTTGGATCCTTTCTAGAGAAAGAATTTCTCTCGAAAGAAGTGAGTGGGAGGAAAGTAGAACTTGATGAGATAAATGTATCTGCTCCCTTATTGGAAAGTAGTTCATCACAAGAAATGGTTCTGTGACAACTACACCAATTAGTGAGGAAACTAATGATGATGATCATGAAGTTTCAGATCAAGTTACTCTTGAACCTCGTAGGTCAACCAGAGTAAAATACGCACTAGAGTGGTACGGTAATCCTATTCGGAAGTCATGTTACTTGACCATGACGAACCTACAAACTATGAAGAAGCGATGGTGAGCCCAGATTCGCAAAATGGCTGGAAGCCATGAAATCTGAGATGGGATCCATGTATGAGAACAAAGTATGGACTTTGGTTGACTTGCCCGATGATCGGCAAGCCATTGAAAATAAATGGATCTTTAAGAAGAAGACCGACGCCGATGGTAATGTAACTGTCTACAAAGCTCGACTTGTTGCAAAAGGTTTTCGACAAGTTCAAGGGGTTGACTACGATGAGACTTTCTCACCCGTGGCGATGCTTAAGTCTGTCCGAATCATGTTAGCAATTGCCGCATTTTATGATTATGAAATTTGGCAAATGGATGTAAAAACCGCATTCTTGAATGGATTTCTAGAAGAAGAGTTGTATATGATGCAACCAGAAGGTTTTTCCAAAAGGTGCTAACAAAGTGTGCAAGCTCCAACGATCAATTTATGGTCTGGTGCAAGCCTCTCGGAGTTGGAATAAACGCTTTGATAGTGTGATCAAAGCATATGGATTTGTACAGACTTTTGGAGAAGCCTGTATTTACAAGAAAGTGAGTGGGAGCTCAGTAGCATTTACGATATTATATGTGGACGACATATTATTAATTGGAAATGATATAGAATTTCTGGATGGCATAAAAGGATACTTGAATAAAAGTTTTTCAATGAAAGACCTCGGTGAAGCTGCTTACATATTGGGCATCAAGATCTATAGAGATAGATCAAGACGCTTAATTGGACTTTCACAAAGCACATACCTTGATAAAATTTTGAAAAAGTTCAAAATGGATCAGGCAAAGAAAGGTTTTTTGCCTGTATTGCAAGGTGTAAGATTGAGTAAGACTCAATGCCTGACCACAGCAGAAGATAGAGAGAAAATGAAAGATGTTCTCTATGCTTCAGCCATAGGCTCTATCATGTATGCAATGCTGTGTACCAGACCTGACGTATGCTTAGCTATAAGCTTGGCAGGAAGGTACCAAAGTAATCCAGGAATGGATCACTGGACAGCGGTCAAGAACATCCTGAAATACCTGAAAAGGACTAAGGATATGTTTCTCATATATGGAGGTGACAAAGAGCTAGTCGTAAATGGTTACGTCGATGCAAGCTTTGACACTGATCCGGACGATTCTAAATCGCAAACCGGATACGTGTTTTTATTAAGCGGTGGAGCTGTCGGTTGGTGCAGTTCTAAACAAAGCGTCGTGGCGGGATCTACATGTGAAGCGGAGTACATAGCTGCTTGGAAGCAGCAAATGAAGGAGTCTGGATGAAAGAGTTCATTTCCGATCTAGGTGTTATACCTAGTGCATCGGGACCGATGAAGATCTTCTGTGACAATCTTGGTGCAATTGCCTTGGCAAAGGAATCCAGATTTCACAAGAGGACCAAGCACATCAAGAGACGCTTCAATTCCATTCGGGACCAAGTCCAAGTGGGAGACATAGAGATTTGCAAAATACATACGGATCTGAATGTTGCAGATCCGTTGACTAAGCCTCTTCCACGAGCAAAACATGATCAGCACCAAGACTCCATGGGTGTTAGGATCATTACTTTGTAATCTAGATTATTGACTCTAGTGCAAGTGGGAGACTGAAGGAAATATGCCCTAGAGGCAATAATAAAGTTATTATTTATTTCCTTATATCATGATAAATGTTTATTATTCATGCTAGAATTGTATTAACCGGAAACATAATACATGTGTGAATATATAGACAAACAGTATGTCACTAGTATGCCTCTACTTGACTAGCTTGTTAATCAAAGATGGTTATGTTTCCTAACCATGAACAAGGAGTTGTTATTTGATTAACAAGGTCACATCATTAGTAGAATGATCTGATTGACATGACCCATTCCGTTAGCTTAACACATGATCGTTTAGTATGTTAATGCTTTCTTCATGACCCATACATGTTCCTGTAACTATGAGATTATGCAACTCCCGTTTACCGGAGGAACACTTTGGGTGCTACCAAACGTCTAACGAATCGGGTGATTATAAAGGAGTACTACAGGTGTCTCCAAAGGTACTTGTTGGGTTGGCGTATTTCGAGATTAGGTTTTGTCACTCCGATTGTCGGAGAGGTATCTCCAGGCCTTCTCGGTAATGCACATCACATAAGCCTTGCAAGCATCACAACTAATGAGTCAGTTGTGAGATGATGTATTACGGAACGAGTAAAGAGACTTACCGGTAACGAGATTGAACTAGGTATTGGATACCGACGATCGAATCTCGGGTAAGTAACATACCGATGACAAAGGGAACAACGATGTCGTTATGCGGTTTGACCGATAAAGATCTTCAGAGACTATGTAGGAACCAATATGGGCATCCAGGTTCCGCTATTGGTTATTGACCGAGAATGGTTCTTGTTAATGTCTACATTGTTCTCGATCACGTAGGTTCCTCACTCTTAACGTTTCGATGACAGTTCATAATGAGTTTATAAGTATTGATGCACCGAAGTTTGTTCGGAGTCCCGGATGTGATCACGGACATGACGAGGAGTCTCGAAATGGTCGAGACATAAAGATTGATATATTGGAAGCCTATGTTTGGACTTCGGAAGGGTTCCGAGTGAAATCGGAATTTATCGAGTACCGGGAGGTTACGGAACCCCGGGAACTACATGGGCCATAGTGGGCCTTAGTGGAAAGGAGAGAGGGCCAGCCCTAGGTGGCCGCGCCCCCCCTTCCCCTAGTCCTATTAGGACTAGGAAAGGTGGGCCGGCCCCCCTCTCTCTCTTTCCCCCTCCGGGAATCCTAATCCAACTAGGATTGGAGGGGGAGTCCTACTCCCGGAGGGAGTAGGACTCCTTGGTGCGCCTCCCCCCTTGGGCCGGCCACCTCCCCCTTGTCTCCTTTATATACGGGGGCAGGGGGCACCCTGCAACACAAGTTGATCTACGGATCTTTCCTTAGCCGTGTGCGGTGCCCCTTCCACCATATTCCACTTCGGTCATATCGTCAGAGAGCTTAGGCGAAGCCTGCGCCGGAGAAGTCATATCGTCATGAGCTTAGCCGAAGCCCTGCGTCGGTGGAGCATCAACATCGTCACCACGCCGACCTGCTGACGGAACTCATCCCCGACACTTTGCTGGATCGGAGTCCGGGGATCGTCATCGAGCTGAACGTGTGCTGAACTCGGAGGTGCCGTACGTTCGGTGCTTGGATCGGTTGGATCGTGAAGACGTACGACTACATCAACCGCGTTGTTATAACGCTTCCGCTTTCGGTCTACGAGGGTACGTGGACGGACACTCTCCCCTCTCGTTGCTATGCCATCACCATGATCTTGCGTGATCGTAGGAAAATTTTGAAATTACTACGTTTCCCAACATACACATCATAAGAAGCCTTGCAAGCAAAGTTACTAAGCAGTTAGTTGCAAGATGATGTACTACGGAACGAGTAAAGAGAATTGCCGGTACGAGATTGAATTAGGTATGAAGATACCACGATCAAATATCAGGCAAGTAACATACCGATGGACAAAGGGAATTTCGTATGTTGTCATAAGGTTCGACCGATAAAGATCTTCATAGAATATGTAGGAGCCAATATGGTCATCCAGGTTCCGCTATTGGTTATTGACCGGAGAGGTGTCTTGGTCATGTCTACATAGTTCTTGAACCCGTAGGGTCCGCACGCTTAACATTCGTTGACGATATAATGTTATATGAGTTATATGATTTAGTGACAGAATGCTGTTCGGAGTCCCAGATGAGATCACGTACATGACGAGGAGTCTCGAAATGGTCGAGAGGTAAAGATTGATATATAGGACGATGGTATTCGGACACCGGAAGTATTTTGGAGTGTACTGGGTAGTCATCAGAATATCGGAGAGGATACCGGACCCAGTAAGTACCCGGTACCCTCCGAAACACTTCCGGTGTTCTGGTAAGTACCCAGTACCCTCCTTTCTGGTGACCCGATAAGTGCCCAGTACCCTCCGAAATACTTCCGGTGTCCAAATACTATAGTCCTATATGTCAATCTATACCTCTCGACCATTTCGATACTCCTCGTCATGTCCGTGATCTCATCCGGGACTCCGAACAACATTCGGTCACCAAATGACATAACTCATATAATACTATATCGTCAACGAATGTTAAGTGTGCGGACCCTACGTACGGCTTTGAGAACTATGTAGACATGACCGAGACACGTCTCCGGTCAATAACCAATCGCGGAACCTGGATGCCCATATTGGCTCCTACATATTCTACGAATATCTTTATCGGTCGAACCATTATGACAACATATGTAATTCCGTTTGTCCATTGATATATTACTTTCCCGAGATTCGATCGTCGGTATCCTCATACCTAGTTCAATTTCGTTACCGGCAAGTCTCTTTACTCGTTCCGCAATACATCACCTCATGACCAACTCCTTAGTCATTTGCTCGCAAGCTTATGATGTGTATTACCGAGTAGGCACAGAGAAACCTCTCCGATAATAAGAGTGACAAATCCTAATCTCGATCTATGCCAACTCAACAAATCAATACAATTCTAGCATGAAAAATAAACCTTTATCATGAATAAGGAAAAATAAAATAACAACTTTATTATTGCCTCTAGGTCATATTTCCCTTTAGTCTCCCACTTGCACTAGAGTTAGTAATCTAGATTACATTGTAATGAATCTAACACTCATGGAGTCTTGGTATTGACCATGTTTTGCTCGTGTTAGAGGCTTAGTCAACGGGGTCTGCTACATTCAGTTCCGTATGTATCTTGCAAATTTCTATGTCTCCATCCTTGACTTGTTCACGAATGGAGTTGAAGCGTCTCTTGATGTGTTTGATTCTCTTGTGAAACCTGGATTTCTTCACCAAGGCAATTGCTCCAGTGTTGTCACAAAAGATTTTCATTGTACCCGATGCACTAGGTATTACACCCAGAACGGATATGAACTCCTTCATCCAGACTCCTTCATTTGTTACTTCCGAAGGAGCTATGTACTCCGCTTCACATGTAGATCCCGCCACGATGCTCTGCTTGGAACTGCACCAACAGACAGCTGCACCATTCAATATAAATATGTATCCGGTTTGTGACTTAGAGTCATCCGGATCAGTGTCAAAGCTAGCATCGATGTATAGGGTCATCTCCTAACATGCATGAGTGACATTATACCAAATGATCGATTGTGCAGACCCTCCTACATATAGGGGCATCTCAGCTTAAAATGGCCCAAATGTTGAAATTTCGACCAACTAAAGTAAGAGAGGGAAGCAATCTGATATACATGCTAGCTCGCCGATATGAATATTGTACTTTCATGTTGTTGGCTAGTGAGACTTTTTCAGATAACTTAGTTCCATATCTCAACATCTATCGAATAATATCTCCACATTAACGGAAAGGAAATTGGCTAGAGTTGTGTTATTAAGCTGCAAGAAATATGTTTGGCAATCAAGAAAATAAATAACGAAGCAAAGCAATAATGTCATAGGATCATATTTTCCTATGACAAATATGACAGTTCTAGGTAGCTTAGTTCCATATTTTCTTCAATATCCATGTAATAATATCTTGATATATGTATACAAACAAATTGATAGAATTGTTAATTAAGATGCAAGAAACAACATGCAAGGTTTTTGTTAGAACTATACACTAGTAGAAAAGGGGCCTATTGACCCGGTTGGTGAGGGCCTTTAGTCCCGGTTCATGAACCGGGACTAAAGGGTCGGTACTAATACCCTGGCCCTTTAGTCCCGGTTCAATCCAGAACCAGGGACTGATGGGCCTCCACGTCTTTGTCTTGGCTGAGCCCAGGCGGGAGTTTGGTCCCGGTTGGTGGCACCAACCGGGACCAATAGGCATCCACGCGTCGACATTTCTATGGCTGTGGTTTTGTTTTTTTAAAGGGGGGTTTGGGGGATTTTGGGGGTTAATTTAGGTGTTTCATATATTGTGCTATAGCTAGCTAATTAATAGAGAAAAGTGTCCTCTCTTTTGTCCGTGCTTGGTCGACGCTACGTACTATACATACGTATAGAGAGGACTAGCTAGACACGCTAGCTAGCTAGTAATTAAGCAAACAGAAGATCGTCATGAACATATATGCATACAGAGAAGTGATATCGACCACCTCTCCTTCTCCGAGAGATTGGTCGAACAACAAGTTCTCGTATATCTATCCGACACTACCGCTACATATATACAATAATTATCTTTTACAATACGGACGCGTGGTCCACATAGTATTCTCCGTCTTCAGCGATCACGTGGTCAAGAAAGAATGCCGCCAATTCCTCTTGAATTGCTCGCATGCGATCTGGTGCTAGGAGTTCATCCCGCTTCCGAGACATCTAATTTTAAGAAAGGGGTCAATACATATACATATATATATATATATATGAATGAATGAAACTCAACACAAATGATGGTAATAAAATAAAATTGTGAATATTTTTATTTACGCACTTCATATTGTTTGTCCGAGTAGCCCCTCTCACAGGTCGTGTGGCGGATGGACTCGCAAACGTAGTATCCACAGAAATCATTCCCTTGTTCCTGCCACAACCACTTTACAAGAAACAGAGGTCAATCAAACTGATAATTAGCAAGCATGCTAAATGGTATTGATGAAACTAGCGCTTGAATCACTAGGAGATGCGTGGAATATGCTACTATATAGTACTTACTTTGGTGTCTAAATTGCAGCTTCTTCGGTAGTCCCGGAGCTTTTTGGTGAATTTTCTCCAAGCCCTGCCATACAAAGAAAACAATTACTTGATATCAGAAATGAACAAAGTTGCTGATATGGTGGATAATGATCGATTTAATTTACTTCTCGAGCATTTCAGTCATGTCCGCATACTCCTTGGGATGTTTTCGCTTGGAGTCTAAGACAGTTACTACTCCCTTCTCAAGCTTAATCTCTAGGAGAATATAGTGGTAGCTGCGCACACATGCATAACTCATCAATATTACATTACTATAACCTGGACTAATAAGGAAACCGAATATGCCACAAGACAGTAACACTCACTTGAAGTTGTAAGGAAAGAGCATTATATCTTTGTGTTCATTTATTACCAACGATTGTAGCAAGTTGGCCTCGGTATCTTCGGCACGAAATTTAACCTCAGTTGCATCTATGAGATATGTGTTAATGAACCCAATATAACCCAGTTGTCTTTTCTTCAATTCGGCGATCTTCAATCTGCATAATATAGTGAGGATAATTATAAATACATGAAATGAAAGGGCTGAGTTATATAGAGAGACTTAATGACAGAAGTAGTACTACTTACAGACAGTAGCAGGTGACCGTTGCTTTATCGAGGGCCAATTGATTGAAAAACTGATAGAACTCCTCAAATGGAATAGGCAACAGTTCAATTCCAAGGAGGTCATGCTCCTTTTAACTCTCACATACAAAGTACTCCTCCCTCGGACTCTTTGCAGGTTTTCATGTACCAATCATGCAATCTTCGCATCATCGTTGATAGAGAACTTTCATCTTTGACGAGAGGCTTCCCGTACTCGTATCTTTGTATCTGCACCTCCAAGAAATCATAATGTACATCGTCGGGCAGGTAATCTGCAGGATTGCCATAACCGGGCACCATCCTCGGATCGACGATGTCGCTAGCAGGCACCTTGAGCGGGGGGCACGATTGCTTCGCTTGTTCGCCGAGCTGGGCAATTTGTTTCCCAGCTCGTCGTTATTTCATCCTTTGATCATTGACAGTCCTTCCCGACCTCTCCGCTTCGGCAAATGCCTTTCCAATAATGCGCTCATAGTTGCCTTTCGGCGGAGACTTGGGTGGTTTTTTCAGGGCAGCCAGAGTGCGCTTCGCTTTCACCGGATCTACCTTCTCCTCCGGAGGTGGATGTCTCTTTGCTTTCAACCCATGAAACCAGTCATCCACTTCGGTATGCGCGATCTTCGCATTTTCCTCCTCGCTCCTCAGACGGTAACTTCTCCGAGTCTTCAGAGAAGGACCGAATCTGTATCTCCTCCCGCCTTTGGCTGTACTGCTAGACACCGGCAAAGCAGACGGAGCGGATGTCTTCTTTCCTTGCTTACGAGGCGGAGGAGAAGGACTACGATGCGCCGGAGCAGCTGGAGCAGCGGCGGGTCTCTTCCGCCCTTGCTGCGAGGCGGAGAAGGAGGAGGCTGGCTGCTCGGGCGCGCCGGTGCAGGCGGAGAAGGAGGCGGAGTGCCGCCACGCGCCGGAGAAGGAGCCGGCCTAGGGCCCTGATCGTCACTCGCCGGAGGAGGAGGCGATGGAGGAGGCGGAGTTCCCTGACTCGCCGGAGGAGGAGGAGGAGGCGGAGGCGTCCAGTTCGGAAGGTTGATGAGATCCTTCCGCCATAGGCATGGAGTCTTCAGAGCAGAACCTAGCCGATACTCCCCTTCACCGGTAGGGTGGTCAAGCCGGAGGTCCTCAAATCCCTCCGTTATTTCATCGACCATCACCTTAGCATATCCTTCGGAATCGGCGGCGGTGAAAAGTTGAGTCGGGTTTAGTAGGATAAACAGAGCCAACAACCGCCTTGACCTTCAAATTGCTCCATTGCGCCGTAAGGTGGCAATTTTCAGCATCCGTGATAGCATCCACGGGATAGCTAGCAGGAGCCGTCAAGGCATGCTGCTCTGGCTGAAGCAGCTCGATGGAAGCCACGCTGCTTCTCCGCTGAGATGGCGGGGTAGCTTCGGGGGAAGCTTCAGCAGGTCGTTTGTTACGATCTGCTGCTTCTCGTTCCTCTTCTCGTTCCTCTAGCCCCATTACCCTTTAAATGCGGTGCTCGCATTTGGCTCTGCTCGGTTCTTCCTCCTCTCATGGGTTTTGTAACCCCTGCGTCCGGAAATCCAGCCTTCCACGAAAGCGGAGCCTAAGCGTGCCTCGTGGTCCGTCCTGTGGTGCTAAGGATTCCCGAGGGCCATTGTGAGCTCGTCCTTCTCCACATGTCGGAACGAACTTCCCTTGCTGCGCTGCTTGATATATTGCTGAAGCCTCTTGACTGGTATGTCCAATTGTTCGTCTGTCCAAATGCACTCCCCTGTTATAGGGTCCAAGGATCCGCCGCCCGAAGAACCAAGTCCGCAACGGTCTGTCCGATTCATTGTCTCTGGTTCGATCCCTTTATCAAGCAGATCATTCTCAGCCTTGGCCCACTTAGGCCGGGCTACGAGGTAGCCACGACCCGTGCGATGGTGAAGCTTCTTCTTCGCAGCATTTCTCTTGTTTGTCGCCGACATCTTTTTACTCTTTTCCGATGTCTTGTAGGCCACAAATGCGGGCCGATCATCTCCGATCTTCTCATATTTGCCCTTGAATTCTGGTGTCTCATTTTTTTCGACATATGTATTGAGTTCTTTCTTCCAATTCTTGAATAGTTCTGCCATCTTCTTAAGAGCAAAAGACTTGATTAATGGCTCTATTACTGGCTTCTCCGGATCATCCTCTAGCGGTAGGGTAAAATTTGACTTCAGCTCAGTCCAAAGATCATTTTTACGCATATCATTGACACAAGACACCTCGGGGTCTTCATTCTTAGGCTTATACCATTGGTGGATGCTGATCGGGATCTTGTCCCTAACCGTAACCCCGACCGAGCAACAAATGCCTTCTTTGTTCGGTAGGGTTCAATCGGTTGGCCGTCACGCGATTTGTATGATCTCAAACTTTTCATCCGAGCTCAACTTTTTCTTGGGCCTCGTCTCTTTACCGAAGTTGTGCTCGATCCGGAGGGCTAGAAAAAAGAACAAAGACGAGAGTTAATTAATATGTGTACATACGAAAACAAAGACGAGAGCTAGTCAGCACAGGCTTAACTAATATATATACCTGGCCGGACTCGGTTTGGTGATCACCGGAGCCGTCCTTACGGTCTACTTCTTCACCCTCTCCTTCTTGCACTGGCATTGGGTCATCAGAGCCATGTAAATCATAGCCAGCTGCTTCTTCACCCTCTCCTTCCAGACCATCTTGTCGTTGAGAAACATCAACGAGCAGACGGCATCACTTCCTTATGCGATTATGTCCCTCAACAATGCTTCTTGTGCTTCGTCTCGGGGGGTGTCCATAGTTTCTACAAATATTTACAACATGGCAATTATTATTCAAACATGACAAATATGGATATATTAGTGGCAAACGTAGAACTAGCTAGCTAATCACAATAAGGAATCATATTAGTGGCCTCGACGCTGCTTCTCTAGGGTTTGGGGTGGCCTCAACAACGCTTCAAGGGTTAGGGGGTGGCCTCGAGAACGCTTGAAGCTTGGAGGGGGTAATATCGACCCCCCCCCCCATGTGTTGAAGTTATCGGGAGGGGGTCGGTGTTGAACACTACATCTATGTCCCACAAGTGACGTGGGCATCGACGCCCGCGGTAGGGTAGAGGGTCGTGGATCGCCGAGCGGTCGAGGGTCAAGGGGTCGAGGATCGCCGAGGGGTCAGGAGGTTGCCTAGTGTCAAAGGATTCAACAAAACCATGTCTTCATCATTAGGCGAAAGTAACAGGTGCATGATGGTACGAAGCTCTCCAAAGTTATTTTGGAACGGAGTCCCAGATAGGATAATTAACTTTTTGGTACAAAGTTCAGCAAGAACCTTCCGAATATCGTTATTTGAAAGGCCTTTGCTGAGATTCGGTACAAAAAGGAAAATTATCCTATCCGGGACTCCATTCGAAATAACTTTGGAGGACTTCGTACCATCATGCCATGGTTACTTCCGGCTAATGATGAAGCCATGGATTTCTTCAATACTTTGACACTATAGGAACCCTCGACCCTGAAACCTTCGACCCTTGACCCCTTAACGACCCTCGACCCTGAAACCTTCGACCCTTGACCCCTTAACGACCCTCGACCCTCTATCCTAGTTCCCGGCCCTCGACCCCTCGGCGATCCTCGACACCCTCGTTATATCGAGAACGACGCAACATACATATACATGGGAAAATAATGTTATCGGGGAGGGGGTATCGGTACCCCCCCCCTCGTGTCAAAGTTTCTTCTTTCTCCTCTATTCCTTTCTTTCTTATTCTCCTCTTCTTTTCTTCTTATCCCTCGAGAAAGGAAAATAAGGAAAAAGGAAGAAAAGAGGAAGAAGGAAGAAGGAAGAAGAAGAAGAAAAGAAGAAGAAAAAAGAGGAGAAGAAGAAAAGAATAGAGGAGAAGAAGAAAAATAGAATTTTTTCTTCTTTTTCTTCTTCTTGTTTATTTCTCCTCTTCTTCCTCTCCCTCTTCTTCTCCTTTCTTCCTCTTCTTATTTCCTTTTCCTCTCATTCTTTTCTTCTTCTTCCTTCTTAAAAATACATGAAGTAGTATTGCCTAATTCATTGTTCATATGAATATACAAACATTTGCATATTTACAATAATTAATATCACCAAAAAATCTATGAACAGAAAAAATCCTAATTTTTCTAAAAACTATCTTTTGCATTGTTCACATACACATATACATTATAGCCACATACACATATACATCACATATGAACAAAAAATTAAAACATAAAAAACAGAGCATAAAAATAAAAAGAGCTTAAACATTAAAAGAGCCGGCGGGCGGCGCTGGGCGGACGGGGCAGGGGGGGCAGGGCGACGGCGACGAGGAGCGGGCGGCGACGGGCGAGCCCAGAAAGGGGGGAGCTCCAGGCGACGGGCGGGGCGGCGAGGGCGCCGGCGCTGCTGGGGCGGACGGGCAGGGGCAGGGCGACGGGCGAGCACGGGCAGGGCGTATGACGGGCGACGGGCGAGCACGGGCAGGGGGCTCGGGCGACGGGCGACGCTGAGCACGGCAGCTGACGGGCTGCTTCGAAGCCTGGGCAGCTGGGCGGGCGCTGCCGGGTGGGGAACTGTCGATGAAATCTGAAAAACGCCAAGTCTTTGCTTATATAGAAAGGCTTTGGTCCCGTTCGATGCCACGACCGGGACTAATGCCCTTTAGTCTGGTTGGTGCCACCAACCGGGACCAAAAGCCAATTTTCAGCAGCCCACAGGGCGGGAAGTGGCGACCTTTGGTCGGTTGGTGGCACCAACCAGACTAAAGCATTAGTCCCGGGTCGTGGCACCAACCGGTACTAATTCCCCCCTTTAGTCCCGGTTGGTGCCACCAACCGGGACCAAAGGCCTTGTGCTGCCCCACGCCCAAAAGTTTAGTCCCACCTCGCTAGTTGAGAGAGCTCGAGAGTGGTTTATAAGCGCTGCTGCGCCCACCCTCTCGAGCTCCTCTCAACTGCAGGCTTTCGGGCCTAATCAGTCACTAGCTATGTGCCTGTGGGCCTACTTGGCCTCCTGCGGGCCTGAATCCTGGCCCATGTAGGGTTTCTAGTCGTATTCAGGCCGCGGGGGCCCAGTAGGATGCACTATTTTTTTTCCAGTTTTTTTCTTTTGTTTTCTGCATTATTATTTATTTTTTTGTTGTTTTTTACTTTATTTTTTAATTCTTTTTGCTTTTAGTTTTAGAAAAATTATAAACTTTCTGTTAGTGCCATTAGTTTTCAAATTTGAAAACTCTTTTTTTGTTTTCTTTGTTGCTTTATTTATTTTATTTTGTTTCTACTTACAACAAAATACTTATTGTTGCTATTTTTATTTTTTTCAGTTTTTTGTTCTGTTTTCTGCATTATTTAGTTTTTGTTTTTTTTGCTTTATTTTTTAATTCTTTTTGCTTTTAGTTTTAGAAAAATTATAAACTTTCTGTTAGTGCCATTAGTTTTCAAATTTGAAAACTCTTTTTTGTTTTCTTTGTTGCTTTATTTATTTTATTTTGTTTCTACTTACAACAAAATACTTATTGTTGCTATTTTTATTTTATTTTTCAGTTTTTGTTCTGTTTTCTGCATTATTTATTTTTTGTTGTTTTTTTCTTTATTTTTAATCCTTTTTGCTTTTAGTTTTAGAAAAATTATAAACTTTCTGTTAGTGCCATTAGTTTTCAAATTTGAAAACACTTTTTTGTTTTCTTTGTTGCTTTATTTATTTTATTTTGTTTCTGCTTACAACAAACGGTGTGTAGAGGGACGGGTTTATAAACCGGTGTGAGCGCCCTTCGGTTGGCGAGGTTTTCAAATTCATAGTTTTCAAATGAACTCTGAAAAAGTTGGCATAGCATGTGCATGTACAAAACGGACAATGGTATCATACTCGTCTGTTACAAAGTTGGCATGGTATCGTCATAATAGTTGCGGGAGAAAGTCTTCACTTTTTCTTCGCTTGTGTCGTTTGCTTATTGCGCCGTAACCACGGATAATCTTCATCGTTTATCAGGATGCTTGGGTCAGCCTTGACTTTGAAGGGGGGAATTTCATGAAACTTTTCATACTCTTCAAACATGTCTGTCTTGCCCTCCACTCCTGTGGATGTCCCTTTTTCCTGAAAGAACTATGTGGCGCTTTGGCTCATTGTATGATGTATTCGCTTCCTTATCTTTTCTTTTCCTCGGTCTGGTAGACATGTCCTTCACATAGATAACCTATGCCACATTATTGGCTAGGACGAACGGTTCGTCAGCGTACCCAAGATTTTTCAGATCCACTGTTGTCATTCCGTACTGTGGGTCTACCTGTACCCCGCCTCCTGACAGATTGATCCACTTGCACTTAAACAAAGGGACCTTAAAATCTACTCCGTAGTCAAGTTTCCATATGTCTACTATGTAACCATAATATGTGTCATTTCCCTTGTCGGTTGCTGCATCAAAGCGGACACCGCTGTTTTGGTTGGTGCTCTTTTCATCTTGGTCAATCGTGTAAAATGTATTCCCATTTATCTCGTATCCTTTCCAAATCATTACAGTCGAAGATGGTCCCACGGACAACGAGTACAGCTTATCACAAACAGTGTTTTCACCTCTGAGACGTGTTTCCAACCAACTGCTGAAAGTCCTGATGTGTTCACATGTAATCCAGTCATCGCACTGCTCCGGGTGTTTTGAGCGCAGACTGTTCTTGTGTTCATCGACATAAGGGTCACCAAGTTAGAGTTCTGTAGAACTGTGTAGTGTGCTTGAGACCAAGAATATCCGTCCCTGCATATTATTGTCTCCCTTCCAAGCGTGCCTTTTCGGTCAGTCTCCCCTCATACCGCGATTTAGGGAGACCTATCTTCTTAAGGCCAGGAATGAAGTCAACATAAAACCCGATGACATCCTCTCGCTTGATGGCCCATGGAGATGCTTCCTTCTGGCCTAGCGTTGATTTAACATATTTCTTTAGGACTCCCATGAACCTCTCAAAGGGGTACATATTGTGTAGAAATACGGGCCCCAGAATGACAATCTAAATCGACTAGATGAACTAGGACGTGCGTCATGATATTGAAGAAGGATGGTGGGAACACCAGCTCGAAACTGATAAGACATTGCGCCACATCACTCCTAAGCGTTGGTACGATTTTTGGATCGATCACCTTCTGAGATATTGCATTGAGGAATGCACATAGCTTCACAATGGCTAATCGGACGTTTTCCGGTAGAAGCCCCCTCAATGCAACCGGAAGCGATTGCGTCATAATCACGTGGCAGTCCCGAGACTTTAGGTTCTGGAACTTTTTCTCCGCATATTTATTATTCCCTTTATATTCGATGAGAAGCCGCCGGGACCTTCATATCGAGCAGGCATTGAAAGAATATTTCTTTCTCTTCTTTCGTAAGAGCGTAGCTGGCAGGACCTTCATACTGCTTCGGAGGCATGCCCTCTTTTTCGTGCAAGCGTTGCAGGTCCTCTCGTGCCTGAGGTGTATCTTTTGTCTTTCCATACACGCCCAAGAAGCCTAGCAGGTTCACGCAAAGGTTCTTCATCACGTGCATCACGTCGATCGAAGAGCGGACCTCTAGGTCTTTCCAGTAGGGTAGGTCCCAAAATATAGATTTCTTCTTCCACATGGGTGCATGATTCTCAGCGTCATTCGGAACAGCTAGTCCGCCGGGACCCTTTTCAAAGATTACGTGTAAATCATTGACCATAGCAAGTACATGATCACCGGTACGCATGGAGGGCTTCTTCCGGTGATCTGCCTCGCCTTTGAAATGCTTGCCTTTCTTTCGACATTGACGGTTGGTCGGAAGAAATCGACGATGGCCCAGATACACATTCTTCCTGCAGCTTCCCAGGTATATACTATCGGTGTCAAGTAAACAGTGCGTGCATGCGTGGTATCCCTTGTTGGTCTGTCCTGAAAGGTTACTGAGAGCGGGCCAATCGTTGATGGTCACGAACAGCAACACCTTTAGGTCAAATTACTCCTTTTTGTGCTCATCCCACGTACGTACACCGTTTCCATTCCACAGCTGTAAAAGTTCTTCAACTAATGGCCTTAGGTACACATCAATGTCGTTGCCGGGTTGCTTAGGGCCTTGGATGAGAACTGGCATCATAATGAATTTCCGTTTCATGCACATCCAAGGAGGAAGGTTATACATACATAGAGTCACGGGCCAGGTGCTGTGATTGCTGCTCTGCTCCCCGAAAGGATTAATGCCATCCGCGCTTAAAGCAAACCATACGTTCCTTGGGTCCTTTGCAAACTCATCCCGATTTTCTCTCGATTTTTCTCCATCATGCGACCCGTCCGGGTGCTCTCAACTTCCCGTTTTTCTTACGGTCCTCACTGTGCCATCGCATCAACTTGGCATGCTCTCCGTTTCTGAACATACGTTTCAACCGTGGTATTATAGGAGCATACCACATCACCTTCGCAGGAACCCTCTTCCTGGGGGGCTCGCCGTCAACATCACCAGGGTCATCTCGTCTGATCTTATACCGCAATGCACCGCATACCGGGCATGCGTTCAGATCCTTGCAGGCACCACGGTAGAGGATGCAGTCATTAGGGCATGCATGTATCTTCTCCACCTCCAATCCTAGAGGGCATACGACCTTCTTTGCTGCGTATGTACTGTCGGGCAATTCGTTGGAAGCTTCTTCTTCATTATTTTCAGTAGCTTCTCAAATCCTTTATCAGCACAAGATTCTCTCGCCTTCCAATCGCAGCAATTCGAGTACGGTACCGAGCTTTGTGTTGCCATCTTCGCAATTGGGGTACAACCCTTTTTTGTGATCCTCTAACATGTGATCGAACTTCAGCTTCTCCTTTTGACTTTCGCATTGTGTCCTTGCATCGACAATGACCCGGAGGAGATCATCATCATCGGGCACATCGTCTGGTTCCTCTTGATCTTCAGCAGCTTCGCCCGTTCCAGCACCATCGTGCACATCGTCTGGTGCATCTTGACGCTCAAGAGCATCACCGTATTCAGGGGGCACATAGTTGTCATCGTACTCTTCTTCCTCGCCGCCTTCCATCATAACCCCTATTTCTCCGTGCCTCGTCCAAACATTATAGTGTGGCATGAAACCCTTGTAAAGCAGGTGGATGTGAAGGATTTTCCGGTCAGTGTAAGACTTCGTATCCCCACATATAGGGCATGGACAACACATAAAACCATTCTGGTTGTTTGCCTCAGCCACTTCGAGAAAATCATGCACGCCCTTAATGTATTCGGAGGTGTGTCTGTCACCGTACATCCATTGCCGGTTCATCTGCGTGCATTATATATAATTAAGTGTGTCAAAAATCATTACAGAACATCATGAATAGATAATTAAGTGACCAAATTAATAGAAGTTCATCATCACATAAAAACCAAAGTACATACATAGTTCTCATCTAACAACATAAAGCTCTGCAGAGCATCTAAATTAATTAAACCATACATTGAAACTATGTAAAACATTTCAATGCGAAAACAAATGCGATCATAATCGCAACCAAGGTAACAACTGATCCAACGACATAATGATACCAAGCCTCGGTATGAATGGCATATTTTCTAATCTTTCTCATCTTCAAGCGCATTGCATCCATCTTGATCTTGTGATCATCGATTTACATCCGCAACATGCAACTCCAATATCATCTTCTCCTCCTCAAGTTTTTTTATTTTTTCCTTCAAGAAATTGTTTTCTTCTTCAACTAAATTTAACCTCTCGACAATAGGGTCGGTTGGAATTTTTGGTTCAACAACCTCCTAGATAAATAAAATCTATGTCACGTTGGTCGGCATAATTTTCATAAACAATAAATGAACCAATAGTTATGAGAAGATAATATATACCACATCCAATCATAGACAGGACGAGGGCCGACGGGCGGATACCAAAACCATCGCACTATATAAGATGCAATAATAAAAGTAAGAAAATAATACAAGTATCTATCTAAACAAACAAGTAATAATATTTTTCCTTTCAGAAAGAAGATAAGAACAAGAGGCTCACCACGGTGGTGCCGGCGATGAGATCGGGCGCTGGTGATCAACGGCGATGAAGACGGGACGGGCGTGACGGACCGCTAAACCTAGATAAATATTGAGGAAAATGGAGCTTGGCGGTCGAGCTTGGAGAGGAGAAACCTTAAGTAGTGTGGCTCGGGCATTCCATCGAACACCTTGTGTGCATAGGAGGTGAGCTAGAGCACCACCAAGCCCTCTCCCCCTCGGCCAGAAAAACAGAGCAGTGTGCTCTGCTCTTGCGCGAGGGGCTATATATAGGCAGCAACATTAGCCCCGGTTGGTGGCATGAACCAGGACTAAAGGAAAGCCTTTGGTCCCGGTTCATGCCACCAACCGGGACCAATAGTGGTGGGCCAGGAGCCAGGCCCATTGGTCCCGGTTCGTCCCACCAACCGGGACCAAAAGGTCCGGACGAACCGGGACCAATGGCCCACGTGGCCCGACCGGCCCCCTGGGCTCACGAACCGGGGCAAATAGCTCCATTGGTCCCGGTTCTGGATTGAACCGGGACTAATGGGCTAAACTGGCCTGGACGAAAGCCCTATTTTCTACTAGTGATATATGGGAGGTTCTTCTAAGTACAACCTAAGATAGCCAAAAAAAATATCTAGGGAAGAATCATGCATCGGCCTTGTAATAGCTTAGACACAATCTATCTTGATTAGCCTCCTTGTGCAATTTGAATTTGGATTCATCAGAACAGCCTTCTAAAAGAAATCTCATGGCTTTGCTGGTACTGTTGCATTGAAACTTGCTCATAGAGATCATGAACTCTCATGGAGCCATGTGTATCATTCAGATAGACTTTTAGAGTGTGCGAGATGGTTGTTGATGATAAATAGATGGATATAGCAATCGCATTAGCATTCTTCAGCTACGAGTTGTCTCGGTGGTGGTGCTAGGTGGGTGTTGTTGTGAGATGATGTGCGGATGAGGTGGTGTCGGGAGCTTTTGGGTGAAAACCATGTCTCTGTCATGGTCATGGCGGTGACCAGCGACAGCGGCGGTTGTACCTTCTTTAAGGCATAGTTGTATTGTTGCTGCACCCCCCTCCCCCCCGGCGCAGATCATTGTAGCTCCGATGGAAACCCTTGATCCTACTTGATCAGATGATGGCGGCACCTTGGTGATGTACTCCCCTCTAGGGGTTTTTCCTTTGCGTGGGTTGGGTCGACGATCGCCTATGGCGAAGTCGGCGTCGTTTGCTCGGAGTTTAGGGATGGTGATGACACATCTAGGGGAGGAGTGATGACGATTACGCATGCGTGTTGTCTCGACGTGGTCCTTTTTGGAGTGGTGTGCATGGGGTATCTTATGTGTGCCAATCGGCGGTTCTGATAGTTTTCGACCGGTTCTCCATAATTAACTTGGAAATCTGGCTTTTGCTCGGTTTTCCCCAATTAACAAAGCACCTCTTTTCTTCTTAGTGAATGCAGGAATCGTGCCATTTCGAAAGAAAAACAAGTAGCTAGATATTTGATGGACGAGGATTTGGAGCCCTCAGGTGCTCCGCACCCCCATACAAACATTTCATTCAAAATAATACCAAGAAATTTTAAAAAAACTGGAATTTTAGGATATCAAACCTGGGTTCCCGATCTACCCCGTGTGTAATTTCGTGAAAAAAATACCAGGAAACGTATTCGTGGCAAAAAAGACAAAAAATTCCTATGTATAGAAAAACACTGTTTGGATAGATTTTTGTTCGGGCAGTATTTCCTTTACCACGGATACGTTTTTTGGTATTTTTTTCACGAAATTTCACACGGGAGTAGATCGCGGACCCAAGTTTGGTATCCCCAAAATTCAGATTTTTTTTGATTTTTTGGTATTTTTTGTGATTAATTTTAGTATAGGGGTGTGGAGCACCCAAGAGGTCATGTGTATTTTCCGATGTTTGATCCGCAACTTGAGGAGCCCTCATTCTTCCTTTTACGTACCCATCAAAGCCAGAGAACCACCACTTGTAATGGCAAGGAAAAGAACTAGCTAGGAACGCACCTGGCTTGTAATCCTTCCAGATCCAGACATATTAGGTGAAAGTGGTAGCCTCTTCCTTGTGCGCTTCACGATCCAAAATCACCAAACGGGCTTGCTAAAAATCAGTCGACTGAGATTTAACCAAGTCTCAGTCGACCATGCAACATTTTTTCTCAACGCTTGCAACTTTTTTTTTCTACCGGTTGCAGCATTTGTCTTTGTTGGTTGTAGCATGTTGTCCCTCATCGATTGTAGCATATCGTCTCACCGGTTGTAACATCTGGCATTGACGGTTGTAGCATTTTAATCACACCAGCTGTAGCACCAATTTTCATTGCTTGTAAAACTGTTGCAACATTTTTCATCATCGGTTGTAGCATCTAGCCGTGCCGCTTGCAGCAAAAGAACTATGCTGACGTCACTCGACTGAGACTTGGTTAAGTCTCAGCCGACTGAGTTCTAGACAGACCCATCACCAAAACAGTGTCATGGTTTTCTTGAGAGTATGGAATACTAGTCTTGTTGAATCCGTCTCGAGAGGCAGCGCTGACGTCAAAGTCAATGCTAGCTAGTCTTTCTTGTGTGGCTGGAATTACTTCTAGAATAACCACATTAGCCAACCATTTAGATGTCGTAGAATATTCATACCCATTAAAACCAGGTGAGAGTCGGGGCACGGCAGTGTTGTTGAAGCTCAGGGTGGACACGGTCCGGGCCGGTCCAGGCCTTCACCGAGCTGCCATTTGGACCGGCGGCCGGCGGTCCGGACCGGTCCGGACCGACCAGCCTCGCGGTCCTGTTTCCAGGGACCGGACCGGCGGCAGCGAAGCTCGGGCCGGACCGAGTGGACCGACCAACCATCACCGGCGGCGACTTGCGCGGGTGCAGAGAGGAGGTGGGCGACGTGCGCGGGTGTTGTGGCGAGGTGGCAGACGTGCGCGAGAGCTGGCGGCGAGAGGTAGACGACGACCCATTGGAAGTGCTGTTAGTCATGAACGTGCGCATGTTTATCTCTTAGCAGTTTTCTCTGTTGCATGCAAGCAATCTATCGCGCGCATGTGCCCACGATTATGCATGTATGGCCTTGCCGTGGGTGAGTAGATAAAATTGGACGTGGAGTTAATTGCGGGATTGCGCCATAATTATCGGATCGTAGCTGTTTCTCCCGTTAGTTGCGAATAAAAGGAAACAGGAGCGTGGAGTAAGTCGTGGGATTGTCACGACCGTGCTAGCCTGCTAGGGTAACAAATCTTTTACGGAACGAGTACGTGGAAATAAGGGGAGAATGGATTGAAGAATCCTGGGCAGTTATTCCCATATAGGTATAGCAACAAATTATCGTGTGATTGCTCCTTGATTATTGGATTACCCCTTTTCGCTCGGTCTCCTTCGGTCCGTGCGAGCGGACCGGGCTTTAACCGGACCGGACCGACGAATTTTCGGTCCATATTTCAGGGACCGGACCGGCTATTTTTTTGAGCGGGCCAGGACCGAGCTGGGTGGGACCGAGCGGGCCACGAGCGGGCCAAAAAGCCCGCTCGTGTTGTCCACCCTGAGTTGAAGCCAGTGCGAACCAGTCAGAGAACCTGCAAGTCAAGTCAATGCTAGTCTTCATGTGGTCGTGGTTGTGCTCGAAGTTCCGATTATTTTCCAACATGCTGCCGTATCTGAAAGCAACGTGCATGTGTGAATATCCAATCGCTTCAACGTTCAAGGACCCCACGTCCAGCCACTTCCACAATCGGTCTTTGTGCTGAGTATTCATGCTTCAGTACTCTGCTCGAACCCTAGCCATACGCTGTTTGACGTTTCCCCTGTGGATCTGCGACTCTGCGTTCAGAAATTCTGAAACATTGGAAATGACTACGGATGGCAGTTTGTTTTCGAATTTATAAGCATATGTCGGTGAAAAGCTTACATGGGTTTTTGGAACACTGCATACAGTGGTGTGTTGTCTCAGATGCCTGGAACCTTACAAGGATTTTCCAAACACCCACCATTAATAAGTAACAATACAAGGATTTTCCAAACACCCACCATTAATAAGTAACAACAAAGCTGTATTCAGATAAGCCTGAGCGGCAAAGTTTTAAATAGCCGGCTACCTAGCTATAGCGGTTTGAGCACGTGCCGCTATATGTGGCATAGCCTGCTAAACTTGCGAAATAGCCGGCTATAACAAGCTATAGCTCGCTATAGCTGATTTGGAGGGTCCTCACTATTTGGCATAACCTGCTATTTAAAACACTGCTGAGCAGTACTATTATGCATACTGAGAGCAAAAGGAAGTTATTTTGACAGAACATCCATCAACCCGGTGGAACTAACCAGCATGTATTCTTGTCCATTTACTTCTGATAATTCCGGCTACAAAGCACCTGTGATACTTACAAGTATGGTGGAGATGTCAATTTAGAACGTACTCAAACTTTTCTGGCCTGACTTCAGTTAATTTCGAGTGACTGGAATTCAGTGTTGATTTTCCATAGCAGAAACATGATTTATACTTACTTCAGAATTCCAACTGGGCAGCTAGTTCATGCTGACACCAGATATGGTTGCTGGCAACTTGGGAACAAATAATGTAGTGAAGCATGAAAACTATACATCCTAACAAACGGAAAGAGAAATGAAGAAGAAGAAAGCAGAGGTTAAGATCATGATGCTGTAGCGCTGCTCTGTATGAGAAGCCTTTCGGTCTGCTATACACGAGTTTTGTGCTTGATGGCTGTTGGAGCAGCCTGGGAATGTCCTTTCCTTTTTTTTCTCTTTCACTTCCATTCCGTTGGCTTCAGCTAATGCAAATAAAGGACGTAATCCCGAAAGGAAACATCAGCAACAAAGAAGTTACAACAGCAGCAACCAAAGACAGCAACCATATGACAATGAGAATGAATACCTGAGCATTATTGAATTATTGTTTTTCTTGACGAAATATAGCAGCTCTACTTTTCTTTCATTAAGAGGAGTAACCGGCAGAGCCCGGAATTTAAAAGGGAGTACAAAGTAGATAATAAACATATCACATCACCTAACATTATGAAAGAGAAAAGAGAAAATTGTTCTGAGGCGAAAACAGGGCAAGCGCCGAAAAGAAAGAAGAAACGGAGGACCATCATTTTCCACTGTCCTCAACACTTGGGGGGCTGCATGAGAAACATCACCACCGTAGATGAAGAGCTCCAATCAGCAGAGAGCAAACCCAAGCTATTGGCGTAGTCGAAGTGCAACAAGCACTGAGTCCACACCTGGACGAAGGGCCACGCGCAACCGAGGCTACAACACAATAACTACACCATCGGTCCAAGTTCAGCAAGGAGCCGAGTCCACAGTTCCATACCCACCACCGTGATCGCCGAAGGGAAACTCCCGTACCTCCAGACCACACCAGGAGACGGCAGCAACAGAGAAAAAGCAGAGCATCCACACCACCACAGACAAACCACTCGTCCCTAGACGCTGCATTATTGAATCACAAGCCAATTCTCTGAAGATGAATATCTGAGCTGAGGATTATAAATCACAAGCCGATACTTTTGTTTAACAGCCACAATTGAAATATGTGATTTCATACATAGTTCCCAACTAGCACACGCGAAGAAGTCTGGAAATGGAAACACGACTCAAGTATGTCTTACAATAAGCACACACAAATAGCAGTACATACGTAAAGTAGTTTGAATGTGGAAACACAAATCGCTCGCAGTCAGTCCCACGATAAGTGCCGTCTTATTATCACAAATGATAAGCACACGATGACACCAACATAGTAGCAGTAGTAGCATTAGTGAAGCACTGTAGTGGAGGTAGCAACGATTGGTGGATACGCACGGTTCGACATTCCGAAACAGCAGAGGAAACCCGGACTGTACAGCAGATCAGCAGCATTGAGTGAGATCCAAGGCCGCCTTAACTCGTCGGTGAAGCATCTTCATTCCTTCCTTCTGGCAGGTGACCTGCATAACAAACACCATATCACATCACCATGTGAAACTAGCACGATTAGATATGGGGAAGAAAGCAAGTAATGGTACACTAGTTGGCAGGTGATTGGGGATAGCTCACGTACATGCACATTTCCTGACCAGAGTAGCAGGTCAATCTCGGAGGGAATACTTGGCCCGTGAGAGTATCCCTTGGATTGTAGAACACTGGCGCAGGGATGTCAAGAAGTCTCTGCTGATCTCGTGAAAGCCTAGATACTTGATGGACGTGAGGAACTCAATGCCAGCTGGCACCTCCGTCATGCTGCTGAGGTTGACTAAGTATAGTTCCTCCAGGCTCGCCATGGCACCTTGCTGTATCTCTAGCCGACTCAGACTAAGCAAGTCACCTAGAAACAGAACCTTTAGCTTGGGAAACCACCCCGTGAGAAACTTCAGCTGCTCTCCGTTGTATGCTCTAGTGAGGTGTAGATACGTCAAGTTTGACAACCGAGAAAGGGATGGTAGGGGGTCTTCTCTCAGCTGTGACCAACATAGATACAATGCATACAAGTTCTGTCCCTCTACAGCTTGGAATAGAGGAGACTCGTCCAACGCCCCTTCTGCTAGTCGTCCTCTCAAACATAGCCTTTGCAGGCTTGGCAGGAGGACATTCAACAAGAGAACCTCATTCTCATTACTTGCATTCACTTCTAGGTAGGACAAATACTGCATCTTAACTAGAGACTCACTGATTCTTCTACAGTAGATTCCTTTCACATTCAATAACCTCAAGCTTCTCACTTGCGTCAGCTCCCCTAAATGCCTAAGAGACTCATCCTGTAATTCCAATGCTTGTAGCGTCTGAAGGTTTATTAGGTTTCCAAGTCCATTGGGGATATGCATACCACTACAACATATAAGCTCTCTCCAATTTGGATCAATTGTTTTCTGAGCAAATAAGTGCCTGAGCTTCTTCAGTTTCACAATCCCACTAGGCAGCTCATTTATATCAGATTCATAAAGGTCCAGTGACAACAAATTTGAAAGCTTCTCAACAGACTTTGGGAGCATCTTCACCTTTGAACCCCGCAAACCCAAATGGCGGAGATTAAAAAGATCCCCAATAGCATCTGGAATCTTCTCAATGGGCAGACCACTTAATTCCAGCACTGTCATATATCTTGACTCATTACACAGAAGAGGTAGCAGAGTGAATGATGACTTGCTATCACCGAGCTTAATGATAGTTCGAAGGTGGTGCATATTGGAAACTGGTTGTTGAATATCATCTTTTAGTTTGTGCAGTACTAATCGACGTCCATCCTTCTGATGAGACCGTCCACATTTATTCTCATATGCAACACCAAAACAGTTCTTCTGGCACAAATCAACTGCCAATTCACGTAAGATATCATGCATTCTGAATTCCTTCATCCTACCGAAGTGGTTCCTTGTAACAAGTTGTAGCATGTTTCTGTCAATCAACTCCTTCAGATAGCCTTCTGCCACATCTTCTAGTGTGCTTTCACCCCTCTCCTCGATGAACCCCTCGGCTACCAATAACCGTACAAGTTGTTTCCTTTTGAAAAGATAGTCTTCCGAAAATAAGCTGCAGTATAAGAAACAACATTTCAAGCGTGTTGGAAGGTATATGAAGCTCAGATGCAAAACATTCCTTATATCACTGAGACTTGAATTATTAATTAGCTCCCAACTCAATTGGGCATTTATTCTTCTCCATTCTTCCACAGTTTTCTCACGCACACGCAAGAGGCTACCAACTAACACAATAACAAGAGGCAAGCCTTTGCACTTGCTAACTATTTCCTCAGACAAAGGCTTCAACTCCGTAGGACATTCATGACTTGTATCCCTTGGAAAGGCTTTCTTACAGAAGAGATCCCATGCCTTGTCTTCAGGTAAAGCTGGCAGTGTTAAGATATGTCCTTGAGAGGCAAGTGCAGCAACACGGCTTTCCCTTGTTGTGATTACCAGTCGACTACCCATATCATTATGAATAAGCACGCTAGACAAATCATTAAATGCTTCTGGAGTCCAAACATCATCCAGAATGATCAAATACTTTTGTTGTTCCAGAAATGTCTTAATTGTCTCTTCAAGACGTGGGATGCCCATGTCCGTAGTGTTAGATAGAACACTGACTTTACCTCTGGAAAGTTCCTTGATTATATTCCTCAAGACATCTTCTCTAGAATAAGTTTGAGAGATGGAGACCCACGCATGGCATTGGAATTTCTCCCTCTCCTTCCTGTAGACATTTGCAGCTAAAGCTGTTTTACCAAGCCCTCCCATTCCAAGCAGCGCTATCACAGAGCGTTCCAAATGATCACCTGCCAACCACTTCTGAAGTGTTTCTCTGTTCTCATCGACCCCCACTAGATCTTCATCAAGGGAACGTGAAATGTTCGCTAGATCTAGGGACCTCTTAACAATGTAGTCTGAGCTACTAGTATCCCCATTGTTCACGGGAACCCAACGGTTTTTTGTCTCTGACAGGTGTGTAAGGTCTTCCTCTATCTGCTTCACCTTGATAGCTATCCGGTTCAAAGAAAGTAGAGATCTTTGTTTTCGGAACCCTTTCTTCAGGTAAAAGCAACACTCTATATCATTCTCCTGACCAACTAGATACAAGTACTCATCCACCATGTCCTCCATATTATATGCTACCTTCCGTACCCCCTCCAGCCAGCTCTCATAGACTGCGTTGTTGAGGTTTCGTATGTCCATTTGACAGAGAACATCATGCATTACACTAAGCTCCCTCACAAGACGATCCATGCTGGCTTGTAGCTCTAGTAGTTGTGTCCCATACTTCGCAAATTGTGTGCTTGCCTGGTCTGCTACTCCATTTGCCAAGGCAGTGCCAATCTTTTTAATGGCTAGTAGAATCACAATCTCCGCCATTACTTTCCGAGAATTTCTAATGTCTCACTGTTGATTGGTCGCCTAGTTGTATATTTTCCTCAATGTAATTCAAACGAACACTGCAAAATGAAGTGAATGATGTATTAGTTAAACCATGAGCATATCCTACTAGTAGCAAGCACTTGCCAAAACACTTCAAAACTCTCCAGCCACAATGATGAAATTAAATAAGAAGAAAATTTCCGTGAAATCCTCCTAAACTCTTATTAGTTATTGTTAACATATCGAACTCCAACCCAAACAATCAAACAAAACAATACTTAAAATAGGCAGGTAAATGAGAAATTTAAAACACTCAATATTGTGCAATAGTCCACTGCGGCAAACTTAATGATATTATCTTACTAGCACGGGTGACATTGTACCGAATGACCCACCATGCATGATCCGCTTCCATATAGGGACATCTCAGCTTGAAATGACCCAAATGTTGAAATTTGAACCAAGTAAGACAAGAAGGAAGCTAATCTGATATACATGCTAGCTCGCCAATATGAATATTCTACTATCGTCTAATGTGACAGTTTCAGGTAACGTAGTTCCACACTTCAATATCCATTTAATAATATCTCCAGATGTATGGAGTAAAAAATAGCTAGAGTTGTTTAATTAAGCCTATCATGTCATAAGAATCATGAGGAGAAATCAATATATTATATTCTGATTAAAATACTTTAACTAATAGGAGCCATCCTGTTCGCTTTAGGAGATCCTCACGCAACAAGATTTTGAGTTTGGGAGGCTAGTATACAACCACTAACAAGTGTTATCAATAACTATGAATCTGTGATACAGAGTAACTGAGGTTATTTGTGAATCCAAGGGAAACAATGAGTGGCAACTAAAACAAAGTGTCCCCACAAATTAAGAAGCCCATCCTTCTTCCAGAAGAAACTTTTATTGTGCTTAAGGTGCTTGAAGAAATCGCCATTGCAATACTCACAAAGTATACTAGGCTAGCCAACTTGAAAAGACACAACAGAAGTGGATTTTGTTTGCACCCAGGAACATTGTTCTGAGTGCAACCTAACATTGCCAGAAAACTAGTGAAGGACGACGCACCTGCCTTCTAATAGCTTAAATTTGATCGATCTTGGTAACCTCCTTGTACACTTTTGAATCTGAAACCACCAGAACGGTCTTCTCCCAACAGAAGAGACCTTGTGGCCTGCCTGGTCTTGTTGTCATTGAATCTTGATCATGGAGATCCTGAACTCTAAAGGAGTCATGGGTATGACTGAGAGTGTGCTAGATTCTTGTTGCTGACAAGTACTAGCTGTATTCCATCTTCAAATTGAGGTGTCCTCTTCGTTCCTTTTACCCAATAAAACCAGAGAACAATCAGCTGCCTGGCTAATAATGGCAAGGAAAACTTCTTATTATTGCATCAACCTAGCTACCTAGGATATTGACAAGAGAACTAGGAACACAACCAATTTAAGGGAAACACACCTGGATTGTAGTTGGTGTAGATCCGGACAGCTTTCGACCTGTGGTGCGCTTCAGGATCTGAAAACACCAAAGCAGAGCCATGGCTTGGTAAGAGCAGTCTCTGCGTTTAGCAGTCCGTACCGTGGCATGCAGACAGTGATACTTAGGTACAATGCCTTTAAGTCTTCAACAGCCTACCCATGTGCAACTACTGCTCCTTAATGTGGCTCTCTCTTTTAATTATCTCAAACCGTTAGTGCATTGTGCTAGTAGCAAGCACTTGCCAAAACTCTCCAACCACAATAGAAAATTAAATTTAGAAGAACCTTTCAAAGTAATCCTCCTACAATATTATTTCATACTGTTAACCTATGTAACTCCAACCCATATAATCAAACAAAACGTTCTTACAACAGGCATGGCTGATAATTTTGAAGCACTTGACACTATGCTATAGTCAACGGAAGCAAACTTGATGTTATTAGCTGACAAGAATGAGTGAACCTGACCAAATAACTGACAATGCATGCTCTGCTTCCCTAAAGGGCATAACAAGTTAAAATGTAAAAAACAAATGTTGAAATTTTAACCAAGACAGTGTGAACCAATCTACTTGCCAGGAAAGATCACCAATATGAATAATTCTAATTTTAGAGAGTTGGCTAATGTTCGGAAGCTGATGGAGCAGCTGTGGTGTCTATCTCAACAGTGGAAACAATAGGCTTCGAAGAAAAGTATCTTGGACTTCCACTTCAGGAGGGTCGTGTTAAGGATGGAAAATTCCGGTAGGTAAAGGAGAGAATCTGTAAATGTTTTTAAGATTAGTCTGACAAGTAATTATCTATAGGTGGGAAAGAGGTGTTGATAAGTATGTAGTCCAGGCCATAACGACATACGCCATGTGTGTATTCAAATTTTCAGCTGGATCATTCTAGTGGGCCGAGGAAGGAGATAAGCGCCGTACTCACTGGCTCAGATGAGAGAAGCGAATCAGGAAATAAGAATCATGGTGGAACTGGTTCAGGAATTTATGCCTTTTTAACCAGGCTTTACTTGCGAGAGTAACCCTGTCTGCTAGGAATTCAGTTAACTGGTGCATAAGTGCAGAGGAGGCCAAGGCTCTGATTTGTCTAAAAGAGGTGCATAAGGTGTAATACCCCTGTGGTTGTGCAGAGCAACTGCAGCCCAGTAGTCAATGCGTTGGTGTACCTTAGAGAAATCTTTCTACGATCGGCTTCATTATAAAGGAAACAGGCTGTTACTCCAGGAGTTGCCCCAATTCAGATTTGAGAAGATTCATCGCCAAGCAAATGGAACAGCGCGCGAGCTAGAACAGTATGGTATTGGTAGGAAGGTGTTGTTTGGTGGTGTATGTATTGCAGGGCTCGGTTCCAACCTGTGTGATTGTAATATCCAAAACTATACTTCCTAAATAACACACAACAGCAGGTTCACAGAAAAACAAGAATGCTGACTTTGCAAGGCTAGAAATCCCAACATTATGGTAACTACAATGCAAGAGCATATGCCCATCATGTGGTAACTGCTAAGTATGTCACCAGTAATGAGCGCTATGAACAACTATTCTACAGATTAATTCCAGATTCTTTGTGAATTCAAGGGAAATGATGGACGGTAACTAAAACCTGAACATACCTTCCAGCTCGGCAGATCTTGGCGTAGTCACAAATTAAGAAGCTCGTCCTTCCAGGAGAAATCTTCAACGTGGTTACTGGTGCTGGAATAAATGACAATGCATTAATCACAAAGTATACTAGGCTTGCTAACTACAAAAGTTACAGCAGGAGTGTTTTTTGTTTGCACCAAGGGAGATATATGTTCCTAATACAACCTAAGATAGCGAGAAAATTAGGAAGGATGACAGACCTGCCTCGAAATGGCTTAGATCTAATCCATGTTGGCGACCTCCTTGTGCATTTGTGAATCTGAAACCATCAGGATAATCTCATGGATCCTCACAAAAAACTAGACCTAATGACTTGGGGCTGTTGAGTTTGTCATTGAAGCTTAACCATGGAGATCCCGAACCATCATGGAGTCATGGGTGTGGCTGAGAGTGTGCCAGGCTTGTTGTTGATGACAAGTAGAGTAGCTGGCTTCGATCTTCAACTTGAGGTACCCATCAGATCTAAAGAACAGCCACCATACCTGGCTTGTAATGGCAAAGGAAAACTGATGATTATTGCATCGATTTCCAAGCTACCCAGGAGCAAAACAAAATTAAGGGCAACGAACCTGACCTGTAATCGATGTAGATCTGGACCTCCTCCTTGTGGGGTTGCTTCAGGATCTGAAATCACGAGAGCAGAGTCGTGGCTTGGTGAGAGCAGAGAATGCAAGCAAGTCTTGTTGTTGAAGCCATCTCAAGAGGGGATGGAGCCAGCTGAAGCTCCAAGTCAAGTCAATGCAAGCTAGTCTTCTCGTGGTGGCTGAAGCTCAATTATTTTGCGGCCCTGCGCCCGTGTGCCCGTGGCCCCACGCATTAAAGGTGCTGCTTCATAGCACTCTGATGACATAGGTCTCCATACTGTGGCACGGCATGCACACAGTGATACAGAGGCACGGAGCAATGCCTTCAACAGCCTACTGCCTACCCATGTGCAACCAGGCAGAGTTCTGCCCGGGAGCACAGCCATATAACCGTTGGACATACCAAGGTTCTGCCTGCTTGCTTCAGACTCCATACTGTGTCTCTCCTTTTGTTTTGTTTTTAACAAGGTATTCTCGAGGAGAAGATTTAATAATTCTGAAGGTTTGGAAATAACATGGATGGCAGCATGTTTAGAATTTTAAGCACATGCACATACAGTTTGTGAAACACCCACTGGTAAGTAATAACAATAATAAGGATATATTCAGATATGCCTGAGCAATACAGTAGCTTACCCGCTAGAAGCAAACTAAGCTATATATGATCACAGAGATTAAAAGGAGTGCTTTGACAGAGCAAGCATTAATCCAAGGGAAACGTTTGGGGCCGGGGCGTCGGCAACGTTCGGCCGGTCGCGCGCGACCCATGCGATCTACTTTTATCGTATGGCAGCCTTCTCGCGTGGTGACCGGGTCCACCAACTGCTCGCCATCAAACCAACTGCTCGCCATCAACGCCACGTGCGGCTGCGCTGCTCCATCTCTCTCTCTCATCTCGCGGGCTGGCCGGCCGCATCTCCAGTCCTCGCCCACGCCGGCTGTCCAAGTTGCCGGTCGCCACCCATGCCGGCTGTCCTCGTCGCTGTTCGCCGCCTTCGCTGGCCGTCCTCGTCGTCGTTCACGCACCCACACAACCTGCTGTTTTGCAGCTCTCGACGCGACGGTTGTAGCTCCGGTGGAGATAGCTGCAGCTCATCGGCGGTTTCGCCCGCTCATGTCCGTGAGTCGCAGCTCGTCGCACAGATCCTCACCGCTGCAACATCTCACTCACCCTGCTCCAGCAAATATGAGCATCGCTTCCAGCAAAAACGCACTGTCGCGGCGATGCAGCAAATCACGATTGCGGTTGTAGCTATACGGCACGTGGTGGTAGCAATTTTCAATGCCGGTTGTAGCATGTAGCATAAATCCACGAGGCCGTCCTCGCGCGAATGTTGCTTGGAGCAGCGCTGCCCGTCCTCGCTGCCCGCGGTCACCACGCTCACCAGCCATGGCTGTATCAAAAAACGAAGCCAGTAGTAGCAAAGAAAACGAAGTTGGTTGTAGCAAAAACAAAATCACCGTGCGTGGTCACCATGCTCGCTGGTTGCAGCTTTCGCGAACATGGACGAAGCTTTTTCAATGTATAGTTGGAACATTTGTCAACATATGTCGTCGATGGATGTAGCTTTTGGTGTGAAAAGGTTGCAGCTCTGTACGAACGTGGATGTAGCCTTTATTGGGTACGGTTGTAACAAACGACGACGACCGCATTTCTGGCTACAGCTCTGGTTCCAACAAAAAACATTATCGGATGCAGCATCTCTAATAGCCGGTTCCAGCATTTTCCCAATATGTTTCCAGCATCCACATCGACGGTTCGAGAAAAATCCATGGCCAGGAAGCATCGGCGCGCGATGGTGGTTTTACAGCGCGTTGGTCGCCGTCGCCAACGCCGGTGATCTCCCGCGGCGCAGCAAAACGTGCGTGGGGAGGGTGGGGGTTATGGCGCCCGACGAGAGACACATGGGAGGCGCCGACCGCCGGCGAGGGCGACGACCACCGGCGAGGGCGATGACCGGCGGCGAATCTGCGGCGACTGGCGGCGAGGCGGCGAATTACGGCGGGAGTCGACCGTGCTGGCCGCAGCCTCCTGTCTCTTCGTCTATATGGTGCTGCAATTTTTTAAGGAAGGCCATGGAGAAGAAGGACGAAGGGTAAAAGGCATATCCGACGACTAGAATCCTGGGATCGTACGGTCCTGGTTGGACCGGCCGAGTCGTTGCGCCGGTGCGCCGGCGCAGAGTGTTGCCCAGGAACAGCTATATTCTTGTCCACCTCTCTGTACTTAAACTCTTTGGTCTATTGCTCCCTCTCTTTTCCATCATTCCAGCAACCAAGCACCTGCGATAGCAAGAGTATGGTGGAAATCTCAGTTTAGTATGGGCTATGGACTCACAATTTTGTGCACTTCAGGATATGAGATGATCAAAATAGTTTAATGTCTTGGAGAGAGAGAGAGAGAGAGAGAGAGAGAGAGAGAGAGAGAGAGAGAGAGAGAGAGAGAGAGAGAGAGAGAGAGAGCAGGGAAGGCAAGCCATCTCAAGTCAATGCCAGTCTTCTCGTGGTGGCTGAAGCTCAATTATGTTATATAGGAGAAGATTTAGAGCTTCTGAAGGTTGGCAACGTATGCACAAATAGTGGATAATTAAGCTATATTGATCATGGGGAGCAGTAGAAATGGAGGCTTACAAGGATTTCTGAAACACACACTGTTAAGTAAATAAGGGTATACTCAGTTCAAAAAAAAGAAGTAAATAAGGCTATAGTCAGAAAAGTATGCATGAGCAATAAACTACATATTCCAAAAGAAAATTACTTTTAGAAGAAATGGTAGCAATAAAAGACTCAAATTTGATTACTTTTGAGAGACCAAAATTCAGCGTCGATTTGCCATAACACAAACACAATGTGGTCCTGCTTCAGAATCTTGACTGGGCAGCTTACAGCTAGCTGATCCTTAACAGTATGGTTGCTGGCAACTTAGAGCAATAATTGGGAAGGGTATAAACATTTTTACGCACTTTATTTTAGGAATGCATCTCTAAATTAATCCATCATTAAATCTGATATATATACTAATTAATCGAAGAACAGAAAAATAAGCACACCAGCAACTACCTCCGATTTCCACTGAGGAAAACGGCGGTCTGGCATTGTGGCACTGATACGGCGACGATCATTGGCGTCAATCTACTTCACAAAAGCTCAAGGGTGACGTCAGTGAGACGGTCTCTGGCGGCTTGGCAGCGGCATGGTTCCAGTTGCCCAGAGCAGCTTGAGGCGAGCAACAGCCATAATCCAAAATTGGATGCCAACATTTCCACTCAACTGCCTCTGCACCTTCAACACCTGCACAGAGGTAGAGCAATTATTTACAGGGTAGCATTGTATGGTATTGGTATGGGAAACATACTAATAAGCTTTCCAAGGGTTATCCTGCATCAAGAATTTCCAATCACTGCTACGTACTCCCTCCGTTCGGAATTACTTGTCGCAGAAATGGATATATCTAGACGTACATGCCAATCCCTACACCAAAATGAACTCACTAGATGATGATTCATCACGCGGAGAAGTTCACAGAAAGCCTCTCTGCAGTTGTAAAGAGGGGAAATGCATTTTTCTCATATTCAGTCTTCTTCTTGAATTCTTGATCATGCGCTTCAGTTCTTCATCTTCTTGTGGTAGAGGCTTATTTTTCTTACACGAATCTGGGAATAGACCGGAAACAGGAAGAAGCTAAAATACAAGATGTGTACTTATTACAGCCTTGGCATACTGTACTGCTCTCTTATATGTGCACCCTGTCTGCCTAAATTTGGCCGATGCAAGCGGCGAACAACAGGCATGGCAGAGGACAATGTCAGCGGCGGGCTGTCTCCTCGACGGCAGCCAGTAGAGTGGCAGGCATAGGTCGCATGCTCACACGGAACATAATTACATATACAACGGAACAGGGACACTGCGCTGAGCAATATCACTTCAACTGAGTTACAAGAGGTCAACAGCAACAACTGAAGACAGTAATCATGACAATGAAATTGAATATCTGGCGTTAATGCATCACAAGCCAATTTTTTGAAAGTAAATGAATCACAAACCAAGTCTTCTGTTCAATAGCTACAGATGAAATATGAAAAATCATACATAGTTCACAGCTAGCTCACGGGAATACGAGTACATTGTTCAAACAGTTAATATAATGCAACAAAAAAAGCCTGAAGATGGAAACACGACCAAGTCTGTCGTGCAATAAGTACACAACAATAGGAGTATGTAAATTAGTTTGAACATGGAAACACAACTCGCTAACAGTCTCACGAACATAGTAATAACAGTAGTAAAACACAGAAAGTAGTAGTGGAGGTACAGCAGACGTTCGGTTGTACATTTTGCAACTGCAGAGGAAACCCAGACACGGACCCTTAACTCATTGGACCAAATCTGCACGTGGCCCAAATAATGAAGCATCTTCCTTTCGGCCGGTGACCTGTATAACCAACATCGCATCACATCAACATGTTAAAGCAGTAAGATAATAAGAGACACGGGGAAGCGAGTAGTGGTACAGCTAGCAAGTGAGCGGCTATTGCTTGCCTACCTACACATTTCCCGACCACAGTGGCAGGTTAATCTCGAAGAGTATACTGCGCCTTTCCTCGAGTTGCGGAACATTGGCTCAGCAACGTCAAGAAGTCGTTGCTGATCTCGAGGAAGCCTAGATACTCGAGGGGCATGAGGAACTCAATGCCCTGTGGGATCTCCATCATGCTGCTGAGGTTGATTACGAATAATTTTTTGAGGCTGGCCATGGCGCCTTGCTGTATCTCTAGCCGATTCAGATTAAGCAGGTCTCTTAGAACTAGAATCTTTAGCTTGGGAAACCACCCCGTGAGAAATGTCATCTGCTCTCCGTTGTATGCTCTGGTGAACTGTAGACGCGTCAAGTTTGACAGCCGAGAAAGGGATGGCAGCGGATTTTCTCCCAGTTGTGACCAAAATAGATCCAATTCACACAAGTTTTGCGCACCAACAGTTTGGAAGAGAGGGAACTCATCCAATGCATTTTCCGTTAGTCGTCCTCTCAAAGATAGCTTTAGCAGGTTTGGCAGGCAGACATTCAACAAGAGAACCTCGTCCTCATCACTTGCACTCATAGATAGGTAGGACAAATACTGCATCTGAACGAGAGACTTACTGATGTCTTCACAATAGACTCCCTTCACATTCCATAACCTCAGGCTTCTTAGTTGCTTCAGCTCCCCTAAATGTCTAGCAGATTCATCATGTACTTCTAATGCTTGTGGGGTCTGCAGGTTTATTAGATTTCCAAGACCATTAGGTATACACATACCACTGCCACATTTAAACTCTCTCCAACCGACTATTTTCTCAGCAAACAAGTGTCTAAGCTTATTTAGTTTCATAATCCCACAAGGCAACTCATGTATATCACATCGGCCAAGGTCCAGTGTCAACAAATTTGAAAGCTTCTCAATAGACTTTGGCAGCATCTTCACTTTTGTATCAGGCAAACCCAAATGGCGGAGATTAAAAAGATCTCCAATAGCATTTGGAATCTTATCTATGGGTAGACTACATAATTCTAGAACTGTCATATATCTTGACTCCTTACATAGCTGAGGTAGTAGAGTAAATGAAGAAATGCTATCCTCTAGTGTAATCATAGTTCGAAGTTGATGTATACCAGAAATTGACTGAAGTGTACCCTTCTTCAATTTGTGAAGCACCAATCTGCGCCCACCCATCCTAAGAGAACCCCCGCATATATCCTGATATGTCACACCAAAACAGTTCTTTTTGCATAAATCAGCAGCCAAATCACGTAAGATGTCGTGCATTCTAAATCTCCTCATCCTGCCAAATGTGTTCCTCTCAACAAGTTGTAGCATGTTTCTATTAACCAACTCCCTCAAATAGCATTCTGCCACTTCTTCTAATGTGCTTTCACCCCTCTCCTCGATGAACCCCTCTGCTATCCACAACCGTATAAGTTGTTTCCTTCTGAAAAGATAGTCCTCCGAAAATAAGCTGCAATATAGGAAACAACTTTTCAAATGTGTTGGGAGGTAGATGAAGCTCAGTTGCAAAACATTTCTTATTTGATCAAGCCTTTCATTATTAATTAGCTCCCAACTCAACTGGGCACTTATTTCTCTCCATTCTTCCACAGTTTTTTCATGCACACGTAAGAGGCTACCAACTAACACAATGACAAGAGGTAAGCCTTTGCACTTGTTAGCTATTTCCTCGGACAAGGGCTTCAACTCTGCAGGACATCACTAGTAGAAAAAGGGCCTATAGTCCCGGTTCATAAGGGCCTTTAATCCCGGTTCATGAATCGGGACTAAAGGGTCGGTACTAATACCCTCACCCTTTAGTCCCGGTTCTATCCAGAACCGGGACAGATGGGCCTCCACGTGGCCTGTCCGCTGAGCCCAGGCAGGAGGGCCTTTGGTCCCGGTTGGTGGCACCAACCGGGACCAATAGGCATCCACGCCACAAGCATTTCTTTGGCTCTGGTTTTTGTTTTTTTCAAAAGAGGGGGGTTTGGGGGTTTTGGGGGTTAATTTAGGGGTTTCATATATTGTGCCATAGCTAGCTAATTAATAGAGAAAAGTGTCCTTTCTTTTGTCTGTGCTTGGTGGACGCTACGTACTATACATACGTATAGAGAGGACTAACTAGACATGCTAGCTAGCTAGTAATTAAGCAAACAGAAGATCGTCATGAACATATATATGCATACAGAGAGAAGTGATATCGACCACCTCTCCTTCTCCGAGAGATTGGTCGAATAACAAGTTCTCGCATATCTATCCGACACTACCGGCTACATATATACAATAATTATCTTTTACAATACGGACGCGTGGTCCACATGGTATTCCCCGTCTTCAGCGATCACATAGTCAAGAAAGAATGCCGCCAATTCCTCTTGAATTGCTCGCATGCGATCTGGTGCTAGGAGTTCATCCCACGTCAAACATCTAATTTTAAGAAAGGGGTCAATACATATATATATATATATATATATATATATATATATATATATATATATATATATATATATATATATATATATATGAATGAATGAATGAAACTCAACACAAATGATGGTAATAAAATAAAATTGTGAATATTTTTATTTACGCACTTCAAATTGTTTGTCGGAGTAGCCCCTCTCACAGGTCGTATGGCGGATGGACTCGCAAAGCGTAGTATCCATAGAAATCATTCCCTTGTTCCTGCCACAACCACTTTACAAGAAACAGAGGTCAATCAAACTGATAATTAGCAAGCACATGCTAAATGGTATTGATGAAACTAGCGCTTGAATCACTAGGAGATCTTGGCGTGGAATATGCTAGTATATAGTACTTACTTTCGGGTGTCTAAATTGCAGCTTCTTCGGTAGTCCCGGAGCTTTTTGGTGAATTTTCCCCAAGCCCTGCCATACAAAGAAAACAATTACTTGATATCAGAAATGAACAAAGTTGCTGATATGGTGGATAATGATCGATTTAACTTACTTCTCGAGCATTTCAGTCATTTCCGCATACTCCTTGGGATCTTTTCGTCTCGAGTCTAAGACAGTTACTACTCCCTGCTCAAGCTTAATCTCTAGGAGAATATAGTGAAACCTGCGCACGCATGCATAACTCATCAATATTACATTTCTATAACCTGGACTAAATAAGGGAAACCGAATATGCCACAAGACAGTAACACTCACGTGTAGTTGTAAGGAAAGAGTATTGTATTTTTGTGTTCATTTATTTCCAACGATCGTAGCAAGTTGGCCTCGGTTTCCTTGGCACGATATTTTACCTCATTTGCATCGATGAGATATGTCTTAATGAACCCAATATCACTCACTTGTTTTTTCTTCATTTCTGCGATCTTCAATCTGCATAATATAGTGAGGATATTTATAAATACATGCAATGAAAGAGCTGAGTTATATAGAGATACTTAATGACAGAAGTAGGACTACTTACAGACAGTAGCAGGTGACCGTTGCTTTATCGAGGGCCAATTGATTGAAAAACTGAAAGAACTCCTCAAATGGAATAGGCAACAGTTCAATTCCAAGGAGGTCATGCTCCTTTTTAACTCTCAAATACAAAGTATTCCTCCCCTTAGACTCTTTGCAGGTTTTCATGT
Source organism: Aegilops bicornis (assembly GCA_021605145.1). Classification (NCBI taxonomy): domain Eukaryota; kingdom Viridiplantae; phylum Streptophyta; class Magnoliopsida; order Poales; family Poaceae; genus Aegilops; species Aegilops bicornis. Next base: position 31,345,160 of record CM038675.1, on the reverse strand, counting down.
ACCAATCATGCAATCTTCGCATCATCGTTGTTAGAGAGCTTTCATCTTTGACGAGAGGCTTCCTGCATCAGATCTTTGTATCTGCACCTACAATAAATCAAATTGTAAATAGTCGGGAAATTATTCTTCAGTATTGCCATAACCTGGAACCATCCTCGGATCGACGATGTCGCTAGCAGTCAACTTAAGCGGGGTGCACGATTCCTTAGCTTGTTCGCCGAGCTGGGCAATTTGTTTCCCAGCTCGTCATTCTTTCATCCTTTGATCACCGACAGTACTTTCCCGATCTCTCCGCCTCGGCAAATGCCTTTCCAATAATGCGCTCATAGTTGCCTTTCGGCGGAGACTTGGGTGGTTTTGTCAGGGCAGCCAGAGTGCGCTTCGCTTTGACCGGATCTACCTTCTCCTACGGAGGTGGATGTCTCTTTGCTTTCAACCCTTGAAACCAGTCATCCACTTCGGTCTGCACGATCTTCGCGTTTTCCTCCTCTCTCCTCTCGTACGGTAACTTCTCTGGAGTCTTCAGAGAAGGACCGAATATGTATCTCCTCCCGCCATTGGCTGTCTTGCTAGACGCCCGGCAGAAGCAGGTGAGGCGGATGTCTTCTTTCCTTGCTTACGAGGCGGAGGAGAAGGACTACGACGCGCCGGAGCAGCCGGAGCGGCGGCGGGTATCTTCCGCCCTTGCTGACGAGGCGGAGAAGGAGGAGGCTGGCTGCCCGGACGCGCCGGTGCAGGCAGAGAAGGAGACGGAGTGCCGCCACGCGCCGGAGAAGGAGCCGGTCGAGTGCCCTGATCGTCACTTGCCGGAGGAGGAGGCGGTGGAGGAGGCGGAGTGCTCTGACTCGCCGGAGGAGGAGGAGGAGGCGGTGGAGGAGGCGGAGTGCCACGACTCAAGGGAGGAGGAGGAGGAGGCGGAGGCGCCCAGTTCGGAAGGTTGATGAGATCCTTCCGCCATAGGCATGGAGTCTTGAGCGTAACCCAGCCGATACTCCCCTTCACCGGTAGGGTGGTCAAGCCGGAGCTCCTCAAATCCCTCCGTTATTTCATCGACCATCACCTTAGCATATCCTTCTGGAATCGGCCGGTAGTGAAAAGTTGAGTCGGGTTTAGTGGGATAAACAGAGCCAACAGCCGCCTTGACCTTTAAATTGCTCCATTGCGCCATAAGGTGGCAACTTTCAGCATCCGTGATAGCATCCACGGGATAGCTGGCAGGAGCCGTCAAGGCATGTTGCTCGCTGAAGCAGCTCGGTGGAAGCCACGCCGCTTCTCCGCCGAGGGCGGGTAGCCGGGAAGCTTCGCAGGTCGTTTGTTGTGATCGGCTGCTTCTCGCTCCTCTTCTCGTTCCTCTAGCCTCATTACCCTTTCGTGCAGCGCCTGCATTTGGCTCTGCTCCAGTTTCTTCCTCCTCTCATGGGTTTTGTAACCCCCTGCGTCCGAAAATCGAGCCTTCCACGAAACGGAGCCTGGCGTGCCTCGTGTCCGTCCTGGGTGCTTAGGATTCCCGAGGGCCATTGTGAGCTCGTCCTTCTCCCTGTCTGGAACGAAGTTCCCTTGCTGCGCTTACTTGATATAATGCTTAAGCCTCTTGACTGGTATGTCCAATTGTTCGTCCGTCCAAATGCACTTCCCGTTATAGGGTCCAAGGATCCGCCGACCCGAAGAACCAAGTCCGCAACGGTCTCGCCAGTTCATTGTCTCGGGTTCGATCCCTTTATCAAGCAGATCATTCTCAGCCTTGGCCCACTTAGGCCAGGCTATGAGGTAGCCACGACCCCGCATGATGATGAAGCTTCTTCTTCGCAACATTTCTCTTGTTTGTCGCTGACATCTTTTTACTCTTTTCCGATGTCTTGTAGGCCACAAATGCGGGCGATCATCTCTCGATCTTCTCATATTTGCCCGTGAATTCTGGTGTCTCATTTTTTCGACATAATGATTGAGGTCTTTCTTCCAATTCCTGAATAGTTCTGCCATCTTCTTAAGAGCAAAAGACTTGATTAATGGCTCTATTACTGGCTTCTCCGGATCATCCTCCGGGCGGTAGGGTAAAATTTGACTTCAGCTCAGTCCAAAGATCATTTTTCTGCATATCATTGACACAAGACACCTCGTGGTCTTCGTTCTTAGGCTTATACCATTGGTGGATGCTGATCGGGATCTTGTCCCTAACCAAAACCCCGTGACCGAGCAACAAATGCCTTCTTTGTCCGGTAGGGTTCAATCGGTTGGCCGTCGTCAGCGATTTGTATGATCTCAAAATTTTCATCCGAGCTCAACTTTTTCTTCTGGACTCGTCTCTTTACCGAAGTTGTGCTCAATCCGGAGGGCTAGAAAAAAGAACAAAGATGAGAGTTAATTAATATGTGTACATATATATATATACCAAAACAAAGACGAGAGCTAGTCAGCACAGGCTTAACTAATATATATACCTGGCCGGACTCGGTTTGGTGATCACCGGAGCCGTCCTCACGGTCTACTTCTTGCACCGGCATTGGGTCATCGGAGCCATGTAAATCATAGCCAGCTGCTTCTTCACCCTCTCCTTCCAGACCATCGTTATCGACGTTGAGAAACATCATCGAGGAGACGACATCACTTCCGTGTGCGATTATGTCCCTCAACAACGCTTCTTGTGTTTCGTCTCGGGGGGTGTCCATAGTTTCTACAAATATTTACAACATGGCAATTATTATTCAAACATGACAGATATGGATATATTAGTGCCAACGTAGAACTAGCTAGCTAATCACAATAAGGAATCATATTAGTGGCCTCGACGCTGCTTCTCTAGGGTTTGGGGTGGCCTCGACAACGCTTCAAGGGTTAGGGGTGGCCTCGAGATCGCTTCAAGCTAGGAGGGGTACGTAATATCGACCCCCCACGTGTTGAAGCTATCGGGAGGGGTCGGCGTTGAACAGTACATCTATGTCCCACAAGTAGGGTAGAGGGTCGTGGATCGCCGAGCGGTCGAGGTCAAGGGGTCGAAGATCGCCGAGGGGTCGGGAGGTTGCCTAGTGTCAAAGGATTCAACAAAACCATGTCTTCATCATTAAGTAGTAACAGGTGCATGATGGTGAAGCTCTCCAAAGTTGTTTTGAACGGAGTCCCAGATAGGATAATTCGCTTTTGGTACAAAGTTCAGCAAAAGGCAAATTATCCTATCCGGGACTCCATTCCGTAACAACTTTGAGGACTTCTGCATCATCATGCCATGGTTACTTCGCTAATGATGAAGCGATGGATTTCTTCAATACTTTGACACTATAGGAACGCTCGACCCTGAAACCTTCGACCCTTGACCCCTTAATGACCCTCGACCCTCTACCCTAGTTCCCGACCCTAGACCCCTCGGCGATCCTCGACACCCTCGTTATATCGACAACGACGCAACATACATATACATGGGAAAATAATGTTATCGGGAGGGGTATCGGTACCCCCCTCGTGTCAAAGTTTCTTCTTTCTCCTCTATTCCTTTCTTTCTTCTTCTCCTCTTCTTTTCTTCTTATCCCTCGAGAAAGGAAAATAATGAAAAGTAATAAAAAAGAGGAAGAATGAAGAAGGAAGAAGCATAAGAAAAAAAGAAGAAAAAACAAGAGGAGAAGAAGAAAAGAATAGAGGAGAAGAAGAAAAAATAGAAAAAAAAGAGGAGAAGAAGAAAGGAATAGAAGAGAAGAAGAAAAAATAGAATTTTTTCTATTTTTTCTTCTTCTCTTCTATTCCTTTCTTCTTCTCCTCTTCTTTTTCTTCTTTTTTCCTCTTCTTATTTATTTCTCCTCTTCTTCCTCTCCTCTTCTTCTCCTTTCTTCCTCTTCTTATTTTCCTTTTATATGAACATATCATCATATATATGAACATACATTTTCTTTGCATATGCATATGAACATACATACATACATTTTTCTTTCATATGAACATACATACATACATTTTCTTTGCATATGACCATACATACATTTTTCTTTGCATATGACCATTCATACATTTTCTTTGCATATGCTTTGCGTATAAACATACATACATATGAACATACATACATACATATAAACATAACATACATACACAAAAATTCTAAAAATCTGCCTAAATAATCTAAAAATCTGCCTAAAATTATCCATCCATCCATCCATCCATATAATGAACATATATAATGAACATATAATCATATAATCATCCATCCATCCATATAAACATATAAATCATCCATCCATCCATATAATGAACATATATAAAATCTGCCTAAAAATTATGAACATATAATGAACATATAAAATCTGCCTAAAAAGCATGCATACAACATCCATATTATGAACATATAATGATATAATCATCCATCCATCCATCCATATAAACATATAAATCATATAATCATCCATCCATCCATATAAACATATAAATCATCCATCCATCCATATAATGAACATATATAAAATCTGCCTAAAAATTATGAACATATAATGAACATATAAAATCTGCCTAAAAAGCATGCATACATCATCCATATTATGAACATATAATGAACATATATACATGAACATAATCTGCCTAAAAAAATTATATGAATTTTTTTTATGAATTGGACGAGGGACAGGAGGAAAGGGGGTCGCCGGAGCCGGACCGAACGGGAGGAGGGGCGGCGTCGAGGCAGGGGCGGCGAAGGCGGGGCGACGACGAGGTGGGGCGGGCCGGGCAGGGGCACAGGGCGGCGGGCGGCGTGGGGCGCAGGGCGCGCCGTGCGTGTTTCGTGGACGGGCAGGGGTACGGGCGGCGGCCGTGGGGGCGCAGGGCGCGGCCGTGCGTGCTCGGGACGGGCAGGGGCACGGGCGGCGGCCGGGGGCGCAGGGCGCGGCTGCGGCGTGCTCGGGACGGGCAGGGGCACGGGCGGCGGCCGGGCGGCTCGGGCGCGAAGGGGCACGGGAGACGGGGATGGCGGCGGCGGCGACGGCGACGAGGAGCGCCTTGATTTGGGCAGCCCGGCGGCGGGGGCAACTGGCTAGGAGGCGAGGGAGATGTGAAAATTTCACAAGTCTTGCTTATATAGAAAGAGCATTGGTCCCGGTTCGTGGCACGACCGGGACTAATGCCCCCCTTTAGTCCCGGTTAGAGGCACCAACCGGGACCAAAGGCCAAATTTCAGCAGCCCAAAGGGCGGGAAGCGGCGTTTGGGCGGGAAGCGGCGGCCTTTGGTCCCGGTTGGTGGCACCAACCGGGACTAAAGGGGGGCATTAGTCCCGGGTCGTGGCACCAACCGGGACTAAACCCCCCTTTAGTCTCGGTTGGTGCCACCAACCGGGACCAAAGGCCTGTGCTGCCCCGAACCCAAATATTTAGTCCCACCTCGCTAGTTGAAGGGCGCCGACACTGGTTTATAAGCGCTGGTGTGCGTCCCCTTTCGAGCTCCTCTCTAATGCAGGCTTTCGGGCCTAATCATGCTACTGTCAGGCCTATTGGGCCTCTGGGCCTGAATCCTGGCCCATGTAGGGTTTCTAGTCGTATTCAGGCCGTGGGGGCCTAGTAGGTGGTAGTTTTTTGCTTTATATTTTATTTCTTTTTGCTTTTAGTTTTAGAAAAATATAAACTTTCTGTTTGTGCCATTAGTTTTAAAATTCAAAAACACTTTTTTGTTTTCTTTGTTGCTTTATTTATTTTATTTTGTTTCTACTTACAACAAAATGCTTATTGTTGCTATTATTATTATTTTTTTCAAGTTTTTTGTTTTGTTTCCTGCATTATTTATTTTCTTTTGGTTTTTGCTTTATTTCTTAATTCTTTTTGCTTTTAGGTCAGCAAAATTATAAACTTTCTGTTAGTGCCATTTGTTTTAGAACAATTATAAACTTTCTGTTTGTGCCATTAGTTTTATAAAATTTGAATTCTTTGAAATTTGTGTGAATCACAAGTTTGTGAGCTCAACAAGGCGTAGAGGGACGGGCTTATAAACCGGTGTGAGCGCCCTTCGTTGGCGAGGTTCTCAAAGTTGGCATAGCATGTTCATGAACAAAGCGGACAATGGTATCATACTGTGTGTTACAAAGTTGGCATGGTATCATCATAATAGTTGCGGGAGAAAGTCTTCACTTTTTCTTCGCTTGTGTCGTTTGCTTATTGCGCCGTAACCATGGATAATCTTCATCATTTATCAGGATGCTTGGGTCAACCTTGATTTTGAAGGGGGGAATTTCATGAAACTTTTCATACTCTTCAGACATGTCTGTCTTGCCCTCCACTCCTGTGGATGTCCCTTTTTCCTGAAAGAACTATGTGGCGCTTTGGCTCATTGTATGATGTATTCGCTTCCTTATCTTTTCTTTTCCTCGGTCTGGTAGACATGTCCTTCACATAGATAACCTGTGCCACATCATTGGCTAGGACGAACGGTTCGTCAGTGTACCCAAGATTTTCAGATCCACTGTTGTCATTCCGTACTGTGGGTCTACCTGTACCCCGCCTCCTGACAGATTGACCCACTTGCACTTAAACAAAGGGACCTTAAAATCTACTCCGTAGTCAAGTTCCCATATGTCTACTATGTAACCATAATATGTGTCATTTCCCTTGTCGGTTGCTGCATCAAAGCGGACACCGCTGTTTTGGTTGGTGCTCTTTTCATCTTGGTCAATCGTGTAAAATGTATTCCCATTTATCTCGTATCCTTTCCAAATCATTACAGTCGAAGATGGTCCCTGGACAACAAGTACAACTCATCACAAACAGTGCTGTCACCTCTGAGACGTGTTTCCAACCAACTGCTGAAAGTCCTGATGTGTTCACATGTAATCCAATCGTTGCACTGCTCCGGGTGTTTGGAGCGCAGACTGTTCTTGTGTTCATCGACATACGGGTCACCAAGGTAGAGTTCTCAGAGAACTGTAGTGTGCTTGAGACCAAGAATATCCGTCCCTCGCATATTATTGAGTCTCTTCCAAGCGTGCCTTTTCGGTCAGTCTCCCCTCATACCGCTGATTTAGGAAGACCTATCTTATTAAGGCCAGGAATGAAGTCAACACAAAACCCGATGACATCCTCTGCTTTGATGGCCCATGGAGATGCTTCCTTCGGCCTAGCACGGTTCTGAACATATTTCTTTAGGACTCCCATGAACCTCTCAAAGGGGTACATATTGTGTAGAAATATGGGCCCCAGAATGACAATCTCGTCGACTAGATGAACTAGGACGTGCGTCATGATATTGAAGAAGGATGGTGGGAACACCAGCTCGAAACTGACAAGACATTGCGCCACATCACTCCTTAGCGTTGCTACGATTTCTGGATCGATCACCTTAGATATTGCATTGAGGAATGCACATAGCTTCACAATGGCTAATCGGACGCTTTTCGGTAGAAGCCCTCTCAATGCAACCGGAAGCAGTTGCGTCATAATCACGTGGCAGTCATGAGACTTTAGGTTCTGGAACTTTTGTCTGGCATATTTATTATTCCCTTTATATTCGACGAGAAGCCAGTCGGGACCTTCATACAGAGCAGGCATTGAAAGAATATTTCTTTCTCTTCTTTCGTAAGAGCGTAGCTGGCAGGACCTTCATACTGCTTCGGAGGCATGCCCTCTTTTCGTGCAAGCGTTGCAGGTCCTCTCATGCCTCAGGTGTATCTTTTGTCTTCTCATACACGCCCAAGAAGCCTAGCAGGTTCACGCAAAGGTTCTTCGTCACGTGCATCACGTCGATCAAGAGCGGACCTCTAGGTCTTTCCAGTAGGGTAGGTCCCAAAATATAGATTTCTTCTTCCACATGGGTGCGTGATTCTCAGCGTCATTCGGAACATCTAGTCCACCGGGACCCTTTCCAAAGATTACGTGTAAATCATTAACCATAGCAAGTACGTGATCACTGGTACGCATGGCTGGCTTCTTCCGGTGATCTGCCTCGCCTTTGAAATGCTTGCCTTTCTTTCGACATTGATGGTTGGTCGGAAGAAATCGATTTACGGCCTGGTACACATTCTTCCTGCAGCTTCCTGTATATATACTATCGGTGTCAAGTAAACAGTGCGTGCATGCGTGGTTTCCCTTGTTTGTCTGTCTCCGAAGGTTATCGAGAGCGGGCCAATCGTTGATTGTCACGAACAGCAACGCTTTTAGGTCAAATTCCTCCTTTTGTGCTCATCCCACGACGCATACACCGCTTCCATTCCACAGCTGTAAAAGTTCCTCAACTAATGGCCTTAGGTACACATCAATGTCGTTGCCGGGTTGCTTAGGGCCTTGGATGAGAACGGCATCATAATGAACTTCCGCTTCATGCACATCCAAGGAGGAAGGTTATACATACATAGAGTCACGAGCCAGGTGCTGTGATTGCTGATCTGCTCCCCGAAAGGATTAATGTCATCCGCGCTTAAAGCAAACCATACGTTCCTTGGGTCCTTTGCAAACTCATCCCAAAGATTTTCTCTCGATTTTTCTCCACTGCGACCCGTCAGCGGGTGCTCTCAACTTCCGTCTTTCTTACGGTCCTCACTGTGCCATCGCATCAACTTGGCATGCTCTCCGCTTCTGAACAGACGCTTTCAACCGTGGTATTATAGGAGCATACCACATCACCTTCGCAGGAACCCTCTTCTGGGAGGCTCGCCGTCAACATCACTGTGGTCATCTCGTCTGATCTTATATACGCAATGCACCGCATACCGGGCATGCGTTTAGATCCTTGTAGGCACCGCGGTAGAGGATGCAGTCATTAGGGCATGCATGTATCTTCTCCACCTCCAATCCTAGAGGGCATACGACCTTCTTTGCTGCGTATGTACTATCGGGCAATTCGTTATCCTTTGGAAGCTTCTTCTTCATTATTTTCAGTAGCTTCTCAAATCCTTTATCAGGCACAGCATTCTCTGCCTTCCACTGCAGCAATTCGAGTACGGTACCGAGCTTTGTGTTGCCATCTTCGCAATTGGGGTACAACCCTTTTTTATGATCCTCTAACATGCGATCGAACTTCAGCTTCTCCTTTTGACTTTCGCATTGTGTCCTTGCATCGACAATGACCCGGCGGAGATCATCATCATGGGGCACGTCGTCTGGTTCATCTTGATCTTCAGCAGCTTCGCCCGTTGCAGCACCATCGTGCACATCGTCAGTGCAACTTGATGTTCAAGAGCATCACCGTATTCAGGGGCACAAAGTTGTCATCGTACTCTTCTTCCTCGCCGTCTTCCATCATAACCCCTATTTCTCCGTGCCTCGTCCAAACATTATAGTGTGGCATGAAACCCTTGTAAAGCAGGTGGGTGTGAAGGATTTTCCGGTCAGAGTAAGACTTCGTATTCCCACATATAGGGCATGGACAACACATAAAACCATTCTGCTTGTTTTCCTCAGCCACTTCGAGAAATTCATGCACGCCCTTAATATACTCGGAGGTGTGTCTGTCACCGTACATCCATTGCCGGTTCATCTGCGTGCATTATATATAATTAAGTGTGTCAAAAATCATTACAGAACATCATGAATTGATAATTAAGTGACCAAATTAATAGAAGTTCATCATCACATAAAAACCAAAGTACATACATAGTTCTCATCTAACAACATAAAGCTCTGCAGAGCATCTAAATTAATTAAACCATACATTGAAACTATGTAAAACATTTCAATGTGAAAACAAATACGATCATAATCGCAACCAAGGTAACAACTGATCCAACGGCATAATGATACCAAGCCTCGGTATGAATGGCATATTTTCTAATCTTTCTCATCTTCAAGCGCATTGCATCCATCTTGATCTTGTGATCATCGATTTACATCCGCAACATGCAACTCCAATATCATCTTCTCCTCCTCAAGTTTTTTTATTTTTCCTTCAAGAAATTGTTTTCTTCTTCAACTAAATTTAACCTCTCGACAATAGGGTCGGTTGGAATTTCCGGTTCAACAACCTCCTAGATAAATAAAATCTATGTCACGTTATCGGCATAATTTTCATAAACAATAAATGAACCAATAGTTATGAAAAGATAATATATACCACATCCGAATCATAGACAGGACGAGGGCCGACGGGCGGATACCAAAACCATCGCACTATATAAGATGCAATAATAAAAGTAAGAAAATAATACAAGTAAGAATATTTTTCCTTTCAGAAAGAAGATAAGAACAAGAGGCTCACCACGGTGGAGCTGGCGATGAGATCGGCGCTGGTGATCGACGGCGGTGAAGACGGGACGGGCGTGACGGACCGCTAAACCTAGACGAATATTGAGGAAAATGGAGGTTAGAGGTCGAGCTTGGAGAGGAGAAAGCTTAAGTAGTGTGGCTCGGGCATTCCATCGAACACCTTGTGTGCATAGGAGGTGAGCTAGAGCACCACCAAGCCCCATCCCCCTCGGCCAGAAAAAACAGAGCAGCAGTGTGCTCTGCTCTTGTGAGGGGCTATATATAGGCAGCACTATTGGTCCCGGTTGGTGGCATGAGCCGGACTAAAGGAAGCCTTTGGTCCCGGTTCATGCCACCAACCGGGACCAATAGTGGTGGGCCAGAGCGAAGCCCATTGGTCCCGGTTCGTCCCCACCAACCGGGACCAAAAGGTCCAGACGAACCGGGACCAATGGCCCACGTGGTCTGCCGGCCCCTGGGCTCATTTAACCGGATAACTGCTCACATTAGTCCCGGTTCTGGATTGAACCGGAACTAATGGGCAAAACAGGCCTCAACGATAGCCCCTTTTTCTACTAGTGCATGCATTATTTGTATCTCTTGGAAAGGCTTTTTTACAGAAGAGACTCCATGTATTGTCCACCGATAAAGGTTCAAGTGTTAAGATACATCCTTGAGAAGCAAGTGCAGCAACTCGGGCTTCCCTTGTTGTAATTATCAGTCTACTGCCCTTAACACTTTGAAGAAGCACGCTAGACAAATCATCAAATACTTCCGGAGTCCAAACATCATCCAATATGATCAAATACTTTCGTTGCTCCAGAAATTTCTTCAACATCTCTTTAAGGCTCATGATATCCATACCCACCGTGCTAGACAGAACATTCGAATTATCTTTAAAAAGTTCCTTAGTTATATTCCTCAAGACATCTTCTCTAGAATAAATTTGAGAGATGGAGACCCAGGCATGGCACTGGAATTCCTCTCTCACCTTATTGTAGACATTTGCAGCTAAAGTTGTTTTACCAAGCCCTCCCATTCCGAGTAGTGCTACCACAGACCATTGCATATCATCACCTACCAAGCACTTCTTAAGTTTTTCTCTGTTTTCATCCACCCCAACTAGATCTTCATCATCAATCAAGCGTGAGGTGTCTGCTAGTTCTTGGGAGCTCTTGACAATATAATTTGAGCTGCTACTATCCACATCATTCACGCGAACCCAACGGTTTTTGGTCTCTGACAGGTGCAAAAGGTCTTTCTCTATTTCCTTCACCTTGAAAGCTATTTGGTTCAAAGGAAGTAGAGATCTTGGCTTTTTGAACCCTTTCTTCAGGTAAAAGCAACACCCCATATAACGTTCCCGACCAACTAGATACAAATACTCGTCCACCATGTCCTCCATCAGATGTGCTACTTTGCGTACCTCCTCCAGCCAGCTCTCATGTGCTTGTTTGTTGCAGTTTCGAATGTCCATTTGACAGAGAAAATCATGCATTAGACGAAGCTCCCTCACAACACGATCCATGCTGCCCTGTAACTCTAGTAGTTGTGTGCCATACTTCACAAAGAGTGTGGTGGCCTGGTTTGCTGCTCCATTTGCTAAGGCAATTCCAATCTTTTCAATGGCTAGAAGAATCACAATCTCCGCCATTAGTTTCTTATATATGGTAATGTCGTTGGCCTAGTTGTATATTCTTCCTCGATATAATTAGGATGGCCTCTGAAACTGAAGTAAATGGTACATTAGTGTATTGTGCTAGCATTTGCCAAAACACTTTCAAACTCTCCAACCACAATAGAAAAGTGAAATAAGCAAAACCTTTCAAAGTAATCTTCCTAAACTCTTATTTCATGCTGTTAACCTATCTAACCCATGTAATCAAACCAAATTGTACTTACAACAGGCAGGTTTATGAGAATTTTAAAACACTCAGGACTATGCTATAGTCCACTGCAGCATCCCTAATTCATTAACTGCCGAGAACGAGTGAAACTCGACCAATAACTGACCATACATGCTCTGCTTCTGTATAGTGACATCTCAAGTTAAAATTGTCCAAATGTTGAAGTTTTCAGCTGCCAGCTCGCCAACATGAAAGTAGGCTAATGTGACAGCTCTAGGTAGCTTAATTAGTTCCATATTTTTCTTAACACCCATCTAATAGTATCTCCAGATGTATGGAGAAACAAACAGCTGTTGTTGATTAAGTTGCAAGAAAGAAACATTTACTGAATCAAGAATATTAATAAGAAAGCAAAGCTATAATGTCATGAGTAATTAAGAGAAAACCATATATTATTTGAAAATTGTAATCTTGCTCGAGCTCCATGGTACCCCCATATATTATAGGGTTAATTGGGTTCATGCCACTGCAAGTTTCACCAGTTGGGAAAATGCCATTACAAAAATCGAAGGTGGAAATATGTTACTACAATTTTCACATACTTCTACATATGCCATTTTCAACAATACCGAGCCATATACTACCTTTATATGCTTGTAAATACCTTTATACGCTAGAGGCCGTAGCCACTTGCGACATGGCTGGAGGCTGGCATCATGGATGGTAGCGCGCGCAACGCGGCTGTTGATTCCAGAGCTCCGCGCAATTGTCCATGGAGTCGCTGATCCCCGAGACACCACCTCGAGTTGATTCCGCCAGCCGTCAACAGCGTGTTGCCCGTCCGCGCCCTGCCGTCGGCCTCGCACTCCCCGGCCTTGTCACTCATTGCCCTGACCTGCCCGAGCTCGAGCCGCTTCCCCGCCCCATCAAAGCTCCGGCACGGACGAGCTCGCCCCCACTGCCCGTCGCGTTCACAATCCCCGAAAAGCTCACCACCACGCCGCACTCCACCGCCGAGGACGAGCTGGCTCACCATGCTGCATGCGCCTCTTGGGCTATTGGCTGCGCCCAAGTATCCACCCCGTCGTGTTCTTCGCCACCACTACGACCTCCGCCCGTCGAAGCTCGCGTGTGCGTTGTGAGATATTAATCTTGTCATTTTGTTAGAACGTAATTAGTGGCTACGTCTGCATGTAGCTAGCTAGCTTGGTTGAGTTATAGGCAGGCCCGTATGTGGGCAGGTGCAAACGGAGCAGCTGCACAGGCCCCCAAAAGTCTTGGGGCCCCAATTTTCTAAAATACTACTCTCTCCGTTCGAAATTACTCATCGTGGTTTTAGTTCAAATTTGGAACGGAAGGAGTATGTTATTACTACTAATCAGGTATTAATAAGAGACTAAGCAAGCCATGGCCCAACTTGCTGACGTGAGCCCACGGCCGAGTCATGTCACGGCCTCACCTTCACGGGACTTGAAGCAGTCATTATACGCTGCAATCCTTCGTCTCCTCTCTCGATTCTTCTCTAGTGGATTCACAATTTTTTGGAAACAGAGCCATTAATGGCTATGAACTGCTGGTTGTTCGTTTGGCTACTACGGTGCTACCTCATACTTAGGCTAGTCATAGTGCATAGTAACTTAGACTAGTAACATGCATATGTTACTAGTCTATGTTACTACCATCATAGTGGATAGTAACATAAGTGTAGTGTCATGCAAGCCTTTATTTATTATGTTGTAGACTCATTTTGCATTGGGGTGCGTTATGTTACGGTAACATATTATGTTACCACAAGCACTTCTCTCCTCATTATAACTTCATGCCACATAAGCATATATGTCTTGGGATGTGCTATGTTACTACCTAAGTTACTCCCACTATGGCTAGCCTTATAAATTGGGTGGATTTGTATTGATTCTGCGTTCTCTCTTTCAAAGTTTCATCCCTCGAGAGCAGAGCAACCAGACTTTCTTTTATTTCTCTTGCTCGAGGTGCAGAGGAACCGGAGTCCTATGCGCCATCGTTTCTTCATGGTCTGCTTCCCTCAACAATCAACAACCGTAGGTTATTTGTCCCTTTTTGTTTTGTATACCCATGTTCTTAAGTTAATTTGCTGTTCTTTCATGAATTTATTTATCCGGCTGGCATTATAATTTTTTGAGATGTCTTTTAGACATAGGCACGATTCTGAGAGTACAAGATAGATTAACAGTTCAAAGTAATAAAAAAACTCTTTTGGCTTGTAAATGGGGCCTAAATTGTGATTTCGCACCGGGGCCCGGATTACTTGTAGGTAATTACCGAGGAGTGTGGGTTGAGTGATTCGGTCAGCACAAAAGTTTTTAGTATTCAATGCATGTAGGATCATGTGAGTGGCCAGCCAAGTGATTTGGCCGAGTCAAGTTAGTGGCCGGTGTATTAGCTAGTGGTTAGTGCATGTATGGAGAGTTTAGTGGAGTAGTGGGTCTAGGTAGAGGGGGGGCCTCTATGGCATGAGTATATATATGTTGCATTGCTGAATGGAAAAAGAAGGCCGTGACCGTGAGGGCAGCACACAAGATGTAGCCAATGTGTTGCCATCAAGGAAGTGTCCTTGGCAAAGCTATTGTTCATCTTCCTTGTTGCAAATGTGTGTGGGCGTGTGAGTTCCCCACCATGTGCGTGTGTGTCTTCATGAGAGAAGAAGAGAAAAACCTCAGGAGAGTTGTGCCAGGCAGCTCGAGGTAGAAGAAGAAGCGGCACTACGAGAGGCGGCGCCAACACGTGTGTTGTGTTTCCGGCCGGCGGCAGAAATGCGGTGTACGTGCGTGTGAGCATATGCTCATCACATTCTCAGTATGTCGTCTGTAATGAGCATAGACTAATTCCTGCTATTTTGATAATCCAAGGGAAACAATGGATCGAAACTAAAATCCGCTAGCTCGCCAGACCTTGGCATCGTCACAAATTAAGTCACTCATCTTTTTTCAGGATAAAATCTTATTGCGCATGTTCTGCTGGAAGAAATACCAACGCCAACTCAAACTTCAAAAGATAAAGCAGGCAAGAGTGTTATTGGTACAACCTAAGATAGCCAGAAACTTAGCGATGGACGACGCACCTGCCTAGATCATCCAGTCGATCTTGGTGACCTCCTTGTGCAGGTCTGGGTCTGATACTATCAGAATAGTTTCACATATCCTCGCAGAAAAACAAAGAGACCTGTTGTTCGGCTGGTGTTTGTTGTAATTGAAGCTTAGTCGTACAGATCCTGGACTCTCATGGAGCCCAGGTATGACCGAGAGTGTGCTAAGTTGTTGTTGATGACAAGTAGCTCGATTAAATCTTCAGATTGAGATGTCCTTGTTGTTCCTTTTTGGACAGAACCAAAGAACAAACTCCTACTGGTCTGTAATAGCAAGCAAAACTAATTATTTTGCATCTACCTAGTTAGGGAGATAGTTCTTGTAGTACAACTAGGGATATTGACCAGAGAACAAGGGACAAAACCAAATTAAGCGCAATGCACCTGGCTTGTAATTGATGAAGATTCGGCCAGATTTGGGGAACACTAGTCTTGTTGTTGAAGCCAACAAGAACCGGCAGAAGCTCTTGCAATCATCATGCCCTTTAGACTTGCGTACACACCTTCTGGCTGGTTAGGCCAACTCCACCGCGCGACCCCAAACGGACGTCCGTTTTGTCCGGATTCTGTCCGTTTGGGTAGGGGTTTGGGGCCGTGTCCGAGCGTGTCCTGGGATGCGGTGGCCGTGTGCCCAGCGCACGGCCGCATCCATTTGCCCCATCCTGTCCACGTCCATTTGCCGCATCCATTCGGCCACGTCCATTTGCCGCATCCATCTGGGTCGACAGTAGTTACACGGTGATGCCTTCATCAAGGTAATGACGCAGAACGCCGCCATCGCCTGCCATTGGCTTGGTTTGTTAAACATGAGATATTGTAGGGATATAGATGGCAGCAAGGAGTTGTCTTGCGCCATAGATAGAGTTATTTTTTTGTTTAACTTTCTATCCCTATCTCTCTCTCTGTAATATCTCTGGTTGGTTGAATCCCAACCGAATCCTTTGTACCTCTCGCGAGACTCCCCTCGCTCAATCAATATAACCTGCGGGCTCTCCCTGTTGGAGAGTTGAGACGCTTCCATATCTTCCTACATGGTATACAGAGCAGGCCCTTCCATCACATCTAGCTAGCCTCCATCAATCTCCCATCACCTCTCTCCCATCATGCCGTCCTCCACCGTCCCTGTCACCTCCGGCGTCAACTACAACACCTCCGAGCCCCTCTCCCGGACGAACTATGTTCTCTGGAGAGCTCAAGCGCGATCCCAGATAATGGGCGCCGGCTTGTTTGGCTATTTAGATCAAACCCTACAGGAGCCTCCCAAAACCATCACCACCAAAGACAAAGATGGCAAGGATCAGGTGATTCCAAACCCTGCCTACCCCCTGGCTGATCCAGGATCAACAAATCGTCGCTTATCTCCTCCGCAACCTGTCCAAAGAAGTGCTTGTCCAAGTTGCCTCGCTTGAATCCTCTCATGCGATCTGGGCTGCATTGGCGACTATGTTCTCTGCCGTCTCGTTGTCCCGCGTCAACAACATCCGATCTGCGCTAACCAACGCGCAGAAAGGTACTCAGTCGGCCTCGGCGTACTTCGGGCACATGCGCTCCCTCTCCGATGAGCTCGCGGTGGCGGGCAAACCACTCGGGGAGGGGGAGCTCATCTCCTTCATTGTCGCGGGCCTGGACATGGACTACCAGCCGATCATCTCCGCCCTCGATGTGCGCACTGAACCTGTAACCATCAACGCGCTCTTCTCCATGGTGGCGAACTTCGATCAGCGGATCGAGATGTTCCATGGCGGTGGTGCTGGTGGCTTCAAGTCATCGGCCAACGCTGCGTCTCGGGGTCGTCCGAACGCCGGCAAGGGCGGCTACCGCAACCAGAAGGGTGGCGGTGGTGGTGGCTCCCGCGGAAACAGCGGTGGCTATGGTGCTTCTGGTGGCGGCAACTACGGCACCGGCGGAGGTGGCTACAACGGCATCGCTGGCGGTGGCTACCACCCAGGCGGCGGCTCTGGTGGTGGCTACCATCAGAACAATGGAGGAGGAGGCCACTATGGTGGTGGTGGTGGCGGCCACTATCATCAGAACCCTTCTGGTGGCGGCAACAACGCTCGGCGCCCTCCCAGCAACAACAACAACAGAGGGCGTCACTTCCAAGGGTATGATGGTTACGAGGGACGTTGCCAAATCTGTAAGAAAACAAATCATCTTGCAAAGGACTGTGACTGGCGCTATGCCGATGATCCTAACTCCCAAAGCAAGAAAATTGCAGCTGCAGCTGATGTATCCTATGGTGTTGATACCAATTGGTATATGGACACAGGTGCCACAAATCATATCACTGGTGAATTGGAGAAGCTGACAATGCATGAAAAATACCGTGGCCATGATCAAGTCTACACCGCCGCAAATGGTGCAGGTATGGAGATAAGTCATATTGGTCACTCATTTATCAAAACCCCACACAAAAATCTTGAGCTCAGTGAAATCTTGCATGTTCCCAATGCTTCCAAAACCTTGTTATATGTTCATCGTATTGCTCTTGACAACAATGTGTTTCTAGAGTTTCACCCATTCTTTTTTTTTTGATCAAGGATCAGGTCACGAAGAAAGTACTTCATAGAGGTGTTTGTGTGCAAGGCCTCTACTCTTTGCTTCCGCAGTATTGCCAATACAATAAACAAGCCTATGGTGCCATCAAGCTTTCTGTTGAACGGTGGCATAATCGCTTAGGACATCCTTCATTTGCTACGGTTCATCATATTCTTAGTAATAATAATCTCCCAGCTGTTGGTGAGAGAAACTCAGAAACAATTTGTGATTCCTGTCAACATGCTAAAAGTCATCAATTACCATATTTTGTGTCTATTAGTGTCTCTACAAAACCTTTGCAACTCATCTTTTCTGATGTATGGGGTCCAGCACCCACCTCCGTTGGTAGACACCAATACTATGTAAGCTTTATTGATGACTTTAGCAAATATACATGGATTTATCTTCTTAAAAAACGTTCTGACGTGTTTCTGTTGGGGAACGTAGTAATTTCAAAAATTTCCCTACGCACACACAGGACCATGGTGATGGCATAGCAACGAGAGGGGAGAGTGTCTGTCCACGTACCCTCGTAGACCGAAAGCGGAAGCGTTATAACAACGCGGTTGATGTAGTCGACGCGTCTTCACGATCCGACCGATCCAAGCACCGAACGACGGCACCTCCGAGTTCTGCACACGCTCAGCTCGATGGCGATCCCGGACTCCGATCCAGCAAAGTGTCGGGATGAGTTCCACAAGACGACGGCGCAGGACGATGATGATGCTCCACCGACGCAGGGCTTCGCCTAAGCTCCGCTGACGATATGACTTCTCCGGGCGCAGGGCTTCGCCTAAGCTCATGACGATATGACCAAGTGGAATATGGTGGAGGGGCACCGCACACGGCTAAGGAACGATCCGTAGATCAACTTGTGTGTCTTGGGGTGCCCCCTGCTCAGATATAAAGGAGCAAGGGGTGCGGCCAGCCCAAGGGCGCTGGAGGAGTCCTACTCCCACCGAGTAGGACTCCCTTCCTAGTTGGAATAGGATTGGGGAGGGAAGAGGGAAGGCGCCGCCTCTCCTTGTCCTATTCGGACTAGAGGGGAGGGGCGCGCCTGCCTGGCCAGCCCTTCCTCTTCTCTCTTGTGGCCCATTAAGGCCCATATACCCCCGGGGTTCCGTAACCCCGGTGTTCCGATAACTTCCTGTTTTCATCCGAACCCTTCCAAGTCCAAACATAGGCTTCCAATATATCAATCTTTATGTCTCGACCATTTCGAGACTCCTCGTCATGTCCGTGATCACATCCGGACTCAACAACCTTCGTACATCAAAACTTATAAACTCATTATGAACTGTCATCGAAACGTTAAGCGCATGGACCCTACGGGTTCGAGAACTATGTAGACATGACCTAGAACCATTCTCGGTCAATAACCAATAGCGGAACCTGGATGCCCATATTGGTTCCTACATATTCTACGAAGATCTTTATCGGTCAAACCGCATAACGACATACGTTGTTCCCTTTGTCATCGGTATGTTACTTACCCGAGATTTGATCGTCGGTATCCAATACCTAGTTCAATCTCGCTACCGGTAAGTCTCTTTACTCGTTCCGTAATACATCATTTCACAACTAACTCTTTAGTTGTAATGCTTGCAAGGCTTATGTGATGTGTATTACCGAGAAGGCCCAGAGATACCTCTCCGACAATCGGAGTGACAAAACCTAATCTCGAAATACGCCAACCCAACAAGTACCTTTGGAGACACCTGTAGTACTCCTTTATAATCACCCGATTACGTTGTGACGTTTGGTAGTACCAAAGTGTTCCTCCGTAAACGGGAGTTGCATAATCTCATAGTTACAGGAACATGTATAGGTCATGAAGAAAGCATTAGCAATATACTAAACGATCAAGTGCTAAGCTAACGGAATGGGTCATGTCAATCACATCATTCTCCTAATGAGGTGATCTCATTAATCAAATGACAACACATGTCTATGGTTAGGAAACACAACCATCTTTGATTAATGAGCTAGTCTAGTAGAGGCATACTAGTGACTATCTGTTTGTCTATGTATTCACACATGTATTATGTTTCCGGTTAATACAATTCTAGCATGAATAATAAACATTTATCATGATATAAGGAAATAAATAATAACTTTATTATTGCCTCTAGGGCATATTTCCTTCAGTCTCCCACTTGCACTAGAGTCAATAATCTAGTTTACACAAGAATGATTCTAACACCCATGGAGTCTTGGTGCTGATCATGTTTTGCTCGTGGAAGAGGCTTAGTCAACGGGTCTGCAATATTCAGATCCGTATGTATTTTGCAAATCTCTATGTCTCCCACTTGGACTTGGTCCCGAATGGAATTGAAGCGTCTCTTGATATGCTTGGTCCTCTTGTGAAATCTGGATTCCTTTGCCAAGGCAATTGCACCAAAGATTGTCACGAAGATCTTCATTGGTCCCGATGCACTAGGTATGACACCTAGATCGGAAATGAACTCTTTCATCCAGACTCCTTCATTTGCTGCTTCAAGCAGCTATGTACTCCGCTTCACATGTAGATCCCGCCACGACGCTTTGTTTAGAACTGCACCAACCGACAGCTCCACCGTTTAATAAAAACACGTATCCGATTTGCGATTTAGAATCGTCCGGATTGTGTCAAAGCATGCATTGACGTAACCATTTACGACTAGCTCTTTGTCACCTCCATATACGAGAAACATATCCTTAGTCCTTTTCAGGTATTTCAGGATGTTCTTGACCGCTGTCCAGTGATCCACTCCTGGATTACTTTGGTACCTTCCTGCCAAGCTTATAGCTAAGCATACGTCAGGTCTGGTACACAGCATTGCATACATGATAGAGCCTATGGCTGAAGCATAGGGAACATCTTTCATTTTCTCTCTATCTTCTGCTGTGGTCGGGCATTGAGTCTGACTCAATCTTATACCTTGTAATATAGGTAAAAACCCTTTCTTTGCCTGATCCATTTTGAACTTCTTCAAAACTTTATCAAGGTATGTGCTTTGTGAAAGTCCAATTAAGCGTCTTGATCTATCTCTATAGATCTTGATGCCCAATATGTAAGCAGCTTCACCGAGGTCTTTCATTGAAAAACTTTTATTCAAGTATCCTTTTATGCTATCCAGAAATTCTATATCATTTCCAATCAATAATATGTCGTCCACATATAATATCAGAAATGCTCTGAGCTCCCACTCACTTTCTTGTAAATACAGGCTTCTCCAAAAGTCTGTATAAAACCATATGCTTTGATCACACTATCAAAGCGTTTATTCCAACTCCGAGAGGCTTGCACCAGACCATAAATTGATCGCTGGAGCTTGCACACTTTGTTAGTACCCTTTGGATCGACAAAACCTTCTGGTTGCATCATATACAACTCTTCTTCTAGAAATCCATTCAAGAATGCAGTTTTTACATCCATTTGCCAAATTTCATAATCATAAAATGCGGCAATTGCTAACATGATTCGGACAGACTTAAGCATCGCTACGGGTGAGATAGTCTCATCGTAGTCAACCCCTTGAACTTGTCGAAAACCTTTCGCAACAAGTCGAGCTTTGTAGACAGTTACATTACCATCAGCGTTAGTCTTCTTCTTAAAGATCCATTTATTCTCAATGGCTTGCCGATCATCGGGCAAGTCAACCAAAGTCCATACTTTGTTCTCATACATGGATCCCATCTCAGATTTCATGGCTTTCAGCCATTTCATGAATCTGGGCTCACCATCGCTTCTTCATAGTTTGTAGGTTCGCCATGGTCAAGCAACATGACTTCCGGAATAGGATTACCGTACCACTCACAGTGCGTATTTTATTCTGGTTGACCTAATGGGTTCAAGAGCAACTTGATCTGAAGTTTCATGATCAACATCATTAGTTTCCTCACCAATTGGTGTAGTTGTCACATGAACCGCTTTCTTGTGATGAACTATTTTCCAATAAGGGAGCAGATACAGATTATCTCATCAAGTTCTACTTTCCTCCCACTCACTTCTTTCGAGAGAAACTCCTTCTCTAGAAAGGATCCGAATTTAGCAACGAAAATCTTGCCTTCAGATCTGTGATAGAAGGTGTACCCAACAGTCTCCTTTGGGTATCCTATGAAGACACATTTCTCCGATTTGGGTTCGAGCTTATCTGGTTGAAGTTTCTTCACATAAGCATCGCAGCCCCAAACTTTAAGAAACGACAACTTTGGTTTCTTGCCAAACCACAGTTCATACGGTGTCGTCTCGACGGATTTAGATGGTGCCCTATTTAACGTGAACGCGGCCGTCTCTAAAGCATATCCCCAAAACGATAGCGGTAAATCAGTAAGAGACATCATAGATCGCACCATATCAAGTAAAGTACGACACTGACGTTCGGACACACCATTTCTCTGTGGTGTTCCGGTGGCGTGAGTTGCTAAACTATTCCACATTGTTTCAAATGTAAACCAAACTCGTAACTCAAATATTCTCCTCCACGATCAGATCGTAGAAACTTTATTTTCTTGTTACGATGATTTTCTACTTCACTCTGAAATTCTTTGAACTTTTCAAATGTTTCAGATTTGTGTTTCATTAAGTAGATATACCCATATCTGCTCAAATCATCTGTGAAGGTGAGAAAATAACGATACCCGCCGCGTGCCTCAACATTCATTGGACCACAAACATCAGTATGTATGATTTCCAACAAATCAGTTGCTCGCTCCATAGTTCCGGAGAACGGCGTTTTAGTCATCTTGCCCATGAGGCATGGTTCGCAAGTACCAAATGATTCATAATCAAGTGATTCCAAAAGCCCATCAGTATGGAGTTTCTTCATGCGTTTTACACCGATATGACCCAAACGGCAGTGCCACAAATAAGTTACATTATCATTATCAACTCTGCATCTTTTGGTTTCAACACTATGAATATGTGTATTACTAGTATCGAGATTCAATAAAAATAGACCACTCTTCAAGGGTGCATGACCATAAAAAATATTATTCATATAAATAGAACAACCATTATTCTCTGTCTTAAATGAATAACCGTCTCGCATTAAACAAGATCCAGATATAATGTTCATGCTCAACGCTGGCACCAAATAACAATTATTTAGGTCTAAAACTAATCCCGATGGTAGATGTAGAGGCAGCGTGCCGACCGTGATCACATCGACTTTGGAACCATTTCCCACGCCAAGCATCGTCCACCTCGCCCTTAGCCAATCTTCGCTTAATCCGTAGTTCCTGTTTCGAGTTGCAAATATTAGCAACAGAACCAGTATCAAATACCCAGGTACTACTGCGAGTATTAGTAAGGTACACATCAATAACATGTATATCACATATACATTTGATCATCTTGCCATCCTTCTTATCCGCCAAATACTTGGGGCAGTTCCGCTTCCAGTGTCCAGTTTGCTTGCAGTAAAAACACTCAGTTTCAGGCTTAGGTCCAGACTTGGGTTTCTTCTCTTGAGCAGCAACTTTCTTGCTGTTCTTTTTGAAGTACCCCTTCTTCTTACCTTTGCCCTTTTTCTTGAAACTAGTGGTCTTGTTGACCATCAACACTTGATGCTCTTCTTGATTTCTACCTCCGCGGCTTTTAGCATTGCGAAGAGCTCGGGAATTGTTTTGGTCATCCCTTGCATATTATAGTTCATCACGAAGCTCTTGTAGCTTGGTGGCAGTGATTGAAGAATTCTGTCAATGACACTATCATCCGGAAGAGTAACTCCCAGTTGAATCAAGTGATTATTATACCCAGACATTTTGAGTATATGTTCACTTGCAGAACTATTCTCCTCCATCTTACAGCTGTAGAACTTATTGGAGACTTCATATCTCTCAATCCGGGCATTTTCTTGAAATATTAACTTCAACTCCTGGAACATCTCATATGCTCCATGACGCTCAAAAGCGTCGTTGAAGACCCGGTTCTAAGCCGTAAAGCATGGCACACTGAACTATCGAGTATTCATCAGCTTTGCTCGCCAGACGTTCACAACTTCTCGGCGCAGCTCCTCGCAGCAGGCCCGGCACCCAGCGGTGCTTCCAGGACGTAATTTTTCTGTGCAGCAATGAGGATAATCCTCAAGTTACGGACCCAGTCCGTGTAATTGCTACCATCATCTTTCAACTTTGCTTTCTCAAGGAACGCATTAAAATTCAACGGAACAACAGCGCGAGCCATCTATCTACAGTAAACATAGACAAGCAAAATACTATCAGGTACTAAGTTCATGATAAATTTAAGTTTAATTAATCATATTAAAAACTCCCACTTAGACAGACATCTCTCTAGTCATCTAAGTGATTACGTGATCCAAATCAACTAAACCATGTCCGATCATCACGTGAGATGGAGTAGTTTCAATGGTGAACATCACTATGTTGATCATATCTACTATATGATTCACGTTCGACCTTTCGGTCTCTGTGTTCCGAGGCCATATCTGTTATATGCTAGGCTCGTCAAGTTTAACCTGAGTATTCTGCGTGCGCAACTGTTTTGCACCCGTTGTATTTGAACGTAGAGCCTATCACACCCGATCATCACGTGGTGTCTCAGCACGAAGAACTTTCGTAGCGGTGCATACTCAGGGAGAACACTTCTTGATAATTTTAGTGAGAGATCATCTTATAATGCTACCGTCAATCAAAGCAAGATAAGATGCATAAAGGATAAACATCACATGCAATCAATATAAGTGATATGATATGGTCATCATCATCTTGTGCTTGTGATCTCCATCGCCGAAGCACCGTCATGATCACCATCGTCACCGGTAGCGACACCTTGATCTCCATCGTAGCATCGTTGTCGTCCTCGCCAACTATTGCTTCTACGACTATCGCTACTACTTAGTGATAAAGTAAAGCAATTACATGGCGTTTGCATTTCATACAATAAAGCGACAACCATATGGCTCCTGCCAGTTGCCGATAACTCGGTTACAAAACATGGTCATCACATACAATAAAATATAGCATCACGTCTTGACCACATCACATCACAACATGCCCTGCAAAAACAAGTTAGACGTCCTCTACTTTGTTGTTGCAAGTTTTACGTGGCTGCTACGGGCTGAGCAAGAACCGTTCTTACCTACGCATCAAAACCACAACGATAGTTTGTCAAGTTTGTGCTGTTTTAACCTTCGCAAGGACCGGGCGTAGCCACACTCGGTTCAACTAAAGTGAGAGACAGACACCGCCGGTCACCTTTAAGCAACGAGTGCTCGGAGCGGTGAAACCAGTCTCGCGTAAGCGTACGCGTAATGTCGGTCCGGGCCGCTTCATCTCACAATACCGCCGAACCAAAGTATGACATGCTGGTAAGCAGTATGACTTATATCGCCCACAACTCACTTGTGTTCTACTCGTGCACATGACATCAACGCATAAAACCAGGCTCGGATGCCACTGTTGGGGAACGTAGTAATTTCAAAAATTTCCCTACGCACACACAGGACCATGGTGATGGCATAGCAACGAGAGGGGAGAGTGTCTGTCCACGTACCCTCGTAGACCGAAAGCGGAAGCGTTATAACAACGCGGTTGATGTAGTCAGACGTCTTCACGATCCGACCGATCCAAGCACCGAACGTCACGGCACCTCCGAGTTCTGCACACGCTCAGCTCGATGGCGATCCCGGACTCCGATCCAGCAAAGTGTCGGGATGAGTTCCACAAGACGACGGCGTGGTGGCGATGATGATGCTCCACCGACGCAGGGCTTCGCCTAAGCTCCGCGACGATATGACTTCTCCGGCGCAGGGCTTCGCCTAAGCTCATGACGATATGACCAAGTGGAATATGGTGGAGGGGCACCGCACACGGCTAAGGAACGATCCGTAGATCAACTTGTGTGTCTTGGGGTGCCCCTGCCCTCAGATATAAAGGAGCAAGGGGGTGCGGCCAGCCCAAGGGCGCTGGAGGAGTCCTACTCCCACCGGAGTAGGACTCCCCCCTTTCCTAGTTGGAATAGGATTGGGGAGGGAAGAGGGAAGGGCGCCGCCTCTCCTTGTCCTATTCGGACTAGAGGGGAGGGGGCGCGCCTGCCCGGCCAGCCCTTCCTCTTCTCTCTTGTGGCCCATTAAGGCCCATATACCCCCGGGGTTCCGGTAACCCCGGTGTTCGGTAACTTCCTGTTTTCATCCGAACCCTTCCAAGTCCAAACATAGGCTTCCAATATATCAATCTTTATGTCTCGACCATTTCGAGACTCCTCGTCATGTCCGTGGTCACATCCGGGACTCGAACAACCTTCGGTACATCAAAACTTATAAACTCATTATGAACTGTCATCGAAGCGTTAAGCGTGCGGACCCTACGGGTTCGAGAACTATGTAGACATGACCTAGAACCATTCTCGGTCAATAACCAATAGCGGAACCTGGATGCCCATATTGGTTCCTACATATTCTACGAAGATCTTTATCGGTCAAACCGCATAACGACATACGTTGTTCCCTTTGTCATCGGTATGTTACTTACCCGAGATTTGATCGTCGGTATCCAATACCTAGTTCAATCTCGTTACCGGTAAGTCTCTTTACTCGTTCCGTAATACATCATTTCACAACTAACTCTTTAGTTGTAATGCTTGCAAAGCTTATGTGATGTGTATTACTGAGAAGGCCCAGAGATACCTCTCCGACAATCGGAGTGACAAAACCTAATCTCGAAATACGCCAACCCAACAATTACCTTTGGAGACACCTGTAGTACTCCTTTATAATCACCCAGTTACGTTGTGACGTTTGGTAGTACCCAAAGTGTTCCTCCAGTAAACGGGAGTTGCATAATCTCATAGTTACAGGAACATGTATAGGTCATGAAGAAAGCATTAGCAATATACTAAACGATCAAGTGCTAAGCTAACGGAATGGGTCATGTCAATCACATCATTCTCCTAATGAGGTGATCTCATTAATCAAATGATAACACATGTCTATGGTTAGGAAACACAACCAACTTTGATTAATGAGCTAGTCTAGTAGAGGCATACTAGTGACTATCTGTTTGTCTATGTATTCACACATGTATTATGTTTCCGGTTAATACAATTCTAGCATGAATAATAAACATTTATCATGATATAAGGAAATAAATAATAACTTTATTATTGCCTCTAGGGCATATTTCCTTCAGTTTCAAGTGTTCCACTACTTTCAAGCTCTTGTAGAGCAAAAATTCGATAGTAAAATCATTGCTGTACAGTTCGACTGGGGTGGTGAGTATGAGAAACTCAATTCTTTTTTTCAAAAGATAGGTATCTCTCACCATGTTTCCTGCCCACATGCGCATCAGCAGAATGGCTTTGTTGAACGAAAGCATCGACATATTGTCGAAGTAGGCTTGGCTTTATTAGCTTCTGCCTCCATGCCTCTCAAATTTTGGGATGAGGCTTTTCTCACTGCTGTTCATCTTATTAACATGTGGCCCAGTCGCACTACTTCTCATGAAACTCCCACTGAACGTCTTCTTCATATCACACCAGATTACACCGCTCTTCGTGTTTTTGGTTGCGCATGTTGGCCCAATCTTCGTCCATACAATACTCGAAAACTCATGTATCGTTCCAAACAGTGCGTTTTTCTTGGCTATTGTGCGTAACACAAAGGTGTCAAGTGCCTTGATGTTTCTACAGGTCGTGTGTACATCTCACGTGACGTCGTTTTTGATGAGATTCAGTTTCCCTTTGCAAGTCTACATCCCAATGCCGCCGCCCTCCTTCGAAAAGAAATCCTTCTTCTCCCATCTCACCTTTCCGGCGTTTCGTGTGCGGGCGATGATAGTTGCGCTGACCAAAATATGACTAATATATCTCCTGTTATCAATGAGTTTACTGTTCCAGGCAGAATCAGCGAAGAAAATGACGCAGAACATGGTGCATCAGGGAGCTCCAGCGTGCATGCAGGAAATCCGGTGGAATCAGCCTCGGGATTGACCCGGCTGGACGCGTCCGATACGACCGCATCCCCCTCGGGATTGCCATCGAGTCAGCCAGCCTGGGGCCCTCCACCATCTCCCGCCCCGCGCCTCTCTTCAGGAGACGCGTGTCGTCCTGCCTCCGCACTGGGCTCCGCGGGCGCCGCGCTCCAATCAGCAACGAGGAGCCAGCCGACCGCGCGGTACGCGCCGGTACCACAGACGTACTCCAGGCGCCTCCCGCGGGCCACCCTGTCCTCTGCGCCAGGCGCGCCAGACGGGCCCGCTGCTGGATCCGATGATGATCCTGTCCCTCCACCCGGATCTTCTGCGGCCTCGCCCGTCTCTCCGTCGGCCCGTTCTGCCACAGCAGATCCGGCGGGGTCTGGTGCTGCTGATGGTGCTGGATCCTCTGTGGCTACACCACCGCTCGTCTCCACGCCTCCTCGTACACGTCTTCGTGACGGCACCATACAACAGGTCAACTACAAAACTAAGTATGGCCTAGTTTCTTCTGTTCCCACAAGTGAACCTCACACCGTTAATGAGGCTTTAGCTGATCCTAAGTGGCGGATGGCAATGGAAGAGGAGTTTCATGCCCTCCAGAAAAATCATACATGGCATCTTGTTCCTCCTCGTCCAGGTCGTAATATCATTGATTGCAAATGGGTGTACAGAATAAAACGCAGGTCTGATGGTACAATTGATCGGTATAAAGCTAGACTCGTTGCCAAGGGGTTCAAACAGAGGTATGGACTCGACTACGAGGACACATTTAGTCCTGTTGTCAAAGCTGCCACCATCCGCCTTGTTTTGTCTATTGCTGTGTCCAGAGGATGGAGCCTTCGCCAGCTAGATGTGCAGAACGCGTTCCTTCATGGTGTTCTGGAAGAGGAAGTGTATATGAAGCAACCTCCTGGGTTTGAGGATAAACATAAACCATCTCACATTTGCAGGCTTGACAAATCTCTTTATGGACTCAAGCAAGCTCCACGTGCCTGGTATTCTCGGTTGAGTTCTAAGTTGCACACCCTTGGTTTTACTCCCTCTAAATCTGATACATCCCTGTTTATTTACCATAAGTCACAGATAGCTATCTTTGTACTCATTTATGTGGATGATATCATTGTCAGTAGTTCGTCCAATGAGGCAATTATAGCTCTTTTGAAGGATTTGAACTCAGAGTTTGCTCTTAAGGACCTTGGAGATCTTCATTATTTCCTTGGTATTGAGGTAAAAAGGAATGCAGAAGGTGGTCTTCATCTCTCTCAAGAAAAATATGCATCTGATCTTTTGAACAAGGCTGGGTTGCAGGGCTGCAAACCATCTCCAACACCACTCTCCAGTTCTGAAAGACTGTCTCTTGCCGAAGGGGTTCCTCTGAGTCCAGAGGATGGCACCAAATACAGGAGTTTGGTAGGTGCACTCCAGTACTTGACACTCACCAGGCCTGATATTTCTTTTGCAGTCAATAAAGTGTGTCAGTTTCTTCATGCACCTACTTCAGCCCATTGGACTGCTGCCAAACGCATCTTGAGATATGTAAAGCACACCCAAGGTGTTGGCCTCACTTTCAGCAAGTCACCCTCAACACTTGTTAGTGCATTTTCTGATTCTGACTGGGCAGGATGTCTGGATGACAGAAGGTCCACAGGTGGGTTTGCAGTTTTGTTTGGACCCAATCTCATCTCATGGTGTGCCAAGAAACAGGCAACTGTCTCTAGGTCAAGTACTGAGGCAGAATACAAGGCGTTGGCCAATGCAACAGCCAAAATTATATGGGTCAGATCTATGCTTAAGGAGCTTGGAATATATCATATACAAACTCCATGTCTTTGGTGTGACAATCTTGATGCCACATATCTTTCAGCTAATCCGGTCTTTCATGCAAGAACCAAGCATATTGAGATTGATTATCATTTTGTTCGTGAAAGGGTTGCAAGCAAGGAGTTGGAGATCCGGTTTGTCCCTTCAAAAGATCAAGTTGCAGATGGCTTCACAAAGGCTTTGGCTACAGGGCCGTTTGAAGAGTTCAAGCGTAATCTAAACTTGAGAAGCTTAGATTAAGAGAGGGTGTTAAACATGAGATATTGTAGGGATATAGATGGCAGCAAGGAGTTGTCTTGCGCCATAGATAGAGTTATTTTTCTGTTTAACTTTCTATCCCTATCTCTCTCTCTCTCTCTGTAATATCTCTGGTTGGTTGAATCCCAACCGAATCCTTTGTACCTCTCGCGAGACTCCCCTCGCTCGATCAATATAACCTGCGGGCTCTCCCTGTTGGAGAGTTGAGACGCTTCCATATCTTCCTACATGGTTTTCATCGGCAACTATGTCTTCCCGACTCGCAGCTGGAACTTGATGACGGATCTCGAGATCAAACCATCCAGCCTCAGGCCAACCAGTCAACCATGGCCACATCCCCTCCTGATCCGCCCTCCCCACGAAGCTGCCGGAGCAGTGCCAAACCGCCAGGAAAGACGAGGACCGAAGGGAGATCTCGCGCCACTGGTCCCTCCAGATCGCGGGGCTGTAGTCTAGATCCCCGCCGTCCCCATCTCCGGCGGCGCGCGGGCTTAGCTGGTGCACGTCTCTGGGGACACAAAAACATTAGTAGTTTCAACTTCTCGCCCATGTCCTACTAACAACAACACAAAAACATGCATGGTAAGCAGCTGGGTCACCTAGCTCGTCGTCACCATCGGAGGGGAGACTTGGCCATCAGGAGCTTGAGGAGTACACAAAGAAGGCCAAGACGTTGTCTTGACACAACTACCAACGAGACAGCTGGCCACTGTCGATCCAGTCAAGACTGGTAATATATCAAGCCCGCTCGCTGTTAATAATGGGTTAATCTTAATTCATGATACTGTTTAAATCTGAGCATGGTGTCTGATGACAGCATTAGCACTCGATACCTGGAAAACTGCTAGCTAGCTTGTCACATGAGCTCATCGATTGCCTCCTCCACTGGACAGATTTTTTAACATCACGGATTTCTCTTTAAAGGCGAAGAAAAAGAAGTGGGCGGACACTCGGCCCAGCGGGCGAACATGCCGGCTCCGGCTCCGCGCCCATCCGCCCATGTGCGACCAAGTAGTCCTTCTTTAATATTCTGCTTGGAGCATAGCCACATGCTGTAGGATACTCCTTACGAGGCTCTGGTTTCATGTTTAACGTGGCTCACTTTTTCTTTAGTTTTTACCAAGGTAACCTCTAGGAGAAGATCTAGAAATTATGAAGCTTCAAAAATGATTTGATGGATGGCTACATTTTAAGAATTTTAAGCATATGCACATACAGTGATTTGCTTTTGAACCGCCCACTATTAAGTAACAGGGCTATATTTAGATAAGCCTGAGCAAGAGAACTATGATTAAAACCAAAAGGCCCCGCACCTGGCTTTTAATCGATGTAGGTCCGGCCAGATTTAGACCTGTGATGACATATCCTCCTTGGGGCTTCAGGATTTGAAATAATCAAAACAGTGTTATGGTTTGGTGAGAGTGGGGAATGTTAGTCTTCTTGTGCTTGAAGCTCAATTATTTTCCGATATATGCTGCATCATTGAAGCCACTCTGCCTGTGTGCACATCCAATCACTTCAACGTTCATGGACAGCATGCTGCATGCATTAGAAGTGATTTAGCTCTGTGATGGTATAGGCCTCTGTGCTGGTAGTAGTCCTTATTGTTAAGTCAAAGGTCTATCGATAAGCCCACATCTGTTGACTGCTTGACTGACCAACTCAAAACCAAAATATGATGAACACTCTCAGATCCATAAAAAAAAAACAGGACTATTGGGTCTAAGTGTGTTCAAATTATCCTTTGTCACAGAAAAAAAAAACATGCATCCAGGGGTGACCCGTAAGATGCCAAATGTGTGGTGAATGCACAGGGATATATAATCCCACCATCACTATAACAAGATGCGGCCTACTGCTCAGTAGCAAGCATGCACATTCTCCCTATTTAACTGTTGGGCACAACCAGAATATATGCGCAATACCAGACTTAACCTTTTTGTTTTGGCAGTGGAAGCGACACCAAATCAAATGAACAAAACAATTTCATATTAGCTCAAATCGAAGCCAACAACTCAAGATGGCAATGCTAGGTCGAGTTCATGGATACAAAATTCAAATTCTCACCCACATGTTTCGAGGCTTCGATCAACACAGAAAGGGCACAAAAACATGCATTGGGCGACTTCGCTAGCAGGGAAGTTGGCTGGCTGACTAACCTGTGTGTCACAGGCGCAATTGAAATATATATACTCCCTCCGTCCGGAAATACTTGTCGGAGAAATGCATAAAAATGGATGTATCTAGAACTAAAATAGGTCTAGATACATCCATTCCTTCGACAAGTATTTTCGGATGGAGGGAGTACATGAGAACAAAATTGAAATGCAAAAAGCAAAGCCTTCTTTGTAGGAACAGAGCATGCAGTTATAATGCAGGCTGGTGCAGAGATCAGGATCACTTGTTTTGGTTTTTCCTAGACCACAGCCCAATTGGTCCAGGTTTATTTATTACAAACCACAATGCTTAAACTGCTGGAGACTCCAGCTTTTACAACACAAGAACCAACCACACCACAGGAACCAACAGAAACAGCAAGGGTAACAGCAAACTTACAGCAAGCAAGCAGAGCGACGACAAGGTCAGTCGTACTTCACTCCAACTGTGAACTGATTGGTAGATTAGTGCGTAGCTTACGTACCTACAACTTTCCCGGCCAGTGTGGCATGTCAGTCTCGAAGAGAATAATGCCACAGCTGCACTTCAAGTACAGAACATTGGTAAAGCGCCATCAGAAAATCATTGGTGATTTCGCCGAAGCCTAGATGCTGGAGGGGTAGGAGGAACTCAATGCCAGATGGGACCTTCGTCATGCTGCTGAGGTTGGTTAACTGTAAACTTTCCAGACTCGCCATGGCACCTTGTTGTATATCTAGCCTATTCAGATTAGGCAGGTCCCCTAGTTGTAGAATCTTTAGGTTGGGAAACAACCCGGTGAGAAATGTCAGCTTAGTTCCATTGTATGCTCTGACAAGACATAGCCTTGTCAAATTTGATAACCGAGAAAGGGATCGAAGCGGGTCTTGACTTAACTGTGACCAAGATAAAGTCAAGGCATACAAATTCTGGCCCCCAATAGCTTGGACGAGAGGAGACTCGTCCAATGCCGGTTCCGCTAGTCGTCCTCTCAGACGTAGCTTTTTTAGGCTTGACAGGCAGACATTCAATAAGAGAATCTCGTTCTCCTCACTTGCATTCACATCTAGTGAGGACAAATATTCCATCCGAACTAGAGACTCACTGATGCATCTGCAGTAGATTTTCTTTACATTCCATAACCTCAAGCTTCTCAGTTGCCTGAGCTCTCCTAAATGACTAACAGACTCAGCCTGTGCTTCCAGTCCTTGTAGTGTCTGCAGGCATGTTAGATTTCCAAGACCATTGGGTATACAGATACCACTGCCAGAATTAAACTCTCTCACTTTTGCATAATTTATTTTCTCAGCAAACAAGTGCCTGAGCCTCCTTAGTCGAACAATCCCACTAGGCAACTCATGTATGTCGCATAGACCAAGGTCAAGTGTCAACAAATTTGAAAGCTTTCCGATAGACTTCGGGAGCACCTTCACCTTTGAACCACGCAAACCCAAATGACGGAGATTAAAAAGATCACCGATAGCATCTGGAATCTTCTCTATGGGCAGACCACTTAATTCTAGCACTGTCATATATCTTGACTCACTGCACAACAGAGGCAGTACAACGAATGATGACTTGCTATCACCCAGTGTAATAATAGTTCGAAGTTGCTGCATATTGGAAAATGGTTGTGGAATATCATCCTTTAGTTTGTGCAGTACCAAACGACGTCCATCCTTCTCATGAGACCCTCCACATTTATTCTCATATGTGACACCAAAACAGTTCTTCTGGCACAAATCAACTGCCAACTCACGTAAGATATCATGCATTCTGAATTCCTTCATCCTACCAAAGTGGTTCCTTTTGACAAGTTGTAGCATGTTTCTGTCTATCAACTCCTTCAGATAGCTTTCTACCACTTCTTCTAGTGTGCTTTCACCCCTCTCCTCGATGAACCCCTCGGCGATGAATAACCTTACAAGTTGTTTCCTTTTGAAAAGATAGTCTTCCGGAAATAAGCTGCAATATAAGAAACAACCTTTCAAGCGTGTTGGAAGGTATATGAAGCTCAGATACAAAACATTCCTTATGTCACTGAGACTTGAGTTATTGATTAGCTCCCAACTCAATTGGACATTTATTCTTCTCCATTCTTCAACAGTTTTCTCACGCACACGCAAGAGGCTACCAACTAAGACAATGACAAGAGGCAAGCCTTTGCACTTGCTAACTATTTCCTCAGACAAAGGCTTCAACTCCATCGGACATTCATGATTTGTATCTCTTGAGAAGGCTTTCTTACAGAAGAGGTCCCATGCCTTATCTGCCGGCAAAGCTTCCAATGTTAAGATATGCCCTTGAGAGGCATGTGCAGCAACACGGGCTTCTCTTGTTGTAATTATCAGTCTACTGCCCTTATCGTTATGAGTAAGCACTCTAGACAAGTCATCAAATGATTCTGGTGTCCAAACATCATCCAATACAATCAAATACTTTTGTTGCTCCAGAAATCTCTTCAGTGTCTCTTCAAGGCATGTGATGTCTATATCTGCAGTGTAAGATAGACCACTGACTTTATCTTTCATAAGTTCCTTGATTATGTTCCTCAAGACATCTTCTTTTGAAAATGTTTGGGAGATAGAAACCCATGCATGGCATTGGAATTTCTCCCTCTCCTTCTTGTAGACATTTGCAGCCAAAGCTGTTTTACCAAGCCCTCCCATTCCAAGTAGCGCTATCACAGAGTGTCCCAAATCATCATTTGCCAACCACTTCTCAAGTTTTTCTCTGTTTTCATAAACCCCCACTAGATCTTCATGATCAAGCGAACGTGCCATGTTTGCCTGATCTTGGGCCCTCTTGACAATGTAGTTGGAGTTGTTAGTATCCCCGTTGTTTATTTGGGTAACCCAACGGCTTTTTGTCTCTGCCAAATGTGTAAGGTCTCTCTCTATTTGCTTCACCTTGAAAGCTATCCGAGTCAATGAAACAAGAGAGCTTGGTTTGCGGAATCCTTTCTTCAGGTAAAAGCAACACCCTATATCATGCTCCTGACCAACTAGATACAAGTACTCATCCACCATGTCCTCCATATCATGTGCTACCTTTCGCACCCCCTCCAACCAGCTCTCATATATTGCATTGTTGTGGTTTCGTATGTCCATTTGACAGAGAACATCATGCATTACACTAAGCTCCCTCACAAGACGATTCATGCTAGCTTGTAGCTCTAACAGTTGTGTCCCATACTTCGCAAGTTCCTTGCTTGCTTGGTTTGCTACTCCATTTGCCAAGGCAATGCCGATCTTCTTAATGGCTAGTAAAATCACAATCTCCGCCATTACTTTTTGAGAATTATTGGGTGGTTGTATACTTCTCAATATCAATAGAATAGACACTGCAAAATGAAATGAGTGATCAGTGATGTATTAGTTAAACCATTAGTGCATTCTGCTATTACCAATCATTTGCAAAAACACTTCAAAACTCCCCAACCACAATGAAAAAGTTAAATAAGAAGAGCATTTCCAAGAAATCCTCCCAAAAAACCTATCTAACTCTTACCCGCAAAAAACCTATCTAACTCTAAGCCACACAATCAAGCAAAGATATACTTAGAACAGGCAGGTCAATGAGGAATTTAGAACATTTGGGACTGTGCAATAGTCCACTGCATCAAACTTAATGTTATTAACTGACCACCACAAGTGACAATGAACCAAATGACCGATCGTACATGTTCTTCCGTAAAGGGGAAGCTCAGCTTAAAAAGGCCCAAATGTTTGAATTTGAACCGAGCAAGTCAAAGAGGAAAGATATCTTATATACATGCTTGCTCGCCCAATATGAGTACTCTGCTTTCAGATAGCTGGCTAATGTGACTGTAACATTAAGTTTCTCAATATCAATCTAATACTATTTCCAGATGTATGGAGCAAATAGCTATAGTTGTTTAATAAAATCAAGCTGTTAGTGCATTGTGCTAGTAGCAAGCACTTGCCAAAACTCTCTAACCACAAGAGAGAAGTGAATTCAGAATAACCTTTCAAAGTAACCCCCCTACAGTATTATTTCATACCTTTAACCACAAAACCGTTCTTGCAACATGCACATCTATGAGAATTTTAAAACACTTGGCACTGTGCTATAGTCAACGGAAGCAAACTTCATGTTATTATTAGCTGACGAGAACGTGTGAACTTGACCAAATAACTAAAAAAGGACCGAGCCTCCTCCTCCTCTGGCGCTCCAGCGGGCGGCAGGGGAGGAACCCTAGCCGCCAGCCGCCTCACCTCCTCTCCCCTACTCCTCCTCCTCCCGCCGCCGCCAAAGGGTGCGTCCAGGCGAAGCCCGACTGGCGCCGGCGGCGGCGGGGCCTTCTCACCCCCTCGTGAGGCAGGGGCTGGCGCTGGCAGGGCGCCATGAGCAGGGGCGTGGCGGCGGCGGCGGCTCTGCGGGCGACAGCGCGGGGATCTGCTGCGGCGCGGTGGGCTGCGTGGTGGCGGGCGCGCCGGGGTCCGATGCGGCTGCGTCGGCGAATCTGGCCCTGCGGTGGCGCTGGCCGAGGCGGCACCGCCAGTGGGCGGCCACCTCTGCCATGACCTTCCGGGCTGGTGGAGGTGGGTGGTTGTGCGTCTTTGGAGGTCGAGGGGCGGCGGACGCGATGGCGGACGGGCGGCTCGGCCAGATCTGGCCTCGGCACGACGTGGGCTACGGGTGGCTTGGGCTGCGGGCGGCTGCCCCAACCGAGGCCACTCTGGCTGGTTGGGATGGCGGCGCAGTAGCGGCGGTTCGACCTACCTTCCCATGATTCTTGGGGTGCTCGGAGCTGCGATTGGAGGTGCGCTCGGCAGGTGGAGCACGGCGGCTCGACTTCGTCTGTGGCTGGCCATGGTGGCAGGGGCGCTCCGGGGAGTTGGCAGGGGTGCCTCCGGGTCTTGCTGTTGCCGGGAGTGGCGACGGAGACCTGGCCCCGGGTCGTGAAATGGCGTGGTGGCTATGGCGCGGCCGGCAGCCTCCGATGGCTTCCCCTGCCCTGCTCCGGCCGGCTGGGCCTCGTTCTTTGCCAAAAGGGTGTGCTTTTTTCGACTACGGTGTCGGTGGCTCTGGTTGAAGGGGTTGGGGTGGTCTTGGATATCGGAGCGGCGGCTTTGGAGGTGGGAGCACGGTGCTCGTGGGCGGAGCCCGTGGCTCAGGTGCTGCCCGGTGGCCATGGCCGTGTGGGCGGGATGGTGGCTGGGGTGCGTCGATCGGTGGCGGTGGTGCGACGTTCGTACCTTGCCAGGGGCGGTGTGTGTTGGTCGGTGTGAAAACCTGTTCTGTCTTCGGGTAGGCCGGCGGCGGCAAGTTTGTTCCCTTCTTGAAGGCGTCATCGTGGTCCTCATTGTCATTCGTGTTGCTCCAGGGGAAACCCTGATCCGCGGATCGGGCGGTGGCGGAGCTCTAGTGCCGTGACCTTCCTGAAGGCGCCGCCTTGGAGCTCACGGTTCGTCGTATGCGGCTTCGTCTCTTCGCGGTGGTGTTCACGGTTGAGGACCCTGGTAGCTCTTGTAGCGATAGGGGTGGTGTAGCTGCGCTCAGCGCCTATGTATCTAGCCGTGAGTGTGTGCATGTGTTGGGGGGTGACGTGTGTTTGTATCGGCTTGTTGATGGTTATTGCTTTATATATAAAACGGGGCGAAAGCCTTTTTCGGTAAATAACTAAAAAAGATGCTCTCCTTCCCCAAGGAGCAAAGCAAGTTAAAAGGCACATAATATTAAAAATTTAACCAACTAATGCAGTGCGATCCTCCCGTGGCTCAGGTGCCCGTGGAGACATCAGAAACCTAGCCCCCCCATCGCTCCTCCCGCGGGCGACACGGGCGGCGCCGCCACCCCTTGCCGCTAGCCCTCCTCCTCATCCCCTTCCCCGCCGCCGCCGGCCAGAGCCGCCGGGACAAAGCCCCCCGCGGTGGCTGGCGGCGGGGGCCTTCTCCCCTCCACGCGTTCGTGGCCTGCAGGAGCAGCCAGGCCAAGCGAAGGCGCCGGGGCGCGGATCCTGTCGCGCGGGCGGCGACGATCTTGACGGCGGCGGGCCCATGGCGCGGCTGCAGATGGGTCGACGCCGAGCTGTGTGGCAGCTGCGTGCGGGTCTCCTCGTGGTGGCGGCCTTCGCCGGCGGCGGGGCGGCATGTGTGCGGCATCCGGCGAGGGGTGGGGACGCGGCCACGGTGGCTTATCGTGCGAGTACGCGGAGAAGAGGCTGCGGCGTGTGTCCTCGGGGAGGATGGCTATCCTCGCCCAGATCCGTCGGCGGCATGGTGGCCGAGGTCGCAGTGGCCGGTCGGCGGTGGTGGAACTTGGCCGATGGCAGCGGCGAGGTTCTGTCTGGATCCCGGGGCGGCGGCCCTGGAGGGTGGCGGCTGGTGAAGCTAGGGCTTCCCGCGGCGGCATGGCGTGGTGCAGTCCCTGTCCAAGGCGGATCTATGACGGCGATCTGCTTTGGATTGGTTCGGATCAGAGACGGTGACGAGCGTGCGGGATCCTTCTCGGCGGCTCTTGCGGCTTGGCGAGGTGGGGTGGGAGCCCTCCTCCTAGGCTCCAGCGGTGGCACACTCAGGCAGTGGCCGGTGCGCCAGGGATCCCACGGTCGCACTATTGCTGCGGTTGGTCGCCGGATCTAGGCGGCTGGATCTGGGGCTTTGAAGGCGGTCGAGACGGTGCACAGGTTGTTGGGTGGATTTCTTGGGACGGATCCGGGTGAAAACCTGGTCTTCGGTTGATGGCCGGAGCCGGTGATGACGATGCCCTTATCATCGTTTCCTTCATGAAGGCATCATCGAGGTGAAGCTCCCAACTCCACTCAATACCTCCGGGGGAAACCCTAGATCAGCTGATCGGATGTTGGCGGCATTCATGTGTCGTAACCCCTTTGGGGCGGCATTCTTTGAGGTGCACTCGGCTTCGCGGGACCAGCGGATGGCTTCTTTGGTGGAGCGGTGCTTCATCCTACATATTGATGGCGATGGATCTTGACGGCATGGTGCAGTGCAGATTCGGAGTTCGATATGGGAGGATGGACTCGCGTAGGAGGACGGCGTTGTCTGGCGTCGTGGTGGCGTCGATGGCAGAGAGACCTGGCACGGTAGATGCAACAGTACAGCTCTGAAGATGAACTCGTGGCAGGTGGCTGCGGCGCCCTCATACCCGGCAGGCGTCCTGGTTGAGGACTGCGCCGGATTGGTAGGTGCCCCATACCAGGCAGGCGTCCTGGTTGGGACCTCAGGTCTTAGATGTTTAGGTTTCACTGCGATGTCTGTTTGGTATTAGGCTCAGGCTATCAGCGCCCCTTCATCATTTGGATAGGTGTAGCGACAGTTGTTGCTTAGACGGTGGCTTTAGTCTTGCTGTTGTATGACTTTATAAGGTCTTATGAGAATAATTAATAAAGTGGCCGCATGCATCGTCCATATGCAGAGGCCGGGGGTCATCCTCCTTTTCTAAAAAAAAAATGCAGTGCGATCCAATCTAATAGTATCCCAGATGTATGGAGAAACAAATAGGTAGCTGTTGATTAAGCTGCAAGACAGATTTATCCCAATAAATAAAATGAATGAGACCACTCGTAAAAAATAAAAGAAAATGAATGAGAAAACAAGGCTGTGATGCATAGGGGTCCTTAATTAGGGGAAACCAATAAATATTTGCTGTAACTAAAACGACATTAAATAAATGGAGTCGTCAATTTCACTTTAGGGGATCCTCACACAAGCATGGTGACTTTAGAAGACCAAAGTTCTCACATTGTAAGTTGTGTGCAAGAGTAGATGCTCGTCATGTGCTAAGTTTGTTTCAGTAACGTGCATCAACAATACATACTGCATACATATTAATTCCAGATTATTTGTGAATCCAGGTAAAATGATGGATGGCAACTAAAACCTGAACATACCTTCACGCACGCCAGACCTTGTTGTTGTCACAAATTAAGAAGATCAGCCTTCCAGGAGAAATCTTTATTGTGCTTAGGAAGCTGGAAGAAATGGCAATGCATTATGTCACAAAAGTATAGTAGGCTTGCTAACTTGAAAAGATACATGAGGAGTTTTTATGTTTGCATCAAGGGAGATATATTATTCTTACTACAACGAGATAGCCAGAAAATTAGGAAGGAGAACACACCTGCCCTGAAATGGCTTAGATCTGACTGATGTTGGTGACCTCATTGTGCATTTCTGAATCTGAAACCGTCCGAATAATCTGATGGATCCTCACCAGTAACAAAAAACCAAATTATGGGCAGCGAACCTGGCTTGTAATCGATGTAGATCCGGACAGATTTGGACCTTCCTGGTTGTGAGCTTCAGTATCTGAAATCATCAAAACAGTGTCATGGCATGGTGAGAGTAAGGAACGCTAATTTTGTTGTTGATGAGGCCATCTCAAGAGCCAGCCAGTGAACCTGCAAGTCAAGTCAATGCGTGCTCTTGTGGGTACAATCTAAGATAGCAAGAAAACTAGAGAAGGACCACACACCTGGCTCGTAATAGCTTAGACCACCGTGTGCACTTCTGAATCTGAGGCCACTACACCAATCCGAAAATAAAGAGACCTCATTGATCGCTTGGCTGGCCTTTTGGTAACTGAAGCTTAACAGTGAAGATCCTGAACCCTCATGGAGCCATGGGTAACTGGGTATGACTGAGAGTGTGCTAGCTAGTCGTCGATGACGGATTTGATCTTCAACTTGAGTTGGCCTGTCAAAACCAGAGAACAACCACCATGCCTGGCTTGTAACGGCAAGGAAAACTGCTTATTTTTGCATCGACCTAGATTCCTAGGATACCGACAAGAGAACCAGGAACAAAAATGAAAATCAAGGGCAACACACCTGGCTCTTAATCGACGTAGATCCGGAAGGATTTGGTGAGACCTCCACCTGGATCTTGTGCGCTTGCTTCAAGATCTGAAATCACCAAAACAGTGTCATGGCTTGCAGGGTTAGAGTGAGTGGGGAATGCAATTGCTGGTCTTGTTGTTAAAGCCATCTCAAGAGGCAGCCACTGCCCACTGCCACTAGACCTACAAGTCGAGTCAAGTCATTTGCCGACATGCTGCATTATTTCAAATCACTATGCATCCAACTTTTTCTTCCTGGAATGCTAGTCTTCCTGTGGGTGAAGCAGCTTCAATTATTTGCCCACATGCATGCATGCGCATGCTGCACTATTTGAAACCACTGTACGTGTGCCTGTGTGGCGTGCACTTCCAACGTTTCCTGGACCCGATGCACTAAAGCTGCTTTACCACTTTGATGGTACCGTACACTACATGTCTCTGTGCTGGCCTCGCACACGGTGACACAGAGTCACAAAGCAAGGGTTCGCACACATATAATATCGAGATGTATGCGTCAATTTTTTGTTTAAATTTTTTTCACACCTTGAAATATTTTTTCCGATGGCAGGAGCACGCGCTCCCATGTGCCAAAGCGAATTTCTGATACTCCCTCCTTCCATCTATACAGGGCCTAATGCGTTTTTCAAGGCTAACTTTGACCAAATATTAGAGCAAAAATATATGACATGCAACTTACACAAAGCACACCGTTAAAATCGTGTGTGAAAGGAGCTTTCAATGATATAATTTTCACATTGTGCATGTCATGTACTATTAATCTTGTCAATAGTCAAAGGCGGTCTTAGAAAACGCATTAGGCCCTATATAGATGGAAGGAGGGAGTAATAGACATCAACTAACAAGATTCTAAGTAGCACTGGTCCCTGGTAAAACTGCATGTTAATTGAACCCAATGATTGCCTCCTCTTTCATGGAAATGAATGACATAAGTACACTGGCTTTAGCCTTAGCATGTACAGTATTGGCATGATGATCCATAAGTAAACAAGCATGCATTGCTCAAGAAAATGCGGGACGTAATCTAGAAAGGAAGTATCATATGCCCAACTGTCCAACACTACTAGGAAAAGGGCTATTGATGATATGAACACTAATGGCGCACCAGACATGTGGTGCGCCATTACTATATACTAATGGCGCATCATGTGTTGGTGCGCCATTAGTGTCCAAATACTAATGGCGCACCACATCCACGGTGCGCCACTAGTAACAATTTTTTTTTCAAAACTAATAATGGCGCACCAGGGGATAGTGCGCCATTACTAGTTAAACTAGTGGTGCACCGTGGATGTGGACTAGTAATGGCGCACCACATCCACGGTGCGCCACTAGTATTTTTTTTCAATTTTTTTTATTTTTTTTCAGAACTAGTAATGGCGCACTAGGAGATAGTGCGCCATTACTAGTTAAACTAGTAATGGCGCACCACATTCACGGTGCTTTCAAAATCCTCAAAAACCTAACAGAAAAAAGTTACGGGGCTTTCAAGATCTAGAGGCAAAAAAATTCAAAAAATTTCAAACTTACTAGTGGCGCACCGTTTGCGAAGTGCGCCACTAGTAACAGAAAAAAAATAGGTTTCGAATTTTTTTTTGGATTTTTTTCAAAAAATGATACGTAATATGACCGGGAAGTTTGAAATATTTTTTAAAATTTCATCATACTCATGAACATGAACAAAGTCCTAGACATCAACAAGGTTTAATAGGATTGATATGCTAGATATATCAACAAGTGCATGTTAAGTGAGGTGGTGTTGGGGTTGGATACTGCGAAGTTAAGCGTGCTCGAGCCGGAGTAGTGTTAGGATGGGTGACCTTCCGGGAAGTTTGACCACTTAGTGTGATTTGACTTGAGATTAAGCATATTGACCCAAGATTAAGCCATAATGACCCGAGATTAAGAAAAAAAATGAAAAAAAATTCTGAAAAAATATTTGGAAAAAAATTGTTAGTAATGGCGCACTACTATGTGGTGCGCCATTACTAAGTCATATGTACACTGGTACTACATTTCAAGGATTCCCCCAGCCAGCAAGTGAGTTACAGCAGAATCAGCTAAAGGCAGTAACCGCGGGACGACGCGCCAGAATTATGAATCGCAAACCAAGTGTTTTTATTCAACAGCCACAGCTGAAATAGGTTCAGAGCAAGCACACCCACGAAATATCAATACATATATAGCTGAAACAAAACACCAACTCTTAATTAATAATAAGGCTAGATTCAGTAAAGTATGCCTCAGCAGTACAGCAGCCAAGCCAAGCTATATACATACAGAATTCAAAAGCAGATTACTATGATAAGAATGGTGGAAACCTGAGTTTAGCATGTAGACCCACTTTTTCTGACCCAAATTCGATTACTTTTGAGAGACCGACATTCGGCGTCGGTTTGCCATAACACGGACACAATGTTGGCTTGCTTCAGAATCTTGAGTGGACAGCTAGCAGACCCGAGATACGATTGATTCCACTTGAGAGCAATAATTGGGAAGGGTTTAAAGCTTTTTACACACTTTATTTTCAGAATGACATGAATGCATCTCTAAATTAATCCATCATCACTCTGATATTGTACTGATTAATATAAGAACAGAAAAATAAGCACACCAGCAACTATCTCTGATTTCCATTGAAGACAACGGCGGTCAGGCATTGTGGCAGGTCGGCGGGCAACAACTGTAACCAAAGCTCTTTGTTCCAGTTGCCTAGAGCAGCTTGAGGTGAGCAACAGCCGTAATCAAAGCTCTTTGTTCAGCAAATGGAGCCTCATTATTTCATTATTTGTCTCAGTGATGATGATGTCAAAACCTACCACACAACATCAGGGCTTCCTATTATGCAACCAATACAGAGAAACCCTTTCCACACTATCAGTTACGTATAATTCAGTCAAAGATCTATCTATGAGCCCAAAATTATCCTTTGTCAGAGGTCAGTTATTGACAAGGAGCGGCAGAAAAACATGTATTCAGGTATTCCAAATGTGTGAAAGGTAGCTACCATCAGTAATACTACTCCAGTAACAAGATGCAGGGACTATTAATATATAATCTGTCAAAGTTAGGTACTGACTAGTTATAAGTCACAAGAACGATGAGCTCTGAGTTCCTAACCCCAAAAGCAATCACGCACATTTCGTCAGTACAAATCAGAACAAATAATTTCCCTTGGCTAACGGCTCAGGATGGCAATTGTTTGGGGATGCTTTAATCAAGGTAGAGCTCATGGGTGAAGAAATTCGCTTCAGATTTGCTCATGGATTACAAGGATAAATCATGGCTGGCTGGCTGGCTTACCTCATCGTCACCGCCGGGCGCCGGGCCTGAGGATCCACTTCGCAGCGGCCCTGGCGAGCTGTACAGCGGGTGCGTGCTCGGCTGGAGAGGAAGCATCCTCCTCCTATCCCTAACCCTCGCCGGCGGCCAAGTCGTCTGTCGAGAAATTGGATTTTTTTTCCCACTTTACTTCCCCATTTGATAATTTGCGAGAGGCTGCCGGGTGGGGCCGGGGCCACTTCAATTCCCCATCGTCTGCCTCGCCCCCTCACTCCCCTCCGTCGATCTGCTCGCCGGCCCTCGGTGCCTGGCCAAAGCCCACTTGGTACTATTTTTTACAGTCAGATCGTTAACCCTAGCCCACATAGTTACCCCTTGCGTGTTGGGCACTTCTTTTGAATTTGTTTTTTTATACGTGTTTTTGGGGTTTAGATGTTTTTTTTTTAGTTTCGGTTTTTGTCTAGTTATCCCTACAATTTGAAATAGTTTTTTTGGGAAATTTTTGTGCTTTCACAAGAAGCACAAATTTGCTTTCGCGAGAAGCAAAAATCTCCTTTCGCAAGAATGAAAAATATATATGCTTCTCAAAAAAGGGGAAAAGGTAAAAAAAAATACCGAAACCCGTGCTTTTGGGCTTTTCTTTCATTATTCATTTTGTTTGCTGCCTGGACTTTCAGTTTTTTTACCGAATATATTTTTGGGTTTTTTTGTTTCCGGTTTTTCGTGAAGAACATCGAAACCTATTATTGGGATCTACTTTCAAAAATCTCAACACAAAAAATCTTACGGTGAAGACAGTTCGTGATTTAGACGTATGGTTCGATTTACCGCTATCATTTTGGGGATACGCTCTAGAGACAGCTACATTCACTTTAAATAGGGCACCGTCTAAATCCGTTGAGACGACACCGTATGAATTATGGTTTGGGAAGAAACCTAAGCTGTCGTTTCTAAAAGTTTGGGGATGCGATGCTTATGTCAAGAAACTTCAACCTGAAAAGCTCGAACCCAAGTCGGAACAATGCGTCTTCATAGGATACCCTAAGGAAACCATTGGGTATACCTTCTACTTAAGAT
The DNA here is from genome assembly GCA_021605145.1 of Aegilops bicornis. NCBI lineage: Eukaryota > Viridiplantae > Streptophyta > Magnoliopsida > Poales > Poaceae > Aegilops > Aegilops bicornis. The sequence continues at coordinate 31,300,190 of CM038675.1, read as the reverse complement.
CCGAGGGCAAGATCTTTGTTGCCAAGAACGGATCCTTTCTGGAAAAGAGTTTCTCTCGAAAGGAGTAAGTGGGAGGAAAGTAGAACTCGATGAAGTACTACCTCTTGAACCGGAAAGTAGTACAACTCAGGAAAATGTTCCTGTGGTGCCTACACCGACTGGAGAGGAAATTAATGATGATGATCAAGGTACTTCGGATCAAGTTGCTACTGAACTTCGTAGGTCCACTAGGACACGTTCCGCACCAGAGTGGTACGACAACCCCGTCCTGGAAATCATGTTGTTAGACAACGGTGAACCTTCGAACTATGAAGAAGCGATGGCGGGCCCGGATTCCAACAAATGGCTTGAAGCCATGCAATCCGAGATAGGATCCATGTATGAAAACAATGTATGGACTTTGACAGACTTGCCCGATGATCGACGAGCGATAGAAAACAAATGGATCTTTAAGAAGAAGACGGACGCGGATGGTAATGTTACCATCTATAAAGCTCGACTTGTCGCTAAGGGTTATCGACAAGTTCAAGGGATTGACTACGATGAGACTTTCTCTCCGTAGCGAAGCTTAAGTCCGTCCGAATCATGTTAGCAATTGCCGCATACTATGATTATGAGATATGGCAGATGGACGTCAAAACGGCATTCCTTAACGGTTATCTTAAGGAAGAGCTGTATATGATGCAGCCGGAAGGTTTTGTCGATCCTAAGAATGCTAACAACGTATGCAAGCTCCAGCGATCCATTTATGGGCTGGTGCAAGCATCTCGGAGTTGGAACATTCGCTTTGATGAGATGATCAAAGCGTTTGGGTTTATGCAGACTTATGGAGAAGCCTGCGTTTACAAGAAAGTGAGTGGGAGCTCTGTAGCATTTCTCGTATTATATGTAGATGACATACTTTTGATGGGAAATGATATAGAACTCTTGGACAGCATTAAGGCCTACTTGAATAAAAGTTTTTCAATGAAGGACCTTGGAGAAGCTGCTTATATATTAGGCATCAAGATCTATAGAGATAGATCGAGACGCCTCATAGGTCTTTCACAAAGCACATACCTTGATAAGATTTTGAAGAAGTTCAAAATGGATCAGTCCAAGAAAGGGTTCTTGCCTGTACTGCAAGGTGTGAGATTGAGCTCAGCTCAATGCCCGACCACGGCAAAAGATAAAGAAGAGATGAGCGTCATCCCCTATGCCTCAGCCATAGGATCTATTATGTATGCCATGCTGTGTACCGGACCTGATGTAAACCTTGCCGTAAGTTTGGTAGGAAGGTACCAAAGTAATCCCGGCAAGGAACACCGGACAACGGTCAAGAATATCCTGAAGTACACGAAAAGGACAAAGGACATGTTTCTCGTTTATGGAGGTGACGAAGAGCTCGTCAGTAAAGGGTTACGTCGACGCTTAGCTTCGACACAGATCTGGATGACTCTAAGTCACAAACCGGATACGTGTATATATTGAATGGTGGAAGCGATGGCTGGTGCAGCTGCAAGCAGAGCGTCGTGGCGGGATCTACATGTGAAGCGGAGTACATTGCAGCCTCGGAGGCAGCGCATGAAGCAATTTGGGTGAAGGAGTTCATCACCGACCTAGGAGTCATACCCAATGCGTCGGGGCCGATCAAACTCTTCTGTGACAACACTGGAGCTATTGCACTTGCCAAGGAGCCCAGGTTTCACAAGAAGACCAGGCACATCAAGTTGCCGCTTCAACTCCTTCCGTGAAAATGTTCTAGATGGAGACATAGATTTTTGCTAAGTGCATACGGATCTGAATGTCACTGATCCGTTGACTAAACCTCTTCAGGGGGCAAAACATGATCAACACCAGAACTCTATGGGTGTTCGATTCATCACAATGTAACTAGATTATTGACTCTAGTGCAAGTGGGAGACTGTTGGAAATATGCCCTAGAGGCAATAATAAAAGGATTGTTATTATATTTCCTTGTTCATGATAATTGTCTTTTATTCATGCTATAATTGTATTATCCGGAAATCGTAATACACGTGTGAATAAATAGACCACATTGTGTCCCTAGTGAGCCTCTAGTTGACTAGCTCGTTGATCAACAGATAGTCATGGTTTCTGACTATGGACATTGGATGTCAATGATAACGGGATCACATCATTAGGAGAATGATGTGATGGACAAGACCAATCCTAAGCATAGCACAAGATCGTGCGATTCGTTTTGCTAGAGCTTTTCCAATGTCAAGTATCTCTTCCTTAGACCATGAGATCGTGTAACTCCCGGATACCGTAAGAGTGCGTTGGGTGTATCAAAGCGTCACAACGTAATCGGGCGACTATAAAGGTGCACTACAGGTATCTCCGAAAGTGTCTGTTGGGTTGACACGGATCGAGATCGGATTTGTCACTCCGTATGACGGAGAGGTATCACTGGGCCCACTCGGTAGTGCATCATCATAATGAGCTCAAAGTGACCAAGTGTCCGGTCACGGGATCATGCATTACAAGATGAGTAAAGTGACTTGCCGTAACGAGATTGAACGAGGTATTGGGATACCGACGATCGAATCTCGGCAAGTAACATACCGATTGACAAAGGGAATTGTATACGGGATTGTTTGAATCCTCGACATCGTGGTTCATCCGATGAGATCATCGAGGAGCATGTGGGAGCCAACATGGGTATCCAGATCCTCATTGTTGGTGATTGCCCGAGAGCCGTCTCGGTCATGTCTACGTGTCTCCCGAACCCGTAGGGTCTACACACTTAAGGTTCGGTGACGCTAGGGTTGTATGAATATGAGTATGCAGTATACCGAATGTTGTTCGGAGTCCCGGATGAGATCCCGGACGTCACGAGGAGTTTCGGAATAGTTCGGAGGTAAAGAATTATATATAGGAAGTGGTATTTCGGCCATCGGGAAAGTTTCGGGGTCACCCGGTATTGTACCGGGACCACCGGAAGGGTCCCGGGGGTCCACCGGGTGGGGCCACCCATCCCAGAGGGCCCCATGGGCTGAAGTGGGGAGGGGAACCAGCCCATAGTGGGCTGGTGCGCCCCCCTTGGCCCACCCCCTGCGCCTAGGGTTGAAACCCTAGGGTGGGGCGCCCACTGCCTTGGGGCACTCCACCCCTTGGCCGCCCCCTTGGGAGATGGGATCCCCAAGGGCCGGGCGCCCTGAGGGCCTATATAAGGAGGGGAGGGGCAGCCGCACTGAAACTCCGCGCCTCCTCCCCTGCTACACCTCTTCCTCCTCCGTCACGTGCTTGGCGAAGCCTGCCGAATCTTGCTGCTCCACCACCACCACGCCGTTGTGCTGCTGCTGGAGCCATCATCATCAACCTCTCCTTTCCCCTTGCTGGATCAAGAAGGAGGAGACGTCTCCGTCCGTGCACGTGTGTTGAACACGGAGGTGCCGTCCGTTCGGCACTCGGTCATCGGTGATTTGGATCACGGCGAGTACGACTCCGTCATCCACGTTCTAGTGAACGCTTCCGCACGCGATCTACAAGTGGTATGTAGATGCAATCACTCTCCCATGACTCGTTGCTAGATGAACTCATAGATGGATCTTGGTGAAACCGTAGGAAAAATTTTAATTTTCTGCAACGTTCCCCAACATTCCTCACGGCAGTGCATCTTATAAACATCTTGCCTAGTCGTGTTATAAATAATGAAACTCCCACTGAAAGACTTCTTCACACAAAACCAGATTATACCTCTCTCCGCATCTTTGGGTGTGCATGTTGGCCTAATCTTCGACCCTATAACAATCGAAAGCTCATGTTTCGATCTAAACAATGTGCTTTCATTGGCTATAGTCCGTTACATAAAGGTGTCAAGTGCCTTGACATCTCTACTGGCCGAGTCTATATTTCCCGTGATGTTGTGTTTGATGAGACCAAGTTTCCTTTCTTTGATCTCCACCCTAATGCCGGAGCCCTCCTTCGCAAAGAAATTCTTCTTTTGTCACCTGAGTTGACCGGCGCACATCATGAGGAAAATAACTGTAATGATTCAATGCTGACTAACACCCATAACCCTGCATGTGAGCTTTCTGATGGTGCAGGTGAAAATTGTGGAGAAAATGGTGAAGAAAACCTGGCCAACGTGTCTGATTTCATGTGTCCAGCCCTGGGGGACATATCCTCCTCGGGATCGCTCCTGCAGCAGGCGGCCAGAGAATCGTCCGCGGGATCCGTGCCCTCCCAGCACTGCGTCAGCGCGTCGGGATCCGCCTCTGGATCCGCCTCGGTGCCCTCCACCAGCTCTGGGCCTGCGGCTGACATGCGAGACTCTCCTACTCGTCCCGCCAAGCCGACCGAGCCGCACGCCGAGCCGTTCGGCTCCCCGTCCGCCACGCGTCGCTGGCCGAATGGCCCGACCCGCTGCTACTCCCGCCGCAGCAACAAGTCGCAGTCGGGGCCCCCCCTTGGTGGTCCGTCACGCCTCGCGGCAGGAGATGCGGCCCGACAGCCGTTTTCATTGCGCCATGATGGGGTGCCAGTGGACGTACCCGGATCTTCTGCGCCCTCTGGTTCAACCGTGCAGCAGCCCAACGCCACAGAAGATCCCTCGGCCACGCTGACCCATGCAGCCGAATCTGCATCGGGATCAGCAGTGCCAGGGGGAGCGTCAGCCCGATCTTCTGCGGCCATACCTACTGCATCTGACCCTGCGCCGCGGACACGTCTTCAAAAAGGGGTAATTCAACAAGTTAATTATAAAACTAAGTTTGGCTTGGCATGCTCCACAGGTGAACCCAATAATCTGCAAGAGGCACTTGGTGATACACGGTGGAGAAAAGCTATGGAGGAAGAGCATATGGCTCTCCTGAAAAATAAAACGTGGCATCTAGTTCCCCCATGGCAAGGTAAAAATTTGATTGATTGCAAATGGGTTTTCAGAATTAAGAAAAAGTCTGATGGAACTATAGACCGGTATAAGGCTAGACTGGTTGCAAAAGGATTCGAACAAAGATATGGTATTGACTACGAGGACACATTTAGTCCAGTTGTAAAGGCTGCCACTATTCGTCTTGTGTTGTCCGTTGCTGTTTCCAGGGGATGGAGTCTTCGACAGCTAGATGTACAGAACGCGTTCCTTCATGGTGTTCTGGAAGAGGAGGTCTATATGAAACAATCTCCTGGGTTTGTGAATAAAAACTTGCCTCATCATGTCTGCAAACTTGATAAAGCCATTTATGGTCTGAAGCAAGCTCCTAGAGCGTGGTACTCACGACTCAGTCATAAGCTGCAATCACTTGGTTTTGTTCCTTCCAAGTCTGACACGTCACTGTTTATTTATAATAAGTCAAATAGATCGATATTTGTGCTTATTTATGTCGATGATATTATTGTTACTAGTTCTTCTGATGATGCAATAGCAGAACTGTTGAAAGATCTGAGTTCTGAGTTTGCTCTTAAGGATCCAGGAGACTTGCATTTCTTCCTAGGCATTGAGGTGAAAAGGCATGGAGATACACTTCATTTGTCTCAAGAAAAATATGCAGCTAATCTGGTCAGAAGAGCTGGTTTGCAAGGATGTAAACCATCACCAACTCCATTGTCCAGCTCAGAAAAATTGTCCCTTACAGAAGGGGACCTCTTGAATCAACAGGACAGCACCAACTACAGAAGCTTGGTAGGTGTTCTTCAGTACTTGACTCTCACCAGGCCAGATATATCCTTTGCTGTTAACAAAGTATGTCAGTTTCTTCATGCTCCTACAACTATGCATTGGATAGCTGCCAAGCGTATAGTTAGATATGTGAAGCATACTTTGGGCATTGGTCTTACTTTCAGTAAGTCTTCATCTACTCTTGTCAGTGCTTTCTCAGATTCTGACTGGGCAGGATGCTTAGATGATAGACGTTCCACTGGTGGATTTGCTATATTTTTTGGACCCAACTCGATATCTTGGTGTGCAAAGAAGCAAGCCACAGTTTCCAGGTCAAGTACAAAAGCAGAGTACAAGGCGTTGGCAAATGCAACAGCAGAAATAATCTGGATGCAGTCCATGCTAAGAGAACTAGGTATAAAACGCATTCAGCCCCCTTGTTTGTGGTGTGATAACCTTGGTGCTACTTATTTATCTGCCAATCCAGTCTTCCATGCACGGACAAAACACATTGAGATAGATTTCCACTTTGTCAGAGAACAAGTTGCTAACAAGCAGTTGGAAATTCGGTTTATACACTCCAGAGATCAAGTTGCAGATGGTTTCACCAAGGCGCTACCTACGAGAAGCTTTGATGAGTTCAAGCGTAATCTCAACTTTACCAAGTTGTGATTAAGGGAGGCTGTTAAACTCATAATGCGCATATTATTGTAACAGGGACGTGTAGCCATAATACATGTATCTTGAGATAGAGTTAGTTTGAATAGGTTGTTAGTATCTAGTTTATCTTCTCCAACCGCATCATCTATCTCTATCTCTTCTTTCCTTGTACTCCAAGTTTGTATGCCTTATCAGGGAGTCGGCCCCTGCTATATGACACGGAACCGTCGCTACCAGGAAGGGTACGACGTTACAGCAATTCTCACATTCTTAACTGAAGGAAATTGTTTCAAGTACAACTTAAGATTAGCAGAAAAGTAGGGATGGAGGACGCACCTGAAACTATCAGATCTTTCTAACCCCCTTTTGCACTTCTGATTCTGAAACTATCAGAATGGTTTTCCTGAAAAAATAAACTCATGGCTTGACTGGTCTTGCTGTCATTAATACTTAAACGTAGTCAGATCTTGAACTCTCATGCAGCCAACAGGTATATATGATCGGGGGTGCTATAGCTTCTTGTTGATGACAAGTAGCTGGCTTTGCTCTTCAACTTGAGGTGTACTCTTTGCTCGTTTTACCCATCAACATCGAAGAAGCAACTACCTACCTAGCCTGTAATGGCAAGGAGAACTGGTAATTTTTTCGTCCACCTAGCTAGGAGACTAGGATATTACCAAGAGAACAGGCTAGCTAGGAACTCACCTGGATTGTGATGGATGTAGATCTGGACCTCCTCCTTGTGCGCTTCTGGGAGTTGAAGTTCTCAAGACGGTGTGATGGTTTGATGAAAGTGTGAAATGCTAGTCCTGTTGTTGAAGCAATCTCACGAGAGGAGAGGCGGCTACTGAACCTGCAAGCCAAGTCAAGTCAATGCTAGGTAGTCTTCTTGTGTGGCTGAAAGCCTGAAACTAATTAGAAATTTCTGCATCTTTGGTGACCGCACAGTTTATGGAGCCTTATCTCTAGATATCTGTAGCGAGACGGATTCACTCATCTGGTCCAACTTCCATCCACGGAATTCTCCACCCACATCTCTGTCGTGAAAGCAATTGCTGAAATAATTGGATACTATGTAGCTAGTAAGAATGCGGGTGTCTCATTTCTCATACACATTCCATTGGGTAGTGTACTAAATAAAGTAATTTCCTGCGAATTTGCTGGTGAATTTAGTTAGGAATGCAAATAATTATGGGCGGGCGGGCCAGGTGACAACTAATTTACCAGTTGATTTTTGTGGTTGAGACTGTAGAATTCTGTACTGGGCTTTCTGAATCTAGATATTTTTCAGGTCACTACTCTCCTTAGTTAGCTTAAAGCCGAAGACAAAGCTTGAGAAAAAGCAATTTGAGGTTGCCAAATTGACTGTCCTCCGTTGTGCGCTTCAGGATATGGGATGATCAAAATAGTGTCATGGGTTAAAGAGAGAGAGAGAGAGAGAGAGAGAGAGCAGGAAATGCAAGCTTGTCTTGTCGTAGAAGCCGTCTCAATGCTGACCAAAATCAATGCTGCTCTTATTTTTTAAGGAACAATGCTGCTCTTCTTGTGGTTGAAGCTGTCTACACTGAAGCTCAATTATTTTCCGGCCCACATGCATGCATTATTTGGAAGCACATTCAATCGCCGCAACAATCACAGACCCCATGCCTTCCTTAATGGTGGTAGGTTTGAGGACATCTCAAGAGGCTGTGATCATGAACCTGCAAGGCCAGTTCAATGCTAGCTAGTGGCCTTCTTGTGTGGCTGAAATTGTTTTGGTCTTGCTGTCTCTCGGGTAAACATGCAGTTCCTATATTGAGCCAAAGAGAACATTATTTCTAGCCCAAATTAGTCAGCTTCTATTGCAACTGCAATATCCTTCCGTGTGGTGACACTGAAGAGACAGCTGGTCTATTTTTGTTCAAAATTTTTGTACTCGAGTTAATTTTGAACTAAACAATGAAGATGTAACACTTACTTGTGGTCACTTGCCCTGACGCCCCAACAATTACCCATTCACATCTCTGTCCGGAAAGCAATTGCTGAATTTGTATGGTAGGAGTGCTCGTGTTCCATCAATATACAAAATGATTTCCCGCGAATTTGCTGGTGAATTTAGTTAAGAACGCGATTAATTATGGGCCTGCGGCGAGGTGATAAATAATTTAGTTGATTCGTGGAGCCCTGCTGAATTTTGTACATATATCTTCGGACTTTCAGAGAAACAACAACTTGGGTTGGTTCTGCCTGAGACGTATCTGAATTTGGTAACGGGGTTCAACTTTGCTTGCTGAATCTCGACATTTTGCAGACCCAGTGTCATTATGTAGCACAAAAGCCGTAGATAAATCTTCAGGAACAGTGATTTTCTATAATCGGTACACAAATCAATGTTAATTACTGGTTCTTTCTTTGAGAGAACATGCTGGGGACAACCCACAAAGGCTGCATCACTCTGCCACGGATCATGAAATTAAATTTGATTAGATTGGAGGGGGGCTTGCCCAGGTCAAATGCAGTCTGAGAGATGAGAGCGGAGTGCAGAAGAAAGAGAGATTCAGCAATGCAATGCATTGAATCTCAAAGAAAGAACCAGTAATTAACATTGATTTGAAAATGCATCATAATTTTCCTACAGAAATTTTCAAAACATTCTCATGTATTATTTGCTAGCTGGAGCAACCTATTCTATAAGAATGCGTGAGAATGTTTTGAAAATTTCTGTAGGAAAATTATGTAATGAATCATCGACAGAGATTTATTTATTAACTCAGATGTGTGATTGGAGTATGGTATGTTGTAGTCAGTTTCAGATTTTACAGATTAGGGATCTGCTGTGTGTTCTCTGTTTGTGTGCCTGAAACATGGACGGATTACAGATTAGTGGAACTGTTAATTCCAATGTCTTTTGAATTTTGGTCTTTGGTGTTGAAGCAGATATGATTTTGGGGTTACACTAGTGTGCCTTTTCTTTTGCGAATATATGTTTTCATGAGTCAAACCGCCTGTTTGTGAATTGGTTTTCGTTATGAATTTGGAATCTCGCTATCTTTTGCATATGATTCTTCATCTAGTTCCGGGAAAGTACTCTCTCCGTTCTTAAATATTAGTCTTTGTAGAGATTTCACTATGGACCACATACGGATGTATCTAGATGCATTTTAGATTATAGATTCACTCATCTTGCTCCGTATGTGGTCCATAGTGCAATCTCTCCAAAACTTATATTTAGGTATGGAGGGAGTACACACTTGTGTGGAGCGCTCGAGTAAATTTGCATGGAACATTTCCAGCCTTTGGATCTAGGATGGATGGTGGATAGATAGGAGTGGCTAAGTCAGCACTTGCTTCATATACTCCAGTCCTGGTACTGATGATGCACTTCACTTGTGCATCTTATACAATAATGTGAATCTGGGCATAGATCAGGAGGAATTTTGAATACTACAAGATGGGGTACTTGTTGCTACAAGATGGAAGGGGTCAACAACAGGCCTGCAGGGCACAATGTACACAGCTGAGCAGTAATGAATCACAAGCAAGTTTTTTTGGAAAGAAACGAGTACCTAAGCATTACTTCTGAATCACAAGCCAAGTCTTTTATTTAACAGCTATAGCTGAAATATGTGATATCATACATAGTTCGCAACTAGCGGATGCGAGTACAAAGTACATACATAGTTCAAATAGCAAGTGATGCAACAAAAAAGTCTGAAAATGGAAACACGACTCAAGTCTTCTGTCTTACAATAAGCACACGCAAATAGCAGTACGTACGTAAAGTGGTCTTGTTTAAAAGCACACAAGCTGCACCAGTAATGCGTCTCATAAAAGCAGAGAAGTATTTTATAGTTGTACTTGTAGTATAGTATAAGCAGCAGCAGCACAATGCACCTTCAGATGAATTGCTGCCTCTACTCGCTGTATCAAATAGGCATGCGGCCCCAACACCATACAATGAATCATCTCGAGAGGCAAGTGCGGCAACGCCGGCTTCCCTTGTTGTGAGCATCACTCTACTGCCCTTATCATTATGAGTAAGCATCCTTGACAAATCATGAAATGCTTCCGGATCCCAAACATCATCCAATATGATTAAGTACTTCCTTTGCTCCAGATATTTCTTTTAGTGTCTCTTCAAGGCTCATGATGTCCATAGACAAAGCGCTAGATAAAACATTGACATTATCCTTAAAAAGTTCCTTGACTATATTTCTAAAGACATCTTCTCTAGAATAAGTTTGAGAGATGGACCCAAGCGTGACACTGGAATTTCTCCCTCTCTTTCTTGTAGACATTTGCAGCTAAAGCAGTTTTACCAAGACCACCCATTCCAAGCAGGCTTATCACAGAGCATTCCAGGTCATCACCTGCCAACCATTGCTCGAGTTTTTCTCTATTTTTGTCCACCCCCACTAGATCTTCTTCATCAAGAGAGCGTGAAATGTTTGCCAGATCTTGGGATCTCTTGACAATGTAATTTGAGTTGCTTGCATCCTCCTTGTTTATTGTGGGAACCCAACGGTTTTTTGTATCCGACAGGTGTGAAAGGTCTTTCTCTATTTCCTTCACCTTGGAAGCTATCTTGTTCAAAGAAAGCAAATATTTTGGCTTCTTGAAACCCTTCTTTAGAAAAAAACAACAACCAATATCATGTTCTCGGCCAACAAGATACAGGTACTCATCCACCATGTCCTCCATCACATATGCTACTTTCTGTACCTCCTCCAACCAGCCCTCATATACTTGATTGTTGCGACTACGAAGGAAAATGTTCATTTTAAACCCTGAACTCGTAGACGTTCGGCGAAACGAACCCCCAAATCAAAATCCCGGTCGATTGCACCTTGAACTATGCAATCCCGGTCTAAATCAAACCCTAACAAATGTCAACCGGGATTTGTCTAGCTGGTGGGCCAAGGAGCACCCGTCCTCCGCGCTGGGCCAGCCCATTTATATTTTTGTTTGCTAAAAAAATTATCTTTATTTTTCTGTCGCTCTTTTGCGGCAGAATCACGGATAGCGTCAAACAATTTTTTTTGAGACACGATAGCGTCAAACAGAAGAGCTTCCGCGTAGGGCTCGTGCAAACAGGCTGGCCCATTGCCAGGAAACGAGCGTACGTACGAAAAAAAAATAACGAAGTTGTGCAGCTGGTTGGATTCGAACCCGCGACCTTCAGCTGGATAGCCGCGACGACAGCCAGTGCAGCAAGCGATTAGCATTGGTATTAGGGTACAGCGTCAGTTTCAAGTAGTATGGTCAGCGGCAGATCCGTTTTTTTAATCTTGATTCAAAAAAAATGAAAAATATTTTCTTGAAGAAATTTAAAAATCAAATAAACTGTTAAAACGTGAACAATTATTGAAAACATGAACAAAAAATTATATACGACGAACGATTTAAATACCCGTTGAACATTTTTTGTTGTACACTGAACAATTTAAAATTGTGTTTTTTTTAAAAGTGAATAAATAGCAGTGACGGGAACCACACTAGCTACCTACTCAGTAGGTATATATTGCAGCGCCTATTTTAAAGTACAATGTATCGCGATAGCTTTTTGCTTCAATGTTTTAAACAATTCTTGGAAACAAATGTGATTTTTTAAATATGTTCAATTCTTCAAAAATATACTTTGAACATTTTTTACATACGTTGAATTTTTTAAATAAAAATTGAATATTTTCGTGATATACGCTGGACAATATTTAATACATTTTGAACATTTTTGTGATATCCATTGAACAATATTTAAATTTCATTGAACATCTTTGTAAGAAAATGTTTTTTGAAGTCAGTTCTATGTTTTAGTTACAAATATTTGTAAACCGAAAAAATAGCACGGGTTCACGTGTTCAAGGCACACCGTGCGCTTTTTTTTAATAAAAAACAAAAGCAGGCCGGCCCAGCAGAGGATGGTGTAGCGCCCTTAACGGAAAAAAAATAAAGCGGGCCGGCCCAGCGGGGTGGAGGCGTGTGCCCTCAGCGAAATCCCAGCAATCCCGATCATCCAAACGACTCGAAGGTTTGATTTAGACCGGGATTGCGTAGTTCAGGGTACCATCGACCGGGATTTCGACTTGGGGGTTCGTTTCGCCCAACGTCTACGAGTTCAGGGTTTAAAATGGACTTTTTCCCGACTACGAATGTCCATCTGACATAGAACATCATGCATTATGCGAAGCTCCCTACCAACACGGCCCATACTGCCCTGTAGTTCTAGTAGTTGTGTGCCATACTTTCCAAACTGTACGCTGGTCTGGTCTGCCGCTGCATTTGCCAAGGCAATTCCAATCTTTCTAATGGCTAGAAGAATCACAATCTCCGCCATTACTTTCAGAATTGCTAATGTCTCGGTGTTAGGTGGTGGCCTAGTTATATATTATCCTCTGTATGATCAGAGTGACCACTGTAAAATGAAGTGATACATCGATTATCAAAAAGTATAGTGAAATTCTACTGCTTGCAACTACGAAGCACCTGCAAAACCCCTTCAAAACTCACCAAACACTTGCACTTTACATAACACTTAAAAACTCTCCAACTACAATGAAAAAGTAAAATAAGTAGAACTTTCCCAAGAAATACTACTAAAGTCTTAATTCATATTGTTAGCTTATCTAATTCTAACCGAGATAGCCAAACAAAATTAGCTCTTTCGACATGCATGTCCATGAATTTTAAAACACTTGAGACTGTGCTATAGTCCACTATGGCAAACAGATGTTAGTAACTAGCAACAAGAACCAGTGACACTTCACCAAATAACCGCTCATGTATGTCCCTCTTCCCTATAAAGATATATTAGGTTAAACACCCCAAATGTTGAAATCTGAACCAAGTCAAAGAGGAAACCAATCTGGCATACATGCCGGCTTGCCAATATGCATGTTCTACTTCCAAGTAACTTCGTTCAATATTTCCTTGGTATCTATGCAAGTAACATCCCCAGATATATGAGAGACTAATAGATAGTGTTGTTGCTTAAGATACAACAAAGAAAGTTGTAGCGCAATCAAGAAATGAATAATAAAGGAAAACTATAGTATCATAGATGTCATTAAGCAAATCAATATGTACTCCCATGATTACAGTGACTCCAATTAAAAGTAGTTATCAATTTTCCCTTCAAGAAATTCTCACACAACAAGAATGTTTGCTTTATGATGGTAGAATTTCCCACAAGGGCATATGAAATTTGCTAATATATTGGCACAATAAATTTGCCAATATATTGTGTTTTCAATGCAAGAGCATATGCCTGGCCCAATTGCCCATTACGAACAAGCATTGTCAACAACGACGTTAGAGATTAATTCGAGATATTTTGGCTATCCAGGAGAACAATAGATGGCAACTACAACCTGAACATACATGCAAGCCAGCTCGCCAGATCTTGGCACCGACAAATTAAGCTCGTCCTTTTCCAGAAGAAATCTTATTCTGTTTATGTCGTCGTAAGAAATTGAAATGCGTCACCCACAAACTATACTAGGTTTGCCAAGTTCAAAACATACAACAGAAGTGAGTTTTATTTGCACCGAGGAAGATTGCTCTGAGTGCAACCTAAGATAGCAAGGAAAGTAGTGAAGGATGATGATGCACCTGACTTGTTATAGCTTAGATCTGATCGATCTTGGTAACTTCCTTGTGCACTTTTGAATCTGAAACCACCAGAACAATTTTCTCGAAAAAATAAAAAGAAGAGACCTCATGGCTCAGCTGGTATTGTTGTCATTGTAGCTTGATCGTAGAGATTCTGAACTATCATGGAGTCATTGGCATGATCGAGAGTATGCAAGCTTGTTGCTGATGACAAGTAGCTGGATCTGATCTTCCTCCTTGTTTCTTTTACCCAGCAAAACTAGAGAGCAATCTGGCAGGAAAACTGCTCAATTTTTGTATCAACCCAGTTAAGATATTAACAAGAGAGCTAGGAACAAAGCAAATTAAGGGCAACGCACCTGGATAGTAATCGGCGTAAATCCGGCTAGATTTGGACCTATGACAACCTACTTGTGTCATCTGTCATGGCTTGGTGAGTGGGTAATGCTAGTCTCGATCGTTGAAGCCAACAAAGGACTAGCCAGAGAACCTGCAAGTAAAGTCAAGTTGATGCCAGGCTTGTAATCGAGTTGATGCTAGTCTTCTTGTGATTGCATTTCAACTTTACTTTTTCCAGAGAATCTAAAAAAGCTCAATTGTTCTCGGACATGCTGCATTATTAGAAAGCAATAGACACTTCAAAGTTCCCTATGGTCCCCATGCATAAGGTTGATTTACGGCATGCGTATTGCATACAACACAAAGCAAGAACATTAACAGCCCACCTGATGTGCAACCAAGGATTCCTGCTAATGTATTCTGCTGTTGGACATTCCTTATGAGCTCTTTTATATATATATATATATATATATATATATATATATATATATATATATATATATATATATATATATATAGTGATGCTATTCATCACCTAGGGTGCAGAATAACTTATTCTTCAACCGAGGTAATCTTACGATCATTTCATAATTAAATTATGTTTGGAATTCAAACAGTTATATTCATATTCGTTCACTACGTAATATTTGACAGAAGAAAATAAAAATATAGGTCATAAGACAAGAAAATTTACAGTTTATGTCTATTTTACACTATGTTTTTACGTTTGTAATTTTACATAACATAAAATATTTTTTACGACGATTATATATTTTCTTACGGTCTCTTTTTATGTCGAAAATAAGACAAAACTTACGAAATGTAAAATTACGGTGCGTTGATGGTAAAATAGAGGGGGGTGAAGAATAACTATTCCTCACCCAGGGTGACGAATAGACAATCCCTATATATATATATATATATATATATATATATATATATATATATATATATATATATATATATATATATATATATATATATATATATATATATATATATGGAAAATGCATCCTACTACCGGTGTAGCTACACCCATTTCTCATATACTACTATGTGGTAGTATATATAATACTTTATCATTTTTAGTATGTTACCAAGGTAATCTCTGGGAGAAGATTTAGAAATTATGAAACCTCAAAAATGATGCGATGGATGTCAACATTTTCAGAATTTAAGTATATGCACATACAGTGTATGTGTTGCCAACCTCAAAAGATACAACCGGAACATATAGGCAATACCACACTTCACACCTTGTTTCGTCAGTGGAAGCAACATCAGATCAAATAAATAAAACAATTTTACTTGGTTAACGCCGGTAATCGAAGCCAAACAGCTCAAGATGTCAAGGCTTCGGATGACGCTTAATTAAGATCAAGGACATGGATACAGAACATAATTCGGTTTAGATTTAGTGACATTAAAAGTTCAAATTCTCACCCATGTCCTACGGACAACGCAAAATGGGCACAGATATCTGCAATGACCTAGCTAAGATATTGACAAGAGAAGTAGGAACAAACCAAATTAAGGACAACGCTCCTGTAACTTGTAGATGTAGAGCTGGACAGATTTGGACTTGCAATGGCCTTCTTGTGCACTTCAGAATCTGAAAACATAAAGCACTGTAATGGCGTGGTGAGTGAGGTATGCTAGCCTTGTTGAACCCATCAAGAACCAGACAGAGAACCTGCAAGTCAAGCATATGCATATGCTTGGCTTCGTGAATGGGGAATGCTAACTTGTGACTAAAGCCATCAAGCAAATGCTAATCTTCTTGTGGTTGAAGCTCAACCCTTCTCCGACATGCTGCACTAGATGAAAACAGAGCACTGTGTCTGTGTGCAAATCCAATCACTTCTAGCAATTTGATGAATTAAAGGTGCTTTATGGTACTATCATGATGGGTCCATATGCTTGGTAGTCCATATTCCATACTGTATTAAAAGCAATATTCCTACTTCAGTATTCTGCATGTAGCACAGCCACATGACGTTATGGATGTTCCTTATGGGGCCCTGCGTTCATGTTGAACATGGGTCTTTTCTTTTCACCAATGTATCTTATGGGAGAAGATTTAGACATTCTGAAACCTTTAAAATGATATGGATTGTAACATTTCTTGAGTTTAAGCAGTGTATGTCTTGTATTTTGATCATGAGAAGCAGTTGCACAGAAGCTTACAAGGGTTTTTGAAACACCCACTATTAAGAAGTAATAATAAGTCTATATTCAGATAAGCCTTAGCAGTACAGTAGCTAAACCCACTAGCAGCAGCAAACTAAGCTATATGCATACCGAGAGCTAAAGAAAATTACTTTGACAGAACATCCACAAACACAATGGAACAACTATATTACAGGTATGGTGAAAATCTGTTTCGGGAACCCAAATTCAGTGTTGATTTGCCAGCTATATGTTTGCTTATATCAGAATTTTGAGTGGACAGCTAGTTCATGCTGGCTAGAGATATGATTGCTGGCAACTTTAGGGGAATAACAGGGAAGGGTGTTCAAAAATCTTTACTCGCTTCCTTTTCTGAATGGCATGAATGCATCTCTGAATTAATTGATTAAGAGTGTGCTATGTACAAGTCAATAATCAAACATACAGACTAGTAAAAAGAAGAGGAAAAGTAAGTGCATCAGTAACTACCTCTGATTTCCATCCAGGGCACCAGTCTACGCACCATGGGCGGCCACGGTCGAGGGCGACAGCGAACGAGATTAACCCCAACTGCTCGGCAGCAGCATGGTGCCTGTCGCCTGCAGCTGCCTGAGCCAAGCAACAGCCATAATCCGAGGTCTTCCTTGAGCAGTTGGTGCCACATCATCTTGCCCCGGCCGAGGATGGCGTCAGACACTACCATCTGTATTGGTGCAGGCTCATTATCAGGGCATGAGCGATTCAGGATTCTTATTATGCAAACAAATAATGAAAGACTCTTTCGAGACTATCAGCTAATAGTTGTTAAGTCAAAGATTTATCTATAAGCCCTCATCTGTTGACTTAAGCTTGTTCAGATTATTGCCAGAAAAAACATGTAATCTCAGGAGGGCCCCTTAATAGATTCCAAACGTGTGGCAGGAAAAAACAATGCCACAAGATGCAGGCAGGCAGGGACTATATATGAATAATAATAAATATGTAAAGGGACAAAGGGAGGCAACAGCAATAATAAATCTAGTAACTGCTAGGCAAAGCCTGAATATACGGGCAATATATGCCACACTTGACGTCTTGTTTTGTCAGTGGAAGCAACACATCAGACCAAATAAGCAAAACAATTTTACTTGGCCAATGCTGGCAATCGAAGGCAAACATCTCAAGATGGCAGCGCTTTGGATGATGCTTAATTAAGATCGAAGCCATGGATACAGAAGATATTTTAGCCTGGATTTAGTGACATTAAAAGTTCAAATTCTAACCCTTTTCCTATGGACAGCACAAAATGGGCACGGATATCTGCGTTGACCTAGCTAAGATATTGACAAGAGAGCTAGGAACAAAACCAAAATTAAGGGAAGCACACCTGACTTGTAACATCAAAGCAGTGTCATGGCATGGTGAATGGGGTATGCTAGTCGTGTTGAAGCCATCAAGAACAAGACAGAGAACCTGCAAGTCAAGCATATGCTAAGGCTTGGTGAGTGGGGGAAGCATATTGAACATATAAATCACGCTACGCTACCCGCTATTATGGAGGGTTTGCATCTCGCTTTTGATCTGGTTCACCCATTCTGCGTTGCTGGAAAATTTTCAGTCCTTTTCATCTGCCTGTCAAATATCTAGCCGTCGGTTGTAACTCACGCAGTGAATTTGGGTTATGGTGAATGACGCCTGGGCCAGACAACTGCATGGGACCAGCGGGGCAGTGGGCGGTTCGTGGGTGCGTTCGTGTGAGGAAAACAGATGCCCTGCGGTAAAAAGAGAGGTGGACTGGAGCGCTTGTGGCCCGCACCGCGTCGAGCCAATCCTCTCCCGAAAACCTAGCGCACCAGGAACGAATCGTCGAGCCCCACGCCCTCTTCTTCCCCTCCGCGCCATCCTGCCTCCCCTCTCGCACCGCCGCCTTCTCTCCACACGCCGTCGGCCACCCTCCTGGCACGTTCTTCTGGGCCTTTCCCGCGGCGCTCGAGTCGAGGCGCAGCAGCGGCGGCGCCGCTCCTCCTCACGGGCATGACAGATGCGTGAGGAGAAGGAGGAGGCCGTGGTCATGGCGCCGCGCGGCACCAGTCGGAGGTGCAAGCGCGCGGGGTCGCGGTCGAGCGAGGCGTGAGGAGAGCGAGGAGGGAGGGGAAGAGAGGGAGGCCCGAGGGAGCGGCGTGCCGGCCGGGAAGCAGCTGGCCTTCATGGCCGCGTCATCGCCACGCTCAACCGCGGGGGCCGCCAGGGCCGCTCCCACGCGTTACCCGAGTCGCCCACCGGCACCGGCAGGACACTCTCCCTCCTCTGCACCGCGTTCGCCTGGCTACGTCACTGCCTGCTCCGCGCGCGCCCCGCGGCCGCCGCCTACCCCTCCTTCACGGCGGCGCCTTTGTCCCCGACGACACCCAGCAGCAGCCCAATCCCGGTACTACTACCCTCCCCCTTCTCTCTCCCTCTCTCTCGCGCCGGTTCTTGGATCGAGGAGACGCTGCTGCTCGTTCTTGACTTGGTTTGCTCATTCCAGTGGGAGACGCGGTTCGTAATGTTCAGTCATCCAAAAGAAGCGGCGGTTGCCAAGAAGAAGAATGCGCAGACCATATACTACGTCAAGTGTGATCTGCTCTCCCCTGAACTGAACCGATGGGGCAATCTTGCCAGCCAGGTTTCTTGGATGCTTGTCTTGAATCGATGAGATGAATCCTGATTGATTTCATTCCCCTTCGAAAAATCCTGATCAGTTTCTTGGTTCCGTTGTCTGTCGGCTGCAGGAGAACACACTCTCAGATAACCCAGGTGGTCCGAGAGCTGGTTTAATTGTTTAAATGGGAGCTTTGTGGTTGATGCAATACTCAGTTTGGTAGCTTCCTTTTGTTTTTCTGCAGAGAGTGGAGATTTCAGAATGGTGCGGACAGGTTGAGCAGCAATAATGTTCTTTAAGTCCTAGGTGAGCACTCCAGGTTCTGTGAATTTTTCCTTCACAGTACTGCAGTATTTTCATACTTCAAGGAAATATAAATAATATGGTTTCTCTCTCCCAGATTGTTACTACCGAGAATGGAATTTGAGAAGAGATACTTTTGGTGTTGTCCTATTGCCCCTCGTATCTGATAGATGACACAAAGTTACCGGTTTAGTTGGCCGCGGCTCTCGCGTCGCCCCTCACGGGCGACCCGAGAGCGATCTAACCCTAGCCTCACCGTCCCCTCCCTCCCCCTTCCCCGCCCCGCCGCCACCTGAGGCGCTCGCCGGCGCGGCTGCCGGTGAAGGTGGCGGCGAGGCTCTGCTGCTCTGCGCTGCAGGGGGCGTTGGATCTCAGGGTGGCGGCCCTGATTGGCGAGGGCGGCGTCGATCTCGTCCGGCGGATGGCGCCGCCGGTGCTGGCCGTCCCCACTGGCCGTGTGGGCGGCGGTGGGGCGGTGGAGGCTCGTCGCTGCTGCGGGATGCGCCGCTGGCCTCGGCTGGCTGCTTCCCGGTCTCCTCTCCTCTGTGGTCCTCCTCGACCGATCTGGCGCTGCTCCCCGGGCCGCCAGATCTGGCACATGAGGGTGGGTGGTGGCCATCCTAGAACGGGGGAAACCCCTGATCGACCTCCCGTCGACCCCGACGACGGCGGCGCTCCGGTGTCGATCTCCCTTTGAGGGCGTGTCGGGCTTCTTCGTCACCTCCTTCCTCCTCTCCCACGATCCCGGGCGAAAGCCTTGGCCTTGCTGGCCGAACGGCAGTGGCGCTGTGGCGTCTCGGTCCTCCTTGGAGGCGTCGTTCAAGGGAGGGCGAGGTTGTGGTCTCGCGGCAAGGTGCTTGGTGGCGGCGGCGTTGCTCTGCTCTCCGGGATGGCGGCTATGGTGGCGACGAGGTGGCCCCCTGCAATCCTTCAGCGGCTCTTCATCTTGTTCGGCTCTGGGCAACCAGCCGGTGGACGGCGTCTGCGTGTTGTGGCACGGTTCAGACGTAGGGCGATTGGATCTCCTCCGGCAAGGCTCAGGGCGGCCAGATCTGGAGCCATGCTTTTCTCCACGCAGCCCAGGTCCTCTCGGCCTCCACTTGTGTAGTCTACTGATTGCAGTTGCTCCGCTGTTCTAGCTTATGAGAGTTCTTCGGCAGCTTGATCCTGTTTTTGCTGTGGTGGTGCCCTGCTTGCCATTGCTCTGCTTAGCTCCGTAATGTGCGTGCACGCCGCCTTTTATCTTTCAGTTTTTCTTCAAGCTTTCGCTTTTGTATCAGCACTGTTGTATCCTAGCCGGTTGATGGCTTCATTAATTTGAAGTCGGGCCTTGCGCCTTTTCTCTAAAAAGAAAAGTTCAGATCAATTGTGAGGATATGATGATTGGCATACTTACCCCTGATGATGCCTCATTTCTTCAGAATTTGAGGCTGTACTAGATAAGTCAGGTAGGTCCGGCTATCGAGTCGTGTGTGATAATACATTAATAATCACAATTGAATGTGTTACCTAAACCTTCCTTTTGTATTTCATCCTCCTGTGAACCATCCGACGACTTGTGCACTACAAATGAGAAGTGTGAGGTGTACAGAAACCTGCACTTTATATTCCTGTCTTGCTTTTGTATTTCATCCTCCTTTGAACCATCTGACGACTTGTGCACTACAAATGAGAAATGTGGGGTGTACAGAAACCTCCACTTCATATTTATTACATGCCTGTATTATTTAATGTCTGAGCCTCTTTATATTGCTTACATCTGTGATTTATCTAATCTCTGAGCAAGTGTGACCGTGTCTAATTGAGTTAATAAGCCCAGTTGTTTGAAGAAGCAATTTGCATTCCAGATTTCAGGATTGTACTAATTCTTCTATCCATTTTGATTTGCCCCTGCCATTGTAGAAGTATGTATAGGTTGATTTTTCTTGTTGTGTATTTTATACAGTGAGCAGCTTACCTTGCACCGTCTTCCATCTGCCAACAATCCCATGACCCTGCATCAGGTCAGAAAAAATATTCAATAATTATTTCTTATGCAGGGTCATGGGATTGTTGGCTTCAAGCATACTGTACTGTTGGGCTTCAAGCATACTTCTGTTCTAAACTTATTCCCTTTTCCCTTCATTTTTCTAAGACTATTGTTGGGCATTAAGTAGGAGTAGTTACTTATACTAAGGAGCAAATATGTATGACATGTTAATTTCACTTATTTTTGGAACGAAGATCTCACTTCATATATAGTAGTAGTCCTTGACGTCTGTGTTATTTATTGTGCAAAATTGTTCCTTTCTGGGTAGATGAAACTGTGGATTCCACCAAAGGAATATTTAGTAGGTTTTCTGTTATCAATATCTCTCCGTTACATGTTGCTAAAAGTAAATGAATCGAATTTCTTTCTGTTTTGGTTCAGGACAATTTGATTTCGGGAGGACAAAGGTCAGACAAGGATGAGAATGGGATACCAGATTACAGCGATGGAGGCTCGCACATGGACTTGCTCATGCTCTCAGCGGGAATATTGAATGTTCTCGAAGCTTTGCCATACACACGTGCTACCTTTGGCACTTGCATGGGCTCCAGTTTGTGACAATGCAATTTGCATCTGTCAGCGGATTATGGTGATCAGGTTTGGTTATTGGCCTACAGGTATGTTTTTGTATGGATGTCACAAAATTGTTGATGCAGAAAATAAGGGTGTAGTTCATTTCAGAGATACAAGTGATCTTGTTCAGTTTAGTCAAAGCACATACAAACATGTAGTTCCCTAAGCTGGAGGCGTTCCATTTGCTTTTGCTAGCTATATAAAATAGACTGAACCTGAACCTAACTACGATTGGATGTCTAAACTGAATTGTTGCATCCCTAGACATGGAATTATGCATCAATTTTAGCTCTCAAGAACTGCATACTTATGGTCCTATGTAATCCCAATTTATTCAGGCAAGCACGTAAAAGTTCACTAATGAACAGAGCAACATCACACAGGTTCTAAGTTTTAGGCCAGGTTACTGTGATGTATTTTCAAAGATGTATGTTAGAGAAATTGTTCAGCCAACAATCCAATTAAATTTACACGCATCTATATATATTTACTAATCATTCTTTTCGCTTATCTCTATCTAACTTTAACACTGCACAATGATTTATTCCCTGTTTTGTAGCTTACACTGAAATCAAAATTCAGCTCATGTGCATCTATGTATTATGAACCAGCCCTGCCCATTGCCTTACTGGATACATAAGTCTCTCCATTGCTGTTGCCGGATGTGCTTATGTTTGCTGTTAGTTTCTGTCTTGGTTAGGAACCAGGTGCTATAATGCACCAATGCTGCTTTCTGATGACGATGGCAATGCCAAACGCACCATCACCAGAGGTAGCTCATGTCTATATCTCATTTACTTATCATGTCTATATCTCTTTCTGAACTTGGAAGTCTATATCTCCCCTGTTTCCGCTTATATATCTCTATTTTTCTGAACTTAACAATAGAACAACATTATATATTAGATCAGCACACAAGTGAACTGGAAATCCTTTTATTCAGATTGTTGGTACCCTTAGTGTAAAATTATTCCTTACTGTTGTAGTATCTGGTTGATGAAGGATTTTTATCTCCTAAGCTCCACACATTCTCTTCCATCTAAAACAACCGGCATGATCAAGTGGTGTAGTAGTTGAAGGTCGAGAGCTAAAATCAAGGCACCGCCTTAATTTACGCGGAAAGACCACAGCTCTTCCATCTACAACAGGTTTATTTGTTTCTGCCCTAACATGTTCTGTCACATAGTTGTCGACAAACCCTGACATGATTCTGCTACAACAGAGAAGGATTGGGAAAATATTAAGTTTGCTGTTGAAGACGGTGTTGATTTCTATGATGTTTCGTTTGTGAAGGATGCCAATGTTATTCATGAACTCAAGGACTTCCTGAAAATTAATGTTTCTGTCATCTATGGAAGTCTTGAAAATCTATAATGGGAGCTTACTCAATATTTAATTGGTTAGTTTAATATCCAGGTGCTAATGCGGATATACATTTCATTCCTGAAATCAAGAGGGCTGATTCAACTCCAAACCTGCGGTCAATTATTGCTGCTTCGGATGAGGTAAGGCCGTTAACATTACCTGTACGGTTAGTTCATCCATGTTAAATCAAGTAGCAACTCCTTCCCACATGGAAATTACCTTAGGTCGCCTGTTTCATGATAAGTATTGTCAAGAAATATTTTATTGAGGAACTTTGGTTGTAACTGAAATTCACTGCAAAACTGCATATGGAAGCATACAATACTTTTCTCTCTCTCTTAACTTACCTCCAAATAAAGGACTTCTGGAGTTAAAATTATTGATTGGCAGGGCCTCGGTTTATTAGCTATTATATATTTTTAGAAGCTAAAAGCCAAATCATATCTTGTTTCTTCTTTGGGACGACCAAGACGTAGTCTGATCATACAAGGCCTTGTTGATTGTTGATTCTACTTCCATAGTCTGATTAATATATCTGAGGTGCAGCCAAGATCAGGCAAGAGGAGATGTTTTGGTTGTTTCGACAGAAAATCCTACTGGCTGAAGCTCAAAGACTGAAGTCCCTAGCCCAGTGTTAAAAACTTCAATCAACCCGTAGCTAAAGCTGGAATCAATAGATCAGTGGCTACTCTGGAAACTCTTGTGCTGATTATTTCCAGGTAGTTGGTTAGGACTCATATGGTCTCTTTCCAGCTATCACAGATGGTATACTGCATACTAATGAGGATAGATGATTTACGTTGATGAGGAACTACTTTAGATAGTGACACTGAAGTGTTATTCTACGGATAGCCTTCAGTTGTTCTTTTGCATTTTTCCTGTGCAAAGATATATATTAACGGACAAACTGTGCGTACATATTAACCTTTTGTCCGCGATGGCGTATTAGCATGCCTAGCTGCCAAGTATAAATAGTATGTGCATCACTCAGAAATAGAGCATCCCGGCGAAATAGAGCATCTCAGAAAACTAAATGTTGACGTGCTGATACGTTGCTAAACCTACATGATATGAACTCACTTCTCTTTATTAATTGTTGGTTTACTTCGTCGCGCTGCAATGACACTCCTAAGAATGTTAGAGCAACTCCAACGCCCCGACCCAAATTTACAGCACGTGTATGTTTGGGTCGAAACAGACACAATTCGCGGCCCAACGCACTGACGCAAATGGACGAGCGTCCGCTTTTTGTCCGCATGCGCCCCATTTCAGGCCTAAATTTGGGCCGGTTTGTGTTGGCGCAGACACGGAGCACATGCATGCGACGTGCGCCCTTGTCCTCCTCTTGGCCCACCGGTCGGTGCCACATCCACCCCATTTCCTTCCTTTCCCAAAAACCTCCCAGCGGATTGCCATGGGTGACACGCCGAACCTCGACGCCGACGCCGACCTTACCTCCATCGTCAACAAGCCTCGCGCCATCCACAAAACGGCGGCGGCGCCCAAGAATGTGCCGACGGGCGTGTAGCGGGCCATTCAGTCAGCTAAGAGGGCTGGCCGGAGGCAGGTACAGGCAAGCTGGAAGCCGTGGCCACCGCCACCGCCCAACTGGAGGCCACTAAAAGAAGAGAAAATGAAGGCCTACATGGAGATGCAAGCGAAGATGCACGCAAAGAAGCTAGAGATGAAGGTAGACGTGCAAGCGAAGAAGCTCAAGATCGAGGATACCAAAGCCAAGACCAAAGCAGAAGAAGTGGCGCTCACTTGCATGATGGAGGTGGAGATCATGACGGTGGATTTGAGCATGGTGTCCCCATAGAAGAGGCCTTGGTTTGAGAAGATGTAGAGCGAGATGCTCAAGCTTGATGATTGATCTATGCTGGAGAGTGCCATCTTTTTTGTATGCCGACAAATGTGCCGGCATGACCATGGCTGAGATGTATGGCGTGGTTGAACTACCCTTTTTTGTGTGCTGGCAAGTGTGCCGCCATCGGCAAGTGTGCCAGCATGAACCGCATGCTGTTTTTGAAGGCTGGCATGTATGTCGGCCACTGGCATGACCGTCGGTATGAACTGTGGATGCTGGCATGGCCGCTGGCATTTGTTTAGTTCAATATGCTTTGTAGCAGACGAAAATTGTGTTTGGTTGGTTGGACACAGACGGGCAGCGATCACTCAGCCGACCCAAACGGATAAAAAAATGACAATCCGCTTGTCCGTTTGGGTTGACGCATTGGAGTTGCTCTTATTCCATGCTTTGATGTGCACAATCCAAAAAGTGCATGCATCCAGTTATCTTCTCATAAAATTTTGGTGCCCAACAAGAATAAGGTTTGCTTACGTCGGTGACTCAATCTGATATGTCTAATTTTGGCTTTCTATGGCGCCATGATCTAAATAATTGAACCTAAAGATTCATGATCTTTATACTCTACTACATTATTTTATTCCTTTGTAATTTGGTTCTAAAGTAGAGTTTCAGAATGTTGCTTCTGTCAGTGACCCAATTGTTACTTTACCCTATTTGGCTAACACCAAACTATACACTGTTTCAATATTTTCCTTTACCCTATTTAACTAGCCTATTTCAGCATTTTCTTCTCTTCGCCTCCTAAACTCATGCATCTACTGCTTGTTGCCTTGTCGTCTAAACCCAAAGTGGAAGCATGGTTCTCATGTTAAAACTATAGTACCTGGTGATCATGGTCACAATATTAAGAAATGGTCAGTACATGTAAATGCAAACCTCAATCTGTTAGTTTTGTTTAATACTGGACCATGGTTCTCTTAGTCACTCATGATACAGATGCTCATATCCATGTGTTTGAAGCTAACTAAAGAGGTTCACATTTTGAGAACGGTTCAAGTGATTTGCTAAACATCGCAGGCATCATCTTGCAACTGTATTTTTGTTAGACAGAATATTGATTCCAGAGGTGAAAGGTTGCCGGTGACCACATGATTTTCTCCTCAGTGATTTGCTCACATCAAAGATTTGTTTCCTTCATGGTTGTGATGTAGAAGTTGTTGGATGATGAAATCATGTTCTATACTGATGGGACATGTAGCGACGACTCCACCACCCTCATGTCGTGGTCTTTCCTACTGGCAGCAGATACAAAACTCAGGCAATGCATTTGTACTAATATAGCTTGCTTTATAAAGGCAATGTGTGCTATTCTCAAGTGATCTCAATATTTTCTTTATGCTATCAAGCTACCATGTAATGGAATATAAGTATATATTAAGTTGGTTTTGAATCAATCTCATGTGCATGGTTTGAATACACGGCTCGCTCTCGCTTTTTGCGCCATTGGCGCAACGAGTCATCTAGTAATAATAAACATCAACTAGGAAGCAGTTGTACCAAAAACAATGGATGAAACATCCATGATGCTGTAGCCTTCAGATACATGGCCCTTCAGTTCTACATTCGGAATGAATATCTGGGCATTAACGGATCACGAGAAAATTCTTATAAAGGAAATAAATAGCTGGGCATTATGAATCACAAACCAAGTCTTTTATTTAACAGCCACAGCTGAAATAGCGTACAGTACATACCAGTTCACAACAAGCACACACGAACCAATAGCAGTACATAGTTGAACACAGGTAATGCAAAAATAAAGGCTCTGAAAATGGAAACACGATTTAGTCTCAGTCTTTCAATAACTGGGAGAAAATACGACAAGCAAAAGCAAACGAAGAGTAACAGTAGCAGTAAACAGAGGCAGTAGCACAAGTGATGAAGTGAAGCACCGTCGTACGCAGCAGAGGAAGCAGATTCATAGCAGAAATGGAGCAAGCAGCCAAGGGTGCAGCAAGACAGTCAAAGGTACCTAATCCTGGCATTCAATGGTACGTTTTGAAACAGCAGAGGAAACGCCTCATCTCACTGAATCGAATCTGCAATGCATGCCGTCCAGCTAATGAAGCTTCTTCCTTCCGGACGGTGACCTAGATAACAACAACAGGCCAACATGTTGAAGTAGCGAGATTAGAAACGAGGAAACAGAGATTAGTGGTACTAGTTTGCACTTTGCAGGTAAGTGGCTATACCTTGCAACTTGCATAGGTACACATTTCCGACCAGTGTGGCAAGTCAACGTTGTCGGAGACTATACCGGAACTTCCCTCGAGTTGCAGAACAATGGCGCAACGATGTTAGGAAGTCTCTGGTGATTTACTGGAAGTATAGACGCTGGAGGGGCATGAGGAACTCAATGCCAGCTGGGACCTCCGTCATGCTGCTGAGGTTGACTAAGATTAATTCCTCCAGGCTCGCCATGGCGCCTTCTACTATCTCTAGCTGATTCAGATTATGCAGGTCTCTTAGAATGAGAATCTTTAGTTTGGGGAACCACCCCGTGAGAAATGCCATCTGCTCTCCATTGTATGCTCTCGACAGAAGTAGATACGTCAAGTTTGACAACCGAGAAAGGGATGGCAGGGGGTCTTCTCTCAGCTGTGACCAATATAGAGACAAATCATACAAGTTCTGCCCCCCAACACCTTGGAAGAGAGGAGACTCATCCAACGCCCCTTCCTCTAGTCGTCCTCTCAAAACTAGCTTTTGCAGGCTTGGCAGACAGACATTCAACAAGAGAACCTCGTCCTCGTCACTTGCATTCACACTTAGGTAGGGCAAATACTGCATCTGAACTAGAGATTCGCTGATAAGGCCACAGTAAATTCCCTTCACATTCCATAACCTCAAGCTTCTCATTTGCCTCAGCTCCCCTAAATGCCTAAGAGACTCATCTTGTGCTTCCAATGCTTGCAATGTCTGCAGATTTGTTAGATTTCCAAGACCATTGGGGATACATACACCACCTCCACATTTAAGCTCTCTCCAAGTCGGATCAATTACTCTCTCAGCAAACAAGTGCCTGAGCTTCTTCAGTTTCACAATCCCATTAGGCAGCTCATGTATATCAGATTTATAAAGGTCGAGTGTCAACAAATTTGAAAGCTTCTCAATAGTCTTTGGAAGATTCTTCACCTTTGAACCACGCAAACCCAAATGGCGGAGATTAAAAAGATCGCCAATAGCTTCTGGAATCTCCTCAATGGGCAGACCATGCAATTCTAGCACTGTCATATATCTTGACTCCGTGAATAGCAAAGGCATAGTGGATGATGGCATGCTATTGTCCAATGTAATCACTGTACGAAGTTGGTGTATACCAGAAATTGGTTGATTCTTCTTCTTCTTCTTCTTTAGTTTGTGGACTACCAACCGTCGTCCAACCATCTCAAGAGAGCCCCCACACTCATCGTCATAAGTAACACCAAAACAGTTCTTCTTGCACAAATCAACTGCCAGTTCACGTAAGAGATCGTGCATTCTGAATTTCTTCATCCTACCAAAGTGGTTCCTCTCAACAAGTTGTAGCATTTCTGTCAGTCAACTCCTTCAGATAGCCTTCCGCCACTTCTTCTAATGTGCTTCCACCCCTCTCCTCGATGAACCCCTCTGCCATCCATAATCGTGCAAGTTGTTTCCTATGTAAAAGATAGTCTTCTGGAAATAGACTGCAGTACAAGAAGCAACTTTTCAAATGTGTTGGAAGGTATATGAAGCTCAGGTACAAAATATTCCTTATGTGGTCAAGCTTCGAATTATTAATCATCTCCCAACTCAGTTGGTCATTTATTCTTCTCCATTCTTCCATGGTTTTCTCACGCACACGCAAGAGGCTGCCAATTGACACAATAGCAAGAGGCAAGCCTTTGCACTTGCCAACTATTTCCTCGGATAATGGCTTCAACTCTGTAGGACATTTATGATTTGTATCTCTTAGAAAGGCTTTCTTACAAAAGAGGTCCCATGCCTTGTCTTCGGGTAAAGCTTCTAGTGTTAAGATATGTCCTGGAGAGGCAAGTGTGGCGACGCGGACTTCCCTTGTTGTAAGCATCACTCTACTGCCCCTATCATTATGAGTAAACATCCTTGACAAATCATGAAATGCTTCCGGATCCCAAACATCATCCAATATGATCAAGTACTTCCTTTGCTCCAGATATTTCTTTAGTGTCTCTTCAAGGCTAATGATGTCCATATCCAGGGTGCTAGATAGAACACTGACATTATCTTTAAAAAGTTCCTTGGTTATATTTCTCAATATAACTTCTCTAGAATAAGTTTGAGAGATGGAGACCCAAGCATGACACTGGAATTTCTCCCTCTCCTTCTTGTAGACATTTGCAGCTAAAGCAGTTTTACCAAGACCACCCATTCCAAGAAGGCTTATCACAGAGCATTCCATATCATCACCTGCCAACCATTGCTCGAAGTTTTTCTCTGTTTCGTCCACCCCCACTAGATCTTCTTCATCAAGAGAGCGTGAAATGTTTGCCAGATCTTGGGATCTCTTGACAATGTAATTTGAGTTGCTTGCATCCCCATTGCTTATTGTGGCAACCAAACGGTTTTTTGTATCTGAAAGGTGTGAAAGGTCTTTCTCTATTTCCTTCACCTTGGAAGCTATCTTGCTCAAAGAAAGCAGAGATCTTGGCTTCTTGAAACCCTTCTTTAGAAAAAAAACAACAACCAATATCATGTTCCCGACCAACAAGATACAAGTACTCATCCACCATGTCCTCCATCACATATGCTACTTTCTGTACCTCCTCCAACCAGCCCTCATGTACTTGATTGTTGCGACTACGAATGTCCATCTGACACAGAAAATCATGCATTCTGTGAAGCTCCTACCAACACGGCCCATACTGCCCTGTAGTTCTAGTAGTTGTGTGCCATACTTTCCAAATTGTACGCTGGCCTGATCTGCCGCTGCCTTTGCCAAGGCAATTCCAATCTTTCTAATGGCTAGAAGAATCACAATCTCTGCCATTACTTTGAGAATTGCTAATGTCTCGGTGTTAGATGGTGGCCCAGTTGTATATTCTCCTCTGTATGATCAGAATGACCACTGTAAAATGAAGTGATACGTTAATTATAAAAAATAGTGAAATTCTACTACTAGCAATTATGAAGCACCTGCAAAATCACTTCAAAACTCACCAAACACTTTGCCATGACACTTAAAAACTCTCCAACCACAATGGAAAAGTAAAATAAGTAGAACTTTCCTTTGAAATACTACTAAAGTATTAATTAATATTGTTAAGTTATCTAATTCTAACTAAGATAGCCAAACAAAATTAGCTCTTTAAACAGACATGTCCATGAATTTTAAAACACTTGAGACTGCTATAGTCAACTACGGCAAACATAATTTTGTTAACTAGCAACAAGACCAGTGATACTTCACCAAATAAATGCTCATGTATGTTCCTCTTCCCTATAGGGATATATTAGGTTAAACATCCCAAATGTTGAAATCTGAACCAAGTCAAAGAGGAAACCAATCTGGCATACCTGTCGGCTTGCCAATATGCATATTCTACTTCCAAGTTACTTACTTCAATATTTCCTTGGTATCTATGTAATTAACATCCCCAGATATATGGAGAGACTAATAGATAAAGATGTCGATTAAGATACAAGAAAGAAAGTTGTAGCGCAATCAAGAAATGAATAATAGAACAAAACTATAGTGTCATAGATGTCATTCGGCGAATCAATATGTACTCCCATGATTACAGTCACTCCAATTAAAAGGAGCCATCAATTTTCACTTCAGAAAATCCTCACACAACAAGAATGTTCATTTTATGAGGGTAGAATTTGCCACAAGAGCATATGAGATTTGCTAATATATTGGCATAAGAAATTTGCTCTGAGTGCAACCTAAGATAACAAGGAAAGTAGTGAAGGATGATGCACCTGCCTTGTTATGGCTTAGATCTGATCGATCTTGGTAGCCTCCTTGTGCACTTTTGAATCTGAAACCACCAGAACAATCTTCTCGTAAAAAGAAAAAGAAGAGACATCATGGCTCAGCTGGTCTTGTTGTCATTGTAGCTTGATCATAGAGATTTTGAACTATCATGGAGTCATTGGCATGATCAGAGAGTGTGCAAGCTTGTTCTTGATGACAAGTAGCTGGATCTGATCTTCCTCCTTGTTCCTTTTACCCAGCAAAACTAGAGAACAACCTGGCCAGGAAAGCTGCCAAAAAAATAATATCAACCTAGTTAAGATATTAACAAGAGAGCTAGTAACAAACCAAATTAAGGGCAACGCACCTGGATTTGTAATTGGCGTAGATCCAGCTAGATTTGGACCTATAGGAACCTGCTTGTCTCATTTGTCATGGCTTGGTGAGTGGGTAATACTAGTCTTGTTGTTGCAGCCAGAGAACCTGCAAGTAAAGTCAAATTGGTGTTAGTCTTCTTGTGATTGCATATCAACTTCTTATTTTCCGTAGAAACTAAAAAGGCAATGTTCCCTAGGTGCCCATGCATAAGGATGATTTATGGCATGCATTAGGACAGCAGAGCAACAGCTTTAACAGCACGGTGATGTGCAACCAAGGATTCGTACTTCATTATTCTGCTGTTGGACCTTCCCTATGGGCTCTCTTTTAGTTATGTTTTTACCAAGGTGGTAACCTCTGTGAGAAGATTTGGAAATTCTGAAACCTCGGAAATGATGTGATGGATGGCAAGATTTCAAGAATTTAAGCATCCGAGCATACATTGCATGTGTTGCCAACCACAAAAAATACAACTGGAACATATAGGCAATACCACACTTCATATCTTGTCTCATCAGTGGAACAAACATCAGATCAAAATAAATAAATTTACTTGTCTAACGCTGGCAAGCAGCTCAAGATGCCAACGCTTTGGATGACACTTAATTAAGATCGTGGTTATCTACATTGACAAGAGAACTAGGAAGGATAACAAATTAAGGGCAATGCACCTGACTTGTAGATGTAGAGCCGGACATATTTGGACTTGTAGTGCGATTCAAGATTAAAACATCAAAGCAGTGTCATGGTGTGGTGAATGGGGAATTCTACTCTTGTTGAAGCCATCGACAACAAGAAAGAGAACCTCAAGTCAAGCATATGATTCTTGGTCAGTGGGGAATGCTAACTTGTTTGTAAAGCAATCAAGAACCAGACAGAGAACCAACAAGTAAAGTACTCCCTCTGTTCCTAAATACAAGTCTTTGTAGAGATTTCAATACGAATTACGTACGGATGTATATAGACATATTTTAGAGTATAGATTCCCCCATTTTACTCCGTATGTGGTCCATGTTGAATCTCTAAAAAGACTTATATTTAGGAATGGAGGGAGTATATGCTAATCTTCTTGTGGTTGAATCTCTTGTTTTCCTTATTTGAAAGCAGAGCACTGCACCTGTGTGCACATCACTTCTAGCACTGTGATGAATTAAAGGTGTTTTATGGATGGCTACATTTTAAGAATTTAAGCATATGCACATACAGTGCATGTGTTGTATTTTTTTTATCATGGGGATCAGTAGCATGAATAGTTACAAGGGTTTCTGAAGCACCCACTATTAAGCATTAAGGCTATATTCAGACACAACACATCCTGACCAGGAACTCGCTGTTGATTTTCCATAACACAAATACCATGTTCATGCTGACACGAAATATGATGCTGGCAACTTGAGATGAATTATATGGAAGGGTCTCAAGACTTTTCCTTCTTTTTTCTCTGATGAATGACATGAATGCATCTCTAAATCAATTAACCTAGAAGATGTGCCATTCTTCCTTTGTCAGAAGTCTGTTATTGAAGAGGAGCCGCAGATTCCAGGTGTGTGGTGAATGGACATGGATAAATAATATCACCGTAACTAATACTCCCTCCGTTCCTAAATATTTGTCTTTCTAGAGATATCAACAAGTGACTACATACGAAGCAAAATGAGTGAATTTACACTCTAAAATATGTCTATATACATAGTCACTTGTTTAAATCTCTAGAAAGGCAAATATTTAGGAACGGGGGGAGTACTACTAATAAGATGCAGGGACCATAAATCTGTCAAAGGTAGATAGCTAACTAGCTAAGTCATACTGCTATTGAAGAGCAGATATCATGAGTCTGGGCAACATGACAGGTTTCAAAGCATCAGTAGCAATCATGCAAATGTATTATTATTTAACTGTGAAGCAACATCAGATCAAACAAATAAAACAATTTTACTTGGCTAACGCTAGCAATCAAAGCCAGACAACTCAAGATGAGAACGCTTTGGATGACACTTAATTAAGATCGAGGCCATGGATACAAAAGATAATCTGGTTTAGATTTGGTGACGTTAGAAGTTCAAATTCTCATCCATATTTTACGGAGAACACAAAATGGGCGCAGATATCTGCATTGTCCTAGCTAAGATATTGACAAGACAACTAGGAATAAAACCAAATTAAGGACAACGCACCTGTGACTTGTAGATGTAGAGCCGGCCAGATTTGGACTTGTGGTGGTCTCCTTGCGCGCTTCAAGAGCTAAAACATCAAAGCAGTGCCATGGCGTGGTGAGTGGGGTATGCTAGCCTTGTTGAAGCCATCAAGAACCAGACAGCGAACCTGCAAGTCAAGCATATGCTTGGCTTGGTGAGTAGGGAATGCTAACTTGTTTGTAAAGCAATCAACAACCAAACAGAGAACCTGCAAGTACTAATCCCTCCGATTCGTATTACTCGTCTTAGATTTGTCTGGGTACGGATGTATCTAAATGTGTCTAGATACTTACATATCTAGACAAATCTAAGACGATTAATATGGATCAAAGGGAGTAGTATATGCTAATCTTGTTGTGGTTGAGGCTCAATTATTTTCCTTATTTTAAAGCAGAACTCTGCGCATGTGTGCACATCACTGGAAGAACTATGATGAACTAAAGGTGCTTTATGGTACTGTGATGATAGGTCCCAATGCGCGGTAGTCCATATTCCATTACTGTACTAAAAGCAATATTGCTACATCAGTATTCTGCATGTAGCACCGCACAGCCACATGATGTTGGACGTTCCTTATGGGGCCCTGTGTTGATATTGAACATGGCTCACTTTTTCCTTTTACAAAGGTATCTTCTCGGAGAAGGTTTAGACATTCTGAAACTTCTAAAATGATATGGATGGTTGCATTTTTTGAATTTAAGCATATGCAATGACGCAGATACAGTGCATATCTTGTATTTTGATCATGAGAAGCAGTAGCACAGAAGCTTACAAGGGTTTTTGAAACACCCACCAATTAAGTAATAATAAGTCTATATTCAGAAAAGCCTGAGCAGTAAAGTAGCTAAACCCACTAGAAGCAACAAAATAACTTTGTACATACCGAGAGCTAAAGAAAATTACTTTGACATAAAATACGCGAACACAATGGAACAGCCCTATTACAGGTATGGTGAAATTCTGTTTCAAGAGCCTCAAATTCAGTGTTGATTTGCCAGCCATATGTTTGCTTACATCAGAATTTTGACTGGACAGCTAGTTCATGCTGACCCGAGATACGATTGCGGCAACTTCAGAGGACTATAACAGGGAAGGGTTTCAAAACTTTTACTCACTTCCTTTTCTAAATAGCATGAATGCATCTCTAAATTAATTAATTAATTAATTAAGAATGTTCTATGTATAAATCAATCATCAATCATATAGACTGAAAAACAGAAGAAGAGAGAATAGAAGTGCACTGGTAAGTACCTCTTATTTCCGTCAAGGGCTCCAGTCTACGCACCACGGGCGGCCATGGTCGAGGGCAACAGCCAACGAGATTAACTCCAACTGCTCAGCAGCAGCATGGTGCATGTTGCCTGCAGCAGCCTGCAACACCCTGAGGCGAGCAAAAGCGGCAATCCGAGCTCTTCTTTCAGAGATGGTGCCACATCATTTTTCCCTGGCCGAAGATGGCGTCAAACACTACCATCTGTATTGGTGCAGGCTCATTATCATGTCATGAGCCATTCAAGATTCTTATTAATTCGAAGATCTATGTATAAGCCCGCATCCGTTGACCAAAGCTCGTTCAGATAATTGCCAGAAGAAACATATAACCTGGGGAGGCAGGTCCCCTTTAGATTCTAATGGTGTGGCAGGGAAAAACAATGCCACAAGATGCAGGCAGACAGGGACCATATATGAATACTAATAAATACTCCCTCCGTTCGAATATTTGTCATCAAAATGGATAAAGGGGATGTATCTAGACGTATTTTAGTTCTAGATACATCTCTTTTATCCATTTTGATGACAATATTTTCGGACGGAGGGAGTATGTAATAAAAGTAACAAAGGGAGGCAACAGCAATGATGCAAATCAGCAAGTGCATTCCTAAGTAGTAATTGCTAGGCACAAACTGAATATATGGCACACTTGACATCTAGATTTGCCAGTGGAAGCAAGATCAAATGAAACAGATAAATATGGCATTTCCCCTAGGCTAATGCTGGCCATCGAAGGCCACAGCTCAAGATGCGACGCCTTTTCTTTTTGGGATGATTAAATCGGTTCAGATTTAGTACTAGCAAGTTGCTCAAATTGTCACCAACGCCCTACGGACAGCACAAAGAAGGCATGACTGTATGCAAGGGCAGTTGGCTGGCTTACCTCGGCGTCGCCGCTGCGGGCCGGGAGTCTACTTCGCGGCGGCCACCGCGAGCGAGGGGTGGCTTGGCCGTGCAGGGAGGCCCTGTTGCCGCACCGTCGGCAGAGGGCGGAGCGGAGCGTTGGCGGGGTTAGCCGGAGAGGAGGCGCAGCATTCTCCCTCCTATCCTGTTCCTAACCCTCGCCGCCGGTGTGCCTGCCTCCTCCCTGTCCGCCAAAGTTCAGAGTGCCCAGCTTCTTTTTGTGGTAGACCAGTTCAGAGTGCCCAGCTGTGCTGCCGGAGTGAAGGGAGACCTGAAGCCAGCGCTAATGGGCCGGCCCAATTCTGACGCGAATTTCAAAAATTGTTCATGAATTTAAAAAAAAGTATATTGTTTTAAAACATGTTCACAAATTTGAAAAAGGAAATGTAAATATGTATATTTTTTCTTTGTGCCGGCCCAAAAAAGCACGACCCAAGTATTAGCTTTAAATTGTTTTGCGAAGGAAAAGGGAGCCCGAGGAAACAGGAGCCCAAATGAGACGTGCACTGGTGGAAAAAAGGCCTTCGGTCATGTTCGCATAACAGCCATTAGTCGCGGTTGCGCAACCGCGACCAAATAAGCGACTAAAGCCCCCTTTAGTCGCGGCTGCTTAAGGACCGCGACTAAAGGCCCGTCCACGTGGGCGCCAGCGGCCGTCGGGCGGAGGACCTTTAGTCATGGTCGCCTGCCCAACCGCGACTAAAGGCCTTGTGCTGCCCAGCGCCCAGCGCCCAAATGTTTAGTCTCACTCGCTAGTTGAGAGAGCTCGAGAGTGGTTTATAAGCGCTGCTGCGCCCACCCTCTCGAGCTCCTCTCAACTGCAGGCTTTCGGGCCTACTCTGTTACTAGCTATGTGCCTGTGGGCCTACTTGGCCTCCCGCGGGCCTGAATCCTGGCCCATGTTGGGTTTCTAGTCGTATTCAGGCTGTGGGGGTCCGGTAGGGGGCACTATTTTTTTCCAGTTTTTTTGTTTTGTTTTCTGCATTATTATTTATTTTTTGTTGTTTTTTGCTTTATTTTTTAATTCTTTTTGCTTTTAGTTTTAGAAAAATTATA
Organism: Aegilops bicornis; assembly: GCA_021605145.1. Taxonomy (NCBI): domain Eukaryota; kingdom Viridiplantae; phylum Streptophyta; class Magnoliopsida; order Poales; family Poaceae; genus Aegilops; species Aegilops bicornis. Next base: position 31,263,349 of record CM038675.1, on the reverse strand, counting down.
AACTTTCTGTTAGTGCCATTAGTTTTCAAATTTGAAAACACTTTTTTGTTTTCTTTGTTGCTTTATTTATTTTATTTTGTTTCTACTTACATATATATTCAATATCAAATAAATTTGCATATGAATGTACAATCTCAAATAAATTTGAAATTAGAACCAAAAGAATTCAAGAGGAATATACAATATATATTCAATATCATCGGATGACCATATACAATTTTGAACAAGTTTCCATACATGATTTAATCCATATAAAGTTCTACGTCCTCGTAATAGTGTTCTCCTTTAGGATGGAGGACTTCCTGCTGAACCATCCAGCTAGTTCCTCTTGAAGTGGTCGGAAGCGAGCTTCTAGACTAAGCATCATCCGGAGGTTATTCCTCCGAGCATTGGTATCACTCGAACGGCCCGCCAGAGGTGTATCTCCGGATCCTCTCCTGAACATAGTATCCACATAGATTGGTCTCCGGTGGCTGAATATCCCCAACATTCTTAGGCTTTACCATTTTGAATTCTAGCTCTTTTTGAATTCACCGACCTTTGTATCTACGAACCGTCTCCAAACCCTACGAGGCAAAGAAAATTAAGTGAACAAGAGAGTTATTAGTTACTTGATATTAGGAAATGAACGAAATAGGCCGAGCGATATAGAGCGCAAATGAATGAAAATAATTACTTCGCAGCATTCTTCTCATGTCGGCCCAAAGCTTTGGATCCATATTCAGAGAGTCGTGACGAGACATTACGAGGTGTTAACTTTAATTACTAGCAGAATCCGGTGGAACCTGCGGACACGATACATGCACAAGACGTCATGCATAACTCATCGATTAGCCGCCACATACCATGCATGGAGTAAACAAAAGAGAATTAATGTGCTCAAGACAGAAACACTCACCCAAAATGGTAAGGAAATAGAATATCACTTTTGAGTTCCTGCTTTGTAAGAAACTGCCACAGGTCTGCCTCCACGCCGGTGGGGTGACGCCCAACACATATCCATTAACGATGTGTGGGTCAATGAACCCAACATCATGGATGTTCCTTACTCTGCATTCCTTAATCTTCATTCTGCATGTATAATAGCGGACACAACAATATAGTTAGGACATATATATAGTGCAGGCACTATGAACGAGATGGGGTAGAAATTAATAAATCACTTACGTAACGTGAAAGCAACCGATGATAGATTTGTCGAGCTCAAGAGATTGAAAAGCTGGAACAATTCACTCAGTGCAATTGTTACATAGTAATGTTTGAAGTGATGCTCATGTCTAACTTCCGCATAAATATATTCTTTGGCGTTTTTATTTTTATGTAACCCTTGTACCAATTCAGCAGACCTTTCATTTGGTCGGTAGATCATTTTCCTCGCAGGCTCGACGAGAGGCCCATTCTTGACATATGTAATTACTACATCCTTCACTGGCGCCTCATCAAGGCCTAACAGTTCACGAAGAGTAATACCTAAGCTGGCCGCTTGTTCTGCGCACTTCGTTACAGTCAATCCATGTGCTGTCGCAGCTTGTATGATCTCGGGGCATCCGGGCTTCCACTATAAGCGGGCAATCGATTGTTTACTTTGTTCCCCGAGCTGGGCAACTTGTTTCCGCTTTTTTACTTTCGGCCTTCTCCCGCTCTTTGTTCTCCTTGAACATGAGTGCCTGCCCGCTGGGTTCACGTGCATAGTCGTCGGGCAGATTCTTCGGCTTGGGACGGTGTGCTCAAAATGACTTAGCCCACTTCTTTTGCTCATCGAATATACTGGCTTGGGCTCGGGCTCTCTTTTCTTCTTGCAGTCCGCCTTCCATTTCTCATAATGAGCAGCCGCGTCGCTGCCGACTTCCTCGGCACTACGTTCCCAAGGCCTTGTGGGGAGAGGCTTGATGATGGCTCCGGTACCTTTGTGGTCTTAGGTACATAAGGGTCCGGGTTAATAATCCAGGACTGCTTCGCTTCTTTGTCGGAGGTGGATTGGGGGCGGCGTCGATCACCCGCCGGACGAGGATCGGGGCGGCGGCTGATCACCCGCCGGACGTTGTGGATCGGGGGCGGCGTCGGTGACGTGACGGAGGTGTAGGTGAACCGCCACCACCACCACCGCCACCACCACCACCGTGAGGGGTGGACTTGTTGTCCTTGGCGCCTCGCTCGAAACTTAATAAACTTCTTTTGCCATAGAATGAAATGGCGCTTGACATCTCCAAGTCTTTTCTCCCTTCGTGTAGCAATGTCAATCTCTGTGTCCTCAAACCCTTGGACTATGTCCTCCACCGTGACACGAGCATAGCCATCTTGAATGGGGTTGTTGTGGTGGAGTGCTCTGTAAACATGGTAAAGCACTGCCGATGGCTACCTTCATGGACATGTTCCCGATAGGATAATACAGATGACATTCTTTCATCTCCTTTATATCGCCCACGGGGTAGCGAGGAGGCTCCGGTGCAGTAATTTCGACCACCAGAGGCTCCGGTGCAGTAATTTCGACCACCGGAGGCTCCGGTGCAGTAATTTCGATCGTCGGTGCATCTGCACCAGCCGGTGGGGCCTCCGTGGAAGCCACGCTGCTTCTCCGCTGCTGGCTTCCGAGATCCACTGGATGATCTTCATGCTGCACCCGAGCTGCATCTCTTTCGCTACCAAGACACTCATGGTTTTCTTCATCACATCCATTTCCGATGCCAACCGCGCCACAACATCTGATTCCCGATCCATCTTTCTCTTACGGCTTCAGAATCAGACGGGTCATCGTCCCGGGGAACCCTACTTTTCACGGAATGTGCCCCATGCCTCGTGACATCGCCCTCCGTGTTCAGGATTCCCGAGGGCTTTGTCAGCGCGTCGTTCTCTCTGTTGAACTTGATCTTCCCTGTTGAGCATCCTTCATTGCGCCAATAAGGGCTTGGGTGGGTTTAATTAATTTGCCCGGTAAACACACTCCCTGTCTCCGGGTTCAGCGTTCCCCATGCCCGTACCACCAGCTTTTTGGCCCTTGGGTCCCATCCCTCCGCACTGGACGGATTCCTCGCGCCCTCATCTCGTTCTCCATCTTCTCCAACCTAGGCACCAAAATGCGATACCCTCCTGGCCCCATAACATGATTGTACTCCTTCTTAGCCGCATTTTCCTTATTTTTTTCGATATTTCAATGAACTGCTCCGATTTCTTTTGCTTCACAAATTCTGGCCAATCATGTTTCAGTTTCTCATATTGTCCTTTGAAATCCGGAGTCTTGTTCTGCTTGACAAAGTCACGGGCTAGATTTTGCTTGAATTTCCGGAATGCGCCGCCATCTTATGAAGAGCGAACTGTTTGACTAGCCTCCTCCTCTCCTTGTTTTCCTCAATCTTGTTACCCTCCTCATCGAATTTGTTGTATTCCGGAGGTAGAACGAAATGTTCCATAAGCTTCTTGAAGCAATCTTTTTTGTTCTCTTATCGACAAAAGTGAAACCATCAATTCGTGCCTTCTTTGGCTCATTCCACTCCTGGACGGTGATCGAGACGTTGTCTCTAACAATGGCTCCGCATTGGCTGACAAACTTGGTGGCGTTCTTGCGGGGCTCCAGCGGCCTGGGTTGCACTCGTCGACAACCTCGATGGTGCATGTTTCTCCTTGTTTCATCGCCTTGGTTGCGCCACGCTTTGACGACGTACTCGATTGTTTCGACGATCCGCCGAGGGCTAAAATAAGAAAGAGAGTCGCGCTGCTAGTACACACATATTTATTCAAATCAGTTTGTTTGTATCACCAGAGGCTCAATGTATATATATACCTCGGCGCCGGAGGTGGTTGCTACTTCCATTTGAAGATCGTCTTTTATCGACGTTTCTTCGGCATCTTCTTGCTGACCGCGCCCTTCATCTTCACCGTCAAGGTTCAGATAAGAAGAGATATCATCTTCTTCTTCTCCGGTCGGCACATATTGAATATCGCCGTTTATAATGCCGAACATATGTGCTTCACCGTCCGGATCATAGTTGTCCATAATCGGGTCAGCTCTATCGTCCGCCATTATGTCAGACGCGGTTCGTAATGTTCAGTCATCCAAAAGAAGCGGCGGTTGCCAAGAAGAAGAATGCGCAGACCATATACTACGTCAAGTGTGATCTGCTCTCCCCTGAACTGAACCGATGGGGCAATCTTGCCAGCCAGGTTTCTTGGATGCTTGTCTTGAATCGATGAGATGAATCCTGATTGATTTCATTCCCCTTCGAAAAATCCTGATCAGTTTCTTGGTTCCGTTGTCTGTCGGCTGCAGGAGAACACACTCTCAGATAACCCAGGTGGTCCGAGAGCTGGTTTAATTGTTTAAATGGGAGCTTTGTGGTTGATGCAATACTCAGTTTGGTAGCTTCCTTTTGTTTTTTCTGCAGAGAGTGGAGATTTCAGAATGGTGCGGACAGGTTGAGCAGCAATAATGTTCTTTAAGTCCTAGGTGAGCACTCCAGGTTCTGTGAATTTTTCCTTCACAGTACTGCAGTATTTTCATACTTCAAGGAAATATAAATAATATGGTTTCTCTCTCCCAGATTGTTACTACCGAGAATGGAATTTGAGAAGAGATACTTTTGGTGTTGTCCTATTGCCCCTCGTATCTGATAGATGACACAAAGTTACCGGTTTAGTTGGCCGCGGCTCTCGCGTCGCCCCTCACGGGCGACCCGAGAGCGATCTAACCCTAGCCTCACCGTCCCCTCCCTCCCCCTTCCCCGCCCCGCCGCCACCTGAGGCGCCGCCCGGCTGCTGCAGTGAAGGTGGCGGCGAGGCTCTGCTGCTCTGCGCTGCAGGGGGCGTTGGATCTCAGGGTGGCGGCCCTGATTGGCGAGGGCGACGTCGATCTCGTCCGGTGGATGGCGCCGCCGGTGCTAGCCGTGTGGGCGGCGGTGGCCGGTGGAGGCTCGTCGCTGCTGCGGGATGCGCCGCTGGCCTCGGCTGGCTGCTTCCCGGTCTCCTCTACTCTGCTGTGGTCCTCCCTCGACCGATCTGGGCGCTGCTCCCCCGGGCCGCCAGATCTGGCACATGAGGGTGGGTGGTGGCCATCCTAGAACGGGGGAAACCCCTGATCGACCTCCCGTCGACCCCGACGACGGCGGCGCTCCGGTGTCGATCTCCCTTTGAGGGCGTGTCGGGCTTCTTCGTCACCTCCTTCCTCCTCTCCCACGATCCCGGGCGAAAGCCTTGGCCTTGCTGGCCGAACGGCAGTGGCGCTGTGGCGTCTCGGTCCTTCTTGGAGGCGCTGTTCAAGGGAGGGCGAGGTTGTGGTCTCGCGGCAAGGTGCTTGGTGGCGGCGGCGTTGCTCTGCTCTCCGGGATGGCGGCTATGGTGGCGACGAGGTGGCCCCCCTGCAATCCTTCAGCGGCTCTTCATCTTGTTCGGCTCTGGGCAACCAGCCGGTGGACGGCGTCTGCGTGTTGTGGCACGGTTCAGACGTAGGGGCGATTGGATCTCCCCTCCGGCAAGGCTCAGGGCGGCCAGATCTGGAGCCATGCTTTTCTCCACGCAGCCCAGGTCCTCTCGGCCTCCACTTGTGTAGTCTACTGATTGCAGTTGCTCCGCTGTTCTAGCTTGCGTAGAGTTCTTCGGCAGCTTGATCCTGTTTTTGCTGTGGTGGTGCCCTGCTTGCCATTGCTCTGCTTAGCTCCGTAATGTGCGTGCACGCCGCCTTTTATCTTTCAGTTTTTCTTCAAGCTTTCGCTTTTGTATCAGCACTGTTGTATCCTAGCCGGTTGATGGCTTCATTAATTTGAAGTCGGCCTTGCGCCTTTTCTCTAAAAGAAAAGTTCAGATCAATTGTGAGGATATGATGATTGGCATACTTACCCCTGATGATGCCTCATTTCTTCAGAATTTGAGGCTGTTCTTGATATGTCAGGTAGGTCCGGCTATCGAGTCGTGTGTGATAATACATTAATAATCACAATTGAATGTGTTACCTAAACCTTCCTTTTGTATTTCATCCTCCTGTGAACCATCCGACGACTTGTGCACTACAAATGAGAAGTGTGAGGTGTACAGAAACCTGCACTTTATATTCCTGTCTTGCTTTTGTATTTCATCCTCCTTTGAACCATCTGACGACTTGTGCACTACAAATGAGAAATGTGGGGTGTACAGAAACCTCCACTTCATATTTATTACATGCCTGTATTATTTAATGTCTGAGCCTCTTTATATTGCTTACATCTGTGATTTATCTAATCTCTGAGCAAGTGTGACCGTGTCTAATTGAGTTAATAAGCCCAGTTGTTTGAAGAAGCAATTTGCATTCCAGATTTCAGGATTGTACTAATTCTTCTATCCATTTTGATTTGCCCCTGCCATTGTAGAAGTATGTATAGGTTGATTTTTCTTGTTGTGTATTTTATACAGTGAGCAGCTTACCTTGCACCGTCTTCCATCTGCCAACAATCCCATGACCCTGCATCAGGTCAGAAAAATATTCAATAATTATTTCTTATGCAGGGTCATGGGATTGTTGGCTTCAAGCATACTGTACTGTTGGGCTTCAAGCATACTTCTGTTCTAAACTTATTCCCTTTTCCCTTCATTTTTCTAAGACTATTGTTGGGCATTAAGTAGGAGTAGTTACTTATACTAAGGAGCAAATATGTATGACATGTTAATTTCACTTATTTTTGGAACGAAGATCTCACTTCATATATAGTAGTAGTCCTTGACGTCTGTGTTATTTATTGTGCAAAATTGTTCCTTTCTGGGTAGATGAAACTGTGGATTCCACCAAAGGAATATTTAGTAGGTTTTCTGTTATCAATATCTCTCCGCTACATGTTGCTAAAAGTAAATGAATCGAATTTCTTTCTGTTTTGGTTCAGGACAATTTGATTTCGGGAGGACAAAGGTCAGACAAGGATGAGAATGGGATACCAGATTACAGCGATGGAGGCTCGCACATGGACTCTGCTCATGCTCTCAGCGGGAATATTGAATGTTCTCAAGCTTTGCCATACACACGTGCTACCTTTGGCACTTGCATGGGCTCCAGTTTGTGACAATGCAATTTGCATCTGTCAGCGGATTATGGTGATCAGGTTTGGTTATTGGCCTACAGGTATGTTTTTGTATGGATGTCACAAAATTGTTGATGCAGAAAATAAGGGTGTAGTTCATTTCAGAGATACAAGTGATCTTGTTCAGTTTAGTCAAAGCACATACAAACATGTAGTTCCCTAAGCTGGAGGCGTTCCATTTGCTTTTGCTAGCTATATAAAATAGACTGAACCTGAACCTAACTACGATTGGATGTCTAAACTGAATTGTTGCATCCCTAGACATGGAATTATGCATCAATTTTAGCTCTCAAGAACTGCATACTTATGGTCCTATGTAATCCCAATTTATTCAGGCAAGCACGCCAAAAGTTCACTAATGAACAGAGCAACATCACACAGGTTCTAAGTTTTAGGCCAGGTTACTGTGATGTATTTTCAAAGATGTATGTTAGAGAAATTGTTCAGCCAACAATCCAATTAAATTTACACGCATCTATATATATTTACTAATCATTCTTTTCGCTTATCTCTATCTAACTTTAACACTGCACAATGATTTATTCCCTGTTTTGTAGCTTACACTGAAATCAAAATTCAGCTCATGTGCATCTATGTATTATGAACCAGCCCTGCCCATTGCTCTTACTGGATACATAAGTCTCTCCATTGCTGTTGCCGGATGTGCTTATGTTTGCTGTTAGTTTCTGTCTTGGTTAGGAACCAGGTGCTATAATGCACCAATGCTGCTTTCTGATGACGATGGCAATGCCAAACGCACCATCACCAGAGGTAGCTCATGTCTATATCTCATTTACTTATCATGTCTATATCTCTTTCTGAACTTGGAAGTCTATATCTCCCCTGTTTCCGCTATATATCTCTATTTTTCTGAACTTAACAATAGAACAACATTATATATTAGATCAGCACACAAGTGAACTGGAAATCCTTTTATTCAGATTGTTGGTACCCTTAGTGTAAAATTATTCCTTACTGTTGTAGTATCTGGTTGATGAAGGATTTTTATCTCCTAAGCTCCACACATTCTCTTCCATCTAAAACAACCGGCATGATCAAGTGGTGTAGTAGTTGAAGGTCGAGAGCTAAAATCAAGGCACCGCCTTAATTTACGCGGAAAGACCACAGCTCTTCCATCTACAACAGGTTTATTTGTTTCTGCCCTAACATGTTCTGTCACATAGTTGTCGACAAACCCTGACATGATTCTGCTACAACAGAGAAGGATTGGGAAAATATTAAGTTTGCTGTTGAAGACGGTGTTGATTTCTATGATGTTTCGTTTGTGAAGGATGCCAATGTTATTCATGAACTCAAGGACTTCCTGAAAATTAATGTTTCTGTCATCTATGGAAGTCTTGAAAATCTATAATGGGAGCTTACTCAATATTTAATTGGTTAGTTTAATATCCAGGTGCTAATGCGGATATACATTTCATTCCTGAAATCAAGAGGGCTGATTCAACTCCAAACCTGCGGTCAATTATTGCTGCTTCGGATGAGGTAAGGCCGTTAACATTACCTGTACGGTTAGTTCATCCATGTTAAATCAAGTAGCAACTCCTTCCCACATGGAAATTACCTTAGGTCGCCTGTTTCATGATAAGTATTGTCAAGAAATATTTTATTGAGGAACTTTGGTTGTAACTGAAATTCACTGCAAAACTGCATATGGAAGCATACAATACTTTTCTCTCTCTTAACTTACCTCCAAATAAAGGACTTCTGGAGTTAAAATTATTGATTGGCAGGGCCTCGGTTTATTAGCTATTATATATTTTTAGAAGCTAAAAGCCAAATCATATCTTGTTTCTTCTTTGGGACGACCAAGACGTAGTCTGATCATACAAGGCCTTGTTGATTGTTGATTCTACTTCCATAGTCTGATTAATATATCTGAGGTGCAGCCAAGATCAGGCAAGAGGAGATGTTTTGGTTGTTTCGACAGAAAATCCTACTGGCTGAAGCTCAAAGACTGAAGTCCCTAGCCCAGTGTTAAAAACTTCAATCAACCCGTAGCTAAAGCTGGAATCAATAGATCAGTGGCTACTCTGGAAACTCTTGTGCTGATTATTTCCAGGTAGTTGGTTAGGACTCATATGGTCTCTTTCCAGCTATCACAGATGGTATACTGCATACTAATGAGGATAGATGATTTACGTTGATGAGGAACTACTTTAGATAGTGACACTGAAGTGTTATTCTACGGATAGCCTTCAGTTGTTCTTTTGCATTTTTCCTGTGCAAAGATATATATTAACGGACAAACTGTGCGTACATATTAACCTTTTGTCCGCGATGGCGTATTAGCATGCCTAGCTGCCAAGTATAAATAGTATGTGCATCACTCAGAAATAGAGCATCCCGGCGAAATAGAGCATCTCAGAAAACTAAATGTTGACGTGCTGATACGTTGCTAAACCTACATGATATGAACTCACTTCTCTTTATTAATTGTTGGTTTACTTCACGCGCTGCAATGACACTCCTAAGAATGTTAGAGCAACTCCAACGCCTCGACCCAAATTTACAGCACGTGTATGTTTGGGTCGAAACAGACACAATCATGCCCAACGACTGACGCAAATGGACGGCGTCCGCTTTTGTCCGCATGCGCCCCATTTCAGGCCTAAATTTGGGCCGGGTTTGTGTTACGCAGACACGGAGCACATGCATGCGACGCGGCGCCTCTTGTCCTCCTCTTGGCCCACCGGTCGGTGCCACATCCACCCCCATTTCCTTCCTTTCCCAAAAACCTCCCAGCGGATTGCCATGGGTGACACGCCGAACCTCGACGCCGACGCCGACCTTACCTCCATCGTCAACAAGCCTCGCGCCATCCACAAAACGGGCGGCGGCGCCAAGAATGTGCCGACGGGCGTAGAAGCGGGCCATTCAGTCAGCTAAGAGGGCTGGCCGGAGGCAGGTACAGGCAGCTGGAAGCCGTGGCCACCGCCACCGCCCAACTGGAGGCCACTAAAAGAAGAGAAAATGAAGGCCTACATGGAGATGCAAGCGAAGATGCACGCAAAGAAGCTAGAGATGAAGGTAGACGTGCAAGCGAAGAAGCTCAAGATCGAGGATACCAAAGCCAAGACCAAAGCAGAAGAAGTGGCGCCACTTGCATGATGGAGGTGGAGATCATGACGGTGGATTTGAGCATGGTGTCCCCATAGAAGAGGCCTTGGTTTGAGAAGATGTAGAGCGAGATGCTCAAGCTTGATGATTGATCTATGCTGGAGAGTGCCATCTTTTTTGTATGCCGACAAATGTGCCGCATGACCATGGCTGAGATGTATGGCGTGGTTGAACTACCCCTTTTTTGTGTGCTGGCAAGTGTGCCGCCATCGGCAAGTGTGCCAGCATGAACCGCATGCTGTTTTTTGAAGGCTGGCATGTATGTCGCCACTGGCATGACCGTCGGTATGAACTGTGGATGCTGGCATGGCCGCTGGCATTTGTTTAGTTCAATATGCTTTGTAGCAGATTTAAAATTGTGTTTGGTTGGTTGGACACAGACGGGCAGCGATCACTCAGCCGACCCAAACGGATAAAAATGACAATCCGCTTGTCCGCTTGGGTTGACGCATTGAGTTGCTCTTATTCCATGCTTTGATGTGCACAATCCAAAAAGTGCATGCATCCAGTTATCTTCTCATAAAATTTTGGTGCCCAACAAGAATAAGGTTTGCTTACGTCGGTGACTCAATCTGATATGTCTAATTTTGGCTTTCTATGGCGCCATGATCTAAAAAATTGAACCTAAAGATACATGATCTTTATACTCTACTACATTATTTTATTCCTTTGTAATTTGGTTCTAAAGTAGAGTTTCAGAATGTTGCTTCTGTCAGTGACCCAATTGTTACTTTTACCCTATTTGGCTAACACCAAACTATACACTGTTTCAATATTTTCCTTTACCCTATTTAACTAGCCTATTTCAGCATTTTCTTCTCTTCGCCTCCTAAACTCATGCATCTACTGCTTGTTGCCTTGTCGTCTAAAACCCAAAGTGGAAGCATGGTTCTCATGTTAAAACTATAGTACCTGGTGATCATGGTCACAATATTAAGAAATGGTCAGTACATGTAAATGCAAACCTCAATCTGTTAGTTTTGTTTAATACTGACCATGGTTCTCTTTAGTCACTCATGATACAGATGCTCATATCCATGTGTTTGAAGCTAACTAAAGAGGTTCACATTTTGAGAACGGTTCAAGTGATTTGCTAAACATCGCAGGCATCATCTTGCAACTGTATTTTTGTTAGACAGAATATTGATTCCAGAGGTGAAAGGTTGCCGGTGACCACATGATTTTCTCCTCAGTGATTTGCTCACATCAAAGATTTGTTTCCTTCATGGTTGTGATGTAGAAGTTGTTGGATGATGAAATCATGTTCTATACTGATGGGACATGTAGCGACGACTCCACCACCCTCATGTCGTGGTCTTTCCTACTGGCAGCAGATACAAAACTCAGGCAATGCATTTGTACTAATATAGCTTGCTTTATAAAGGCAATGTGTGCTATTCTCAAGTGATCTCAATATTTTCTTTATGCTATCAAGCTACCATGTAATGGAATATAAGTATATATTAAGTTGGTTTTGAATCAATCTCATGTGCATGGTTTGAATACACGGCTCGCTTTCGCTTTTTGCGCCATTGGCTAACGAGTCATCTAGTAATAATAAACATCAACTAGGAAGCAGTTGTACCAAAAACAATGGATGAAACATCCATGATGCTGTAGCCTTCAGATACATGGCCCTTCAGTTCTACATTCGGAATGAATATCTGGGCATTAACGGATCACGAGAAAATTCTTATAAAGGAAATAAATAGCTGGGCATTATGAATCACAAACCAAGTCTTTTATTTAACAGCCACAGCTGAAATAGCGACAGTACATACCAGTTCACAACAAGCACACACGAACCAATAGCAGTACATAGTTGAACACAGGTAATGCAAAAATAAAGGCTCTGAAAATGGAAACACGATTTAGTCTCAGTCTTTCAATAACTGGGAGAAAATACGACAAGCAAAAGCAAACGAAGAGTAACAGTAGCAGTAAACAGAGGCAGTAGCACAAGTGATGAAGTGAAGCACCGTCAGACGCAGCAGAGGAAGCAGATTCATAGCAGAAATGGAGCAAGCAGCCAAGGGTGCAGCAAGACAGTCAAAGGTACCTAATCCTGGCATTCAATGGTACGCTTTTGAAACAGCAGAGGAAACGCCTCATCTCACTGAATCGAATCTGCAATGCATGCCGTCCAGCTAATGAAGCTTCTTCCTTCCGGACGGTGACCTAGATAACAACAACAGGCCAACATGTTGAAGTAGCGAGATTAGAAACGAGGAAACAGAGATTAGTGGTACTAGTTTGCACTTTGCAGGTAAGTGGCTATACCTTGCAACTTGCATAGGTACACATTTCCGACCAGTGTGGCAAGTCAACGTTGTCGGAGACTATACCGGAACTTCCCTCGAGTTGCAGAACAATGGCGCAACGATGTTAGGAAGTCTCTGGTGATTTATCGGAAGTATAGACGCTGGAGGGGCATGAGGAACTCAATGCCAGCTGGGACCTCCGTCATGCTGCCGAGGTTGACTAAGATTAATTCCTCCAGGCTCGCCATGGCGCCTTCTACTATCTCTAGCTGATTCAGATTATGCAGGTCTCTTAGAATGAGAATCTTTAGTTTGGGGAACCACCCCGTGATAAATGCAATCTGCTCTCCATAGTAAGCACTCGACAGAATAAGATACGTCAAGTATGACAACCGAGAAAGGGATGGCAGTGGGTCTTCACTCAGCAGTGACCAATAAAGAGACAAATCATACAAGTTCTGCCCCCAACACCTTGGAAGAGAGGAGACTCATCCAACGCCTTCCTCTAGTCGTCCTCTCAAAACTAGCTTTTGCAGGCTTGGCAGACAGACATTCAACAAGAGAACCTCATCCTCGTCACTTGCATTCACACTTAGGTAGGGCAAATACTGCATCTGAACTAGAGATTCGCTGATAAGGCCACAGTAAATTCCCTTCACATTCCATAACCTCAAGCTTCTCATTTGCCTCAGCTCCCCTAAATGCCTAAGAGACTCATCTTGTGCTTCCAATGCTTGCAATGTCTGCAGATTTGTTAGATTTCCAAGACCATTGGGGATACATACACCACCTCCACATTTAAGCTCTCTCCAAGTCGGATCAATTACTCTCTCAGCAAACAAGTGCCCGAGCTTCTTCAGTTTCACAATCCCATTAGGCAGCTCATGTATATCAGATTTATAAAGGTCGAGTGTCAACAAATTTGAAAGCTTCTCAATAGTCTTTGGAAGATTCTTCACCTTTGAACCACGCAAACCCAAATGGCGGAGATTAAAAAGATCGCCAATAGCTTCTGGAATCTCCTCAATGGGCAGACCATGCAATTCTAGCACTGTCATATATCTTGACTCCGTGAATAGCAAAGGCATAGTGGATGATGGCATGCTATTGTCCAATGTAATCACTGTCACGAAGTTGGTGTATACCAGAAATTGGTTGATTCTTCTTCTTCTTCTTCTTTAGTTTGTGGACTACCAACCGTCGTCCAACCATCTCAAGAGAGCCCCCACACTCATCGTCATAAGTAACACCAAAACAGTTCTTCTTGCACAAATCAACTGCCAGTTCACGTAAGAGATCGTGCATTCTGAATTTCTTCATCCTACCAAAGTGGTTCCTCTCAACAAGTTGTAGCATTTCTGTCAGTCAACTCCTTCGGATAGCCTTCCGCCACTTCTTCTAATGTGCTTCCACCCCTCTCCTCGATGAACCCCTCTGCCATCCATAATCGTGCAAGTTGTTTCCTATGTAAAAGATAGTCTTCTGGAAATAGACTGCAGTACAAGAAGCAACTTTTCAAATGTGTTGGAAGGTATATGAAGCTCAGTGTACAAAATATTCCTTATGTGATCAAGCTTCGAATTATTAATCATCTCCCAACTCAGTTGGTCATTTATTCTTCTCCATTCTTCCATGGTTTTCTCACGCACACGCAAGAGGCTGCCAATTGACACAATAGCAAGAGGCAAGCCTTTGCACTTGCCAACTATTTCCTCGGATAATGGCTTCAACTCAGAGGACATTTATGATTTGTATCTCTTAGAAAGGCTTTCTTACAAAAGAGGTCCCATGCCTTGTCTTCGGGTAAAGCTTCTAGTGTTAAGATATGTCCCGGAGAGGCAAGTGTATGACGCGGACTTCCCTTGTTGTAAGCATCACTCTACTGCCCCTATCATTATGAGTAAACATCCTTGACAAATCATGAAATGCTTCCGGATCCCAAACATCATCCAATATGATCAAGTACTTCCTTTGCTCCAGATATTTCTTTAGTGTCTCTTCAAGGCTAATGATGTCCATATCCAGGGTGCTAGATAGAACACCGACATTATCTTTAAAAGTTCCTTGGTTATATTTCTCAATATAACTTCTCTAGAATAAGTTTGAGAGATGGAGACCCAAGCATGACACTGGAATTTCTCCCTCTCCTTCTTGTAGACATTTGCAGCTAAAGCAGTTTTACCAAGACCACCCATTCCAAGAAGGCTTATCACAGAGCATTCCATATCATCACCTGCCAACCATTGCTCGAGTTTTTCTCTGTTTTCGTCCACCCCCACTAGATCTTCTTCATCAAGAGAGCGTGAAATGTTTGCCAGATCTTGGGATCTCTTGACAATGTAATTTGAGTTGCTTGCATCCCCATTGCTTATTGTGGCAACCAAACGGTTTTTTGTATCTGAAAGGTGTGAAAGGTCTTTCTCTATTTCCTTCACCTTGGAAGCTATCTTGCTCAAAGAAAGCAGAGATCTTGGCTTCTTGAAACCCTTCTTTAGAAAAAAAACAACAACCAATATCATGTTCCCGACCAACAAGATACAAGTACTCATCCACCATGTCCTCCATCACATATGCTACTTTCTGTACCTCCTCCAACCAGCCCTCATGTACTTGATTGTTGCGACTACGAATGTCCATCTGACACAGAAAATCATGCATTACGCGAAGCTCCCTACCAACACGGCCCATACTGCCCTGTAGTTCTAGTAGTTGTGTGCCATACTTTCCAAATTGTACGCTGGCCTGATCTGCCGCTGCCTTTGCCAAGGCAATTCCAATCTTTCTAATGGCTAGAAGAATCACAATCTCTGCCATTACTTTGAGAATTGCTAATGTCTCGGTGTTAGATGGTGGCCCAGTTGTATATTCTCCTCTGTATGATCAGAATGACCACTGTAAAATGAAGTGATACGTTAATTATAAAAAATAGTGAAATTCTACTACTAGCAATTATGAAGCACCTGCAAAATCACTTCAAAACTCACCAAACACTTTGCCATGACACTTAAAAACTCTCCAACCACAATGGAAAAGTAAAATAAGTAGAACTTTCCTTTGAAATACTACTAAAGTATTAATTAATATTGTTAAGTTATCTAATTCTAACTAAGATAGCCAAACAAAATTAGCTCTTTCGACAGACATGTCCATGAATTTTAAAACACTTGAGACTGCTATAGTCAACTACGGCAAACATAATTTTGTTAACTAGCAACAAGACCAGTGATACTTCACCAAATAAATGCTCATGTATGTTCCTCTTCCCTATAGGGATATATTAGGTTAAACATCCCAAATGTTGAAATCTGAACCAAGTCAAAGAGGAAACCAATCTGGCATACCTGTCGGCTTGCCAATATGCATATTCTACTTCCAAGTTACTTACTTCAATATTTCCTTGGTATCTATGTAATTAACATCCCCAGATATATGGAGAGACTAATAGATAAAGATGTCGATTAAGATACAAGAAAGAAAGTTGTAGCTAATCAAGAAATGAATAATAGAACAAAACTATAGTGTCATAGATGTCATTCGGCGAATCAATATGTACTCCCATGATTACAGTCACTCCAATTAAAAGGAGCCATCAATTTTCACTTCAGAAAATCCTCACACAACAAGAATGTTCATTTTATGAGGGTAGAATTTGCCACAAGAGCATATGAGATTTGCTAATATATTGGCATAAGAAATTTGCTCTGAGTGCAACCTAAGATAACAAGGAAAGTAGTGAAGGATGATGCACCTGCCTTTGTTATGGCTTAGATCTGATCGATCTTGGTAGCCTCCTTGTGCACTTTTGAATCTGAAACCACCGTAACAATCTTCTCGTAAAAAGAAAAAGAAGAGACATCATGGCTCAGCTGGTCTTGTTGTCATTGTAGCTTGATCATAGAGATTTTGAACTATCATGGAGTCATTGGCATGATCAGAGAGTGTGCAAGCTTGTTGCTGATGACAAGTAGCTGGATCTGATCTTCCTCCTTGTTCCTTTTACCCAGCAAAACTAGAGAACAACCTGGCCAGGAAAGCTGCCAAAAAAATAATATCAACCTAGTTAAGATATTAACAAGAGAGCTAGTAACAAACCAAATTAAGGGCAACGCACCTGGATTTGTAATTGGCGAGATCCAGCTAGATTTGGACCTATAGGAACCTGCTTGTCTCATTTGTCATGGCTTGGTGAGTGGGTAATACTAGTCTTGTTGTTGCAGCCAGAGAACCTGCAAGTAAAGTCAAATTGGTGTTAGTCTTCTTGTGATTGCATATCAACTTCTTATTTTTCCGTAGAAACTAAAAAGGCAATGTTCCCTAGGTGCCCATGCATAAGGATGATTTATGGCATGCATTAGGACAGCAGAGCAACAGCTTTAACAGCACAGCTGATGTGCAACCAAGGATTCGTACTTCATTATTCTGCTGTTGGACCTTCCCTATGGGCTCTCTTTTAGTTATGTTTTTACCAAGGTGGTAACCTCTGTGAGAAGATTTGGAAATTCTGAAACCTCGGAAATGATGTGATGGATGGCAAGATTTCAAGAATTTAAGCATCCGAGCATACATTGCATGTGTTGCCAACCACAAAAATACAACTGGAACATATAGGCAATACCACACTTCATATCTTGTCTCATCAAGGAACAAACATCAGATCAAAATAAATAAATTTACTTGTCTAACGCTGGCAAGCAGCTCAAGATGCCAACGCTTTGGATGACACTTAATTAAGATCGTGGTTATCTACATTGACAAGAGAACTAGGAAGGATAACAAATTAAGGGCAATGCACCTGACTTGTAGATGTAGAGCCGGACATATTTGGACTTAGTAAAGTGCGATTCAAGATTAAAACATCAAAGCAGTGTCATGGTGTGGTGAATGGGGAATTCTACTCTTGTTGAAGCCATCGACAACAAGAAAGAGAACCTCAAGTCAAGCATATGATTCTTGGTCAGTGGGGAATGCTAACTTGTTTGTAAAGCAATCAAGAACCAGACAGAGAACCAACAAGTAAAGTACTCCTCTGTTCCTAAATACAAGTCTTTGTAGAGATTTCAATACTAATTACGCATTTGATGTATATAGACATATTTTAGAGTATAGATTCCCCATTTTACTCCGTATGTGGTCCATGTTGAATCTCTAAAAGACTTATATTTAGGAATGGAGGGAGTATATGCTAATCTTCTTGTGGTTGAATCTCTTGTTTTCCTTATTTGAAAGCAGAGCACTGCACTGTGTGCACATCACTTCTAGCACTGTGATGAATTAAAGGTGTTTTATGGATGGCTACATTTTAAGAATTTAAGCATATGCACATACAGTGCATGTGTTGTATTTTTTTTATCATGGGGATCAGTAGCATGAATAGTTACAAGGGTTTCAAGCACCCACTATTAAGCATTAAGGCTATATTCAGACACAACACATCCTGACCAGGAACTCGCTGTTGATTTTCCATAACACAAATACCATGTTCATGCTGACACGAAATATGATGCTGGCAACTTGAGATGAATTATATGGAAGGGTCTCAAGACTTTTCCTTCTTTTTTCTCTGATGAATGACATGAATGCATCTCTAAATCAATTAACCTAGAAGATGTGCCATTCTTCCTTTGTCAGAAGTCTGTTATTGAAGAGGAGCCGTAGATTCCAGGTGTGTGGTGAATGGACATGGATAAATAATATCATCAGAATTAATACTCCCTCCGTTCCTAAATATTTGTCTTTCTAGAGATATCAACAAGTGATCACATACGAAACAAAATGAGTGAATTTACACTCTAAAATATGTCTATATACATAGTCACTTGTTTAAATCTCTAGAAAGGCAAATATTTAGGAACGGGGGGAGTACTACTAATAAGATGCAGGGACCATAAATCTGTCAAAGGTAGATAGCTAACTAGCTAAGTCATACTGCTATTGAAGAGCAGATATCATGAGTCTGGGCAACATGACAGGTTTCAAAGCATCAGTAGCAATCATGCAAATGTATTATTATTTAACTGTGAAGCAACATCAGATCAAACAAATAAAACAATTTTACTTGGCTAACGCTAGCAATCAAAGCCAGACAACTCAAGATGAGAACGCTTTGGATGACACTTAATTAAGATCGAGGCCATGGATACAAAAGATAATCTGGTTTAGATTTGGTGACGTTAGAAGTTCAAATTCTCATCCATATTTTACGGAGAACACAAAATGGGCGAGATATCTGCATTGTCCTAGCTAAGATATTGACAAGACAACTAGGAATAAAACCAAATTAAGGACAACGCACCTGTGACTTGTAGATGTAGAGCCGGCCAGATTTGGACTTGTGGTGGTCTCCTGCGCGCTTCAAGAGCTAAAACATCAAAGCAGTGCCATGGCGTGGTGAGTGGGGTATGCTAGCCTTGTTGAAGCCATCAAGAACCAGACAGCGAACCTGCAAGTCAAGCATATGCTTGGCTTGGTGAGTAGGGAATGCTAACTTGTTTGTAAGCAATCAACAACCAAACAGAGAACCTGCAAGTACTAATCCCTCCGATTCGTATTACTCGCCTTAGATTTGTCTGCACGGATGTATCTAAATGTGTCTAGATACTTACATATCTAGACAAATCTAAGACGATTAATATGGATCAAAGGGAGTAGTATATGCTAATCTTGTTGTGGTTGAGGCTCAATTATTTTCCTTATTTTAAAGCAGAACTCTGCGCATGTGTGCACATCACTGGAAGAACTATGATGAACTAAAGGTGCTTTATGGTACTGTGATGATAGGTCCCAATGCGCGGTAGTCCATATTCCATTACTGTACTAAAAGCAATATTGCTACATCAGTATTCTGCATGTAGCACCGCACAGCCACATGATGTTGGACGTTCCTTATGGGGCCCTGTGTTGATATTGAACATGGCTCACTTTTTCCTTTTACAAAGGTATCTTCTCGGAGAAGGTTTAGACATTCTGAAACTTCTAAAATGATATGGATGGTTGCATTTTTGAATTTAAGCATATGCAATGACGCAGATACAGTGCATATCTTGTATTTTGATCATGAGAAGCAGTAGCACAGAAGCTTACAAGGGTTTTTGAAACACCCACCAATTAAGTAATAATAAGTCTATATTCAGAAAAGCCTGAGCAGTAAAGTAGCTAAACCCACTAGAAGCAACAAAATAACTTTGTACATACCGAGAGCTAAAGAAAATTACTTTGACATAAAATACGCGAACACAATGGAACAGCCCTATTACAGGTATGGTGAAATTCTGTTTCAAGAGCCTCAAATTCAGTGTTGATTTGCCAGCCATATGTTTGCTTACATCAGAATTTTGACTGGACAGCTAGTTCATGCTGACCCGAGATACGATTGCCGGCAACTTCAGAGGACTATAACAGGGAAGGGTTTCAAAACTTTTACTCACTTCCTTTTCTAAATAGCATGAATGCATCTCTAAATTAATTAATTAATTAATTAAGAATGTTCTATGTATAAATCAATCATCAATCATATAGACTGAAAAACAGAAGAAGAGAGAATAGAAGTGCACTGGTAAGTACCTCTTATTTCCGTCAAGGGCTCCAGTCTACGCACCACGGGCGGCCATGGTCGAGGGCAACAGCCAACGAGATTAACTCCAACTGCTCAGCAGCAGCATGGTGCATGTTGCCTGCAGCAGCCTGCAACACCCTGAGGCGAGCAAAAGCGGCAATCCGAGCTCTTCTTTCAGAGATGGTGCCACATCATTTTTCCTGGCCGAAGATGGCGTCAAACACTACCATCTGTATTGGTGCAGGCTCATTATCATGTCATGAGCCATTCAAGATTCTTATTAATTCGAAGATCTATGTATAAGCCCGCATCCGTTGACCAAAGCTCGTTCAGATAATTGCCAGAAGAAACATATAACCTGGGGAGGCAGGTCCCCTTTAGATTCTAATGGTGTGGCAGGGAAAAACAATGCCACAAGATGCAGGCAGACAGGGACCATATATGAATATTAATAAATATTTCTCCGTTCGAATACTTGTCATCAAAATGGATAAAAGGGGATGTATCTAGACGTATTTTAGTTCTAGATACATCTCTTTTTATCCATTTTGATGACAAGTATTTTCGGACGGAGGGAGTATGTAATAAAAGTAACAAAGGGAGGCAACAGCAATGATGCAAATCAGCAAGTGCATTCCTAAGTAGTAATTGCTAGGCACAAACTGAATATATGGCACACTTGACATCTAGATTTGCCAGTGGAAGCAAGATCAAATGAAACAGATAAATATGGCATTTCCCCTAGGCTAATGCTGGCCATCGAAGGCCACAGCTCAAGATGCGACGCCTTTTCTTTTGGGATGATTAAATCGGTTCAGATTTAGTACTAGCAAGTTGCTCAAATTGTCACCAACGCCCTACGGACAGCACAAAGAAGGCATGACTGTATGCAAGGGCAGTTGGCTGGCTTACCTCGGCGTCGCCGCTGCGGGCCGGGAGTCTACTTCGCGGCGGCCACCGCGAGCGAGGGGTGGCTTGGCCGTGCAGGAGGCCCTGTTGCCGCACCGTCGGCAGAGGGCGGGAGCGGAGCGTTGGCGGGGTTAGCCGGAGAGGAGGCGCAGCATTCTCCCTCCTATCCTGTTCCTAACCCTCGCCGCCGGTGTGCCTGCCTCCTCCCTGTCCGCCAAAGTTCAGAGTGCCCAGCTTTTTTTTTTTAGAACAGTTCAGAGTGCCCAGCTGTGCTGCCGGAGTGAAGGGAGACCTGAAGCCAGCGCTAATGGGCCGGCCCAATTCTGACGCGAATTTCAAAAATTGTTCATGAATTTAAAAAAGTATATTGTTTTAAAACATGTTCACAAATTTGAAAAAGGAAATGTAAATATGTATATTTTTTCTTTGTGCCGGCCCAAAAAAGCACGACCCAAGTATTAGCTTTAAATTGTTTTGCGAAGGAAAAGGGAGCCCGAGGAAACAGGAGCCCAAATGAGACGTGCACTGGTGGAAAAAAGGCCTTCGGTCGCGGTTCGCAACAGCCATTAGTCGCGGTTGCGCAACCGCGACCAAATAAGCGCGACTAAAGCCCCCCCCCCCTTTAGTCGCGGCGGCTTAAGGACCGCGACGAAAGGCCCGGCCACGTGGGCGCCAGGCGGCCGGCGGGGCGGAGGACCATTAGTCGCGGGGCGCCAGCCCAAACCCGACGAAAGGCCTTAGGCTGCCCGCCAGCGCGCCTAAATGTTTAGTCCCACTCGCTAGTTGAGAGAGCTCGAGAGTGGTTTATAAGCGCTGCCGCGCCCACCCTCTCGAGCTCCTCTCAACTGCAGGCTTCGGCCTACTCACATTACTAGCTATGTGCCTGTGGCCTACTTGGCCTCATGGCCTGAATCCTGGCCCATGTTGGGTTTCTAGTCGATTCAGGCTGTGGGGGTCCGTAGGGGGCACTATTTTTTTCCAGTTTTTTGTTTTGTTTTCTGCATTATTATTTATTTTTGTTGTTTTTGCTTTATTTTTAATTCTTTTTTGCTTTTAGTTTTAGAAAAATTATAAACTTTCTGTTAGTGCCATTAGTTTTCAAATTTGAAAACACTTTTTTGTTTTCTTTGTTGCTTTATTTATTTTATTTTGTTTCTACTTACATATATATTCAATATCAAATAAATTTGCATATGAATGTACAATCTCAAATAAATTTGAAATTAGAACCAAAAAGAATTCAAGAGGAATATACAATATATATTCAATATCATCGGATGACCATATACAATTTTGAACAAGTTTCCATACATGATTTAATCCATATAAAGTTCTACGTCCTCGTAATAGTGTTCTCCTTTAGGATGGAGGACTTCCTGCTGAACCATCCAGCTAGTTCCTCTTGAAGTGGTCGGAAGCGAGCTTCTAGACTAAGCATCATCCGGAGGTTATTCCTCCGAGCATTGGTATCACTCGAACGGCCCGCTCAGAGGTGTATCTCCGGATCCTCTCACGCATATAGTATCCACATAGATTGGTCTCCGGTGGCTGAATATCCCCAAAGCATTCTTAGGCTTTACCATTTTGAATTCTAGCTCTTTTTGAATTCACCGACCTTTGTATCTACGAACCGCCTCCAAACCCTACGAGGCAAAAGAAAATTAAGTGAACAAGAGAGTTATTAGTTACTTGATATTAGGAAATGAACGAAATAGGCCGATCGATATAGAGCGCAAATGAATGAAAATAATTACTTCGCAGCATTCTTCTCATGTCGGCCCAAAGCTTTGGATCCATATTCAGAGAGTCGTGGACGAGACATTCTGAGGTGTTAACTTTAATTACTAGCAGAATCCAGTGGAACCTGCGGACACGATATACATGCACAAGACGTCATGCATAACTCATCGATTAGCCGCCACATACCATGCATGGAGTAAACAAAAGAGAATTAATGTGCTCAAGACAGAAACACTCACCCAAAATGGTAAGGAAATAGAATATCACTTTTGAGTTCCTGCTTTGTAAGAAACTGCCACAGGTCTGCCTCCACGCCGGTGGGTGACGCCCAACACATATCCATTAACGATGTGTGGGTCAATGAACCCAACATCATGGATGTTCCTTACTCGCATTCCTTAATCTTCATTCTGCATGTATAATAGCGGACACAACAATATAGTTAGGACATATATATAGTGCAGGCAATATGAACGAGATGGGTAGAAATTAATAAATCACTTACGTAACGTAGCAACCGATGATAGATTTGTCGAGCTCACAAGAGATTGAAAAGCTGGAACAATTCACTCAAGTGCAATTGTTACATAGTAATGTTTGAAGTGATGCTCATGTCTAACTTCCGCATAAATATATTCTTTGGCGTTTTATTTTTTATGTAACCCTTGTACCAATTCAGCAGACCTTTCATTTGGTCGTAGATCATTTTCTGCGCAGGCTCGACGAGAGGCCCATTCTTGACATATGTAATTACTACATCCTTCATCGGGCGCCTCATCAAGGCCTAACAGTTCACGAAGAGTAATACCTAAGCTGGCCGCTTGTTCTCTCGGGCACTCACATAGTCAATCCATGTGCTGTCGCAGCTTGTATGATCTCGGGGCATCCGGGCTTCCACTATAAGCGGGCAATCGATTGTTTACTTTGTTCCCGAGCTGGGCAACTTGTTTCCGCTTTTTTACTTTCGCCTTCTCCCGCTCTTTGTTCTCCTTGAACATGAGTGCCTGCCTCAAGTTCACGTGCATAGTCGTCAGCAGATTCTTCATGCTTGGGACGGTGTGCTCAAAATGACTTAGCCCACTTCTTTTGCTCATCGTAATATACCGGCTTGGGCTCGGGCTCTCTTTTCTTCTTGCAGTCCGCCTTCCATTTCTCATAATGAGCAGCCGCGTCGCTGCCGACTTCCTCGGCACTACGCTCCCAAGGCCTTGTGGGGAGAGGCTTCAGTGATGGCTCCGGTACCTTTGTGGTCTTAGGTACATAAGGGTCCGGGTTAATAATCCAGACTGCTTCGCTTTGTCGGAGGTGGATTGGGGGCGGCGTCGATCACCCGCCGGACGAGGATCGGGGCGGCGGCTGATCACCCGCCGGACGCTAGGATCGGGGCGGCGTCGGCCGACGTGACGGAGGTGTAGGTGAACCGCCACCACCACCACCGCCACCACCACCACCGTAGGGGGTGGACTTGTTGTCCTTGGCGCCGCCTGAAACTTAATAAACTTCTTTTGCCATAGAATGAAATGGCGCTTGACATCTCCAAGTCTTTTCTCCCCTTCGTGTGTAGCAATGTCAATCTCTGTGTCCTCAAACCCTTGGACTATGTCCTCCACCGTGACACGAGCATAGCCATCTTGAATGGGGTTGTTGTGGTGGAGTGCTCCTGTAAACATGGTAAAGCACTGCCGATGGCTACCTTCATGGACATGTTCCCGATAGGATAATACAGATGACATTCTTTCATCTCCTTTATATCGCCCACGGGTAGCGAGGAGGCTCCGGTGCAGTAATTTCGACCACCAGAGGCTCCGTGCAGTAATTTCGACCACCGGAGGCTCCGTGCAGTAATTTCGATCGTCGGTGCATCCGCACCAGCCGGTGGGGCCTCCGTGGAAGCCACGCTGCTTCTCCGCCGCTGGCTTCCGAGATCCGCTGGATGATCTTCATGCTGCACCCGAGCTGCATCTCTTTCGCTACCAAGACACTCATGGTTTTCTTCATCACATCCATTTCCGATGCCAACCGCGCCACAACATCTGATTCCCGATCCATCTTTCTCTTACGGCTTCAGAATCAGACGGGTCATCGCCCCGGGGAACCCTACTTTTCACGGAATGTGCCCCATGCCTCGTGACACGCCCTCCGTGTTCAGGATTCCCGAGGGCTTTTGTCAGCTGCCGTTCTCTCCGTTGAACTTGATCTTCCCTGTTGAGCATCCTTCATTGCGCCAATAAGGGCTTGGGTGGGTTTAATTAATTTGCCCGGTAAACACACTTCGCCTCCGGGTTCAGCGTTCCCCATGCCCGCATTCACCAGCTTTTGGCCCTTGGGTCCCATCCCTCCGCACTGGACGGATTCCTCGCGCCCTCATCTCGCTCTCCATCTTCTCCAACCTAGGCACCAAAATGCGATACCCTCCTGGCCCCATAACATGATTGTACTCCTTCTTAGCCGCATTTTCCTTATTTTTTTCGATATTTCAATGAACTGCTCCGATTTCTTTTGCTTCACAAATTCTGGCCAATCATGTTTCAGTTTCTCATATTGTCCTTTGAAATCCGGAGTCTTGTTCTGCTTGACAAAGTCACGGGCTAGATTTTGCTTGAATTTCCGGAATGCGTCGGCCATCTTATGAAGAGCGAACTGTTTGACTAGCGTCCTCCTCTCCTTGTTTTCCTCAATCTTGTTACCCTCCTCATCGAATTTGTTGTATTCCGGAGGTAGAACGAAATGTTCCATAAGCTTCTTGAAGCAATCTTTTTTGTTCTCTTATCGACAAAAGTGAAACCATCAATTGCGGCCTTCTTTGGCTCATTCCACTCCTTGACGGTGATCGAGACGTTGTCTCTAACAATGGCTCCGCATTGGCTGACAAACTTGGTGGCGTTCTTGCGGGGCTCCAGCGGCCTGCCGGTTGCACTGTCGACAACCTCGATGGTGCATGTTTCTCCTTGTTTCATCGCCTTGGTTGCGCCCACGCTTTGACGACGCATCGATTGTTTCGACGATCCGCCGAGGGCTAAAATAAGAAAGAGAGTCGCGCTGCTAGTACACACATATTTATTCAAATCAGTTTGTTTGTATCACCAGAGGCTCAATGTATATATATACCTCGGCGCCGGAGGTGGTTGCTACTTCCATTTGAAGATCGCTGCTTATCGACGCTTTCTTCGCATCTTCTTGCTGACCGCGCCCTTCATCTTCAC
This sequence comes from Aegilops bicornis, assembly GCA_021605145.1. Classification (NCBI taxonomy): domain Eukaryota; kingdom Viridiplantae; phylum Streptophyta; class Magnoliopsida; order Poales; family Poaceae; genus Aegilops; species Aegilops bicornis. The sequence goes on along the minus strand of CM038675.1, from coordinate 31,237,512 downwards.
CGTCAAGGTTCAGATAAGAAGAGATATCATCTTCTTCTTCTCCGGTCGGCACATATTGAATATCGCCGCTTATAATGCCGAACATATGTGCTTCACCGTCCGGATCATAGTTGTCCATAATCGGGTCAGCTCTATCGTCCGCCATTATGTCAGACGCGGTTCGTAATGTTCAGTCATCCAAAAGAAGCGGCGGTTGCCAAGAAGAAGAATGCGCAGACCATATACTACGTCAAGTGTGATCTGCTCTCCCCTGAACTGAACCGATGGGGCAATCTTGCCAGCCAGGTTTCTTGGATGCTTGTCTTGAATCGATGAGATGAATCCTGATTGATTTCATTCCCCTTCGAAAAATCCTGATCAGTTTCTTGGTTCCGTTGTCTGTCGGCTGCAGGAGAACACACTCTCAGATAACCCAGGTGGTCCGAGAGCTGGTTTAATTGTTTAAATGGGAGCTTTGTGGTTGATGCAATACTCAGTTTGGTAGCTTCCTTTTGTTTTTCTGCAGAGAGTGGAGATTTCAGAATGGTGCGGACAGGTTGAGCAGCAATAATGTTCTTTAAGTCCTAGGTGAGCACTCCAGGTTCTGTGAATTTTTCCTTCACAGTACTGCAGTATTTTCATACTTCAAGGAAATATAAATAATATGGTTTCTCTCTCCCAGATTGTTACTACCGAGAATGGAATTTGAGAAGAGATACTTTTGGTGTTGTCCTATTGCCCTCGTATCTGATAGATGACACAAAGTTACCGGTTTAGTTGGTCGCGGCTCTCGCCGCCGCCTCACGGGCGACCGAGAGCGATCTAACCCTAGCCTCACCGTCCCCTCCTCCCTTCCCGCCCGCCGCCACCTGAGGCGCCGCCGCTGCTGCGGTGAAGGTGGCGGCGAGGTTTCACTGCTGCGCTGCAGGGGCGTTGATCTCGTGGTGGCGGCCCTGATTGGCGAGGGCGGCGTCGATCTCGTCCGGCGGATGGCGCCGCTGGTGTTGGCTGGCCCCACCGGCCGTGGTGGGCGGCGGTGGGCGGTGGAGGCTCGTCGCTGCTGCGGGATGCGCCGCTGGCCTCGGCTGGCTGCTTCGGTCTCCTCTCTACTCGCTGTGGTCCTCCCTCGACCGATCTGGGCGCTGCTCCCCCGGGCCGCCAGATCTGGCACATGAGGGTGGGTGGTGGCCATCCTAGAACGGGGGAAACCCCTGGTCGACCTCCCGTCGACCCCGACGACGGCGGGCGCCCGTGTCGATCTCCCTTTGAGGGCGTGTCGGGCTTCTTCACACCTCCTTCCTCCTCTCCCACGATCCCGGGCGAAAGCCTTGGCCTTGCTGGCCGAACGGCAGTGGCGCTGTGGCGTCTCGGTCCTCCTTGGAGGCGTCGTTCAAGGGAGGGCGAGGTTGTGGTCTCGCGGCAAGGTGCTTGGTGGCGGCGGCGTTGCTCTGCTCTCCGGGATGGCGGCTATGGTGGTGACGAGGTGGCCCCCCTGCAATCCTTCAGCGGCTCTTCATCTTGTTCGGCTCTGGGCAACCAGCCGGTGGACGGCGTCTGCGTGTTGTGGCACGGTTCAGACGTAGGGGCGATTGGATCTCCCCTCCGGCAAGGCTCAGGGCGGCCAGATCTGGAGCCATGCTTTTCTCCACGCAGCCCAGGTCCTCTCGGCCTCCACTTGTGTAGTCTACTGATTGCAGTTGCTCCGCTGTTCTAGCTTATGAGAGTTCTTCGGCAGCTTGATCCTGTTTTTGCTGTGGTGGTGCCCTGCTTGCCATTGCTCTGCTTAGCTCCGTAATGTGCGTGCACGCCGCCTTTTATCTTTCAGTTTTTCTTCAAGCTTTCGCTTTTGTATCAGCACTGTTGTATCCTAGCCGGTTGATGGCTTCATTAATTTGAAGTCGGGCCTTGCGCCTTTTCTCTAAAAAGAAAAGTTCAGATCAATTGTGAGGATATGATGATTGGCATACTTACCCCCTGATGATGCCTCATTTCTTCAGAATTTGAGGCTGTTCTTGATATGTCAGGTAGGTCCGGCTATCGAGTCGTGTGTGATAATACATTAATAATCACAATTGAATGTGTTACCTAAACCTTCCTTTTGTATTTCATCCTCCTGTGAACCATCCGACGACTTGTGCACTACAAATGAGAAGTGTGAGGTGTACAGAAACCTGCACTTTATATTCCTGTCTTGCTTTTGTATTTCATCCTCCTTTGAACCATCTGACGACTTGTGCACTACAAATGAGAAATGTGGGGTGTACAGAAACCTCCACTTCATATTTATTACATGCCTGTATTATTTAATGTCTGAGCCTCTTTATATTGCTTACATCTGTGATTTATCTAATCTCTGAGCAAGTGTGACCGTGTCTAATTGAGTTAATAAGCCCAGTTGTTTGAAGAAGCAATTTGCATTCCAGATTTCAGGATTGTACTAATTCTTCTATCCATTTTGATTTGCCCCTGCCATTGTAGAAGTATGTATAGGTTGATTTTTCTTGTTGTGTATTTTATACAGTGAGCAGCTTACCTTGCGCTGTCTTTCATCCGCCAACAATCCCATGACCCTGCATCAGGTCAGAAAAATATTCAATAATTATTTCTTATGCAGGGTCATTGGATTGTTGGCTTCAGACATACTGTACTGTTGGGCTTCAAGCATACTTCTGTTCTAAACTTATTCCCTTTTCCCTTCATTTTTCTAAGACTATTGTTGGGCATTAAGTAGGAGTAGTTACTTATACTAAGGAGCAAATATGTATGACATGTTAATTTCACTTATTTTTGGAACGAAGATCTCACTTCATATATAGTAGTAGTCCTTGACGTCTGTGTTATTTATTGTGCAAAATTGTTCCTTTCTGGGTAGATGAAACTGTGGATTCCACCAAAGGAATATTTAGTAGGTTTTCTGTTATCAATATCTCTCCGCTACATGTTGCTAAAAGTAAATGAATCGAATTTCTTTCTGTTTTGGTTCAGGACAATTTGATTTCGGGAGGACAAAGGTCAGACAAGGATGAGAATGGGATACCAGATTACAGCGATGGAGGCTCGCACATGGACTTGCTCATGCTCTCAGCGGGAATATTGAATGTTCTCAAGCTTTGCCATACACACGTGCTACCTTTGGCACTTGCATGGGCTCCAGTTTGTGACAATGCAATTTGCATCTGTCAGCGGATTATGGTGATCAGGTTTGGTTATTGGCCTACAGGTATGTTTTTGTATGGATGTCACAAAATTGTTGATGCAGAAAATAAGGGTGTAGTTCATTTCAGAGATACAAGTGATCTTGTTCAGTTTAGTCAAAGCACATACAAACATGTAGTTCCCTAAGCTGGAGGCGTTCCATTTGCTTTTGCTAGCTATATAAAATAGACTGAACCTGAACCTAACTACGATTGGATGTCTAAACTGAATTGTTGCATCCCTAGACATGGAATTATGCATCAATTTTAGCTCTCAAGAACTGCATACTTATGGTCCTATGTAATCCCAATTTATTCAGGCAAGCACGCCAAAAGTTCACTAATGAACAGAGCAACATCACACAGGTTCTAAGTTTTAGGCCAGGTTACTGTGATGTATTTTCAAAGATGTATGTTAGAGAAATTGTTCAGCCAACAATCCAATTAAATTTACACGCATCTATATATATTTACTAATCATTCTTTTCGCTTATCTCTATCTAACTTTAACACTGCACAATGATTTATTCCCTGTTTTGTAGCTTACACTGAAATCAAAATTCAGCTCATGTGCATCTATGTATTATGAACCAGCCCTGCCCATTGCTCTTACTGGATACATAAGTCTCTCCATTGCTGTTGCCGGATGTGCTTATGTTTGCTGTTAGTTTCTGTCTTGGTTAGGAACCAGGTGCTATAATGCACCAATGCTGCTTTCTGATGACGATGGCAATGCCAAACGCACCATCACCAGAGGTAGCTCATGTCTATATCTCATTTACTTATCATGTCTATATCTCTTTCTGAACTTGGAAGTCTATATCTCCCTGTTTCCGCTTATATATCTCTATTTTTCTGAACTTAACAATAGAACAACATTATATATTAGATCAGCACACAAGTGAACTGGAAATCCTTTTATTCAGATTGTTGGTACCCTTAGTGTAAAATTATTCCTTACTGTTGTAGTATCTGGTTGATGAAGGATTTTTATCTCCTAAGCTCCACACATTCTCTTCCATCTAAAACAACCGGCATGATCAAGTGGTGTAGTAGTTGAAGGTCGAGAGCTAAAATCAAGGCACCGCTTTAATTTACGCGGAAAGACCACAGCTCTTCCATCTACAACAGGTTTATTTGTTTCTGCCCTAACATGTTCTGTCACATAGTTGTCGACAAACCCTGACATGATTCTGCTACAACAGAGAAGGATTGGGAAAATATTAAGTTTGCTGTTGAAGACGGTGTTGATTTCTATGATGTTTCGTTTGTGAAGGATGCCAATGTTATTCATGAACTCAAGGACTTCCTGAAAATTAATGTTTCTGTCATCTATGGAAGTCTTGAAAATCTATAATGGGAGCTTACTCAATATTTAATTGGTTAGTTTAATATCCAGGTGCTAATGCGGATATACATTTCATTCCTGAAATCAAGAGGGCTGATTCAACTCCAAACCTGCGGTCAATTATTGCTGCTCCGGATGAGGTAAGGCCGTTAACATTACCTGTACGGTTAGTTCATCCATGTTAAATCAAGTAGCAACTCCTTCCCACATGGAAATTACCTTAGGTCGCCTGTTTCATGATAAGTATTGTCAAGAAATATTTTATTGAGGAACTTTGGTTGTAACTGAAATTCACTGCAAAACTGCATATGGAAGCATACAATACTTTTCTCTCTCTCTTAACTTACCTCCAAATAAAGGACTTCTGGAGTTAAAATTATTGATTGGCAGGGCCTCGGTTTATTAGCTATTATATATTTTTAGAAGCTAAAAGCCAAATCATATCTTGTTTCTTCTTTGGGACGACCAAGACGTAGTCTGATCATACAAGGCCTTGTTGATTGTTGATTCTACTTCCATAGTCTGATTAATATATCTGAGGTGCAGCCAAGATCAGGCAAGAGGAGATGTTTTGGTTGTTTCGACAGAAAATCCTACTGGCTGAAGCTCAAAGACTGAAGTCCCTAGCCCAGTGTTAAAAACTTCAATCAACCCGTAGCTAAAGCTGGAATCAATAGATCAGTGGCTACTCTGGAAACTCTTGTGCTGATTATTTCCAGGTAGTTGGTTAGGACTCATATGGTCTCTTTCCAGCTATCACAGATGGTATACTGCATACTAATGAGGATAGATGATTTACGTTGATGAGGAACTACTTTAGATAGTGACACTGAAGTGTTATTCTACGGATAGCCTTCAGTTGTTCTTTTGCATTTTTCCTGTGCAAAGATATATATTAACGGACAAACTGTGCGTACATATTAACCTTTTGTCCGCGATGGCGTATTAGCATGCCTAGCTGCCAAGTATAAATAGTATGTGCATCACTCAGAAATAGAGCATCCCGGCGAAATAGAGCATCTCAGAAAACTAAATGTTGACGTGCTGATACGTTGCTAAACCTACATGATATGAACTCACTTCTCTTTATTAATTGTTGGTTTACTTCGTCGCGCTGCAATGACACTCCTAAGAATGTTAGAGCAACTCCAACGCCCCGACCCAAATTTACAGCACGTGTATGTTTGGGTCGAAACAGACACAATTCGCGGCCCAACGCACTGACGCAAATGGACGAGCGTCCGCTTTTTGTCCGCATGCGCCCCATTTCAGGCCTAAATTTGGGCCGGGTTTGTGTTGGCGCAGACACGGAGCACATGCATGCGACGTGCGCCCTTGTCCTCCTCTTGGCCCACCGGTCGGTGCCACATCCACCCCCATTTCCCTTCCTTTCCCAAAAAACCTCCCAGCGGATTGCCATGGGTGACACGCCGAACCTCGACGCCGACGCCGACCTTACCTCCATCGTCAACAAGCCTCGCGCCATCCACAAAACGGCGGCGGCGCCCAAGAATGTGCCGACGGGCGTGTAGCGGGCCATTCAGTCAGCTAAGAGGGCTGGCAGGAGGCAGGTACAGGCAAGCTGGAAGCCGTGGCCACCGCCACCGCCCAACTGGAGGCCACTAAAAGAAGAGAAAATGAAGGCCTACATGGAGATGCAAGCGAAGATGCACGCAAAGAAGCTAGAGATGAAGGTAGACGTGCAAGCGAAGAAGCTCAAGATCGAGGATACCAAAGCCAAGACCAAAGCAGAAGAAGTGGCGCTCACTTGCATGATGGAGGTGGAGATCATGACGGTGGATTTGAGCATGGTGTCCCCATAGAAGAGGCCTTGGTTTGAGAAGATGTAGAGCGAGATGCTCAAGCTTGATGATTGATCTATGCTGGAGAGTGCCATCTTTTTTGTATGCCGACAAATGTGCCGGCATGACCATGGCTGAGATGTATGGCGTGGTTGAACTACCCCTTTTTTGTGTGCTGGCAAGTGTGCCGGCCACTGGCAAGTGTGCCAGCATGAACCGCATGCTGTTTTTTGAAGGCTGGCATGTATGTCGGCCACTGGCATGACCGTCGGTATGAACTGTGGATGCTGGCATGGCCGCTGGCATTTGTTTAGTTCAATATGCTTTGTAGCAGACGAAAATTGTGTTTGGTTGGTTGGACACAGACGGGCAGCGATCACTCAGCCGACCCAAACGGATAAAAAAATGACAATCCGCTTGTCCGTTTGGGTTGACGCATTGGAGTTGCTCTTATTCCATGCTTTGATGTGCACAATCCAAAAAGTGCATGCATCCAGTTATCTTCTCATAAAATTTTGGTGCCCAACAAGAATAAGGTTTGCTTACGTCGGTGACTCAATCTGATATGTCTAATTTTGGCTTTCTATGGCGCCATGATCTAAAAAATTGAACCTAAAGATACATGATCTTTATACTCTACTACATTATTTTATTCCTTTGTAATTTGGTTCTAAAGTAGAGTTTCAGAATGTTGCTTCTGTCAGTGACCCAATTGTTACTTTACCCTATTTGGCTAACACCAAACTATACACTGTTTCAATATTTTCCTTTACCCTATTTAACTAGCCTATTTCAGCATTTTCTTCTCTTCGCCTCCTAAACTCATGCATCTACTGCTTGTTGCCTTGTCGTCTAAACCCAAAGTGGAAGCATGGTTCTCATGTTAAAACTATAGTACCTGGTGATCATGGTCACAATATTAAGAAATGGTCAGTACATGTAAATGCAAACCTCAATCTGTTAGTTTTGTTTAATACTGGACCATGGTTCTCTTAGTCACTCATGATACAGATGCTCATATCCATGTGTTTGAAGCTAACTAAAGAGGTTCACATTTTGAGAACGGTTCAAGTGATTTGCTAAACATCGCAGGCATCATCTTGCAACTGTATTTTGTTAGACAGAATATTGATTCCAGAGGTGAAAGGTTGCGGTGACCACATGATTTTCTCCTCAGTGATTTGCTCACATCAAAGATTTGTTTCCTTCATGGTTGTGATGTAGAAGTTGTTGGATGATGAAATCATGTTCTATACTGATGGGACATGTAGCGACGACTCCACCACCCTCATGTCGTGGTCTTTCCTACTGGCAGCAGATACAAAACTCAGGCAATGCATTTGTACTAATATAGCTTGCTTTATAAAGGCAATGTGTGCTATTCTCAAGTGATCTCAATATTTTCTTTATGCTATCAAGCTACCATGTAATGGAATATAAGTATATATTAAGTTGGTTTTGAATCAATCTCATGTGCATGGTTTGAATACACGGCTCGCTCTCGCTTTTTGCGCCATTGGCTCAACGAGTCATCTAGTAATAATAAACATCAACTAGGAAGCAGTTGTACCAAAAACAATGGATGAAACATCCATGATGCTGTAGCCTTCAGATACATGGCCCTTCAGTTCTACATTCGGAATGAATATCTGGGCATTAACGGATCACGAGAAAATTCTTATAAAGGAAATAAATAGCTGGGCATTATGAATCACAAACCAAGTCTTTTATTTAACAGCCACAGCTGAAATAGCGTACAGTACATACCAGTTCACAACAAGCACACACGAACCAATAGCAGTACATAGTTGAACACAGGTAATGCAAAAATAAAGGCTCTGAAAATGGAAACACGATTTAGTCTCAGTCTTTCAATAACTGGGAGAAAATACGACAAGCAAAAGCAAACGAAGAGTAACAGTAGCAGTAAACAGAGGCAGTAGCACAAGTGATGAAGTGAAGCACCGTCAGACGCAGCAGAGGAAGCAGATTCATAGCAGAAATGGAGCAAGCAGCCAAGGGTGCAGCAAGACAGTCAAAGGTACCTAATCCTGGCATTCAATGGTACGTTTTGAAACAGCAGAGGAAACGCCTCATCTCACTGAATCGAATCTGCAATGCATGCCGTCCAGCTAATGAAGCTTCTTCCTTCCGGACGGTGACCTAGATAACAACAACAGGCCAACATGTTGAAGTAGCGAGATTAGAAACGAGGAAACAGAGATTAGTGGTACTAGTTTGCACTTTGCAGGTAAGTGGCTATACCTTGCAACTTGCATAGGTACACATTTCCGACCAGTGTGGCAAGTCAACGTTGTCGGAGACTATACCGGAACTTCCCTCGAGTTGCAGAACAATGGCGCAACGATGTTAGGGAAGTCTCTGGTGATTTATCGGAAGTATAGACGCTGGAGGGGCATGAGGAACTCAATGCCAGCTGGGACCTCCGTCATGCTGCCTGAGGTTGACTAAGATTAATTCCTCCAGGCTCGCCATGGCGCCTTCTACTATCTCTAGCTGATTCAGATTATGCAGGTCTCTTAGAATGAGAATCTTTAGTTTGGGGAACCACCCCGTGAGAAATGCCATCTGCTCTCCATTGTATGCTCTCGACAGAAGTAGATACGTCAAGTTTGACAACCGAGAAAGGGATGGCAGGGGGTCTTCTCTCAGCTGTGACCAATATAGAGACAAATCATACAAGTTCTGCCCCCCAACACCTTGGAAGAGAGGAGACTCATCCAACGCCCCTTCCTCTAGTCGTCCTCTCAAAACTAGCTTTTGCAGGCTTGGCAGACAGACATTCAACAAGAGAACCTCATCCTCGTCACTTGCATTCACACTTAGGTAGGGCAAATACTGCATCTGAACTAGAGATTCGCTGATAAGGCCACAAGAAATTCCTTCACATTCCATAACCTCAAGCTTCTCATTTGCCTCAGCTCCCTAAATGCCTAAGAGACTCATCTTGTGCTTCCAATGCTTGCAATGTCTGCAGATTTGTTAGATTTCCAAGACCATTGGGGATACATACACCACCTCCACATTTAAGCTCTCTCCAAGTCGGATCAATTACTCTCTCAGCAAACAAGTGCCCGAGCTTCTTCAGTTTCACAATCCCATTAGGCAGCTCATGTATATCAGATTTATAAAGGTCGAGTGTCAACAAATTTGAAAGCTTCTCAATAGTCTTTGGAAGATTCTTCACCTTTGAACCACATAAACCCAAATGGCGGAGATTAAAAAGATCGCCAATAGCTTCGGAATCTCCTCAATGGGCAGACCATGCAATTCTAGCACTGTCATATATCTTGACTCCGTGAATAGCAAAGGCATAGTGGATGATGGCATGCTATTGTCCAATGTAATCACTGTCTGAAGTTGGTGTATACCAGAAATTGGTTGATTCTTCTTCTTCTTCTTCTTTAGTTTGTGGACTACCAACCGTCGTCCAACCATCTCAAGAGAGCCCCCACACTCATCGTCATAAGTAACACCAAAACAGTTCTTCTTGCACAAATCAACTGCCAGTTCACGTAAGAGATCGTGCATTCTGAATTTCTTCATCCTACCAAAGTGGTTCCTCTCAACAAGTTGTAGCATTTCTGTCACCAACTCCTTCAGATAGCCTTCCGCCACTTCTTCTAATGTGCTTCCACCCCTCTCCTCGATGAACCCCTCTGCCATCCATAATCGTGCAAGTTGTTTCCTATGTAAAAGATAGTCTTCTGGAAATAGACTGCAGTACAAGAAGCAACTTTTCAAATGTGTTGGAAGGTATATGAAGCTCAGGTACAAAATATTCCTTATGTGGTCAAGCTTCGAATTATTAATCATCTCCCAACTCAGTTGGTCATTTATTCTTCTCCATTCTTCCATGGTTTTCTCACGCACACGCAAGAGGCTGCCAATTGACACAATAGCAAGAGGCAAGCCTTTGCACTTGCCAACTATTTCCTCGGATAATGGCTTCAACTCTGTAGGACATTTATGATTTGTATCTCTTAGAAAGGCTTTCTTACAAAAGAGGTCCCATGCCTTGTCTTCGGGTAAAGCTTCTAGTGTTAAGATATGTCCTGGAGAGGCAAGTGTATGACGTGGACTTCCCTTGTTGTAAGCATCACTCTACTGCCCCTATCATTATGAGTAAACATCCTTGACAAATCATGAAATGCTTCCGGATCCCAAACATCATCCAATATGATCAAGTACTTCCTTTGCTCCAGATATTTCTTTAGTGTCTCTTCAAGGCTAATGATGTCCATATCCGTGGTGCTAGATAGAACACCGACATTATCTTTAAAAAGTTCCTTGGTTATATTTCTCAATATAACTTCTCTAGAATAAGTTTGAGAGATGGAGACCCAAGCATGACACTGGAATTTCTCCCTCTCCTTCTTGTAGACATTTGCAGCTAAAGCAGTTTTACCAAGACCACCCATTCCAAGAAGGCTTATCACAGAGCATTCCATATCATCACCTGCCAACCATTGCTCGAGTTTTTCTCTGTTTTCGTCCACCCCCACTAGATCTTCTTCATCAAGAGAGCGTGAAATGTTTGCCAGATCTTGGGATCTCTTGACAATGTAATTTGAGTTGCTTGCATCCCCATTGCTTATTGTGGCAACCAAACGGTTTTTTGTATCTGAAAGGTGTGAAAGGTCTTTCTCTATTTCCTTCACCTTGGAAGCTATCTTGCTCAAAGAAAGCAGAGATCTTGGCTTCTTGAAACCCTTCTTTAGAAAAAAAACAACAACCAATATCATGTTCCCGACCAACAAGATACAAGTACTCATCCACCATGTCCTCCATCACATATGCTACTTTCTGTACCTCCTCCAACCAGCCCTCATGTACTTGATTGTTGCGACTACGAATGTCCATCTGACACAGAAAATCATGCATTACGCGAAGCTCCCTACCAACACGGCCCATACTGCCCTGTAGTTCTAGTAGTTGTGTGCCATACTTTCCAAATTGTACGCTGGCCTGATCTGCCGCTGCCTTTGCCAAGGCAATTCCAATCTTTCTAATGGCTAGAAGAATCACAATCTCTGCCATTACTTTGAGAATTGCTAATGTCTCGGTGTTAGTTGGTGGCCCAGTTGTATATTCTCCTCTGGATGATCAGAATGACCCTTTGTAAAATGAAGTGATACGTTAATTATAAAAAATAGTGAAATTCTACTACTAGCAATTATGAAGCACCTGCAAAATCACTTCAAAACTCACCAAACACTTTGCCATGACACTTAAAAACTCTCCAACCACAATGGAAAAGTAAAATAAGTAGAACTTTCCTTTGAAATACTACTAAAGTATTAATTAATATTGTTAAGTTATCTAATTCTAACTAAGATAGCCAAACAAAATTAGCTCTTTCGACAGACATGTCCATGAATTTTAAAACACTTGAGACTGCTATAGTCAACTACGGCAAACATAATTTTGTTAACTAGCAACAAGACCAGTGATACTTCACCAAATAAATGCTCATGTATGTTCCTCTTCCCTATAGGGATATATTAGGTTAAACATCCCAAATGTTGAAATCTGAACCAAGTCAAAGAGGAAACTAATCTGGCATACCTGCCGGCTTGCCAATATGCATATTCTACTTCCAAGTTACTTACTTCAATATTTCCTTGGTATCTATGTAATTAACATCCCCGGATATATGGAGAGACTAATAGATAAAGATGTCGATTAAGATACAAGAAAGAAAGTTGTAGCGCAATCAAGAAATGAATAATAGAACAAAACTATAGTGTCATAGATGTCATTCGGCGAATCAATATGTACTCCCATGATTACAGTCACTCCAATTAAAAGGAGCCATCAATTTTCACTTGGAAAATCCTCACACAACAAGAATGTTCATTTTATGAGGGTAGAATTTGCCACAAGAGCATATGAGATTTGCTAATATATTGGCATAAGAAATTTGCTCTGAGTGCAACCTAAGATAACAAGGAAAGTAGTGAAGGATGATGCACCTGCCTTGTTATGGCTTAGATCTGATCGATCTTGGTAGCCTCCTTGTGCACTTTTGAATCTGAAACCAGAACAATCTTCTCGTAAAAAGAAAAAGAAGAGACATCATGGCTCAGCTGGTCTTGTTGTCATTGTAGCTTGATCATAGAGATTTTGAACTATCATGGAGTCATTGGCATGATCAGAGAGTGTGCAAGCTTGTTGCTGATGACAAGTAGCTGGATCTGATCTTCCTCCTTGTTCCTTTTACCCAGCAAAACTAGAGAACAACCTGGCCAGGAAAGCTGCCAAAAAAATAATATCAACCTAGTTAAGATATTAACAAGAGAGCTAGTAACAAACCAAATTAAGGGCAACGCACCTGGATTTGTAATTGGCGTAGATCCAGCTAGATTTGGACCTATAGGAACCTGCTTGTCTCATTTGTCATGGCTTGGTGAGTGGGTAATACTAGTCTTGTTGTTGCAGCCAGAGAACCTGCAAGTAAAGTCAAATTGGTGTTAGTCTTCTTGTGATTGCATATCAACTTCTTATTTTTCCGTAGAAACTAAAAAGGCAATGTTCCCTAGGTGCCCATGCATAAGGATGATTTATGGCATGCATTAGGACAGCAGAGCAACAGCTTTAACAGCACAGCTGATGTGCAACCAAGGATTCGTACTTCATTATTCTGCTGTTGGACCTTCCCTATGGGCTCTCTTTTAGTTATGTTTTTACCAAGGTGGTAACCTCTGTGAGAAGATTTGGAAATTCTGAAACCTCGGAAATGATGTGATGGATGGCAAGATTTCAAGAATTTAAGCATCCGAGCATACATTGCATGTGTTGCCAACCACAAAAATACAAGCTGGAACATATAGGCAATACCACACTTCATATCTTGTCTCATCGATTGGAACAAACATCAGATCAAAATAAATAAATTTACTTGTCTAACGCTGGCAAGCAGCTCAAGATGCCAACGCTTTGGATGACACTTAATTAAGATCGTGGTTATCTACATTGACAAGAGAACTAGGAAGGATAACAAATTAAGGGCAATGCACCTGACTTGTAGATGTAGAGCGGACATATTTGGACTTGTAGTGCGATTCAAGATTAAAACATCAAAGCAGTGTCATGGTGTGGTGAATGGAATTCTACTCTTGTTGAAGCCATCGACAACAAGAAAGAGAACCTCAAGTCAAGCATATGATTCTTGGTCAGTGGGGAATGCTAACTTGTTTGTAAAGCAATCAAGAACCAGACAGAGAACCAACAAGTAAAGTACTCCCTCTGTTCCTAAATACAAGTCTTTGTAGAGATTTCAATTTAATTACGCACGGATGTATATAGACATATTTTAGAGTATAGATTCCCCATTTTACTCCGTATGTGGTCCATGTTGAATCTCTAAAAGACTTATATTTAGGAATGGAGGGAGTATATGCTAATCTTCTTGTGGTTGAATCTCTTGTTTTCCTTATTTGAAAGCAGAGCACTGCACTGTGTGCACATCACTTCTAGCACTGTGATGAATTAAAGGTGTTTTATGGATGGCTACATTTTAAGAATTTAAGCATATGCACATACAGTGCATGTGTTGTATTTTTATCATGGGGATCAGTAGCATGAATAGTTACAAGGGTTTCTGAAGCACCCACTATTAAGCATTAAGGCTATATTCAGACACAACACATCCTGACCAGGAACTGCTGTTGATTTTCCATAACACAAATACCATGTTCATGCTGACCACGAAATATGATGCTGGCAACTTGAGATGAATTATATGGAAGGGTCTCAAGACTTTTCCTTCTTTTTCTCTGATGAATGACATGAATGCATCTCTAAATCAATTAACCTAGAAGATGTGCCATTCTTCCTTTGTCAGAAGTCTGTTATTGAAGAGGAGCCGCAGATTCCAGGTGTGTGGTGAATGGACATGGATAAATAATATCACCGTAACTAATACTCCCTCCGTTCCTAAATATTTGTCTTTCTAGAGATATCAACAAGTGACTACATACGAAGCAAAATGAGTGAATTTACACTCTAAAATATGTCTATATACATAGTCACTTGTTTAAATCTCTAGAAAGGCAAATATTTAGGAACGGGGGGAGTACTACTAATAAGATGCAGGGACCATAAATCTGTCAAAGGTAGATAGCTAACTAGCTAAGTCATACTGCTATTGAAGAGCAGATATCATGAGTCTGGGCAACATGACAGGTTTCAAAGCATCAGTAGCAATCATGCAAATGTATTATTATTTAACTGTGAAGCAACATCAGATCAAACAAATAAAACAATTTTACTTGGCTAACGCTAGCAATCAAAGCCAGACAACTCAAGATGAGAACGCTTTGGATGACACTTAATTAAGATCGAGGCCATGGATACAAAAGATAATCTGGTTTAGATTTGGTGGCGTTAGAAGTTCAAATTCTCATCCATATTTTACGGAGAACACAAAATGGGCGCAGATATCTGCATTGTCCTAGCTAAGATATTGACAAGACAACTAGGAATAAAACCAAATTAAGGACAACGCACCTGTGACTTGTAGATGTAGAGCCGGCCAGATTTGGACTTGTGGTGGTCTCCTTGCGCGCTTCAAGAGCTAAAACATCAAAGCAGTGCCATGGCGTGGTGAGTGGGGTATGCTAGCCTTGTTGAAGCCATCAAGAACCAGACAGCGAACCTGCAAGTCAAGCATATGCTTGGCTTGGTGAGTAGGGAATGCTAACTTGTTTGTAAAGCAATCAACAACCAAACAGAGAACCTGCAAGTACTAATCCCTCCGATTCGTATTACTCGTCTTAGATTTGTCTGAATGCGGATGTATCTAAATGTGTCTAGATACTTACATATCTAGACAAATCTAAAACGATTAATATGGATCAAAGGGAGTAGTATATGCTAATCTTGTTGTGGTTGAGGCTCAATTATTTTCCTTATTTTAAAGCAGAACTCTGCGCATGTGTGCACATCACTGGAAGAACTATGATGAACTAAAGGTGCTTTATGGTACTGTGATGATAGGTCCCAATGCGCGGTAGTCCATATTCCATTACTGTACTAAAAGCAATATTGCTACATCAGTATTCTGCATGTAGCACCGCACAGCCACATGATGTTGGACGTTCCTTATGGGGCCCTGTGTTGATATTGAACATGGCTCACTTTTTCCTTTTACAAAGGTATCTTCTCGGAGAAAGGTTTAGACATTCTGAAACTTCTAAAATGATATGGATGGTTGCATTTTTGAATTTAAGCATATGCAATGGCGCAGAATACAGTGCATATCTTGTATTTTGATCATGAGAAGCAGTAGCACAGAAGCTTACAAGGGTTTTTGAAACACCCACCAATTAAGTAATAATAAGTCTATATTCAGAAAAGCCTGAGCAGTAAAGTAGCTAAACCCACTAGAAGCAACAAAATAACTTTGTACATACCGAGAGCTAAAGAAAATTACTTTGACATAAAATCTTGAACACAATGGAACAGCCCTATTACAGGTATGGTGAAATTCTGTTTCAAGAGCCTCAAATTCAGTGTTGATTTGCCAGCCATATGTTTGCTTACATCAGAATTTTGACTGGACAGCTAGTTCATGCTGACCCGAGATACGATTGCGGCAACTTCAGAGGACTATAACAGGGAAGGGTTTCAAAACTTTTACTCACTTCCTTTTCTAAATAGCATGAATGCATCTCTAAATTAATTAATTAATTAATTAAGAATGTTCTATGTATAAATCAATCATCAATCATATAGACTGAAAAACAGAAGAAGAGAGAATAGAAGTGCACTGGTAAGTACCTCTTATTTCCGTCAAGGGCTCCAGTCTACGCACCACGGGCGGCCATGGTCGAGGGCAACAGCCAACGAGATTAACTCCAACTGCTCAGCAGCAGCATGGTGCATGTTGCCTGCAGCAGCCTGCAACACCCTGAGGCGAGCAAAAGCGGCAATCCGAGCTCTTCTTTCAGAGATGGTGCCACATCATTTTTCCCTGGCCGAAGATGGCGTCAAACACTACCATCTGTATTGGTGCAGGCTCATTATCATGTCATGAGCCATTCAAGATTCTTATTAATTCGAAGATCTATGTATAAGCCCGCATCCGTTGACCAAAGCTCGTTCAGATAATTGCCAGAAGAAACATATAACCTGGGGAGGGAGGTCCCCTTTAGATTCTAATGGTGTGGCAGGGAAAAACAATGCCACAAGATGCAGGCAGACAGGGACCATATATGAATACTAATAAATACTCCCTCCGTCCGGAAATACTTGTCATCAAAATGGATAAAAGGGGATGTATCTAGACGTATTTTAGTTCTAGATACATCTCTTTTTATCCATTTGATAACAATATTCGAACGGAAAATATGTAATAAAAGTAACAAAGGGAGGCAACAGCAATGATGCAAATCAGCAAGTGCATTCCTAAGTAGTAATTGCTAGGCACAAACTGAATATATGGCACACTTGACATCTAGATTTGCCAGTGGAAGCAAGATCAAATGAAACAGATAAATATGGCATTTCCCCTAGGCTAATGCTGGCCATCGAAGGCCACAGCTCAAGATGCGACGCCTTTTCTTTTTGGGATGATTAAATCGGTTCAGATTTAGTACTAGCAAGTTGCTCAAATTGTCACCAACGCCCTACGGACAGCACAAAGAAGGCATGACTGTATGCAAGGGCAGTTGGCTGGCTTACCTCGGCGTCGCCGCTGCGGGCCGGGAGTCTACTTCGCGGCGGCCACCGCGAGCGAGGGGTGGCTTGGCCGTGCAGGGAGGCCCTGTTGCCGCACCGTCGGCAGAGGGCGGGAGCGGAGCGTTGGCGGGGTTAGCCGGAGAGGAGGCGCAGCATTCTCCCTCCTATCCTGTTCCTAACCCTCGCCGCCGGTGTGCCTGCCTCCTCCCTGTCCGCCAAAGTTCAGAGTGCCCAGCTTCTTTTTTTTTTAGAACAGTTCAGAGTGCCCAGCTGTGCTGCCGGAGTGAAGGGAGACCTGAAGCCAGCGCTAATGGGCCGGCCCAATTCTGACGCGAATTTCAAAAATTGTTCATGAATTTAAAAAAAAGTATATTGTTTTAAAACATGTTCACAAATTTGAAAAAGGAAATGTAAATATGTATATTTTTCTTTGTGCGGCCCAAAAAGCACGACCCAAGTATTAGCTTTAAATTGTTTTGCGAAGGAAAAGGGAGCCGAGAAGCAGGAGCCCAAATGAGGCGTGCCTTTGGTGGAAAAAAGGCCTTGATTCGCGGTTACGCAACAGCCATTAGTCATGATTGCGCAACGCGACCAAATAAGCGACTAAAGCCCCCCTTTAGTCGCGGCTGCTTAAGGACCGCGACTAAAGGCCCGTCCACGTGGGCGCCAGTGGCCGTCGAGGCGGAGGACCTTTAGTCATGGTCGCCTGCCCAACCGCGACTAAAGGGCGTGTGCTGCCCCGCGCCCCGCGCCCAATTGTTTAGTCCCACCTCGCTAGTTGAGAGAGCTCGAGAGTGGTTTATAAGCGCTGCTGCCACCCTCTCGAGCTCCTCTCAGCTTCTGAGCTTCGAACCTACTCTGTTACTAGCTATGTGCTGTGGGCCTACTTGGCCTCCAGCGGCCTGAATCCTGGCCCATGTTGGGTTTCTAGTCGTATTCAGGCTGTGGGGGTCCGGTAGGGGGCACTATTTTTTTCCAGTTTTTTTGTTTTGTTTTCTGCATTATTATTTATTTTTTGTTGTTTTTTGCTTTATTTTTAATTCTTTTTTGCTTTTAGTTTTAGAAAAATTATAAACTTTCTGTTAGTGCCATTAGTTTTCAAATTTGAAAACACTTTTTTGTTTTCTTTGTTGCTTTATTTATTTTATTTTGTTTCTACTTACATATATATTCAATATCAAATAAATTTGCATATGAATGTACAATCTCAAATAAATTTGAAATTAGAACCAAAAAGAATTCAAGAGGAATATACAATATATATTCAATATCATCGGATGACCATATACAATTTTGAACAAGTTTCCATACATGATTTAATCCATATAAAGTTCTACGTCCTCGTAATAGTGTTCTCCTTTAGGATGGAGGACTTCCTGCTGAACCATCCAGCTAGTTCCTCTTGAAGTGGTCGGAAGCGAGCTTCTAGACTAAGCATCATCCGGAGGTTATTCCTCTGAGCATTGGTATCACTTTCGGGCAGGCCCGCTCGAGAGGTGTATCTCGGATCCTCTCCTGAACATAGTATCCACATAGATTGGTCTCCGGTGGCTGAATATCCCCAGCATTCTTAGGCTTTACCATTTTGAATTCTAGCTCTTTTTGAATTCACCGACCTTTGTATCTCTGAACCGTCTCCAAACCCTACGAGGCAAAGAAAATTAAGTGAACAAGAGAGTTATTAGTTACTTGATATTAGGAAATGAGCGAAATAGGCCGATCGATATAGGCGCAAATGAATGAAAATAATTATACTGCAGCATTCTTCTCATGTCATTTAAAGCTTTGGATCCATATTCAGAGAGTCGTGGGCGAGACATTACGAGGTGTTAACTTTAATTACTAGCAGAATCCGGTGGAACCTGCGGACACGATACATGCAGTCGTCATGCATAACTCATCGATTAGCCGCCACATACCATGCATGGAGTAAACAAAAGCGCATTACTGTGCTCAAGACAGAAACACTCACCCAAACTGGTAAGGAAATAGAATATCACTTTTGAGTTCCTGCTTTGTAAGAAACTGCCACAGGTCTGCCTCCACGTCGGTGGGGTGGCGGCTCCAACACATATCCATTAACGATGTGTGGGTCAATAGAACCCAACATCATGGATGTTCCTTACTCTGCATTCCTTAATCTTCATTCTGCATGTATAATAAGCGGACACAACAATATAGTTAGGACATATATATAGTGCAGGCAATATGAGCGAGATGGGGTACAAATTAATAAATCACTTACGAGCGTAGCAACCGATGATAGATTTGTCGAGCTCGGCGCCAGATTGAAAAGCTGGAACAATTCACTCGGTGCAATTGTTACATAGTAATGTTTGAAGTGATGCTCATGTCTAACTTCGCATAAATATATTCTTTGGCGTTTTTATTTTTTATGTAACCCTTGTACCAATTCAGCGGACCTTTCATTTGGTCGGGTAGATCATTTTCTGCGCAGGCTCGACGAGAGGCCCATTCTTGACATATGTAATTACTACATCCTTCACTTTGGCGCCTCATCAAGGCCTAACAGTTCACGAAGAGTAATACCTAAGCTGGCCGCTTGTTCTCGGCACTTTTCGTTACAGTCAATCCATGTCTTTGTCGCAGCTTGTATGATCTCGGGGGCATCCGGGCTTCCACTATAAGCGGGGCAATCGATTGTTTACTTTGTTCCCCGAGCTGGGCAACTTGTTTCCCGCTTTTTTTACTTCGGCCTTCTCCGCTCTTTGTTCTCCTTGAACATGAGTGCCTGCCTGCGAAGTTCACGTGCATAGTCGTCGAGCAGATTCTTGTGACTTGGGGCGGTGTGCTCAAAATGACTTAGCCCACTTCTTTTGCTCATCGAATATCTTGGCTTGGGCTCGGGCTCTCTTTTCTTCTTGCAGTCCGCCTTCCATTTCTCATAATGAGCAGCAGCGGCAGCGTCGACTTCCTCGGCACTCGTTCCCAAGGCCTTGTGGGGAGAGGCTTGATGATGGCTCCGGTACCTTTGTGGTCTTAGGTACATAAGGGTCCGGGTTAATAATCCAGGACTATACGCTTCTTTGTCGGAGGTGGATTGGGCGGCGTCGATCACCCGCCGGAGACGAGGAGGGGCGGCTGATCACCCGAGGACGTTGTGGACTGAGGCGGCGTCGGTGGCGTGGCGGAGGTGTAGGTGAACCGCCACCACCACCACCGCCACCACCACCACCGTGGGGGTGGACTTGTTGTCCTTGGCGCCTCGCTGAAACTTAATAAACTTCTTTTGCCATAGAATGAAATGGCGCTTGACATCTCAAGTCTTTTCTCCCCTTGGTGTAGCAATGTCAATCTCCAGGTCCTCAAACCCTTGGACTATGTCCTCCACCGTGACACGAGCATAGCCATCTTGAATGGGGTTGTTGTGGTGGAGTGCTCCAGTAAACATGGTAAAGCACTGCCGATGGCTACCTTCATGGACATGTTCCCGATAGGATAATACAGATGACATTCTTTCATCTCCTTTATATCGTCCACAGGGGTAGCGAGGAGGCTCCGGTGCAGTAATTTCGACCACGGAGGCTCCGGTGCAGTAATTTCGACCACCGGAGGCTCCGGTGCAGTAATTCGATCGTCGGTGCATCTGCACCAGCCGGTGGGGCCTCCGTGGAAGCCACGCTGCTTCTCCGCTGCTGGCTTCGAGATCCGCTGGATGATCTTCATGCTGCACCGAGCTGCATCTCTTTCGGCTACCGATACACTCATGGTTTTCTTCATCACATCCATTTCCGATGCCAACGGCGCCACAACATCTGATTCGATCCATCTTTCTCTTACGGCTTACGTAACCGTCACGGGTCATCGTCACAGGGAACCCTACTTTTCACGGAATGTGCCCCATGCCTCGTACCGTCCTCCGTGTTCAGGATTCGAGGCTTTTGTCGGTAGCGTCGTTCTCTCTGTTGAACTTGATCTTCCCTGTTGAGCATCCTTCATTGCGTCAATAAGGGCTTGGGTGGGTTTAATTAATTTGCCCGGTAAACACACTCCCTGTCTCCGGGTTCAGCGTTCCCCCATGCCCGTACCACCAGCTTTTGGCCCTTGGGTCCCATCCCTCCGTACCTGGGCGGATTCCTCGCGCCCTCATCTCGTTCTCCATCTTCTCCAACCTAGGCACCAAAATGCGATACCCTCCTGGCCCCATAACATGATTGTACTCCTTCTTAGCCGCATTTTCCTTATTTTTTTTCGATATTTCAATGAACTGCTCCGATTTCTTTTGCTTCACAAATTCTGGCCAATCATGTTTCAGTTTCTCATATTGTCCTTTGAAATACGAGTCTTGTTCTGCTTGACAAAGTCACGGGCTAGATTTTGCTTGAATTTCCGGAATCGTCGGCCATCTTATGAAGAAGCGAACTGTTTGACTAGCCTCCTCCTCTCCTTGTTTTCCTCAATCTTGTTACCCTCCTCATCGAATTTGTTGTATTCCGGAGGTAGAGCGAAATGTTCCATAAGCTTCTTGAAGCAATCTTTTTTGTTCTCTTATCGACAAAAGTGAAACCATCAATTCGTGCCTTCTTTGGCTCATTCCACTCCTGGGCGGTGATCGAGGCGTTGTCTCTAACAATGGCTCCGCATTGGCTGACAAACTTGGTGGCGTTCTTGCGGGGCTCCAGCGGCCTGCGGTTGCACTGTCGACAACCTCGATGGTGCATGTTTCTCCTTGTTTCATCGTCTTGGTTGCGCCACGCTTTGACGGCGTACTCGATTGTTTGACGATCCGGCGAGGGCTAAAATAAGAAAGAGAGTCGGCAGCGTTAGTACACACATATTTATTCAAATCAGTTTGTTTGTATCACCAGAGGCTCAATGTATATATATACCTCGGCGCCGGAGGTGGTTGCTACTTCCATTTGAAGATAAATGCGTTTATCGGCGTTTCTTGACATCTTCTTGCTGACGCGCCCTTCATCTTCACCGTCAAGGTTCAGATAAGAAGAGATATCATCTTCTTCTTCTCCGGTCGGCACATATTGAATATCGCCGTTTATAATGCCGAACATATGTGCTTCACCGTCCGGATCATAGTTGTCCATAATCGGGTCAGCTCTATCGTCCGCCATTATGTCAGGCAGCGGTTCGTAATGTTCAGTCATCCAAAAGAAGCGGCGGTTGCCAAGAAGAAGAATCGCCAGACCATATACTACGTCAAGTGTGATCTGCTCTCCCTGAACTGAACCGATGGGGCAATCTTGCCAGCCAGGTTTCTTGGATGCTTGTCTTGAATCGATGAGATGAATCCTGATTGATTTCATTCCCCTTCGAAAAATCCTGATCAGTTTCTTGGTTCCGTTGTCTGTCGGCTGCAGGAGAACACACTCTCAGATAACCCAGGTGGTCCGAGAGCTGGTTTAATTGTTTAAATGGGAGCTTTGTGGTTGATGCAATACTCAGTTTGGTAGCTTCCTTTTGTTTTTCTGCAGAGAGTGGAGATTTCAGAATGGTGCGGACAGGTTGAGCAGCAATAATGTTCTTTAAGTCCTAGGTGAGCACTCCAGGTTCTGTGAATTTTTCCTTCACAGTACTGCAGTATTTTCATACTTCAAGGAAATATAAATAATATGGTTTCTCTCTCCCAGATTGTTACTACCGAGAATGGAATTTGAGAAGAGATACTTTTGGTGTTGTCCTATTGCCCCTCGTATCTGATAGATGACACAAAGTTACCGGTTTAGTTGGCCGCGGCTCTCGCGTCGCCCCTCACGGGCGACCCGAGGCGATCTAACCTAACCTCACCGTCCCCTCCTCCCCTTCCCGCCCGCGCCGCCACCTGGCGCTTCGCCAGCGGCTGCAGTGAAGGTGGCGGCGAGGCTCTACTGCTCTGCGCTGCAGGGGGCGTTGGATCTCAGGGTGGCGGCCCTGATTGGCGAGGGCGGCGTCGATCTCGTCCGGCGGATGGCGCCGCCGGTGCTGGCCGTCCCCACTGGCCGTGTGGGCGGCGGTGGGGCGGTGGAGGCTCGTCGCTGCTGCGGGATGCGCCGCTGGCCTCGGCTGGCTGCTTCCCGGTCTCCTCTACTCTGCTGTGGTCCTCCCTCGACCGATCTGGGCGCTGCTCCCCCGGGCCGCCAGATCTGGCACATGAGGGTGGGTGGTGGCCATCCTAGAGCAGAAACCCCTGATCGACCTCCCGTCGACCCGGCGACGGCGGCGCTCGGTGTCGATCTCCCTTTGAGGCGTGTCGGGCTTCTTCGTCACCTCCTTCCTCCTCTCCCACGATCCCGGGCGAAAGCCTTGGCCTTGCTGGCGAGCGGCAGTGGCGCTGTGGCGTCTCGGTCCTCCTTGGGCGTCGTTCAAGGGAGGCGAGGTTGTGGTCTCATGACAAGGTGCTTGAGTGGCGGCGGCGTTGCTCTGCTCTCCGGGATGGCGGCTATGGTGGCGGCAGGTGGCCCCCTGCAATCCTTCAGCGGCTCTTCATCTTGTTCGGCTCTGGGCAACCAGCCGGTGGACGGCGTCTGCGTGTTGTGGCAGTTCAGGCGTAAGGCGATTGGATCTCCCCTCCGGCAAGGCTCAGGGCGGCCAGATCTGGAGCCATGCTTTTCTCCACGCAGCCCAGGTCCTCTCGGCCTCCACTTGTGTAGTCTACTGATTGCAGTTGCTCCGCTGTTCTAGCTTGCGTAGAGTTCTTCGGCAGCTTGATCATGTTTTCGCTGTGGTGGTGCCCTGCTTGCCATTGCTCTGCTTAGCTCCGTAATGTGCGTGCCGCCGCCTTTTATCTTTCAGTTTTCTTCAAGCTTTCGCTTTTGTATCAGCACTGTTGTATCCTAGCGGTTGATGGCTTCATTAATTTGAAGTCAGACCTTGCGCCTTTTCTCTAAAAAGAAAAGTTCAGATCAATTGTGAGGATATGATGATTGGCATACTTACCCCCTGATGATGCCTCATTTCTTCAGAATTTGAGGCTGTTCTTGATATGTCAGGTAGGTCCGGCTATCGAGTCGTGTGTGATAATACATTAATAATCACAATTGAATGTGTTACCTAAACCTTCCTTTTGTATTTCATCCTCCTGTGAACCATCCGACGACTTGTGCACTACAAATGAGAAGTGTGAGGTGTACAGAAACCTGCACTTTATATTCCTGTCTTGCTTTTGTATTTCATCCTCCTTTGAACCATCTGACGACTTGTGCACTACAAATGAGAAATGTGGGGTGTACAGAAACCTCCACTTCATATTTATTACATGCCTGTATTATTTAATGTCTGAGCCTCTTTATATTGCTTACATCTGTGATTTATCTAATCTCTGAGCAAGTGTGACCGTGTCTAATTGAGTTAATAAGCCCAGTTGTTTGAAGAAGCAATTTGCATTCCAGATTTCAGGATTGTACTAATTCTTCTATCCATTTTGATTTGCCCCTGCCATTGTAGAAGTATGTATAGGTTGATTTTTCTTGTTGTGTATTTTATACAGTGAGCAGCTTACCTTGCACCGTCTTCCATCTGCCAACAATCCCATGACCCTGCATCAGGTCAGAAAAAATATTCAATAATTATTTCTTATGCAGGGTCATGGGATTGTTGGCTTCAAGCATACTGTACTGTTGGGCTTCAAGCATACTTCTGTTCTAAACTTATTCCCTTTTCCCTTCATTTTCTAAGACTATTGTTGGGCATTAAGTAGGAGTAGTTACTTATACTAAGGAGCAAATATGTATGACATGTTAATTTCACTTATTTTTGGAGCGAAGATCTCACTTCATATATAGTAGTAGTCCTTGACGTCTGTGTTATTTATTGTGCAAAATTGTTCCTTTCTGGGTAGATGAAACTGTGGATTCCACCAAAGGAATATTTAGTAGGTTTTCTGTTATCAATATCTCTCCGTTACATGTTGCTAAAAGTAAATGAATCAATTTCTTTCTGTTTTGGTTCAGGACAATTTGATTTCGGGAGGACAAAGGTCAGACAAGGATGAGAATGGGATACCAGATTACAGCGATGGAGGCTCGCACATGGACTTGCTCATGCTCTCAGCGGGAATATTGAATGTTCTCGAAGCTTTGCCATACACACGTGCTACCTTTGGCACTTGCATGGGCTCCAGTTTGTGACAATGCAATTTGCATCTGTCAGCGGATTATGGTGATCAGGTTTGGTTATTGGCCTACAGGTATGTTTTTGTATGGATGTCACAAAATTGTTGATGCAGAAAATAAGGGTGTAGTTCATTTCAGAGATACAAGTGATCTTGTTCAGTTTAGTCAAAGCACATACAAACATGTAGTTCCCTAAGCTGGAGGCGTTCCATTTGCTTTTGCTAGCTATATAAAATAGACTGAACCTGAACCTAACTACGATTGGATGTCTAAACTGAATTGTTGCATCCCTAGACATGGAATTATGCATCAATTTTAGCTCTCAAGAACTGCATACTTATGGTCCTATGTAATCCCAATTTATTCAGGCAAGCACGCCAAAAGTTCACTAATGAACAGAGCAACATCACACAGGTTCTAAGTTTTAGGCCAGGTTACTGTGATGTATTTTCAAAGATGTATGTTAGAGAAATTGTTCAGCCAACAATCCAATTAAATTTACACGCATCTATATATATTTACTAATCATTCTTTTCGCTTATCTCTATCTAACTTTAACACTGCACAATGATTTATTCCCTGTTTTGTAGCTTACACTGAAATCAAAATTCAGCTCATGTGCATCTATGTATTATGAACCAGCCCTGCCCATTGCCTTACTGGATACATAAGTCTCTCCATTGCTGTTGCCGGATGTGCTTATGTTTGCTGTTAGTTTCTGTCTTGGTTAGGAACCAGGTGCTATAATGCACCAATGCTGCTTTCTGATGGCGACGGCAATGCCAAACGCACCATCACCAGAGGTAGCTCATGTCTATATCTCATTTACTTATCATGTCTATATCTCTTTCTGAACTTGGAAGTCTATATCTCCCCTGTTTCCGCTATATATCTCTATTTTTCTGAACTTAACAATAGAACAACATTATATATTAGATCAGCACACAAGTGAACTGGAAATCCTTTTATTCAGATTGTTGGTACCCTTAGTGTAAAATTATTCCTTACTGTTGTAGTATCTGGTTGATGAAGGATTTTATCTCCTAAGCTCCACACATTCTCTTCCATCTAAAACAACCGGCATGATCAAGTGGTGTAGTAGTTGAAGGTCGAGAGCTAAAATCAAGGCACCGCCTTAATTTCTGTGGAAAGACCACAGCTCTTCCATCTACAACAGGTTTATTTGTTTCTGCCCTAACATGTTCTGTCACATAGTTGTCGACAAACCCTGACATGATTCTGCTACAACAGAGAAGGATTGGGAAAATATTAAGTTTGCTGTTGAAGGCGGTGTTGATTTCTATGATGTTTCGTTTGTGAAGGATGCCAATGTTATTCATGAACTCAAGGACTTCCTGAAAATTAATGTTTCTGTCATCTATGGAAGTCTTGAAAATCTATAATGGGAGCTTACTCAATATTTAATTGGTTAGTTTAATATCCAGGTGCTAATGCGGATATACATTTCATTCCTGAAATCAAGAGGGCTGATTCAACTCCAAACCTGCGGTCAATTATTGCTGCTTCGGATGAGGTAAGGCCGTTAACATTACCTGTCGGTTAGTTCATCCATGTTAAATCAAGTAGCAACTCCTTCCCACATGGAAATTACCTTAGGTCGCCTGTTTCATGATAAGTATTGTCAAGAAATATTTTATTGAGGAACTTTGGTTTGTAACTGAAATTCACTGCAAAACTGCATATGGAAGCATACAATACTTTTCTCTCTCTCTTAACTTACCTCCAAATAAAGGACTTCTGGAGTTAAAATTATTGATTGGCAGGGCCTCGGTTTATTAGCTATTATATATTTTTAGAAGCTAAAAGCCAAATCATATCTTGTTTCTTCTTTGGGACGACCAAGGCGTAGTCTGATCATACAAGGCCTTGTTGATTGTTGATTCTACTTCCATAGTCTGATTAATATATCTGAGGTGCAGCCAAGATCAGGCAAGAGGAGATGTTTTGGTTGTTTCGACAGAAAATCCTACTGGCTGAAGCTCAAAGACTGAAGTCCCTAGCCCAGTGTTAAAAACTTCAATCAACCCGTAGCTAAAGCTGGAATCAATAGATCAGTGGCTACTCTGGAAACTCTTGTGCTGATTATTTCCAGGTAGTTGGTTAGGACTCATATGGTCTCTTTCCAGCTATCACAGATGGTATACTGCATACTAATGAGGATAGATGATTTACGTTGATGAGGAACTACTTTAGATAGTGACACTGAAGTGTTATTCTACGGATAGCCTTCAGTTGTTCTTTTGCATTTTCCTGTGCAAAGATATATATTAACGGACAAACTGTGCGTACATATTAACCTTTTGTCCGCGATGGCGTATTAGCATGCCTAGCTGCCAAGTATAAATAGTATGTGCATCACTCAGAAATAGAGCATCCCGGCGAAATAGAGCATCTCAGAAAACTAAATGTTGACGTGCTGATACGTTGCTAAACCTACATGATATGAACTCACTTCTCTTTATTAATTGTTGGTTTACTTCGTCGCGCTGCAATGACACTCCTAAGAATGTTAGAGCAACTCCAACGCCCGACCCAAATTTACAGCACGTGTATGTTTGGGTGAAACAGACTAATTCACCCAACTGGCAGCGCAAATGGACGGCGTCCGCTTTTTGTCCGCATCGCCCCATTTCAGGCCTAAATTTGGGCGGGTTTGTGTTAAGCGCAGACACGGAGCACATGCATGCGACGTGCGCCCTTAATCCTCCTCTTGGCCCACGGTCGGTGCCACATCCACCCCATTTCCCTTCCTTTCCCAAAAACCTCCCAGCGGATTGCCATGGGTGACACGCGCCGAACCTCGGCCTTGACGCCGACCTTACCTCCATCGTCAACAAGCCTCGCGCCATCCACAAAAGCAATGGCGGCGCCAAGAATGTGCCGGCAGGCGTGTGGCGGGCCATTCAGTCAGCTAAGAGGGCTGGCGGAGGCAGGTACAGGCAAGCTGGAAGCCGTGGCCACCGCCACCGCCCAACTGGAGGCCACTAAAAGAGAGAAAATGAAGGCCTACATGGAGATGCAAGCGAAGATGCTGCATAAAGAAGCTAGAGATGAAGGTAGGCGTGCAAGCGAAGAAGCTCAAGATCGAGGATACCAAAGCCAAGACCAAAGCAGAAGAAGTGGCGCTCACTTGCATGATGGAGGTGGAGATCATGACGGTGGATTTGAGCATGGTGTCCCCATAGAAGAGGCCTTGGTTTGAGAAGATGTAGAGCGAGATGCTCAAGCTTGATGATTGATCTATGCTGGAGAGTGCCATCTTTTTTGTATGCCGACAAATGTGCGGCATGACCATGGCTGAGATGTATGGGCGTGGTTGAACTACCCTTTTTTGTGTGCTGGCAAGTGTGCGGCCAGCAGCAAGTGTGCCAGCATGAACCGCATGCTGTTTTTGAAGGCTGGCATGTATGTCGGCCACTGGCATGACCGTCGGTATGAACTGTGGATGCTGGCATGGCGCTGGCATTGTTTAGTTCAATATGCTTTGTAGCAGACGAAAATTGTGTTTGGTTGGTTGGACACAGGCGGGCAGCGATCACTCAGCCGACCCAAGCGGATAAAAAATGACAATCCGCTTGTCCGTTTGGGTTGGCGCATTGGAGTTGCTCTTATTCCATGCTTTGATGTGCACAATCCAAAAAGTGCATGCATCCAGTTATCTTCTCATAAAATTTTGGTGCCCAACAAGAATAAGGTTTGCTTACGTCGGTGACTCAATCTGATATGTCTAATTTTGGCTTTCTATGGCGCCATGATCTAAAAAATTGAACCTAAAGATACATGATCTTTATACTCTACTACATTATTTTATTCCTTTGTAATTTGGTTCTAAAGTAGAGTTTCAGAATGTTGCTTCTGTCAGTGACCCAATTGTTACTTTACCCTATTTGGCTAACACCAAACTATACACTGTTTCAATATTTTCCTTTACCCTATTTAACTAGCCTATTTCAGCATTTTCTTCTCTTAGCCTCCTAAACTCATGCATCTACTGCTTGTTGCCTTGTCGTCTAAACCCAAAGTGGAAGCATGGTTCTCATGTTAAAACTATAGTACCTGGTGATCATGGTCACAATATTAAGAAATGGTCAGTACATGTAAATGCAAACCTCAATCTGTTAGTTTTGTTTAATACTGGACCATGGTTCTCTTAGTCACTCATGATACAGATGCTCATATCCATGTGTTTGAAGCTAACTAAAGAGGTTCACATTTTGAGAACAGTTCAAGTGATTTGCTAAACATACATGAGCATCATCTTGCAACTGTATTTTTGTTAGACAGAATATTGATTCCAGAGGTGAAAGGTTGCCGGTGACCACATGATTTTCTCCTCAGTGATTTGCTCACATCAAAGATTTGTTTCCTTCATGGTTGTGATGTAGAAGTTGTTGGATGATGAAATCATGTTCTATACTGATGGGACATGTAGCGGCGACTCCACCACCCTCATGTCGTGGTCTTTCCTACTGGCAGCAGATACAAAACTCAGGCAATGCATTTGTACTAATATAGCTTGCTTTATAAAGGCAATGTGTGCTATTCTCAAGTGATCTCAATATTTTCTTTATGCTATCAAGCTACCATGTAATGGAATATAAGTATATATTAAGTTGGTTTTGAATCAATCTCATGTGCATGGTTTGAATACACGGCTCGCTCTACGCTTTTTGCGCCATTGGCATAACAGGTCATCTAGTAATAATAAACATCAACTAGGAAGCAGTTGTACCAAAAACAATGGATGAAACATCCATGATGCTGTAACCTTCAGATACATGGCCCTTCAGTTCTACATTCGGAATGAATATCTGGGCATTAACGGATCACGAGAAAATTCTTATAAAGGAAATAAATAGCTGGGCATTATGAATCACAAACCAAGTCTTTTATTTAACAGCCACAGCTGAAATAGCGTACAGTACATACCAGTTCACAACAAGCACACACGAACCAATAGCAGTACATAGTTGAACACAGGTAATGCAAAAATAAAGGCTCTGAAAATGGAAACACGATTTAGTCTCAGTCTTTCAATAACTGGGAGAAAATCGACAAGCAAAAGCAAGCGAAGAGTAACAGTAGCAGTAAACAGAGGCAGTAGCACAAGTGATGAAGTGAAGCACCGTAAATGCGCAGCAGAGGAAGCAGATTCATAGCAGAAATGGAGCAAGCAGCCAAGGGTGCAGCAAGACAGTCAAAGGTACCTAATCCTGGCATTCAATGGTACGTTTTGAAACAGCAGAGGAAGCGCCTCATCTCCTTGAATCGAATCTGCAATGCATGCCGTCCAGCTAATGAAGCTTCTTCCTTCCGGACGGTGACCTAGATAACAACAACAGGCCAACATGTTGAAGTAGCGAGATTAGAAGCGAGGAAACAGAGATTAGTGGTACTAGTTTGCACTTTGCGGGTAAGTGGCTATACCTTGCAACTTGCATAGGTACACATTTCCGACCAGTGTGGCAAGTCAGCGTTGTCGGAGACTATACGGAACTTCCCTCGAGTTGCAGAACAATGGCGCATAGCGATGTTAGGAAGTCTCTGGTGATTCTTTGGAAGTATAGGCGCTGGAGGGCATGAGGAACTCAATGCCAGCTGGGACCTCCGTCATGCTGCTTTGAGGTTGACTAAGATTAATTCCTCCGGGCTCGCCATGGCGCCTTCTACTATCTCTAGCTGATTCAGATTATGCAGGTCTCTTAGAATGAGAATCTTTAGTTTGGGGAACCACCCGTGAGAAATGCCATCTGCTCTCCATTGTATGCTCTCGTGAAGTAGATACGTCAAGTTTGACAACCGAGAAAGGGATGGCAGGGGGTCTTCTCTCAGCTGTGACCAATATAGAGACAAATCATACAAGTTCTGCCCCCCAACACCTTGGAAGAGAGGAGACTCATCCAACGCCCCTTCCTCTAGTCGTCCTCTCAAAACTAGCTTTTGCAGGCTTGGCAGACAGACATTCAACAAGAGAACCTCGTCCTCGTCACTTGCATTCACACTTAGGTAGGGCAAATACTGCATCTGAACTAGAGATTCGCTGATAAGGCCACAGTAAATTCCTTCACATTCCATAACCTCAAGCTTCTCATTTGCCTCAGC
Source organism: Aegilops bicornis (assembly GCA_021605145.1). Lineage (NCBI taxonomy): Eukaryota > Viridiplantae > Streptophyta > Magnoliopsida > Poales > Poaceae > Aegilops > Aegilops bicornis. The sequence continues at coordinate 31,206,296 of CM038675.1, read as the reverse complement.
TCCCCTAAATGCCTAAGAGACTCATCTTGTGCTTCCAATGCTTGCAATGTCTGCAGATTTGTTAGATTTCCAAGACCATTGGGGATACATACACCACCTCCACATTTAAGCTCTCTCCAAGTCGGATCAATTACTCTCTCAGCAAACAAGTGCACGAGCTTCTTGATTTCACAATCCCATTAGGCAGCTCATGTATATCAGATTTATAAAGGTCGAGTGTCAACAAATTTGAAAGCTTCTCAATAGTCTTTGGAAGATTCTTCACCTTTGAACCACATAAACCCAAATGGCGGAGATTAAAAAGATCGCCAATAGCTTGGAATCTCCTCAATGGGCAGACCATGCAATTCTAGCACTGTCATATATCTTGACTCCGTGAATAGCAAAGGCATAGTGGATGATGGCATGCTATTGTCCAATGTAATCACTGTCTGAAGTTGGTGTATACCAGAAATTGGTTGATTCTTCTTCTTCTTCTTCTTTAGTTTGTGGACTACCAACCGTCGTCCAACCATCTCAAGAGAGCCCCCACACTCATCGTCATAAGTAACACCAAAACAGTTCTTCTTGCACAAATCAAGCTGCCAGTTCACGTAAGAGATCGTGCATTCTGAATTTCTTCATCCTACCAAAGTGGTTCCTCTCAACAAGTTGTAGCATTTCTGTCAGTCAACTCCTTGAGATAGCCTTCCGCCACTTCTTCTAATGTGCTTCCACCCTCTCCTCGATGAACCCCTCGCCATCCATAATCGTGCAAGTTGTTTCCTATGTAAAAGATAGTCTTACGGAAATAGACTGCAGTACAAGAAGCAACTTTTCAAATGTGTTGGAAGGTATATGAAGCTCAGGTACAAAATATTCCTTATGTGGTCAAGCTTCGAATTATTAATCATCTCCCAACTCAGTTGGTCATTTATTCTTCTCCATTCTTCCATGGTTTTCTCACGCACACGCAAGAGGCTGCCAATTGACACAATAGCAAGAGGCAAGCCTTTGCACTTGCCAACTATTTCCTCGGATAATGGCTTCAACTCTGTAGGACATTTATGATTTGTATCTCTTAGAAAGGCTTTCTTACAAAAGAGGTCCCATGCCTTGTCTTGGGTAAAGCTTCTAGTGTTAAGATATGTCACTGGAGAGGCAAGTGTGGCGACGCGGACTTCCCTTGTTGTAAGCATCACTCTACTGCCCCTATCATTATGAGTAAACATCCTTGACAAATCATGAAATGCTTCGGATCCCAAACATCATCCAATATGATCAAGTACTTCCTTTGCTCCAGATATTTCTTTAGTGTCTCTTCAAGGCTAATGATGTCCATATCCAGGGTGCTAGATAGAACACTGACATTATCTTTAAAAAGTTCCTTGGTTATATTTCTCAATATAACTTCTCTAGAATAAGTTTGAGAGATGGAGACCCAAGCATGACACTGGAATTTCTCCCTCTCCTTCTTGTAGACATTTGCAGCTAAAGCAGTTTTACCAAGACCACCCATTCCAAGAAGGCTTATCACAGAGCATTCCATATCATCACCTGCCAACCATTGCTCGAGTTTTTCTCTGTTTTCGTCCACCCCCACTAGATCTTCTTCATCAAGAGAGCGTGAAATGTTTGCCAGATCTTGGGATCTCTTGACAATGTAATTTGAGTTGCTTGCATCCCCATTGCTTATTGTGGCAACCAAAGCGGTTTTTGTATCTGAAAGGTGTGAAAGGTCTTTCTCTATTTCCTTCACCTTGGAAGCTATCTTGCTCAAAGAAAGCAGAGATCTTGGCTTCTTGAAACCCTTCTTTAGAAAAAAACAACAACAAATATCATGTTCCCGACCAACAAGATACAAGTACTCATCCACCATGTCCTCCATCACATATGCTACTTTCTGTACCTCCTCCAACCAGCCCTCATGTACTTGATTGTTGCGACTACGAATGTCCATCTGACACAGAAAATAATGCATTAAGCGAATCTCCCTACAAACACGGCCAATACTGCCCTGTCTTTATAGTAGTTGTGTGACATACTTTCCAAATTATGCTGGCCTGATCTGCCGCTGCCTTTGCCAAGGCAATTCCAATCTTTCTAATGGCTAGAAGAATCACAATCTCTGCCATTACTTTGAGAATTGCTAATGTCTCGGTGTTAGATGGTGGCCCAGTTGTATATTCTCCTCTGTATGATCAGAATGACCACTGTAAAATGAAGTGATACGTTAATTATAAAAAATAGTGAAATTCTACTACTAGCAATTATGAAGCACCTGCAAAATCACTTCAAAACTCACCAAACACTTTGCCATGACACTTAAAAACTCTCCAACCACAATGGAAAAGTAAAATAAGTAGAACTTTCCTTTGAAATACTACTAAAGTATTAATTAATATTGTTAAGTTATCTAATTCTAACTAAGATAGCCAAACAAAATTAGCTCTTCGCAGACATGTCCATGAATTTTAAAACACTTGAGACTGCTATAGTCAACTACGGCAAACATAATTTTGTTAACTAGCAACAAGACCAGTGATACTTCACCAAATAAATGCTCATGTATGTTCCTCTTCCCTATAGGGATATATTAGGTTAAACATCCCAAATGTTGAAATCTGAACCAAGTCAAAGAGGAAACCAATCTGGCATACCTGCCGACTTGCCAATATGCATATTCTACTTCCAAGTTACTTACTTCAATATTTCCTTGGTATCTATGTAATTAACATCCCAGATATATGGAGAGACTAATAGATAAAGATGTCGATTAAGATACAAGAAAAGAAAGTTGTAAGCGCAATCAAGAAATGAATAATAGAACAAAACTATAGTGTCATAGATGTCATTCGTGAATCAATATGTACTCCCATGATTACAGTCACTCCAATTAAAAGGAGCCATCAATTTTCACTTGAAAATCCTCACACAACAAGAATGTTCATTTTATGAGGGTAGAATTTGCCACAAGAGCATATGAGATTTGCTAATATATTGGCATAAGAAATTTGCTCTGAGTGCAACCTAAGATAACAAGGAAAGTAGTGAAGGATGATGCACCTGCCTTGTTATGGCTTAGATCTGATCGATCTTGGTAGCCTCCTTGTGCACTTTTGAATCTGAAACCACGAGAACAATCTTCTCGTAAAAAAGAAAAGAAGAGACATCATGGCTCAGCTGGTCTTGTTGTCATTGTAGCTTGATCATAGAGATTTTGAACTATCATGGAGTCATTGGCATGATCGGAGAGTGTGCAAGCTTGTTGCTGATGACAAGTAGCTGGATCTGATCTTCCTCCTTGTTCCTTTTACCCAGCAAAACTAGAGAACAACCTGGCCAGGAAAGCTGCCAAAAAAATAATATCAACCTAGTTAAGATATTAACAAGAGAGCTAGTAACAAACCAAATTAAAGACAGCACCTGGATTTGTAATTGGCGTAGATCCAGCTAGATTTGGACCTATAGGAACCTGCTTGTCTCATTTGTCATGGCTTGGTGAGTGGGTAATACTAGTCTTGTTGTTGCAGCCAGAGAACCTGCAAGTAAAGTCAAATTGGTGTTAGTCTTCTTGTGATTGCATATCAACTTCTTATTTTTCCGTAGAAACTAAAAAGGCAATGTTCCCTAGGTGCCCATGCATAAGGATGATTTATGGCATGCATTAGGACAGCGAGCAACAGCTTTAACAGCACGGTGATGTGCAACCAAGGATTCGTACTTCATTATTCTGCTGTTGGACCTTCCCTATGGGCTCTCTTTTAGTTATGTTTTTACCAAGGTGGTAACCTCTGTGAGAAGATTTGGAAATTCTGAAACCTCGGAAATGATGTGATGGATGGCAAGATTTCAAGAATTTAAGCATCCGAGCATACATTGCATGTGTTGCCAACCACAAAAATACAAGCTGGAACATATAGGCAATACCACACTTCATATCTTGTCTCATCGATTGGAACAAACATCAGATCAAAATAAATAAATTTACTTGTCTAACAGCTGGCAAGCAGCTCAAGATGCCAACGCTTTGGATGACACTTAATTAAGATCGTGGTTATCTACATTGACAAGAGAACTAGGAAGGATAACAAATTAAGGGCAATGCACCTGACTTGTAGATGTAGAGCGGACATATTTGGACTTGTAGTGCGATTCAAGATTAAAACATCAAAGCAGTGTCATGGTGTGGTGAATGGGGAATTCTACTCTTGTTGAAGCCATCGACAACAAGAAAGAGAACCTCAAGTCAAGCATATGATTCTTGGTCAGTGGGGAATGCTAACTTGTTTGTAAAGCAATCAAGAACCAGACAGAGAACCAACAAGTAAAGTACTCCCTCTGTTCCTAAATACAAGTCTTTGTAGAGATTTCAATACGAATTACGTACGGATGTATATAGACATATTTTAGAGTATAGATTCCCCCATTTTACTCCGTATGTGGTCCATGTTGAATCTCTAAAAAGACTTATATTTAGGAATGGAGGGAGTATATGCTAATCTTCTTGTGGTTGAATCTCTTGTTTTCCTTATTTGAAAGCGAGCACTGCACCTGTGTGCACATCACTTCTAGCACTGTGATGAATTAAAGGTGTTTTATGGATGGCTACATTTTAAGAATTTAAGCATATGCACATACAGTGCATGTGTTGTATTTTTATCATGGGGATCAGTAGCATGAATAGTTACAAGGGTTTACGAAGCACCCACTATTAAGCATTAAGGCTATATTCAGACACAACACATCCTGACCAGGAACTTCATTTGTTGATTTTCCATAACACAAATACCATGTTCATGCTGACCACGAAATATGATGCGGGCAACTTGAGATGAATTATATGGAAGGGTCTCAAGACTTTTCCTTCTTTTTCTCTGATGAATGACATGAATGCATCTCTAAATCAATTAACCTAGAAGATGTGCCATTCTTCCTTTGTCAAGTCTGTTATTGAAGAGGAGCCGCAGATTCCAGGTGTGTGGTGAATGGACATGGATAAATAATATCACCGTAACTAATACTCCCTCCGTTCCTAAATATTTGTCTTTCTAGAGATATCAACAAGTGACTACATACGAAGCAAAATGAGTGAATTTACACTCTAAAATATGTCTATATACATAGTCACTTGTTTAAATCTCTAGAAAGGCAAATATTAAAACGAAAGTACTACTAATAAGATGCAGGGACCATAAATCTGTCAAAGGTAGATAGCTAACTAGCTAAGTCATACTGCTATTGAAGAGCAGATATCATGAGTCTGGGCAACATGACAGGTTTCAAAGCATCAGTAGCAATCATGCAAATGTATTATTATTTAACTGTGAAGCAACATCAGATCAAACAAATAAAACAATTTTACTTGGCTAACGCTAGCAATCAAAGCCAGACAACTCAAGCTGAGAACGCTTTGGATGACACTTAATTAAGATCGAGGCCATGGATACAAAAGATAATCTGGTTTAGATTTGGTGACGTTAGAAGTTCAAATTCTCATCCATATTTTACGGAGAACACAAAATGGGCGCAGATATCTGCATTGTCCTAGCTAAGATATTGACAAGACAACTAGGAATAAAACCAAATTAAGGACAACGCACCTGTGACTTGTAGATGTAGAGCCGGCCAGATTTGGACTTGTGGTGGTCTCCTTGCGCGCTTCAAGAGCTAAAACATCAAAGCAGTGCCATGGCGTGGTGAGTGGGGTATGCTAGCCTTGTTGAAGCCATCAAGAACCAGACAGCGAACCTGCAAGTCAAGCATATGCTTGGCTTGGTGAGTAGGGAATGCTAACTTGTTTGTAAAGCAATCAACAACCAAACAGAGAACCTGCAAGTACTAATCCCTCCGATTCGTATTACTCGTCTTAGATTTGTCTGGAATGCGGATGTATCTAAATGTGTCTAGATACTTACATATCTAGACAAATCTAAGACGATTAATATGGATCAAAGGGAGTAGTATATGCTAATCTTGTTGTGGTTGAGGCTCAATTATTTTCCTTATTTTAAAGCAGAACTCTGCGCATGTGTGCACATCACTGGAAGAACTATGATGAACTAAAGGTGCTTTATGGTACTGTGATGATAGGTCCCAATGCGCGGTAGTCCATATTCCATTACTGTACTAAAAGCAATATTGCTACATCAGTATTCTGCATGTAGCACCGCTTTTAACTCCACATGATGTTGGACGTTCCTTATGGGGCCCTGTGTTGATATTGAACATGGCTCACTTTTTCCTTTTACAAAGGTATCTTCTCGGAGAAGGTTTAGACATTCTGAAACTTCTAAAATGATATGGATGGTTGCATTTTTGAATTTAAGCATATGCAATGGCCTTGAATACAGTGCATATCTTGTATTTTGATCATGAGAAGCAGTAGCACAGAAGCTTACAAGGGTTTTGAAACACCCACCAATTAAGTAATAATAAGTCTATATTCAGAAAAGCCTGAGCAGTAAAGTAGCTAAACCCACTAGAAGCAACAAAATAACTTTGTACATACCGAGAGCTAAAGAAAATTACTTTGACATAAAATACGCGAACACAATGGAACAGCCCTATTACAGGTATGGTGAAATTCTGTTTCAAGAGCCTCAAATTCAGTGTTGATTTGCCAGCCATATGTTTGCTTACATCAGAATTTTGACTGGACAGCTAGTTCATGCTGACCCGAGATACGATTGCCGGCAACTTCAGAGGACTATAACAGGAAGGGTTTCAAAACTTTTACTCACTTCCTTTTCTAAATAGCATGAATGCATCTCTAAATTAATTAATTAATTAATTAAGAATGTTCTATGTATAAATCAATCATCAATCATATAGACTGAAAAACAGAAGAAGAGAGAATAGAAGTGCACTGGTAAGTACCTCTTATTTCCGTCAAGGGCTCCAGTCTACGCACCACGGGCGGCCATGGTCGAGGGCAACAGCCAACGAGATTAACTCCAACTGCTCAGCAGCAGCATGGTGCATGTTGCCTGCAGCAGCCTGCAACACCCTGAGGCGAGCAAAGCGGCAATCCGAGCTCTTCTTTCAGAGATGGTGCCACATCATTTTCCCTGGCCGAAGATGGCGTCAAACACTACCATCTGTATTGGTGCAGGCTCATTATCATGTCATGAGCCATTCAAGATTCTTATTAATTCGAAGATCTATGTATAAGCCCGCATCCGTTGACCAAAGCTCGTTCAGATAATTGCCAGAAGAAACATATAACCTGGGGAGGAGGTCCCTTTAGATTCTAATGGTGTGGCAGGGAAAAACAATGCCACAAGATGCAGGCAGACAGGGACCATATATGAATACTAATAAATACTCCCTCCGGAAATACTTGTCATCAAAATGGATAAAGGGGATGTATCTAGGCGTATTTTAGTTCTAGATACATCTCTTTTTATCCATTTTGATAACAATATTCAGACGGAAAATATGTAATAAAAGTAACAAAGGGAGGCAACAGCAATGATGCAAATCAGCAAGTGCATTCCTAAGTAGTAATTGCTAGGCACAAACTGAATATATGGCACACTTGACATCTAGATTTGCCAGTGGAAGCAAGATCAAATGAAACAGATAAATATGGCATTTCCCCTAGGCTAATGCTGGCCATCGAAGGCCACAGCTCAAGATGCGACGCCTTTTCTTTTTGGGATGATTAAATCGGTTCAGATTTAGTACTAGCAAGTTGCTCAAATTGTCACCAACGCCCTACGGACAGCACAAAGAAGGCATGACTGTATGCAAGGGCAGTTGGCTGGCTTACCTCGGCGTCGCCGCTGCGGGCCAGGAGTCTACTTCGCGGCGGCCACCGCGAGCGAGGGTGGCTTGGCCGTGCAGGGAGGCCCTGTTGCCGCACCGTCGGCAGAGGGCAGGAGCGGAGCGTTGGCGGGGTTAGCCGGAGAGGAGGCGCAGCATTCTCCCTCCTATCCTGTTCCTAACCCTCGCCGCCGGTGTGCCTGCCTCCTCCCTGTCCGCCAAAGTTCAGAGTGCCCAGCTTCTTTTTTTAGAACAGTTCAGAGTGCCCAGCTGTGCTGCCGGAGTGAAGGGAGACCTGAAGCCAGCGCTAATGGGCCGGCCCAATTCTGACGCGAATTTCAAAAATTGTTCATGAATTTAAAAAAAAGTATATTGTTTTAAAACATGTTCACAAATTTGAAAAAGGAAATGTAAATATGTATATTTTTTCTTTGTGCCGGCCCAAAAAAGCACGACCCAAGTATTAGCTTTAAATTGTTTTGCGAAGGAAAAGGGAGCCCGAGGAAACAGGAGCCCAAATGAGACGTGCCTTTGGTGGAAAAAGGCCTTGGTCATGATTCGCAACAGCCATTAGTCGCAGTTGCGCAACGCGACCAAATAAGCGACTAAAGCCCCCTTTAGTCGCGGCTGCTTAAGGACCGCGACTAAAGGCCCGTCCACGTGGGCGCCAGGTGACCCGTCGAGGCGGAGGACCTTTAGTCATGGTCGCCTGCCCAACCGCGACTAAAGGCCTTGTGCCCAGCGCCCAGCGCCCAAATGTTTAGTCCCACCTCGCTAGTTGAGAGAGCTCGAGTGGTTTATAAGCGCTGCTGCGCCACCCTCTCGAGCTCCTCTCAACTGCAGGCTTCAGACCTACTCATTACTAGCTATGTGCTGTGGGCCTACTTGGCCTCCAGCGGGCCTGAATCCTGGCCCATGTTGGGTTTCTAGTCGTATTCAGGCCGTGGGGTCCGGTAGGGGGCACTATTTTTTCCAGTTTTTTGTTTTGTTTTCTGCATTATTATTTATTTTTGTTGTTTTTGCTTTATTTTTTAATTCTTTTGCTTTTAGTTTTAGAAAAATTATAAACTTTCTGTTAGTGCCATTAGTTTTCAAATTTGAAAACACTTTTTTTGTTTTCTTTGTTGCTTTATTTATTTTATTTTGTTTCTACTTACATATATATTCAATATCAAATAAATTTGCATATGAATGTACAATCTCAAATAAATTTGAAATTAGAACCAAAAAGAATTCAAGAGGAATATACAATATATATTCAATATCATCGGATGACCATATACAATTTTGAACAAGTTTCCATACATGATTTAATCCATATAAAGTTCTACGTCCTCGTAATAGTATTCTTCTTTAGGATGGAGGACTTCCTGCTGAACCATCCAGCTAGTTCCTCTTGAAGTGGTCGAGCGAGCTTCTAGACTAAGCATCATCCGGAGGTTATTCCTCTGAGCATTGGTATCACTCGAACGGCCCGCTCAGAGGTGTATCTCGGATCCTCTCCTGAACATAGTATCCACATAGATTGGTCTCCGGTGGCTGAATATCCCCAGCATTCTTAGGCTTTACCATTTTGAATTCTAGCTCTTTTTGAATTCACCGACCTTTGTATCTACGAACCGTCTCCAAACCCTACGAGGCAAAGAAAATTAAGTGAACAAGAGAGTTATTAGTTACTTGATATTAGGAAATGAGCGAAATAGGCCGATCGATATAGGCGCAAATGAATGAAAATAATTACTTCTGCAGCATTCTTCTCATGTCGGCCCAAAGCTTTGGATCCATATTCAGAGAGTCGTGGGCGAGACATTACGAGGTGTTAACTTTAATTACTAGCAGAATCCGGTGGAACCTGCGGACACGATACATGCACAAGACGTCATGCATAACTCATCGATTAGCGGCCACATACCATGCATGGAGTAAACAAAAGAGAATTAATGTGCTCAAGACAGAAACACTCACCCAAAATGGTAAGGAAATAGAATATCACTTTTGAGTTCCTGCTTTGTAAGAAACTGCCACAGGTCTGCCTCCACGTCGGTGGGGTGGCGGCTCCAACACATATCCATTAACGATGTGTGGGTCAATGAACCCAACATCATGGATGTTCCTTACTCTGCATTCCTTAATCTTCATTCTGCATGTATAATAGCGGACACAACAATATAGTTAGGACATATATATAGTGCAGGCAATATGAGCGAGATGGGGTAGAAATTAATAAATCACTTACGAGCGTAGCAGCGATGATAGATTTGTCGAGCTCGCGCAGATTGAAAAGCTGGAACAATTCACTCGATGCAATTGTTACATAGTAATGTTTGAAGTGATGCTCATGTCTAACTTCCGCATAAATATATTCTTTGGCGTTTTTATTTTTTATGTAACCCTTGTACCAATTCAGCAGACCTTTCTTTTGGTCAGGTAGATCATTTTCCTGCGCAGGCTCGACGAGAGGCCCATTCTTGACATATGTAATTACTACATCCTTCACTGGAGCCTCATCAAGGCATAACAGTTCACGAAGAGTAATACCTAAGCTGGCCGCTTGTTCTACGCTTTTCGTTACAGTCAATCCATGTGCTGTCGCAGCTTGTATGATCTCGGGGGCATCCGGGCTTCCACTATAAGCGGGCAATCGATTGTTTACTTTGTTCCCCGAGCTGGGCAACTTGTTTCCGCTTTTTTACTTTCGGCCTTCTCCGCTCTTTGTTCTCCTTGAACATGAGTGCCTGCCTGCAGTTCACGTGCATAGTCGTCGAGCAGATTCTTGTGACTTGGGACGGTGTGCTCAAAATGACTTAGCCCACTTCTTTTGCTCATCGAGAATATCTTGGCTTGGGCTCGGGCTCTCTTTTCTTCTTGCAGTCCGCCTTCCATTTCTCATAATGAGCAGCAGCGGCGCGTCGACTTCCTCGGCACTCGTTCCCAAGGCCTTGTGGGGAGAGGCTTGATGATGGCTCCGGTACCTTTGTGGTCTTAGGTACATAAGGGTCCGGGTTAATAATCAGGACTGCTTACGCTTCTTTGTCGGAGGTGGATTGGGGCGGCGTCGATCACCCGCCGGACGAGGATCGGGGCGGCGGCTGATCACCCGCCGGACGTTGTGGACTGGGGCGGCGTCGGTGGCGTGGCGGAGGTGTAGGTGAACCGCCACCACCACCACCGCCACCACCACCACCGTGAGGGGGTGGACTTGTTGTCCTTGGCGCCTCGCTTTGGAAACTTAATAAACTTCTTTTGCCATAGAATGAAATGGCGCTTGACATCTCCAAGTCTTTTCTCCCCTTGGTGTAGCAATGTCAATCTCCGGGTCCTCAAACCCTTGGACTATGTCCTCCACCGTGACACGAGCATAGCCATCTTGAATGGGGTTGTTGTGGTGGAGTGCTCCGGTAAACATGGTAAAGCACTGCCGATGGCTACCTTCATGGACATGTTCCCGATAGGATAATCTGAGATGACATTCTTTCATCTCCTTTATATCGTCCACGGGTAGCGAGGAGGCTCCGGTGCAGTAATTTCGACCACCCGAGGCTCCGGTGCAGTAATTTCGACCACCGGAGGCTCCGGTGCAGTAATTTCGATCGTCGGTGCATCTGCACCAGCCGGTGGGGCCTCCGTGGAAGCCACGCTGCTTCTCCGCTGCTGGCTTCCGAGATCCGCTGGATGATCTTCATGCTGCACCGAGCTGCATCTCTTCGGCTACCGATTACACTCATGGTTTTCTTCATCACATCCATTTCCGATGCCAACCGCGCCTCAACATCTGATTCCCGATCCATCTTTCTCTTACGGCTTATGTTACCGTACGGGTCATCGTCCTGGGGGAACCCTACTTTCCACGGAATGTGCCCCATGCCTCGTACACGTCCTCCGTGTTCGAGGATTCCCGAGGGCTTTGTCGGTAGCGTCGTTCTCTCTGTTGAACTTGATCTTCCCCTGTTGAGCATCCTTCATTGCGTCAATAAGGGCTTGGGTGGGTTTAATTAATTTGCCCCGTAAACACACTCCCCTGTCTCCGGGTTCAGCGTTCCCCCATGCCCGTACCACCAGCTTTTGGCCCTTGGGTCCCATCCCTCCGTACCTGGACGGATTCCTCGCGGCCTCATCTCGTTCTCCATCTTCTCCAACCTAGGCACCAAAATGCGATACCCTCCTGGCCCCATAACATGATTGTACTCCTTCTTAGCCGCATTTTCCTTATTTTTTCGATATTTCAATGAACTGCTCCGATTTCTTTTGCTTCACAAATTCTGGCCAATCATGTTTCAGTTTCTCATATTGTCCTTTGAAATCCGAGTCTTGTTCTGCTTGACAAAGTCACGGGCTAGATTTTGCTTGAATTTCCGGAATCGTCGGCCATCTTATGAAGAAGCGAACTGTTTGACTAGCCTCCTCCTCTCCTTGTTTTCCTCAATCTTGTTACCCTCCTCATCGAATTTGTTGTATTCCGGAGGTAGAGCGAAATGTTCCATAAGCTTCTTGAAGCAATCTTTTTTGTTCTCTTATCGACAAAAGTGAAACCATCAATTCGTGCCTTCTTTGGCTCATTCCACTCACGGGCGGTGATCGAGACGTTGTCTCTAACAATGGCTCCGCATTGGCTGACAAACTTGGTGGCGTTCTTGCGGGGCTCCAGCGGCCTGCCGGTTGCACTGTCGACAACCTCGATGGTGCATGTTTCTCCTTATTTCATCGTCTTGGTTGCGCCACGCTTTGACGTCGTACTCGATTGTTTCGACGATCCGGCCGAGGGCTAAAATAAGAAAGAGAGTCGCGCGCGTTAGTACACATATTTATTCAAATCAGTTTGTTTGTATCACCAGAGGCTCAATGTATATATATACCTCGGCGCCGGAGGTGGTTGCTACTTCCATTTGAAGATCGTCGTTTATCGACGTTTCTTCGGCATCTTCTTGCTGACCGCGCCCTTCATCTTCACCGTCAAGGTTCAGATAAGAAGAGATATCATCTTCTTCTTCTCCGGTCGGCACATATTGAATATCGCCGTTTATGATGCCGAACATATGTGCTTCACCGTCCGGATCATAGTTGTCCATAATCGGGTCAGCTCTATCGTCCGCCATTATGTCGATCCTGAAAACATGTAGTAAAACAAATTAATTAAGTGAAGAAGGGGCGGTGGCGGTGGCGGTGGCGAAAAGGCGGTGGCAAAAGGAGGGCGGCGAGGAAGGGGTGGGAGAGGGTGTCGCGGTAGAGCGCGAGGCAGGCGGCAGACGACGGCGTCACGGAGAGGGAGGCGAGGACAACACACATGTATAACCCTCGCCGCCCCTCTTATAAAATTCTAAATACATAGAAGGCAAGTGCATAACAGGTCAGCAGACAGAGCTAGGCGTGTTCTAACGCATGGCGCTAAGCGATACCGGCGAAGGGGAAACATCCGGGAAAGTTTTCCCGGTTCCGGACGTCTGCCAGACAGATGAACCGAGAGGAAAGTTTGCAGGTTCGATAGGTTAGGGGTGTGTGGCGGACGAACGGTCTGCGTAACCGGATTCGTCTCGTCGTTCTGAGCAACTTTCATGTACAAAGTTTTTCGATCCGAGCTACGGTTTATTTTCTATGATTTTCTAAAGTTTTATTGATATATTGTAATTAAAACTAATTCGAGAATAAAGATTAAATTGCTACTAGTGTTAACATAACAGTTTTAACTAACAGACTATTAGTGTTAACATAACAGTTTTAATTAGGTTAATTAAACTCAACTATTTAAGTTAATTAATTAATTAATTAATTAACTAATATATTTTTTATTATTCTTTTTTTATATCATAACAGTTTTGGGGTGGGACCCCTCTGTCATAAACACGAGGGGCCTATCGGGCGTCGGCTTACAGGCGTGGGCGTGCAGGCGCCCGGCCTGTTAAGGCCTCGCCCGAACCAGGGCGTGGCCTTGGCGTTAACCGAGACGTCTTGGACGGCGACCGGACGTCTTGAGGAGCATGACAGCGCCGCCATCTGAGGCGGGCGCGGCAGAGACAGTGTCTGGCAGCGTTGGCGTTGAGGGGGCGGCTGGGCTAGGGCTGGCGGGCGCGAAACCCTAGGCGTCGGCGAGGGTTACTGAGGCGACGGCGAGGTCGAGGCGGCGGCGACGCGGCGGCGGCGTCGGCGGCGGCGGGCGTCGGCGAAGCGGCGGCGGGCGTCGGCAACGGTAGCGGAATCGGAGAAGACGAGAAACGGCGAAGCGGCGTCGAGGGCTTGAATATATAGCCCCACCCTTTAGTCGCGGTTGGCCACGAGGACCGCGACTAAAGTACCTTTAATCATGGTCGCCTGCCCGGCCAGCGACTAAAGGGGTTTGGCGGTTTTGCGATCCGCCCCCCCCTTTAGTCGCGGTTGGGCAGGCGACCCGACTAAAGGGACCCTTTAGTCATGGTCGCCTGCCCAACCGCGACTAAAGGCCTGTGCTGCCCGCAGCGCCCAAATGTTTAGTCCCACCTCGCTAGTTGAGAGAGCTCGAGAGTGGTTTATAAGCTGCTGCGCCACCCTCTCGAGCTCCTCTCAACTGCAGGCTTCAGGCCTACTCTATTACAGGTATGTGCTGTGGGCCTACTTGGCCTCCTGGGCCTGAATCACAGCCCATGTAGGGTTTCTAGTCGTATTCAGGCCGTGGGGGTCCGGTAGGTGGCACTATTTTTTTCCAGTTTTTTTGTTTTGTTTTCTGCATTATAAACTTTCTGTTAGTGCCATTAGTTTTCAAATTTGAAAACACTTTTTTTGTTTTCTTTGTTGCTTTATTTATTTTATTTTGTTTCTACTTACAACAAAATACTTATTGTTGCTATTTTAGTTTTCTGCATTATTATTTATTTTTGTTGTTTTTTGCTTTATTTTTTAATTCTTTTTGCTTTTAGTTTTAGAAAAATTATAAACTTTCTGTTAGTGCCATTAGTTTTCAAATTTGAAAACACATTTTTTGTTATCTTTGTTTCTTTATTTATTTTATTTTGTTTCTACTTACAACAAAATACTTATTGTTGCTATTTTAGTTTTCTGAATTATTATTTATTTTTTGTTGTTTTTTGATTTATTTTTTAATTCTTTTTGCTTTTATTTTTAGAAAAATTATAAACTTTCTGTTAGTGCCATTAGTTTTCAAATTTGAAAACACTTTTTTTGTTTTCTTTGTTGCTTTATTTATTTTATTTTGTTTCTACTTACAACAAAATACTTATTGTTGCTATTTTAGTTTTCTGCATTATTATTTATTTTTGTTGTTTTTGCTTTATTTTTTAATTCTTTTTGCTTTTAGTTTTAGAAAAATTATAAACTTTCTGTTAGTGCCATTAGTTTTCAAATTTGAAAACACTTTTTTTGTTTTCTTTGTTGCTTTATTTATTTTATTTTGTTTCTACTTACAACAAAATACTTATTGTTGCTATTTTAGTTTTCTGCATTATTATTTATTTTTGTTGTTTTTTGCTTTATTTTTAATTCTTTTTGCTTTTAGTTTTAGAAAAATTATAAACTTTCTGTTAGTGCCATTAGTTTTCAAATTAACATGATCCATTCAACAAAGTTTGGTACAATAAATTATTACACGTCATTTCTTCCCTTGTGTCCCTGCTTGCTTACGATTGTGCCGTATCCATGGAGCATCCTCATCATTTAACTTAATGCTTGGGTCGGTGTTCACTTTGAAGGGCGGAATTTCAGCAAACATATTATAATCTTCGACATGTCTGTCTTGTCCTCCACTCCCACGATGTTTCTTTTCCTGAAAGAACAATGTGGCGCTTTGAATCATCGCATGATGTCTTGATCGTTTCTTATCTTTCCGTTTCCTCGGTTTGCTACTCATGTCCTTCACATAGAAAACCTGAGCGACATCTTTCGCTAGGACGAATGGTTCGTCAAGGTAACCAAGATTGTTGAAATCCACCATTGTCATTCCGTATTGCTGGTCCACCTTTACCCCACCTCCTGTTAGCTTGAACCATTTGCACGGAACAAAGGGACCTTAAAGGAGGGTCCATAGTCAAGTTCCCATATCTCCTCTATGTAACCATAATATGTGACCTCTTGCCCATTCTCGGTTGCTGCATCAAAGCGGACACCACTGTTTTGGTTGGTGCTCTTTTTATCTTGGGCGATCGTGTAAAATGTATTCCCATTTATCTCGTACCCTTGGAAAGTCGTTATAGTCGAAGATGGTGTCTTGGCCAACATGTACAGCTGATCTACAACATCATTGTCATTCATTAAATGTTTTCTCAACCAACTGCCGAAAGTCTCCATGTGGGCCTTCCTAATCCAGGATTCAGGCTTCCCGGGTTGTCGAGCGTAAAATATTCTTGTGTTTCTCAAAATGCACGGAGCCACCAAGCTGGAATTGGTCGATCTGGTGTGGTGTGCTTGTGTCAGAGAATGGCCGTCCATACATATCTTTGATTTCATTCCTATCGTGCCTTTTCCACTTTGTCTCCCCTCGTGCAGCGATCGAGGAAGACCAATCGGCTTAAGGTCAGGAACAAAGTCAACACAAAACTCAATTACCTCCTCATTTCCATAGCCCTTGGCGATGCTTCCTTCTGGCCTAGCACGGTTACGAACATATTTCTTTAATACTCCCATGAACCTCTCGAAGGGAACATATTGTGTAGAAATACAGGACCGAGAACGAAAATCTCTTCGACTAGGTGAACCAGGAGGTGCGTCATAATATTGAAGAAGGATGGCGGGAACACCAACTCGAAAATGATAAGACATTGGATCACATCGTTCTGTAACCGTGGTAGAACTTCTGGATTGATTACCTTACGAGAGATTGCATTGAGGAATGCACATAGCTTCACAATGGCTACTCGAACATTTTCGGCGAGAGCCCCTCAAAGCAATCGAAAGCAATTGCGTCATAATCACGTGGCAGTCGTGAGACTTCAGGTTTTGGAACTTTTTCTCCGCCATGTTTATTATTCCCTTTATATTGGGCGAGAATCCAGACGGAACCTTCATACTGCTCGGGCATTCAAAAAGATGACCTTCTCTTCTTTGGTCGAGGCGTGGCAGCACGACCTTGAAACCATTCGGATGCGGTCATCGTGGGTCTTTCAAACGTTGATGGTCCTGCCGTGCTTCCTTTGTATCATTTGTCTTCCCATACACGCCCAAGAAGCTTAGGAGGTTCACACAAATATTCTTAAATAGCGTGCATCACGTCGATTGCAGAGCGGACATCTAGGACTTTCCAATATTCTAGCTCCCAGAATATAGATTTCTTCTTCCACATGGCTGCGTGCCCGTCGGCTCCCTTCGAACTGATTGTCCGCGGGACCCTTTCCAAAGATGACTTTCAAATCCTTGACCATATCAAATACCTCAGCACCGGTCGTTCCGCGAGCTTCGGCCGGTGATCTGCCTTGCCGTTGTAATGCTTGCCTTTCTTTCTTCTTGGATGAATTTTCGGAAGAAATCGGCGATGCCCAAGGTACACGTTCTTCTTACAATTTGGCAAATGTACACTTTCAGTCTCATGTAAGCAGTGCGTGCATGCATTGTATCCCTTATTTGACAGTCCCGAAAGGTTACTAAGAGCAGGCCAATCGTTGATGGTTACGAAAAAGCAACGCCAGAGGTCAAATTCCTCTTGTTTGTGCTCATCCCACACGGACACCACCCACAGCTGTAAAAGTTCATCAACTAATGGCCTTAGGTACACATCGATGTCGTTGCCGGGTTGCTTCGGACCTTGGATGAGCACTGGCATCATAATGAACTTCCGCTTCATGCACAACCAAGGAGGAAGGTTGTAGATGCATAGAGTCACGGGCCAGGTGCTATGGCTGGAGCTACTGCCGCCAAAAGGATTCATGCCATCCGCATTTTAGAGCAAATCTTATGTTCCTTGCGTCAGCTGCAAAATCTTTGAACCATCTGTCGATCTTTCTCCATTGCGTTCCATCTGCGGTGTGTCTCAACTCCCGTCCGACTTACGGTCCTCTTTGTGCCATCGCAACAACTTGGCATGCTCTTTGTTCCTGAGCAGACGTTTCAACCGTGGTATTATAGGAGCATACCACATCACCTTGGCGGGAACCCTCTTCCTGGGTTTCGGCCCTCAACATCGTCACCGGGGTCATCGCCTACGATCTTATAACGCAATGCAGTGCATACCGGGCATTCATTCAAATTCTCGTATTCACCGCGGTAGAGGATGCGATCGTTGATGCATGCATGTATCTTGTAACCTCTAAACCTAGAGGGCAGACAACCTTCTTTGCTTCAGACGTACTGGCGGGCAACTCGTTATCCTTTGGAAACATATTCTTCAACATTTTCAGCAATTTTTCAAATGCCGAGTCAGCTACACCTGCCTCTGCCTTCCATTTCAGCAAATCCAGTGTGCAGCCCAGCTTTTTCAGACCATCATCGCATCCGGGTTACAGCGCCTTTCTGTGATCCTCTAACATGCGATCCAAATTCTCCCTCTCCTTTTCAGTTTCGCAGCGTCTCCGTGCATCAGCAATGGTCCGACCAAGATCATCAACGGGATCATCACGTGCCTCTTCTTCACCTTCAGCATCCTCCATGAAAGTATCACCGAAATGAGCAAGATAGCTTTCATCGATGAAATCATCCCTTCTTCATCTTCTTCCATTATAACCCCTCTTTCTCCATGCTTGGTCCAACAATTATAGCTTGGCATGAAACCCTTACGAAGCAGATGCATGTGAACAACTCTTGAGGAAGAGTAACCCTTCTCATTCTTACAGATAACACATGGACAGATAACAAAACCCCCGCTTGTTACGCATTAGCCACTACGAGGAAATCTTTCAAACCCGTAGTGAACTCGCGGAGAGTCGGTTACCGTACATCCATTGCCGATTCATCTGCATTATTATAATATAAAATATATAATTAACCATCATGCATTTGTTAAACTAACTAGCTACAAACAATATAAATTAAACAATGAACTACACACATGCATATTGACACATCAAAGGTTCATCAAGTTGCTAACATGATCGAAGAGTGTGGCTCCAACACTTCATGTCATGTTTGTTTCATGCTCTTGGGGCATTTCATCAAACACCTTATGTGCATAAGTGGAACCAAAAGCAAACCTACACCCACTTGTGAAGAGAATGGCTCCAAATGGCTAAGTGTTGGCTGCTGGATGGGTATATATAGGGAGGGCTTTAGTTGCGGTTGGCACAGGCAAACCGGGACTAAAAGGTCGAAGAGCCTTTAGTCGCGGTTGTCCTGGCCAATCATGACTAAAGCCCTCACGATGCACCAGCTGGCCACCGGCGCCACAGGCCCAGGCCTTTGGTCGCGGTTCACCTCCAGAACCGCGACTAAAGGTCCCATTAGTCGCGGTTCCTACAGCTTCGCGACTTATGGGGCTGGACGGAAGCCTGTTTTTCCACCAGTGGTGGCTACTAGCATGAGCTCTCTTAAACCAAATCTTTGGTGCTTGGTAGCCTTTACGGGCTCTTCCAAGTTGTGTTGAGGTCAATCCATGTGGTCTCGTGGCCACACTGAAGTAAGAAGGAAAATTCCTCTTCAACGAGTAGGTTGATGTTTATTGATAAAGCACGCACCCTGTGGTCGCTAAACACCAACATTGGGTCGACCGACGTAGACTTTTCCAGAAGACTCACTCTTCCGATCTAGGGAAGGTTCTACAACATGCACCAAGTGGCTGCTGCACAGAGATATTGGGTCGGCTGAAAGTAGACTTTTCGGAGAGACTCCACGTTTTTTTTCTTCTTTTTTTTCATTTATTTTTCATTTTTCTATTTTCCATTTTTTAATTCAAAAACATTTAGTTTGTGAAACATGTTTTAGAATTCATAAAAAGAGGGATTATTTTACATTAGGGAAATTTTTAAAATTTATGTACATCACATTTTTTTAATTTGGAAAGATTTTTCAATCTTTGAACATATTTTAAATTCTTGAACATTTTCATAATTTCAAAAATATTTTAAATTCACAATCATTTCAAATTCATGACATTTTCAAATTTGCAACTATTTTTTCAAATTCACGAATTTTTTAAAACTCAAGACCACTTTCCAATCCACAAACATTTCTTGAATTTACATATATTTTACAAATCCAAAACAATTTTTCAAGATTCACAGACATTTTTAACACTTGCGAAGATCTTTTAAGATTCATAAACATTTTTCAGATTCACGAACACGTTTTGAAATCTTGAATGTTTTTCAAATCATTATCATTTTTTCAAAATCACGAACACTTTTTGCTGATATAGCAAATATTTTTTAGTCTAAGATTTTCTTTTCATATTCCATGAACTTCTTTTTAAAATTCTTAAAGTTTTTTCAAATTTTCATGACCTTTTCTGGATTTCGTAAAACACGAAAATGCAAAAAATGAGATCATGCGAACAGAAGAGTTTTTTCGGCCCGCTAGGTTAAGGTTTCCAGGTCCTCCCAATCTCCCGAGTCCCCTGAGTGCTGCTCTCCTCTCCCGAAAGATCCCAGGCCCAGTGCCGCCACACTCCGAGCCACCACCTCCCGTCTCCGCTAACCGGCGAGTAACCGCTCCCGACGTGCGACTTCTCCTCCTCCTCCTCCTCCTCGTCGCCGGAGAGTTCGCTGCAAGGTACACGCTCCCTCCCTCTAGATGCCTCCAAAAGGTACACCAGATTTTGTGTATGGACTGCGATCTATTGTGTGCTGCCATGTGATGAAGAAAATTAGCGTTGGATGCTGCCAAATTAGTGATAAATGCTAGAATTAGTATTGAATTTTGTGTGTGCTCATCCTGTAGAATAAACAGATGCTTATGCTCATTTTGTACAGTGAATGTTCATGCTTGTGATGCTGAAAATTAGTAATTGACCACTTAAATCATGATCCATAGTTCAGATTTAAGTAATTTATGTGAGAGGTGTTACCTTGTTCTATGCCATGGGTAGCAAGAGGGATGTCGTGAGCTTTCTTTGCTATAGCAAATCAGTATTAGTTCCAGAAGTATTGCTCCCTTGCTTGCATGTTATTTCTATTTAATACTCCCTCCGTTCCTAAATATAAGTCTTTTAAGAGATTTCACTATAGACTACATATAGAGCAAAATGAGTGAGCCTATACTCTCAAAGGCGACTATATACATCCGAATGTTGTCTCTATAGTGGAATCTTTAAAATGATTTATATTTAGGAACGGAGGGAGTACGAAGCTTGTGTCATAACTCAGGATGAGCACACATTTTCTGTAAATTGTCCATCAAGCAAAACACGTAGGCTAACGAATGCTTATGTCATGATAGTCATCTATGGCTGGGTGTTTTGCTTTTGTTTATATAATCATGTGAGTTCCAATGAAGTCTTGGTGGACTTGCTTAGCTCAAACGTTTTTGCTATGTGGTTTGCTGATTAGTGATGGACTTGTATAGCTCAAACAGGACCCATGGGGAACATACATTATGCCCATAATTTGGAATGTCGGTGAATTGTCTTTTACATGGGTCCTGTGGTAGCAGTTATATGCCGGAGCAATACTTGTTTGCGTAGGCCAAGTTAAAGTTGTCATCATGTTACAGTTACCAGCATATCTTGGACAGATCGCTCTCTGGGGAATATGACGAGTTCATGTTGCATTCGGTAGCTCAGAAACCAGTATGGATTTATGAGTTGCTCATTGATGTTCTACATATTTCTTTTTATCCTCATTCAGTCTTGAACCGCAAGGGGTTCAATGTGTCTGGTTGCTGGGTAGGGTTTCTTTGCTGCAGCTACAGATTTTCTCATAATTTATTGCGTCAAATAGAACGGAAAAACAGCAGAAGTAATTCTACTTCCAATGGATGAAGTCATCCAAAATAGCTAGGTGTTGGCCTTTGTAGTTGAACCCCGGTAGTGTAGTCATCTCCAAAAGGGATGATAAGCATATAAGCACTTTCGACTTGATTTGCAGTGGTCAGTTACGTCTGAAGGAATGGCAAGATCAGAGATCCATTTTACGCTGGGGCAGAGAATGGAGAAGGGAAATATACTTGAAATTGTTTTTTTCCGCCTAATTTTTGGCCTAATTCTTCTTCTGATGATCGATTTGGGAAGAAAGCAGCCATGGGCAAGCTTTAATTAATAGAAATAAGTAGGAGTTACAGTTATTATTTTCTTAACCTCAGAAAGTCTCACGCGCGGGGCACCTCACATCCCAGAACCTTTAGCTTGAGCGGAAGGGGAGGAAACCGAACAATCCTACTTTCATTCCAATCATAAAACAAGGGAAAA